>CM038680.1:510055399-510655399 GCA_021605205.1 Aegilops longissima | reverse complement strand
CTCCGGTGCTACATTTATCCGACGGTGACTGGAATAATCTTGTTACACATTTGTCTCGGCTGCAGTGTAAGGTACTGTCTATCATATCACATCACAATTTGAACTACATCTCTGCATTTGCCTTAATGTCTCACTTGTACGAAAACTGTTAGCAGAAGAACATTCGTTCTCACGGGAACACAGAATCTCGCAACTATACTGCACACTGCATTGCTCTCGTGAGTACCTCTTGCCCTGTATGACCATACTTACTTTCATAGATGTTTGATTATGTAGCATCACTGCACATGTTAGCCTCGTAATCGCCCATTTGGTGGACATTATAAGATCCGTATGGACTCTTACACAAATTTAGAATCAACCCAATGCTTTTGAAGAGGTTTAGCTCGGCAGTCCTCTTGTAAGGACTGAACGTGGTCTATCATTGTACTTACATTAACAGCTACTCCCTCCGTCCCATAATATAAGAACGTTTTGTACAGTACACCAGTGTTCAAAACACTCTTGTATTATGGGCAGAGGGATTGGTTCATTTTGTTGAAGGAAATATGCCCTAGAGGCAATAATAAAGTTATTATTTATTTCCTTATATCATGATAAATGTTTATTATTCATGCTAGAATTGTATTAACCGGAAACATAATACATGTGTGAATACATAGACAAACAGATAGTCACTAGTATGCCTCTACTAAACTAGCTCATTAATCGAAGATGGTTATGTTTCCTAACCATAGACATGTGTTGTCATTTGATTAATGAGATCACATCATTAGGAGAATGATGTGATTGACATGACCCATTCCGTTAGCTTAGCACTTGATCGCTTAGTATATTGCTATTGCTTTCTTCATGACCTATACATGTTCCCGTAACTATGAGATTATGCAACTCCGCCATACAAGGAACACTTTGGGTACTACCAAACGTCACAACATAACTGGGTGATTATAAAGGAGTACTACAGGTGTCTCCAAAGGTACATGTTGGGTTGGCGTATTCGAGATTAGGTTTTGTCACTCCGATTGCTCGGAGAGGTATCTCTGGCCTTCTCGGTGATACACATCACATAAGCCTTGCAAGCATTACAACTAATGAGTTAGTTGTAAGATGATGTATTACGGAACGAGTAAAGAGACTTACCAAGAAATCGAGATTGAACTAGGTATTGGATACCGACGATCGAATCTCGAGTAAGTAACATACCGATGACAAAAGGAACAACGATATCGTTATGCGGTTTGACCGATAAAGATCTTCGAGAATATGTAAGAACCAATATGGGCATCCAGGTTCCGCTATTGGTTATTGACCGAGAATGGTTCTAGGTCATGTCTACATAGTTCTCGAACCCGTAGGGTCCGCACGCTTAACGCTTCGATGACAGTTCATTATGAGTTTATAAGTATTGATGTACCGGTTGTTCTGAGTCCCGATGTGATCACGGACATGACAAGGAGTCTCGAAATGGTCGAGACATAAAGATTGATATATTGGAAGCCTATGTTTGACTTCGGAAAGGTTCCGGATGAAAACAGAAGTTATCGAACACCGGGGTTACTGAACCCCCGGAGGTCTATGGGCCTTGATGGGCCATAAGAGAGAAGAGGAAGGGCCGCCACGAGGCCGCGCCCTCCTCCCCTCTAGTCCGAATAGGACAGGAGAGGGGGGCGCCTTCCTCTTCCCTCCTCCAATCCTAATCCAACTAGGAGAGGGGGGAGTCCTACTCCGTGGGAGTAGGACTCCTCCAGCGCCCCCCCTAGGGCTGGCCGCACTTCTTGGCTCCTTTATATCTGGGGCGGGGCACCCCATGACACACAAGTTGATCTACGGATCGTTCCTTAGCCGTGTGCGGTGCCCCCTCCACCATATTCCACTTCGGTCATATCGTCATGAGCTTAGGCGAAGCCTCTGGCGGAGAAAGTCATATCGTCGTGGAGCTTAGGCGAAGCCCTGCGTCGGTGGAGCATCATCATCGCTACCACGCCGTCGTCTTGACGGAACTCATCCCCGACACTTTGGCCTCGGAACACGGAGACCGAAAGGTCGAACGTGAATCATATAGTAGATATGATCAACATAGTGATGTTCACCATTGAAACTACTCCATCTCACGTGATGATCGGACATGGTTTAGTTAATTTGGATCACGTAATCACTTAGATGACTAGAGAGATGTCTGTCTAAGTGGGAGGTTTTTAATATGATTAATTAAACTTAAATTTATCATGAACTTAGTACCTGATAGTATTTTGCTTGTCTATGTTTATCGTAGATAGATGGCTCGTCTTTGTTGTTCCGTTGAATTTTAATGCTCCTTGAGAAAGCAAAGTTGAAAGATGATGGTAGCAATTACACGGACTGGGTCCGTAATTTGAGGATTATCCTCATTGCTGCACGTAAGAATTACGCCCCGGAAGCACCGCTGGGTGCCAGAACCTGCTGCAGGAGCAACGCCGAAGTTGTGAACGTCTGGCGAGCAAAGTCGATGACTACTCGATAGTTCAAGTGTGCCATGCTTTACGGCTTAGAACCGGGTCTTCAACGACGTTTTGAACGTCATGGAGCATATGAGATGTTCCAGAGTTGAAGTTAATATTTCAAGCAAATGCCCGGATTGAGAGATATGATGTCTCCAATAAGTTCTATAGCTGCAAGATGGAGGAGAATAGTTCACAAGGAACATATACTCAAAATGTCCGGTATAATAATCACTTGATTCAACTGGGAGTTACTCTTCCGGATGATAGTGTCATTGTGAAATTCTCCAATCACTGCCACCAAGCTACAAGAGCTTCGTGATGAACTATAATATGCAAGGGATGACTAAAACAATTCCCGAGCTCTTCGCAATGCTAAAAGCCATGGAGGTAGAAATCAAGAAAGAGCATCAAGTGTTGATGGTCAACAAGACCACTAGTTTCAAGAAAAAGGGCAAAGGAAAGAAGAAGGGAAACTTCAAAAAGAACAGCAAGAAAGTTGCTGATCAAGAGAAGAAACCCAAGTCTGGACCTAAGCCTGAAATCGAGTGTTTTTACTTGCAAGCGATCGACACCGAAGCGGAACTGCCCCAAGTATTTGGCGGATAAGAAGGATGGCAAGGTGATCAAAGGTATATGTGATATACATGTTATTGATGTGTACCTTACTAATACTCGCAGTAGTACACAGTATTTGATACTGGTTCTGTTGCTAATATTTGCAACTCGAAACAGGAACTACGGATTAAGCGAAGATTGGCTAAGGACGAGGTGACGATGCGCTTGGGAAATGGTTCCAAAGTCGATGTGATCGCGGTCGGCACGCTACCTCTACATCTACCATCGGGATTAGTTTTAGACCTAAATAATTGTTATTTGGTGCCAGCGTTAAGCATGAACATTATATCTGGATCTTGTTTGATGCGAGACGGTTATTCATTTAAGACAGAGAATAATGGTTTTTCTATTTATATGAATAATATCTTTTATGGTCATGCACCCTTGAAGAGTGGTCTATTTTTATTGAATCTCGATAGTAGTACACATATTCATAGTGTTGAAACCAAAATATGCAGAGTTGATAATGATAATGCAACTTATTTGTGGCACTGCCGTTTGGGTCATATCGGTGTAAAACGCATGAAGAAACTCCATACTGATGGGCTTCTGGAATCACTTGATTATGAATCACTTGGTACTTGCGAACCGTGCCTCATGGGCAAGATGACTAAAACGCCGTTCTCCGGAACTATGGAGCGAGCAACTGATTTGTTGGAAATCATACATACTGATGTTTGTGGTCCAATGAATGTTGAGGCACGCGGCGGGTATCGTTATTTTCTCACCTTCACAGATGATTTGAGCAGATATGGGTATATCTACTTAATGAAACACAAATCTAAAACATTTGAAAAGTTCAAAGAATTTCAGAGTGAAGTGGAAAATCATCGTAACAAGAAAATAAATTTTCTACGATCGGATCGTGGAGGAGAATATTTGAGTTACGAGTTTGGTTTACATTTGAAACAATGTGGAATAGTTTACAACTCACGCCACCCGAACACCACAGAGAAATGGTGTGTCCGAACGTCGTAATCGTACTTTACTTGATATGGTGCGATCTATGATGTCTCTTACTGATTTACCGCTATCGTTTTGGGGATATGCTTTAGAGACGGCCGCATTCACGTTAAATAGGGCACCATCTAAGTCTGTTGAGACGACACCGTATGAACTGTGGTTTGGCAAGAAACCAAAGTTGTCGTTTCTTAAAGTTTGGGGCTGCGATGCTTATGTGAAGAAACTTCAACCAGATAAGCTCGAACCCAAATCGGAGAAATGTGT
The DNA here is from genome assembly GCA_021605205.1 of Aegilops longissima. Classification (NCBI taxonomy): domain Eukaryota; kingdom Viridiplantae; phylum Streptophyta; class Magnoliopsida; order Poales; family Poaceae; genus Aegilops; species Aegilops longissima. The sequence goes on along the minus strand of CM038680.1, from coordinate 510,651,074 downwards.
CTTCATAGGATACCCAAAGGAGATTGTTGGGTACACCTTCTATCACAGATCTGAAGGCAAAGTTTTCGTTGCTAAATTCGGATCCTTTCTAGAGAAGGAGTTTCTCTCGAAAGAAGTGAGTGGGAGGAAAGTAGAACTTGATGAGATAATCAGATCTGCTCCCTTATTGAAGGTAGTTCATCACAAGAAACGGTTCTGTGACAACTACACCAATTAGTGAGGAAACTAATGATGATGATCATGAAGCTTCAGATCAAGTTACTACTGAACCGTCGAGGTCAACCAGAGTAAAATACGCACTGAGTGGTACGGTAATCCTATTCGGAAGTCATGTTACTTGACCATGGCGAACCTACAAACTATGAAGAAGCGATGGTGAGCCCAGATTCTCGAAATGGCTGGAAGCCATGAAATCTGAGATGGGATCCATGTATGAAAACAAAGTATGGACTTTGGTTGACTTGCCCGATGATCGGCAAGCCATTGAGAATAAATGGATCTTTAAGAAGAAGACCGACGCCGATGGTAATGTAATCGTCTACAAAGCTCGACTTGTTGCAAAAGGTTTTCGACAAGTTCAAGGGGTTGACTACGATGAGACTTTCTCACCAGTAGCGATGCTTAAGTCTGTCTGAATCATGTTAGCAATTGCCGCATTTTATGATTATGAAATTTGGCAAATGGATGTAAAACTGCATTCTTGAATGGATTTCTAGAAGAAGAGTTGTATATGATGCAACCAGAAGGTTTTGTTGATCCAAAGGGTGCTAACAAAGTGTGCAAGCTCCAACGATCAATTTATGGTCCAGTGCAAGCCTCTCGGAGTTGGAATAAACGCTTTGATAGTGTGATCAAAGCATATGGTTTTATATGCACTTTTGGAGAAGCCTCAGATTTACAAGAAAGTGAGTGGGAGCTCAGAGCATTTCGATATTGTATGTGGACGACATATTGTTGATTGGAAATGATATAGAATTTCTGGATAGCATAAAAGGATACTTGAATAAAAGTTTTTCAATGAAAGACCTCGGTGAAGCTGCTTACATATTGGGCATCAAGATCTATAGAGATAGATCAAAACGCTTAATTGGACTTTCACAAAGCACATATCTTGATAAAGTTTTGAAGAAGTTCAAAATGGATCAGCAAAGAAAGGTTTTTACCTGTATTACAAGGTGTAAGATTGAGTCGACTCAATGCCCGACCACAGCAGAAGATAGAGAAAAATGAAAGATGTTCCTATGCTTCAGCCATAGGCTCTATCATGTATGCAATGCTGTGTACCAGACCGACGATGCTTAGCTGTAAGCTTGGCAGGAAGGTACCAAAGTAATCCAGAGTGGATCATCGGACAGCGGTCAAGAACATCCTGAAATACCGAAAAGGACTAAGGATATGTTTCTCGTATATGGAGGTGACAAAGAGCTAGTCGTAAATGGTTACGTCGATGCAAGCTTTGACACTGATCCGGACGATTCTAAATCGCAAACCGGATATGTATTTTTATTAAACGGTGGAGTTGTCAGTTGGTGCAGTTCTAAACAAAGCGTCGTGGCGGGATCTACATGTGAAGCGGAGTACATAGCTGCTTCGGAAGCAGCAAATGAAGGAGTCTGGATGAAAGAGTTCATCTAGGTGTCATACCTAGTGCATCGGGACCAATGAAGATCTTCTCGTGACAATCTCGGTGCAATTGCCTTGGCAAAGGAATCCAGATTTCACAAGAGGACCAAGCATATCAAAAGACGCTTCAATTCCATTCGGGACCAAGTCCAAGTGGGAGACATAGAGATTTGCAAAATACATACGGATCTGAATGTTGCGTACCCGTTGACTAAGCCTCTTCCACGAGCAAAACATGATCAGCACCAAGACTCCATGGGTGTTAGAATCATTCTTGTGTAATCTAGATTATTGACTCTAGTGCAAGTGGGAGATCAAGGAAATATGCCCTAGAGGCAATAATAAAGTTATTATTTATTTCCTTATATCATGATAAATGTTTATTATTCATGCTAGAATTGTATTAACCGGAAACATAATACATGTGTGAATACATAGACAAAGATAGTCACTAGTATGCCTCTACTAAACTAGCTCATTAATCGAAGATGGTTATGTTTCCTAACCATAGACATGTGTTGTCATTTGATTAATGAGATCACATCATTAGGAGAATGATGTGATTGACATGACCCATTCCGTTAGCTTAGCACTTGATCGTTTAGTATATTGCTATTGCTTTCTTCATGACCTATACATGTTCCTGTAACTATGAGATTATGCAACTCCCGTTTACCGAAGGAACACTTTGGGTACTACCAAACGTCACAACATAACTGGGTGATTATAAAGGAGTACTACAGGTGTCTCCAAAGGTACATGTTGGGTTGGCGTATTTCGAGATTAGGTTTTGTCACTCCGATTGTTCGGAGAGTTTTCTCGGGCCTTCTCGGTGATACACATCACATAAGCCTTGCAAGCATTACAACTAATGAGTTAGTTGTAAGATGATGTATTACGGAACGAGTAAAGAGACTTACCAATGAATGAGATTGAACTAGGTATTGGATACCGACGATCGAATCTCGAGTAAGTAACATACCGATGACAAAAGGAACAACGTATATCGTTATGCGGTTTGACCGATAAAGATCTTCGTAGAATATGTAAGAACCAATATGGGCATCCAGGTTCCGCTATTGGTTATTGACCGAGAATGGTTCTAGGTCATGTCTACATAGTTCTCGAACCCGTAGGGTCCGCACGCTTAACGTTTCGATGACAGTTCATTATGAGTTTATAAGTATTGATGTACCGAAGGTTGTTCTGAGTCCCGGATGTGATCACGGACATGACAAGGAGTCTCGAAATGGTCGAGACATAAAGATTGATATATTGGAAGCCTATGTTTGGACTTCGGAAAGGTTCCGGATGAAAACAGAAGTTACTTAACACCGGGGTTACGGAACCCCCGGAGGTCTATGGGCCTTGATGGGCCATAAGAGAGAAGAGGAAGGGCCGGCCACGCAGGGCCAAGCCCCTCCCCTCTAGTCCGAATAGGACAGGAGAGGGGCGGCGCCTTCCCCTCTTCCCCTCCTCCAATCCTAATCCAACTAGGAGGGGAGTCCTACTCCGGTGGGAGTAGGACTCCTCGGCCAGCCCTCCCCTAGGGCTGGCCGCACCCCCCCTTGGCTCCTTTATATACGGGGGCGGGGGGCACCCCATGACACACAAGTTGATCTACGGATCGTTCCTTAGCCGTGTGCGGTGCCCCCCTCCACCATATTCCACTTCGGTCATATCGTCATGAGCTTAAGGCGAAGCCCTGCGCCGGAGAAAGTCATATCGTCGTGGAGCTTAGGCGAAGCCCTGCGTCGGTGGAGCATCATCATCGTCACCACGCCGTCGTGCTGACGGAACTCATCCCCGACACTTTGGCCTCGGAACACGGAGACCGAAAGGTCGAACGTGAATCATATAGTAGATATGATCAACATAGTGATGTTCACCATTGAAACTACTCCATCTCACGTGATGATCGGACATGGTTTAGTTAATTTGGATCACGTAATCACTTAGATGACTAGAGAGATGTCTGTCTAAGTGGGAGGTTTTTAATATGATTAATTAAACTTAAATTTATCATGAACTTAGTACCGATAGTATTTTGCTTGTCTATGTTTACTGTAGATAGATGGCTCGTCTTTGTTGTTCCGTTGAATTTTAATGCGTTCCTTGAGAAAGCAAAGTTGAAAGATGATGGTAGCAATTACACGGACTGGGTCCGTAACGAGGATTATCCTCATTGCTGCACGTAAGAATTACGCCCCGAAGCACCGCTGGGTGCCGAGCCTGCTGCAGAGAGCAACGCCGAAGTTGTGAACGTCTGGCGAGCAAAGCGATGACTACTCGATAGTTCAAGTGTGCCATGCTTTACGGCTTAGAACCGGGTCTTCAACGACGTTTTGAACGCCATGGAGCATATGAGATGTTCCAGGAGTTGAAGTTAATATTTCAAGCAAATGCCCGGATTGAGAGATATGATGTCTCCAATAAGTTCTATAGCTGCAAGATGGAGGAGAATAGTTACATCGGTGAACATATACTCAAAATGTCAGGGTATAATAATCACTTGATTCAACTGGGAGTTACTCTTCCGGATGATAGTGTCATTGACAGAATTCTCCAATCACGCCACCAAGCTACAAGAGCTTCGTGATGAACTATAATATGCAAGGGATGACTAAAACAATTCCTGAGCTCTTCGCAATGCTAAAAGCATGGAGGTAGAAATCAAGAAAGAGCATCAAGTGTTGATGGTCAACAAGACCACTAGTTTCAAGAAAAGGGCAAAGGAAAGAAGAAGGAAACTTCAAAAGAACAGCAAGAAAGTTGCTGATCAAGAGAAGAAACCCAAGTCTGGACCTAAGCACTGGCCGAGTGTTTTTACCGCAAGCAGGATGGACATTTGAGCGGAACTGCCCCAAGTATTTGGCGGATAAGAAGGATGGCAAGGTGATCAAAGGTATATGTGATATACATGTTATTGATGTGTACCTTACTAATACTCGCAGAGTACACAGGTATTTGATACTGGTTCATTGCTAATATTTGCAACTCAAACAGAACTACGGATTAGCGAAGATTGGCTAAGGACGAGGTGACGATGCGCTTGGGAAATGGTTCCAAAGTCGATGTGATCGCGGTCGGCACGCTACCTCTACATCTACCATCGGGATTAGTTTTAGACCTAAATAATTGTTATTTGGTGCCAGCGTTAAGCATGAACATTATATCTGGATCTTGTTTGATGCGAGACGGTTATTCATTTAAGACAGAGAATAATGGTTTTCTATTTATATGAATAATATCTTTTATGGTCATGCACCCTTGAAGAGTGGTCTATTTTATTGAATCTCGATAGTAGTACACATATTCATAGTGTTGAAACCAAAAGATGCAGAGTTGATAATGATAATGCAACTTATTTGTGGCAATTGCCGCTTGGGTCATATCGGTGTAAACGCATGAAGAAACTCCATCTTGATGGGCTTCGAATCACTTGATTATGAATCACTTGGTACTTGCGAACCGTGCCTCATGGGCAAGATGACTAAAACGCCGTTCTCCTAACTATGGAGCGAGCAACTGATTTGTTGGAAATCATACATACCGATGTTTGTGGTCCAATGAATGTTGAGGCACGCGGCGGTATCGTTATTTTCTCACCTTCACAGATGATTTGAGCAGATATGGGTATATCTACTTAATGAAACACAAATCTAAAACATTTGAAAAGTTCAAAGAATTTCAGAGTGAAGTGGAAAATCATCGTAACAAGAAAATAAATTTTCTACGATCGGATCGTGGAGGAGAATATTTGAGTTACGAGTTTGGTTTACATTTGAAACAATGTGGAATAGTTTAGCAACTCACGCCACCCGAACACCACAGAGAAATGGTGTGTCCGAACGTCAGAATCGTATTTTACTTGATATGGTGCGATCTATGATGTCTCTTACTGATTTACCGCTATCGCTTTGGGGATATGCTTTAGAGACGGCCGCATTCACGTTAAATAGGGCACCATCTAAGTCCGTTGAGACGACACCGTATGAACTGTGGTTTGGCAAGAAACCAAAGTTGTCGTTTCTTAAAGTTTGGGGCTGCGATGCTTATGTGAAGAAACTTCAACCAGATAAGCTCGAACCCAAATCGAGAAATGTGTCTTCATAGGATACCCAAAGGAGATTGTTGGGTACACCTTCTATCACAGATCTGAAGGCAAAGTTTTCGTTGCTAAATTCGGATCCTTTCTAGAGAAGGAGTTTCTCTCGAAAGAAGTGAGTGGGAGGAAAGTAGAACTTGATGAGATAATCAGATCTGCTCCCTTATTGAAGGTAGTTCATCACAAGAAACGGTTCTGTGACAACTACACCAATTAGTGAGGAAACTAATGATGATGATCATGAAGCTTGAGATCAAGTTACTACTGAACTTCGAGGTCAACCAGAGTAAAATACGCACTGAGTGGTACGGTAATCCTATTCTGGAAGTCATGTTACTTGACCATGGCGAACCTACAAACTATGAAGAAGCGATGGTGAGCCCAGATTCTGCGAAATGGCTGGAAGCCATGAAATCTGAGATGGGATCCATGTATGAAAACAAAGTATGGACTTTGGTTGACTTGCCCGATGATCGGCAAGCCATTGAGAATAAATGGATCTTTAAGAAGAAGACTGACGCCGATGGTAATGTAACTGTCTACAAAGCTCGACTTGTTGCAAAAGGTTTTCGACAAGTTCAAGGGGTTGACTACGATGAGACTTTCTCACCCGTAGCGATGCTTAAGTCTGTCCGAATCATGTTAGCAATTGCCGCATTTTATGATTATGAAATTTGGCAAATGGATGTAAAACTGCATTCTTGAATGGATTTCTAGAAGAAGAGTTGTATATGATGCAACCAGAAGGTTTTGTTGATCCAAAGGGTGCTAACAAAGTGTGCAAGCTCCAACGATCAATTTATGGTCCAGTGCAAGCCTCTCGGAGTTGGAATAAACGCTTTGATAGTGTGATCAAAGCATATGGTTTTATATGACTTTTGGAGAAGCCTGTATTTACAAGAAAGTGAGTGGGAGCTCAGTAGCATTTCGATATTGTATGTGGACGACATATTGTTGATTGGAAATGATATAGAATTTCTGATAGCATAAAAGGATACTTGAATAAAAGTTTTCAATGAAAGACCTCGGTGAAGCTGCTTACATATTGGGCATCAAGATCTATAGAGATAGATCAAAACGCTTAATTGACTTTCACAAAGCACATATCTTGATAAAGTTTTGAAGAAGTTCAAAATGGATCGTGCAAAGAAAGGTTTTTACCTGTATTACAAGGTGTAAGATTGAGTCGACTCAATGCCCGACCACAGCAGAAGATAGAGAAAAATGAAAGATGTTCCTATGCTTCAGCCATAGGCTCTATCATGTATGCAATGCTGTGTACCAGACCGACGTATGCTTAGCTGTAAGCTTGGCAGGAAGGTACCAAAGTAATCCAGAGTGGATCATCGGACAGCGGTCAAGAACATCCTGAAATACGAAAAGGACTAAGGATATGTTTCTCAGATATGGAGGTGACAAAGAGCTAGTCGTAAATGGTTACGTCGATGCAAGCTTTGACACTGATCCGGACGATTCTAAATCGCAAACCGGATATGTATTTTTATTAAACGGTGGAGTTGTCAGTTGGTGCAGTTCTAAACAAAGCGTCGTGGCGGGATCTACATGTGAAGCGGAGTACATAGCTGCTTCGGAAGCAGCAAATGAAGGAGTCTGGATGAAAGAGTTCATCTAGGTGTCATACCTAGTGCATCGGGACCAATGAAGATCTTCTGTGACAATACTGGTGCAATTGCCTTGGCAAAGGAATCCAGATTTCACAAGAGGACCAAGCATATCAAAAGACGCTTCAATTCCATTCGGGACCAAGTCCAAGTGGGAGACATAGAGATTTGCAAAATACATACGGATCTGAATGTTGCGCACCGTTGACTAAGCCTCTTCCACGAGCAAAACATGATCAGCACCAAGACTCCATGGGTGTTAGAATCATTCTTGTGTAATCTAGATTATTGACTCTAGTGCAAGTGGGAGATCAAGGAAATATGCCCTAGAGGCAATAATAAAGTTATTATTTATTTCCTTATATCATGATAAATGTTTATTATTCATGCTAGAATTGTATTAACCGGAAACATAATACATGTGTGAATACATAGACAAACAGATAGTCACTAGTATGCCTCTACTAAACTAGCTCATTAATCAAGATGGTTATGTTTCCTAACCATAGACATGTGTTGTCATTTGATTAATGAGATCACATCATTAGGAGAATGATGTGATTGACATGACCCATTCCGCTTGCTTAGCACTTGATCGCTTAGTATATTGCTATTGCTTTCTTCATGACCTATACATGTTCCTGTAACTATGAGATTATGCAACTCCGTTTACGGAGGAACACTTTGGTACTACCAAACGTCACAACGTATCGGGTGATTATAAAGGAGTACTACAGGTGTCTCCAAAGGTACATGTTGGGTTGGCGATTTGAGATTAGGTTTTGTCACTCCGATTGTCTGAGAGGTATCTCTGGGCCTTCTCGGTGATACACATCACATAAGCCTTGCAAGCATTACAACTAATGAGTTAGTTGTAAGATGATGTATTATGGAACGAGTAAAGAGACTTACCAGTAACGAGATTGAACTAGGTATTGGATACCGACGATCGAATCTCGGGTAAGTAACATACCGATGACAAAAGGAACAACGTATATCGTTATGCGGTTTGACCGATAAAGATCTTCGTAGAATATGTAGGAACCAATATGGGCATCCAGGTTCCGCTATTGGTTATCGACCGAGAATGGTTCTAGGTCATGTCTACATAGTTCTCGAACCCGTAGGGTCCGCACGCTTAACGTTTCGATGACAGTTCATTATGAGTTTATAAGTATTGATGTACCAAGGTTGTTCGAGTCCCGGATGTGATCACGGACATGACGAGGAGTCTCAAATGGTCGAGACATAAAGATTGATATATTGGAAGCCTATGTTTGACTTGGAAGGTTCCGGATGAAAACAGAAGTTATTGAACACCGGGGTTACGGAACCCCGGGAGGTCTATGGGCCTTGATGGGCCATAAGAGAGAAGAGGAAGGGCCGGCCAGGCAGGCAGCGCCCCCCCCCTCTAGTCCGAATAGGACAGGAGAGGCGGCCCTTCCCTCTTCCCCTCCTCCAATCCTAATCCAACTAGGAGGGGGAGTCCTACTCCCGGTGGGAGTAGGACTCCTCCAGCGCCTCCCTAGGGCTGGCCGCACCCCTTGGCTCCTTTATATACGGGGCGGGGGCACCCCATGACACACAAGTTGATCTACGGATCGTTCCTTAGCCGTGTCGGTGCCCCCTCCACCATATTCCACTTCGGTCATATCGTCATGAGCTTAGGCGAAGCCCGCGCCGGAGAAAGTCATATCGTCGCGAGCTTAGGCGAAGCCCTGCGTCGGTGGAGCATCATCATCGCCACCACGCCATCGTCTGATGGAACTCATCCCGACACTTTGCTGGATCGAGTCCGGGATCGCCATCGAGCTGAACGTGTGCGAACTCGGAGGTGCCGTGACGCTCGGTGCTTGGATCGGTCGGATCGTGAAGATGTACGACTACATCAACCGCGTTGTTATAACGCTTCCGCTTTCGGTCTACGAGGGTACGTGGACGGATACTCTCCCCTCTCGTTGCTATGCCATCACCATGGTCTTGCGTGTGCGTAGGAAATTTTTTGAAATTACTACGTTCCCCAACATTTGTAGCATTCTGCATGTTATCTCCCTCGCCCACCATTTACTAAAAAAGATCAGATCAATATTTAATCTTACCAACAAGTAAATACACAGACAATGCCAGTGCAGAAGTGTAGCCCATTGCTCTTGTCAGTACATTTTGTCCTGTAACGCTTGTACTTCCAGGGATTGGTAGTTGATTATGTAGCATCAATCTGCATCTTATCTTCATTATCATATATCCCTTCCAGTATTATCATATCTATAATTACTCTCTACAAAATGTAGAGTACAGGCAATGCTTATGAAGAAGATTATGTGCTAAAATTCTTGAGTTATCCTTCCCTTGACATGGAGAAGGGCATTATAAAGCCGGTGTTAACTGTTAATGTAAGCCAGTTCTTCTAAAGCCTTTATCCTCAACTGCTGTTTAATTTGCTCATACTCCCTATTGTTTACTGCTGTTTAGTTTGTTGTTTCTACCAAAATGCATGTTCGTAAGAACCGTAAGTTCTAAGTTTTAATTGTAAAACCAAATTTCTTATTCATACCATGCACATTACTTAATACTCCCTATATGTATGCTTGGTTTTGTGGATCTATAATCCAGATTATGCGTGAAACAGCCCACGCTTGCACCTTGTCATCTCCTGTTTTATCTTCTTGATGTGGTGATGATATGAACAACATGCCATGCACATTATCCAAAATAGATACAATGATTTTCTTTGCCCTTCATCTATGCTTGTTATGTTGACATGGTAATCCAGTAGTGTGGTCAAGCTCCCCGCATTATGAACAATGCCAAATTATGCTATTGATATTTTGAACTTACTCTTTATTTTCTAATTTGAAATTGGATAGAATTGAAAGAACAGTTATCATCTTTGTTTATACACGTGCAAAACCTGTCATCTCTCTGCTTTGTTTCAGGATGATATGCCTGATGGCATGCACAAGTCTGCTGAAGGCTGTGAGACAAACCCAACATATATTGCAAAGGCAAAACATCTTGAAGATAGCGAGACAACCCCAAAGTCTTGTCTTGATGCAGTGTTCAAGTTACTTGAGACTAACAGTCAGACAAGCTCACAGAATTCGTTGTCTGAATCAGTTCGACTTCTTCAGTCCCAAGTTCTAGCAGAAAGGCATTCTGCAACTCAACTTCGACTTGAAGTCCTATCTCTAAGAAAGATTGCGGAGAACACCAATGAGAACCTCATTGCTGAACAGCTACACCTGGAAGCTATGACCGACATGCTAGGCCGGTCTCACAGCCTTGCTGAGCAGCTTGCGCAGCAGTTCCCCCGCAAGGCTAACCTTTCTTGAACTGTCTTGGAAGTGGTCTCGGTTCAGTATTATTTTGTTACGCTGCAATGGTGCCTTGCTCTGCTTCTTTGTTGCGCTTTATGATCACTGGTGGTGAACTTCGATGCCCAGTGGATGTAATATACCTTAAATCCTTTATTGTATAGTGTAGGTTTATTATTAGTTACTATGCCGTAATTTCTTTGTTGTGTAGAGTAGGTTTGTTCTTAATTCCTACTAGTTACTGCCATCATTTGCTATCTGAAAAAAAATCAGATGTAATCGACCGGGCCGAAACATTCGATAACGGGCCAGGTTTTTAGTGGGCCACAATTGGGCCGGCCTGCGTCTTTCTTGGGCCGGAATGACTGGGGCCTTCACACATTGCGCCAGGCCCAAACTTACACCAGCCTATATTTTAGTTGGGCCTTTTGTCGACCCAGCGCTTAGTTCGGCCCAGGTAGCGTTGGGCCATTAACAGGCTGAATATTGTACTGGCCTGTTATGGCCGAGATGAAACCACACGCCTTTAGCAGGCCAAAATGCATGTAGGGCCTCAATTTTCACTAGTCGTCGACGGGCCTTCAGCAGGCCGAAATGTAGACCGGGCCGTTATGGGCCTAGTTAGCTCACGGGCCGTTAGCAGGCCGAAACATATCTCGGGCCTTAGTTGGCCCACTGATATCATGGGCCTTTAAGAGGCCGAAGCTTAGTCTGAGCATCAACGGGCCGAATTACGTGACATGCCTTTAACAGGCCCAAAGTCACGTTGGGCTTAACTGTTGCCACCTTTAGCACGGGCCGTTAGTGGGCCCGATGTCCCGTCGGACCATATATGGCCCATGGGCAGCACGGGCCATTCCCACGCCGAAAGTCACACCGGGCTGAAATGGGCCCATGTCTACATCAGGCCTCTAACAGGCTGAAAGTCATTGGGTTGTAGTTGGGCCCGAATATTCGGCGAACAATTAACGGGCCAGATCTGGGTTCGGGCCGTAAATGGGCCCAAATATTGGGCGAACAATTAACGGGTCAGATCTGGATTCGGGCCGTAAATGGGCCCAAATATTGGGCGAACAATTAACGGGCCAGATCTGGTTTCGGGCTGTAAACGGGCCTTTATTAAGCAGGCCGTTATTGGGCTGGCCCACTAGTACCTGATTAAGTTCTACGGGCCTTTGACTGGGCCGGCCTTTTTAACCTATATGGGCCTCTGTTGGGCCCAGCCACGTGTCAACGTACCATAGGCATGTCTCCTCCAATGGACGGGCGACATCTGGCCCACTGACGAGCTGACATGTGTTCCCTTCGGCCAATTTGAATTTTACACGTTGAAATTTCCCTTTGTCGGGGCTTTTAACGGGTTATCAGATCGAAAACCCGACCCGATAGCTTAACGGCGTTCCGTTACGGTGGATGCCACGTGTCGGTCACCCTTGACGAAAGCACTTCTGTGGCGCGCGATTTATCGTCATGGAAGTGGACACTTCCGTGATGATAATTTTGGTAATGTCATGCAACACTTCTACGACAGCACAGGTATGAATATCTTTATTCTGTCATAAATTTGTCATGGATGTACATGCATGACAAAAAACGCGACCTACTGTGACAAACACGTATCATCACGGAAGTGTTTTTTTTGTAGTGCATGCAATGGCAATATGACAAAAGTAAAGTATGTCATGATGATGAACGGAATGGTGGAAAGTTGCATGACAATATATCTCTAAATGGCTATGGAAATGCCATAATAGGTAGGTATGGTGGCTGTTTTGAGGAAGATATAAGGAGGTTTATGTGTGAAAGAGCGTATCATATCACGGGGTTTGGATGCACCGGCGAAATTTGCACCAACTCTCAAGGTGAGAAAGGGCAATGCACGGTACCGAAGAGGCTAGCAAAGATGGAAGGGTGAGAGTGCGTATAATCCATGGACTCAACATTAGTGAAAAGAACTCATATACTTATTGCAAAAATTTAGAAGTCATCAAAAATCAAGTACTACGCTCATGCTCCTAGGGGGATAGATTGGTAGGAAAAGACCATCGCTCGCCCCCGATCGCCACTCATAAGGATGCACAAGCCAGGTACACTTCATGTTTCAAATTTGTTACACAACTTTAACCAAACGTGCATGCTACGGGACTTGCAAACTTCAACACAAGTATTTCTCAAATTCATAATCACCCAACTAGCACGACTTTGTTATTATTACCTCCATATCTCAAAACAATTATCAAGCATCAAACTTATCTTAGTATTCAACACACTCAAAAGAAAGTTTCACATATCTTGAATACCAAGTATATTAACACTAAGCAAATTACCATGCTATTAACGACTCTCAAAATAATCTAAGTGAAGCATGAGAGATCAATTTTCTTTAAAACAAATCCACCACCGTGCTCTAAAAGATCTAAGTGAAGCACTAGAGCAAAAATTATCATGCTCAAAAGATATAAGTGAAGCACTATGACCAAAAATTATAACGCTCAAAAGATATAAGTGAAGCACTATGAACAAAAATTATCACGCTCAAAAGATATAAGTGAAGCACTATGAACAAAACTATCAAGCTCAAAAGATATAAGTGAAGCACATAGAGTATTCTATCAAATTTTAATTCATGTATGGCTCTCTCAAAAGGTGTGTACAGCAAGGATGATTGTGGTAAACTAACAAGCAAAGACGCAAATAATACAAGATGCACCAAGCAAAACACTTGTCATGTGGTGAATAAAAATATAACTCCAAGTAAATTACTGATGGAAGTGGACGAAAGAGGGGATGCCTTCCGGGGCATCCCCAAGCTTTGACTTTTTGGTGTCCTTGGATTATCTTGGGGGTGCCATGGGAATACCCAAGCTTAGGCTCTTGCCACTCCTTGTTCCATAATCCATCAAAAGAATTCACCCAAAACATGAAAACTTCACAACACAAAACTCAATAGAAATCTCGTGAGCTCCGTTAGAGAAAGAAAACAAAAGACTACTTTAAGGTACTGTAATGAACTCATTCTTTATTTATATTGGTGTTAAACCTACTGTATTCCAACTTCTCTATGGATTATAAACTATTTTACTAGCCATAGATTCATCAAAATAAGCAAACAACACACGCAAAACAGAATCTGCAAAAACAGAATAGTCTGTAGTAATCTGTAACTAACGTAAACTTCTGGAACCCAAAAAATTCTACCAAAATTAGACGACCTGGACAATTTATTTATTGATCAGCAGCAATTGGAATCAGTATTTTATGATTTTCTGTTGATTTTTAACAATTCGGGAACTGAGCACAAAGTTTCTGAAATTACAGCAAGATCAAATAACTATCATCCAAGAAGATCCAATAGGTCTAGCTTGGCACAAACACTAATTAAAAGATAAAACCACATATAAACAGAGGCTAGATGGATTATTTATTCCTAAACAGAAGCAAAAACAAAAAACAAAAAATAAAATTGGGTTGCCTCCATAGTGGTTGCCTCCCAACAAGCGCTATCGTTTAACGCCCCTAGCTAGGCATAAAAGCAAGGATAGATCTAGGTAGTGCCATAGTAATAAGATAGATCGGTGAAACTCATTTCATATTCTCTACGTTCGGCAGCAAGTTTTCTTTGAGGCAAGCAAAAGTAATCAAAAGGGCTAAATTTAATAGGACAAAAGTCCCCAAGATCAATTTTAGGAGGTATAGGTTCCTCTTTCGGCCCTTCATATTGCACAACCAATTCATCATTATAAGCATTCTTTTGACAGAACTTGGTGAGCCTATACTCAAGAGAGCATCCTAGCTCATTATTTCAAATAGCCAAATCATCATTAAGCTCAGAGATTCTATCAATTAAAATATTGGTAGCCACTTTTTTTCTAAGATTTTCATTGAAAGTAACATAGTCGGTAGATTGGAAACGCATTATTTCTTCTTGATCAAAAATGATAGATTCTATGGGAGGACGGCCAGCGTCCACCCTATAATGCGCAAAGATTTCTTTGGCTTCTTTTATTATAAATCTGAATTCATGAGCCAAAAAGATAGTAGCGGCAAGCTTAACAGAGGAGTGTTCAATATTAGAAAATTCTAGGAAAATTCTTTGTATAGAAGGGTGCATATGCATAAATTGCCTTTCAAGTTCAACGATAACCATGGAAATAGCGTCCACAAGACTACTAGTTCTATGGAGAATAGAACCACCCATAGAGGGTAAATCACCAGCACAAGTAAAGAAATCTAGAATAACTCCTTTTCCAATAATATTACCACTACCGATTCGAAATCTTTTTGTGTGATAGATAGGGGATTCTTCAGCAGGAGCTTCAGAATTTTCCATATTATTATCGCCCATATCGGCGATAATTTCCCCAATTTCATACATAGCGACAAGCAAGCAAACTAACACACGAGCAAACAAAAGGCAAAGGGAAAAAGAGAAGGAGATTGGGAAAGAGAGGGCGAATAAAACGGCAAGGGTGAAGTGGGGGAGAGGAAAACGAGAGGCAAATGGCAAATAATGTAATGCGAGAGATACAGATTGTGATGGGTACTTGGTATGTTTGACTTTCTTGCGTGAGCCTCCCCGGCAACGGCGCCAGAAATCCTTCTTGCTACGTCTTGAGCTTGCGTTGGTTTTCCCCGAAGAGGAGAGGATGATGCAGCACAGTAGCGTAAGTATTTCCCTCAGTTTTTGAGAACCAAGGTATCAATCCAGTAAGAGGCCATGCACAAGTCCCTTGTACCTGCACAAAATGATAGCTACTCGCAACCAACGCGTTTAGGGGTTGTCAATCCCTTCACGGTCACTTACGAGAGTGGGATCTGATAGAGATAATATTTTTGGTATTTTTGGTATAAAGATCCAAAGTGAAAAGTAAAAGCAAAGTAAAAACAAAACGAGTAAATAAAGTGATAGGGATTGATATGATGAGAATAGACCCAGGGGCCATAGGTTTCACTAGTGGCTTCTCTCAAGAGCATAGATTTTCTACGGTGGGTGAAGAAATTACTGTTGAGCAATTGACAGAATTGAGCATAGTTATGAGTATATCTAGGCAATGATTGTGGGGACCCCGACTCATAAGTCGTGATCACCGAATGCACGCGTGTCTGGATCCCGAGATCAATGCTCATTGAACACACAGAAGCTGAATAACAAGAGTCTTACATCCATACATACCGTATTACACAAGTAGGACCATTATGGTCAAGTCTTGAGTATAACATCGCAGCGGAAATCTTCATCGATAACTTGGACCCATGCCATCGCCTTAACCCTACAGGGCATTCCGACGAGAAGCGTCCTAGCTCGCATGTTCATCACAGTATTGTTCATCATATCCTGTTCTTTCATGCACGGCCAATAAAATAACCAGTGGCAAGCCAATGATTACTTTGAATGTACTAGCAAGCAACCCATGTTTTGGTTCGAGATACAACAATGCATGATATAGGTAAATTTTTGCAGAAAGCTAGTTTTGAGTGCAATGACACGTTCAACAACTTGTAAGACATGCATCATGAGAATTCAAGTAACCATGAGGACATGTCACAGATATCAACATAAATAGAGTGGGCACCAACCCAACTCAATCATGTCAAGTCCTTTGACTTGACCCAAGTAGTTTTATCAACTCACACACACGGTTGTAAACTCTGGACGTAGTTTAAGCAGCACCGCCCAACTGTCCTTGACCGTGAACACGGCTATTCGAATAGTTTTACACTCTGCAGAGGTTGCACACTTTACCACAAGATCCGGGGAACTTCCATGTCATCCACGACCCGCGGTACTTCAAGTACCCGGGGTAAGCACCCGATCACTATCTTTCCCTAGACGACACTAACAAGGAGTCCACTCGTTGTTCCGTATCCTCAGGATGTACATCATACGAGACTCACTCGAGATCGTAACATCCGAGAGGGGACACAACGTGTATCCGGTGCCACAATGAAAACAGTCATGGCCGCCCTACAGCATGACCCGTCCCGAGAGAGAGCACCAACTCCGCCGCATTAGTAATGCGGGCTCCAAGCTAGTATCGGCCTAAGTAGTCAATAATGCCATTTCCCATATAAGGGTAGAGTGGTTGCACATGTAAGGTTGGGACAGTCGACAAATCTTAAATCTAATCTGTTTTCGGAAACAACACACACACTTGCCTCGATGCGCCACTTCGTCATCAAGTGGCTACCCAACTCATCATCTCCCTCGGGCATAAGTGGCACCCGGCGGGTTTTGAAAAGTCCTTTTAAAATACTTTTGTCTCCATCTCTATGCATATTCCGTCCGCTTTTATGTAGCACTACTTAGCATCCTATCTACTCCCACCGGCATAACCCTCATAAGAAGATAGGGTCATCCACAATGCAAGTATCAATGAGGAAGAATGAAGGCAACCCACCAAAGTGGCTACCATCTCATCATGTTTCTGATGCAACAATAATAAAGTGCTATATGAGATGCATAAAAATGGTTTCATAGACATGGTCAAAGGGCTGCTTGCCTGTTTTAACAAAGTCTTCGAGGTCTTCAAATATCTCTGGTCCAACTCCAAGCATTTCATCTACTTCGTCAACTATCGTCGAAAGAAACCATAATAAGCAACTCAACAAGGCAGAAAATAAAAGTGCTCTAAAAATATGGATTTGACTTTTCTAGGACTTCCCTGGTCATATGAAAAATAACCAGGGTGGTTTCACTGGAATTGGATTAGGGAATATTTCTGAACATTTCAATATGATGGAATCAAGGGGTTTATGGATTTGCAAGAAGTGTACAGAACTGTATTTTTGAAAAATGAGCAAAGGCACCCATTTATCAAATCATGATTTTGGAAGCATCTGGGAGTTGGTTTCATTGGATTTGGAGTTCAAATGAATTTCCTATGAATTTGCAAAGTTGACAAATATGAAGAAATGGCTCATTATTTTATGTGGGACAGAAAGTATTAAGAAAAATGTTCATAAGCTAAGTTATGAAGTTAGAAGAATCTAGGAATTTGAATCATGGCATTTGGATCAAATTTAAGCCCTTTGTCATTTTTTAAAGTTTATGACAGAAATGGAAAAAGGGTATTTGGTAATTATTTGTGAAAGAAATACTTCTGGAAAAATGATCAAATAGCACCATGATATAGGACATGAATTTAGAAACTACTAGAAATTTTAATCATTGGATTTGGAGCTCTGATGAATTATTTATGGATTTTTTAAGTTGACTTGAAAAAGAAAAAGGAAATGAGGCTTTAACCTTATCCTGCGCACAAGGCGACAGATAGACAGTGGGCCGGCCCAGCCGCATGGCCGCATGGGGCGACAGAGGCGACGTCGAAGGCGAACTCCAGGAGCTACGCCTTTGCCGCGGGTAGGCGGCTCCGGCGGAAGCCGTTTCCACTTATCCACATCAGCGGTCAGGGTCAACGCTCTCTGCGGCTGACGTGTGG
Source organism: Aegilops longissima (assembly GCA_021605205.1). Lineage (NCBI taxonomy): Eukaryota > Viridiplantae > Streptophyta > Magnoliopsida > Poales > Poaceae > Aegilops > Aegilops longissima. Next base: position 510,632,968 of record CM038680.1, on the reverse strand, counting down.
GGCCCGCGGGGAGGTGGGGCCTGCCCACTGGGTCGTCATCTTCCTCTCATCGGGGCAGGACAGAGGCGAGGTTGGGCTCGACCGGCACTCATCCGGCGATTGCCGGCCCTCCCGGCCGTCTCCCGCGACGCCCCACCTATCGGAGAGCTCAGCGCGGAGCGGCGGATCCGTTGGGGTCGGTCTGTGCCACCGGAGGGGACCGAGGTGACCGCGGCTTCGACGGCGGCGGGGGAGGCCGTCGGCCGTCAGTGGCCCCTAGCGCTCGGGATTCCCCGCAAAGGCTTGAGGAGGTGGGGAGGATCGCCGAACTACGAGGACCCCTTTGGTGGAGGAATGGGAGGGAGGCGAGCTCGGCGTTGCTCGAATTTGAGCGAGCCGAGGCGGCGGCCGTGCGGTGGTAGGAGGAGAAGGGAGGCACGGGAGGCGAAGTTGGCTGCTCGATAAGGTCTCTGGGGGAAGATAGAGCGAATGGCGCCCAGAGGGGGGGGCTCGGGATGGTCGTTTAAGGCGGGGTGACGGTGCACCGTGGACGGCGTCCATGGCCACGGCCTAGGCGATGCCGGAGGCCGAATTGGCACACTCGGCCATGTCCGGGGTGTTCGTGGGCATGGACCAGGTCAAGTGGGAAGGGAAGAAGGAGTGGGGCGAGCTCCTGCGGGTCCCAAGCGCGTCGTCGTGCCTCGGCGCGGAGCTGGGCGGTGCTCGAGCACGCGTGAGCACGGGCGGGAGAGAGGGCGGGGGGGCGACCAGCTGCCGTGTTCAGGACGTCGAGGCGCCTCGTCGGGCGTGCTGGGGAGGCCCGAGGTGGCCGGAGGCGTCGGGCAGAGGGCGGCTACAGTGCCTGGGCGCACTGTAGCGCGCTCTGGAGCATGCAAATGGCTGGCATGGCCATTTTTAAAGGGCCAGGGCATGTCCCCTTGTGCCTTGGGGTTGCCTTGGATGCCCTGGGGTGGAGAGATGCTAGGTGGTATGCTCAATATTGAAATGGGAGAGAGAGGAGGTGTTGCCATGGGTGAACAGAGAGAGAAAGAGGTGGGTGTCACCCCCAAATAATTGAGCTGATGAAGGAGGATAGTTACTGGAGGTAGGAGAGGGTCAGGAGTAGTTGTCGTACAAAGTTGAGCCCATGGAGATTAGTGGAAGAGGCCAAAAATGGAATTTTGGTAAAGTGGCAGATGGTGTTTGATGCTTGTTTGGGTAAGAAAATGAACTACATTTGGCATGAGACTCCACAGGGTGAAATGGCACATATAATTAGGGTGTTCCACCAAATTTGAGCTCATTTGGTCAAAGTGGCCAATGTAACTTTGGTAAACCCTAGAAATTAGCAGAAATGAACTTGTGTAGATCTAGTTGAGCAAATCACTTCTCCTTGATGCACCACTTGGTGTAGTGTCATCATTTGAGGTTATGAACATGCCCACAAAAGTTGAGACCAAAAGGAGAAAGTTGCCAATGTAGAGTTGTTCAAATTTGGTTCTGGACAGGAAGGGTTTTGGGGCACTTTGATCAATATAACATTTTCTCCAACTTGTGCCATTTGGTCTAGATGAATTATTAGACCATTAGAGCATGTTCACAAGGTTTAGGAACATTTGGACATGTTTGGCAATGTAAAGTTGCTCAAACTTCAAAATGGACAGAAATGGTTTTGAGGGGATTTCATGGGGTTATACTATTCTCCATGACATGATACTTGTCATGGTCATCAAACATGTCATATGTGACATGCTAGAATTTTCTTGGAATTTTTTGGAGAATATTTCCTTTGTAAATATTTCAAAAGCTTGAAATATCCAGAAAGGGTTTCTGAGGGATTTAACTAATATTTTGAACATGACCATGTGTTGAAACTCTTATATATGGACAGTATATGTCCACTGAGTTTCCTAAGTTTTACCAAATATTTATAAATCATAAAAATAATTTTAACCTATTAAAGAACATTTCTGGCCTAAAGAAAAACCCTTTAAATAAAATAGGAAAATAACTTTTAAAATTATATTTTTGTCGTTTCTGGGTATCCTATATCTAATAGGAGTCAAATATATTTTTGGAAAGGTTTTTACTGCCCTTAATTAAGTAGTTGCAGTGCAAACCTCAATTCAGGGGGTTTTGAAAAACTATTTTTTGAAAATACTATTTGGCCAAATTATTTTTGTAAGAAATTATTTTTATGTCCTATACACATGGCATGATCATTGGGAAAGGTTTTAGGATCAAGGAGAAGGAGTATAAGAGTTGGAGGATTTATTTTGTTTTTAGAGCACTTGCAAACAATGACAAAACCAATCAAGGCAAGGTCCAAAACACTCAAAAGTTTTGTCAAACCACATTTTATCATGATATATTAGCTTAAGTGTTGTGGCATGAAAATCAGGGTGTGACAATGATCATGTATATAGGCATCACGTCCGAGACAAGTAGACCGAAACGATTCTGCATCTACTACTATTACTCCACTAATCGACCGCTATCCAGCATGCATCTAGAGTATTAAGTTAAAAACAGAGTAACACCTTAAGTAAGATGACATGATGTAGAGGAATAAATTCATGCAATATGATAAATACCCCATCTTGTTATCCTCGATGTCAACAATACAATACGTGCCTTGCAACCCTTTACATCCTTGTGTAAGGACACATAAGATTGAACCCAAAGCTAAGCACTTCTCCCATTGCAAGAACTACCAATCTAGTTGGCCAAACCAAACGGATAATTCGAAGTGACTTGCAAAGATAACTCAAAAATCATACATAAAAGAATTCAGAGAAGAATCAAATATTTTCCATAGATAAGTTGGATCATAAACCCACAATTCATCAGTCTCAACAAACACACCGCAAAAAGAAAATTACATCGAATAGATCTCCACGAGAGATGGGGAGAACATTGTATTGAGATCCAAAAAGAGAGAAGAAGCCATCTAGCTACTAGCTATGGACCCGAAGGTCTGAAGTAAACTACTCACACTTCATCGGAGAGGCTATGGTGTTGATGTAGAAGCCCTCCATGGTGGATGCCCCCTCCAGCGGAGCTCCGGAACAAGCCCCCAGATGGGATCTCGTGGATACAGGAAGTTGCGGCGGTGGAATTAGGTTTTTGGCTCCTATTCTGATCGTTTGGGGGTTTGTAGGTATATATAGGAGGAAGGAGTGCGTCGGTGGGCGTCGGGGCCCACGAGGTAGAGGCGCGCCAGGGGCGCCCCCACCTCGTGACTGCCTCTAGCACTTGCTTGAGTAGGGTCCAAGTCTCTGGATCACGTTCGGTGAGAAAATCACGTTCGAAGGTTTCATTCCGTTTGGACTCTGTTTGATATTCTGCTTCTTGAAACACTTTGAAAAGGCAAAAACATCAATTCAGGTAGGGCCTCCGGTTAATAGGTTAGTCCCAAAAGTAATATAAAAGTGGAAAATAAAGCCCATTATAGTCCAAAACAATAGATAAAGTAGCATGGAGCAATCAAAAAATTATAGATACGTTGGAGACATATCATCCCAATATGGGTCCTGACATAGGCCGCTTCGGCCTCGATGACCAGTCATGCGTTGGTCTCGAGATTGACAGTAGCTGGCCCTTCCCAGAGAATCACTTATGGTTCAAAGCAAGCGTTTCCAACGCCGACGAGTGGTTGAGCTGAAGTTCATTTCATCGCTTTGTTATTTGTTGTGTGAGAAAAACTTTACTAGAATGTTTTGTTGGAAATGATCTATAATCCAAAGTGTATCCTCGTTGTCGTTGTGGGTTGATGACTTGTTGTATGTAATCAATGGTACTTTTGCATATGCGTCCATCAACTCACGCCCGCTAGTGGTGTCCATATGAACAGTGCTAGTGATTTTAGTTGCAAAAATTAGATAGTGCTAGTGATTTGTAGCTGCATATTTTGACAAATCACAGTCTTACAACGTTGATAAATGGCAATATTACTAGATAAACAAATGTCAGTCTTTCTAGTTTAAGAAATGGCAACATACCCAACATGACAGATATGCAAATCTTACCCAATTCTTTGTACGTGGTTGCACATGGGTCATGCAAAACAACCGTTTGCGTTGAAGGGATGCAGAAATCCTGCTCGACACATTTTCCCTTGGCTTCCTGGGGAAGGTGTCGGTTTGCATACGGGTGTTCTAACTAAAACGTTTGCGATGAGTATTTTATATGTAAAAACCGTTGACGTTTTTTTAAAACAAAATCGTTTGATAAGTCTGTACATTAAGAGAGAAAAACGCAAGTTGGTTCAAACCTTATCTTTTATTCAGTCACACTGCGAATTTATATTCATATGATCAAGAATTCGAGATACATTATTAAACCCCAAAAAAACTATTTCCGGCGGCGGCAGAGGCATCGTTCCGCACCGTCGTTGTCGTTGTCATCCTCCGGGACGCCGTTGTTGAAGTCTTCAAGGCAGCACAAAATGTTCTTCACTTGTAAATCAAACATCATTTTGTCGCGCGATCGACGGGCGGGGCGCGGGAGGACAGCAACTGGTGCCGCTGAGAGGTAGTGGTCGACGGCAGCGTCCCATGCCGCTGAGGGGGGGGGGGGCGCTCGGGCACGGGAGCGGTGGGTGCAGCCAAACCCACGGGGAACGGCGACGCGGTGGGTGGAGGGGCGCGCACGGGCGTGGCGGGTGCAGCCAAACGCACGGGGGCCGGCGTCACGGTGTGTGGAGGGGCGCGCACGGGCACGGGCGCTGGCGCTGGCATGTACACGAGCTCGCACGGGTCCGCGGAGACCTTGCTGACGCCCGCTGCTTTCAGATCTGTGATAGTGCTCGGCGACCAGCCCGTCAATGCTACGGGAATGGTCGCTGGCACGAGCGCGGGGATGGGAGCTGGGACGGGAGCGGGGGCAGCAACCGCCGCGGCCAACTCGTTCTGGGCCATGTCCATGAGGCCACATTCCTCCTTATTTTTTATCTCCTCCGGATCGGAGTCGACTTCACCAAACTTGAAGACTAGTGGCAGATGATCATTCTGTGCCATGGTTGTGGAGGTCTGCGCGGGGGGGGAATGGAAGGCGAAAAGTAAGGCCGCCCGTATTAAACAGCGGCTCGGGTGCCATTAATGGAGAGGAAGGCGGGCGGCCATGGAAGTCAAAGGGCTTGCTTCCCAGTGAGCCTACGCAGCGTAAAGCTCGCACGCTTCCCGGTGAGCCTGCGCATTGGAGGACAGCTAGCACGCCTCTCGGTCAAGCAGCTATCCGCACGGAACATCCTAAGCCATTAAAACCAAGACACATGGCGTCACGTGAATGGTTAACAGAACGCACATGTTTTGAATCATATAAACGTTTGAGATATTAAAGTGGTAGCTATTTTTTCAAAATGCCTTTGTTGGCTGTCATTATTCGAGTGCGCCTTCTCTCAAAATGGACATGAAAAATACCACATCATGTCGAGTTCCATTCCATGATAGCATGCGAAGTTTCATGAATTTCAGAAGAGTTTTGAATTTACTATAATTTAATAACCAGGTGAGGGAGTCCCGGATTAGGGGGTGTCCGGATAGCCGGACTATAGCCTTTGGCCGGACTCCTGGACTATGAAGATACAAGATTGAAGACTTCGTCCCGTGTCCGGATGGGACTTTCCTTGGCGTGGAAGGCAAGCTTGGCGATACGGATATGTAGATCTCCTACTATTGTAACCGACTCTGTGTAACCCTAACCCTCTTCGGTGTCTATATAAACCGGAGGGTTTTAGTCCGTAGGACGAACAACAATCATACCACAGGCTAGCTTCTAGGGTTTCGCCTCTCTGATCTCGTGGTAGATCTACTCTTGTACTACCCATATCATCAATATTAGTCAAGCAGGAGTAGGGTTTTACCTCCATCGAGAGGGCCCGAACCTGGGTAAAAACATCATGTCCCTTGTCTCCTGTTACCATCCGCCTAGACGCACAGTTTGGGACCCCCTACCCGAGATCCGCCGGTTTTAACACCGACATTGGTGCTTTGATTGAGAGTTCCTCTGTGTCGTCATCTTTAGGCCCGATGGCTCCTTCAATCATCAACAACGACGCGTCCAGGTGAGACTTTTCTCCCGGACAGATCTTAAGATTCGGCGGCTTTGCATCTGCGGCCAATTCACTTGGCCATCCGGAGCAGTTTAAAGCTACACCCCGCCATCAGGTCAGATTTGGGAGTTTGAACTACGGCCGACATCCGCGGAGACTTGATCTTCGACGGATTCGAGCCACAGCCAAATCGCGCCAGCCTTGTCTCGATGGGCACGATCTAGCTCGCCGCGAGCGATGCCACAGGCCCTTTTGTGTCCGCTCCGACCCTTAGCTCGGAGCCGACTTCGCTGATCAAGGAGGAGTGGCTGGACACCGCCTCGGGGGCTGCGATATCTACGGCGATTGATATGAACACCATCCCTGTCCTTTGCGAAGCTCGTGACTCCAAGGTGCCGGACTCCTATCCGGACTCCGAACCTTACGCGCCCCTGCCAATCGAATCCGATTGGGCGCCGGTTATGGAGTTCACTGCCGCGGACCTCTTTCAGCACTCGCCCTTTGGCGACATCCTGAATTCACTAAAGTCTCTCTCTTTATCAGGAGAGCTCTGGCCGGACTATGGTCAGGAAGGTTGGGATGCGGACGACAAAGAAATTCAATGCCCACCCAGCACCCACTTTGTAGCCACTGTCGATGATTTAACCGACATGCTCGACTTTGACTCCGAAGATATCGACGGTATGGACGACGATGCGGAGACAACCAAGAACCAGCGCCTATGAGGCCTTTGGAAGGCCACCTCGTCATCGACATATATATGGTGGACATCCCAAAAGATGGGAATGGCGATGGAGCGGCGGAGGATGACCCCTCAAGAAACAGCCTAAGCGCCGGCGTCGTGGCGCCGCTCTAAATCCGCCACAGCAAAAGCGGTGATTCCGCACGGAGATAATAACACCCGGACAGCGCGAAGACAACCTCCTCCAGCGGGACTCAAAGACGGGAGGATGGAGAAGGCAGCCCGCATGATAGAGCGGCAAGCAGAGAGGTAGAGGACGATAATTATATGCCTCCCTCAAGGCGAGGCAAGCCTCGGCGACGCACGGCAATTTTTCGTGCTCGAGGATGCTTGCCGTCGAACAAGAGCGTTTCAAACACAGGCTTATGGCCGTGGCAAGCAGCCTCAAGAAAAAGCAGCAACAGCTTAGAGCTGACCAAGACTTGCTAGCTGACAGATGGATTGAAGTCCTTGCAGCAGAAGAGTATGAAATCGAACGCCCCTCCAAGAGCTACCCAAAACGCAGGCTGCTACCCCGATTAGAGGAGGAAGCACCCAAACCTACATCACCAGCGCATGACGCGGCCGACCAGCCACCTCGTGGCAGCGACAGAGAGGCCTCTAGGCCCTCCACTTAAGCCGCACCCTGGCGTCGCTCGAAAAGTAACAAGGCACGGGGAAATGCGCTAGACCTGCGAGACATATTGGAGCACAAGGAAAGGCAAACAAGATCGATCTACGGATCGCGGGGGCGCCCCACGACACGTGATTATAACTGTCACGCCGGATACAGCAATACCGGCCGGGCCGAATACAGTAGACAAAGCTCACTCGAGCTGCGTCGTGATATAGCCCAGTACAGAGGCGCCGCACACCCACTATGCTTCACAGATGAAGTAATGGATCATCAAATCCCCGAGGGTTTCAAACCTGTAAACATTGAATCATACGACGGCACAACAGATCCTGCGGTTTGGATCGAGGACTATCTCCTTCATATCCACATGGCCCGCGGTGATGATCTACACGCCATCAAATACCTCCCACTCAAGCTCAAAGGACCAGCTCGGCATTGGCTTAACAGCTTGCCAGCAGAGTCAATTGCTTGTTGGGAAGACCTAGAAGCCGCATTCCTTGACAACTTCCAGGGCACATATGTGCGACCACCAAATGCCGACGACCTTAGCCATATAATTCAGCAGCCAGAGGAATCGGCCAGACAATTCTGGACACGGTTCCTAACAAAGAAAAATCAAATCGTCGACTGTCCGGATGCAGAGGCACTAGCAGCCTTCAAACACAACATCCGCGACGAGTGGCTGGCCCGGCACCTAGGACAGGAAAAGCCGAAATCCATGGCAGCCCTCACCACACTCATGGCCCGCTTTTGTGCGGGAGAGGACAGCTGGCTAGCTCGTAGTAACAACTTGACCAAAAACCCTGGTAGTTCGGATACCAAGGACATCAATTTCAGGTCGCGTCGCAACAAGCACAAGCGCCGCATTAACGGCGATAATGCTGAGGATACGGCAGTCAATGCTGAATTCAGAGGCTCTAAACCAGGTCAGGGGAAAAAGCCATTCAAAAGAAATACCCAGGGCCCGTCCAATTTGGACCGAATACTCGATCGCTCGTGCCAGATACATGGCACCCCCGAAAAACCAGCCAACCACACCAACAGGGATTGTTGGGTGTTCAAACAGGCAGGCAAGTTAAATACCAAAAACAATGGCAAGGGGTTGCATAGTGATGACGAGGAGGAGCCCCGGCCGCCGAACAATAGAGGACAGAAGGGTTTCTCCCTACAAGTGCGGACGGTGAACATGATATACGCAACCCACATACTCAAAAGGGAGCGGAAGCGTGCACTAAGGGACGTACATGCGATGGAGCTGTCGCCCCAAAGTTCAACCCGTGGTCCTCCTGCCCGATCACTTTTGACCGAAGGGACCACCCCACTAGTATCCGCCACGGTGGATTCGCCGCATTGGTTCTAGACCCAATCATCGACGGATTTCACCTCACTAGAGTCCTCATGGACGGTGGCAGTAGCCTGAACCTGCTTTACCAGGATACAGTGCGCAAAATGGGCATAGACCCCTCAAGGATTAAACCCACAAAGACGACCTTTAAAGGCGTCATACCGGGTGTAGAGGCCAAATGTACAGGCTCGGTTACACTCGAAGTGGTCTTCGGATCCCCGGATAACTTCTGAAGCGAGGAATTAATCTTCGACATAGTACCGTTTTGCAGAGGCTATCATGCACTGCTCGGACGAACCGCATTTGCAAAGTTCAATGCGGTGCCGCACTACGCATACCTCAACCTCAAAATGCTAGGCCCTCGAGGAGTAATTACGGTCAATGGAAACACCGAACGCTCTCTCCGAACGGAGGAGCATACGGCGGCCCTCGTGGCGGAAGTATAGAGCAGCCTCTCAAGGAAATTCTTGAGTCCGGCTGTTAAGCGTCCGGACACCGTCAAGCGCGCCCGGAGTAACCTACAACAAGACCGCCTGGCACGTTCCGAGCACGCGTAGCAATGCGGCCCCGACCCGAGCCCTCGCGAAATGGCGAAGCCAAGATTACTCTGCGTACATAACTATGCTCTGGAAATACCATGGGCATAGGGGAGAACACGACCACGGCACGCCTGCACGCGCCCAACCGCACTAGGGGCTCCGATTGTGTCATTCCTTTTTTTCTTTTTCTCTTACTTTTAGGACTCCGTTTTCCAGAAGCCCTGTCCGGCATTAGAATCGCCAAACACACGATGCAATAGCCAGGAAAGCAGAAAGCTACGTCGAGTGCCCAGGTGGTCTCTATTACGAGCAGTATACCTGGTTTGCATACCATCCGTAGCTTACCTGGAGGGACATGTCAAAAGTCCGTCCCTTGCTTATCGCACTATTTGTATCGTTCGCTTTTACCGCAGACCTTTTAAATAAACAATGCATAGCTTTTGTCTATTATTGCATTCTCCTTTTCTACGTATATATGTTCATTAATAACATGTTGCACCAGTACACTTTAGTGCGGCCGAATACCGAGGGCTTAAGTACCCCAAAATATGGTGTGATAAGTCCGAACACTTTCACAAGTCGACACCCGAACTTATAGCATTATATGCATCGGCTCGAATCATGTCTTGGGTCAATAGTTGGGTTTGCCCGGCTCCCATGTTTTGGTACCTTACGTTCCGTTATATCGGCTAAGGTAGCACCGGGAGAACCACCGTGATTGTGCCCGGTTGAGCTGGGTTAAGCACCTCGGTGGAAAAGCTAAAACTGACCGTCATGATAGGGCGAGAGCCGGTCGCTGTTCGAGAGGTTTTTCGAGTCCCTAAAGACTTATGCCGCTTAGAGCGAGGAGTCGGCATTGTCCGGCCAAGGCGTGGATAGCGCCCCAAACTCAGTCTTCCGAATACTAGGGGCTTCGCTGAAATTCAAAATTATAGAATTCTATGGCTAAGTGGGAGTGTTCAAGCATTATAGTCTGATTGCCTTGTTCGTTGCGTTGAGCGCCTCCCTCGAAGGACCCAAGAATGGGAACAAGAGAGCTCAAGTTTATCCCGAACACCCCAGCACACGTGGCATGGGGGCTGAAGCCAACGACTCGCCATCTCTCAATTTAATAAACGGCCGCAGAGAAGGTAATATTTTAAATTCACAAGTGTTGCTTAGCGCATATGAACAAGTTTTCAGCGTACAGGATAACAAATGCGAGTTTATTCTAAAATTACATCTTTGGAGCATTCACCCGCTATAAGGCGGGCACCCTTCAGGATGCCCTCATAATACATCTCGGGCTTGCGATACTCCTTGCCCGGCGGTGGTCCGTCCGTCACAAGCTTCTCAGCGTCCAGCTTGCCCCAGTGCACTTTAGCACGGGCAAGGGCCCTATGGGCACCTTCAATGCAGACGGAGCGCTTGAAGACTTCAATCCATGGACAGGCCTCCACCAGCCGCCGCACTAGCCCGAAGTAGCTCCCAGGCATGGCTTCCTTAGGCCACAGCCGAACTATTAGGCCCTTCATGGCCTGTTCGGCCACCTTGTGGAGCTCGACCAGTTGCTTCAGCTGGTCACTCAAGGGCACCGGGTGTTCGGCCTCAGCACATCGAGACAAGAACACCTTCTCCGTCGAGCTCCACTCCTTGGCTCGGTAGAACGCGGCAGCATCGGACACACTGCGGGGCAGATCTGCGAATGCTCTTGGAGAGCTCCGGATTCGGGTAAGTAACAGATAATTCTCTTTCACGTGCTTGCTTTGCATAAAGAATGACTTACCCGCCGCTATCTTCTTTATCGCCTCAATCTCCTGGAGGGCTTTTTGGGCTTCAGCCTTAGCGGCTTTGGCACTCTCAAGGGCCGAGGCGAGCTCGGACTCTCGAGTCTTCGAGTCACGCTCCAAGCTATCGTGTTTTTCCACGAGGGTTTGGAGCTCTTGTCGCACCTCCGCCACCCACGCCTCCTGCTTCTCTCGCTCGGTGCGCTCCGCGGCCGCATTGCTTTCGGCCCGGGACACCGCCTCCTTCAGGGTCGCCTCCTCGTTCATGGCCCCTGCAATATTAATGCTAGTCCTGTCATTTTTTGCAACCACATTTTTTATATATAATCCCATAAGGTATTACTTACCTTCTTTGTCCTCGAGCTGCTTTTTGGCAAGGCCGAGCTTGTTCTCGGACCGCTCGAGGTTCTCCTTCAATGAATTGACCTCCGCAGTCAGTGCGGCAGAGGTCAGCAGCGCAGCCTGCATTCCCATATTGACACACTTATGTTAGACTCCTACGTATATCTTTTTAGATCCTCAGCTCGGCTTTTCTTCCCGAACACCGAACTAAGCATCAGGGGCTACTGTCTATGCGGTAATATTCTCACATATCTTAAAAACTTACCTCAAAGCCTGTTAGAAGGCTAGCACAGGCTTCAGTCAGCCCACTCTTGGCGGAATGAACTTTTTGGATCACCACACTCATAACAGCGCGGTGCTCCTCGTCGATGGAGGCGCCGTTAAGCGCCTCCAGCAAGTTATCCGGTGCCTCCGGTTGGACGGAGGTCTCCAGTGTCGCAGTCTTGCCCTTCTTACGAAGGGGCCGCCTGCCGGACTCCGGAACCCCTGAAGGTTCCGGTGCGGAATCCGGACTAGGGCCAGACCTAGAGCCCCTTGGGGTTTTATCCCCTTTGCGCCCGAAGTCCGGGAGGTCACCTTCCGGCACCTCCAGGACCACCTCCTCCTGGCTAGGGCCCTTTTGGGACTCCACCGCGACGTCGTCTGCATCGCGAGGAGAGGAGGCAGTCGGAAGTGAAGTGCTATTCACATCCGACGAATCCAGGGAGCCGCTCGTCGAAGCGGCGAGCTCGTCCTTGGGCGGGCTGCATGGTTGTATTTGGCGTTAGAAGACACTATGCGACAAATGAAAGGCCATGAGTTACTCTGGTATCTGGACACTTATGACTTCGCCAGGGGCTTGGCCCTTGATGGCCACTCCTCTTCGCCATCGTCGGCGTTGGTGGAGTAGTCCGGAGGAAGGGTCCTTCCCTTCTTGGAATCTGCGGCCTCCCCAGTTGGGGCGGCCTTCCTTTTCTTTTCTCCCCCCTCTGGGGGAAAAGCTTCTTTTTCCTCCTGTACGTTCTCACGGGAGGATTCCGCCTCCGAGTCGTCGGACGATGAGTCCGACAACACCTGGCGCCGGGCACTCCTTCGAGTCCCCGTGGCCTTCTTCTTGGCCTTCTTCTCTGGCACCACGAAAGTTGCCGGAACCAGCAGCCCCGTCAAGCGGGCGTCCGCTGGGTCTTCTGGCAAGGGAGCCGGACAGTTAACCTGCTTGGACGTGTTCCGCCAGTCCTGTCAAAGGTAAGGGAGTTTAGATCCCGCATGGAGTCAAACTATGAAAAATAAGAGTCCCGTAAAGGGTAAAATAGCTTACCTCGCTAGCTTGACGCTGCGAGCTAAATCCGCGATCTTCGGTAGCGGATTCGGGATCCTCGGCGCCCTTTAACAGCGCCTTCCAGGCATCTTCATACGTAGTGTCGAAGAGCCTGCTCAAGGTTTGGTGATGTGCCTGATGATACTCCCACAAGTTGAAGGCCCGTTGTTGGCATGGGAGGATCCAGCGGATGAGCATAACCTGGACTACGTTGACAAGCCTGAGATTCTTGTTCACCAGATTTTGGACGCAGGTTTGGAGTCCGGTCAGCTCTTCCGAATTACCCCACGTCAAGCCCGTCTCTTTCCAAGAGGTGAGCCGCATAGGGAAGCCAGATCAGAATTCGGGGGCCGCTGCCCATTTAGGGTCGCGCGACTCGGTGATGTAGAACCACCCCGATTGCCACCTATCGGTGTCAAAACCGGCGGATCTCGGGTAGGCGGTCCCGAACTGTGCGTCTAGGCGGATGGTAACAGGAGATAAGGGACACGATGTTTTACCCAGGTTCGGGCCCTCTTGATGGAGGTAAAACCCTATGTCCTGCTTGATTAATATTGATGATGTGTGTTACAAGAGTGGATCTACCACGAGATCAAAGAGGCTAAACCCTAGAAGCTAGCCTATGGTATGATTGTTGTTCGTCCTATGGACTAAAGCCATCCGGTTTATATAGGCACCGGAGAGGGCTAGGGTTACACAAAGTTGGTTACAAAGGTAGGAGATCTACATATCCGTATCGCCAAGCTTGCCTTCCACGCCAAGGAAAGTCCCATCCGGACACGGGACGGAGTCTTCAATCTTGTATCTTCATAGTGTTGGAGTCCGGCCGATGATGATAGTTCGGCTATCAGGACACCCCCTAGTCCGGAACTCCCTCAGTAGCCCCCGAACCGGGCTTCAGCAACGACGAGTCCGGCGCGTATATTGTCTTCGACGTTGCAAGGCGGGTTCTCCTTTAAACTTCATGTTCCCGTCGAATAGTGTCCGGCTTCCTTATAAATGTTGCGCTCCTTGGCTTCTACGCCCAATAATGGCCTTCTTCCACGTGTCGTACAAATGCGAAAGGCTGGGGTATTTTTACATTTTACCCCCTAGCCGTGTGAGCGAGCCGCCTATAAGAGAGGCGAGGATCTAGATCCAGCTCACACCATCCTCCTCCGCAAGTTCTCATCGAGCGCTTGACAAAAATCCATTCCATCATGGATAGCGTGACGCGGCTCCTCCTCTCGCTCCCAGCCCTAAGCCAGGAGATTGGGGAGATGCTCGAGTTCCACACAGCGAGCTAGTGGCACTCCAAACCGAGGATATCTTCCCCAGCTTTCATGGTTCCGGTTCGAGCCGGACTAGCCACCTACAAGGGTGGAAAGCAGTAGTCGTCCCCAACCCTACCAAAGGGGCGCGGTATGCTTTGTCCCCTATCTAATAAGGGGACTCGGATTTCCCATACATCCGTTTCTCCGGGGCTCCTATGTTGGGGAACGTAGTAATTTCAAAAATTTTCCTACGATCACGCAAGACCATGGTGATGGCATAGCAACGAAGGGAAGAGTGTCCGTCCCACGCACCCTCGTGAGACCGAAAGCGAAGCGTTATAACAACGCTGTTGATGTAGTCGTGCGTCTTCACGACCCGACCGATCCAAGCACCGAGCGTCGGCACCTCCGAGTTCTGCACACGTTCAGCCCGATGGCGATCCCGGACTCCGATCCAGCAAAGTGTCGGGATGAGTTCCGTCAACCGACGGCGTGGTGGCGATGATGATGCTCCACCGGCGCAGGGCTTCGCCTAAGCTCCGCGACGATATGACTTCTCCAGCGCGGGGCTTCGCCTAAGCTCATGACGATATGACCAAAGTGGAATATGGTGGAAGGGGCACCGCGCTGCAGCTAAGGAAATCAACTTGTGTGTTTTGGGGTGCTCCCCTGCCCCGTATATAAAGGAGCCAAGGGAAGGTGGCGGCCAAGAGGAGGAGGCGCAAAGGAGTCCTACTCCTCCGGAGTAGGACTCCCCCAATCCTAGTTGGAATAGGATTCCCGGAGGAGAGAGAGAGAGAGGGGGCGGCCCACCTTTCCTAGTCCTAATAGGACTAGGGAAAGGGGGCGCCGACCACCTAGGGCTGGCCCTTCTCCTTTCCTCCAAGGCCCACTATGGGCCCATGTAGTTCCCGGGGTTCGGTAACCTCCGGTACTCGATAAATTCCGATTTCACTCGGAACCTTTCCGATGTCCAAATGTAGGCTTCAATATATCAATCTTTATGTCTCGACCATTTCGAGACTCCTCGTCATATCCGTGATCACATCCGGACTCGAACAACCTTGGTGCATCAATACTTATAAACTCATTATGACTGCCATCGAAGCGTTAAGCGTGCGGACCCTACGGGTTCGAGAACTATGTAGACATGACCGAGACACCTCTCGGTCAATAACCAATAGCGGGACCTGGATGCCCATATTGGCTCCTACATATTCTACGAAGATCTTTATCGGTCGAGACCGCATAACAACATCGTTGTTCCCTTTGTCATCGGTATGTTACTTGCCCGAGATTCGATCGTCGGTATCCAATACCTAGTTCAATCTCGTTCTTGGCAAGTCTCTTTTCTCGTTCCGTAATACATCATCTCACAACTAACACATTTAGTTGCAATGCTTGCAAGGCTTATGTGATGTGCATTACCGAGAGGGCCAGAGATACCTCTCCGACAATCGGAGTGACAAATCCTAATCTCGAAATATGCCAACCCAACATGTACCTTCGGAGACACCTGTAATGTACCTTTATAATCACCCGATTCGTTGTGACGTTTGGTAGCACCCAAAGTGTTCCTCGGGCAAGCGGAGTTGCATAATCTCATAGTCATAGGAACATGTATAAGTCATGAAGAAAAGCACTAGCAACAAACTATACGATCAGGTGCTATGCTAATGGAATGGGTCATGTCAATCAGATCATTCAACCAATGATGTGATCCCATTAATCAAATAACAACTCCTTGTTCATGGTTAGGAAACATAACCATCTTTGATTAACGAGCTAGTCAAGTAGAGGCATACTAGTGACACTCTGTAGGTTTATGTATTCACACATGTATTATGTTTCCGGTTAATACAATTCTAGCATGAATAATAAACATTTATCATGATATAAGGAAATAAATAATAACATTTATTATTGCCTCTAGGGCATATTTCCTTGATCTCCCACTTGCACTAGAGTCAATAATCTAGATTACACAAAATGATTCTAACACCCATGGAGTCTTGGTGCTGATCATGTTTTGCTCGTGGAAGAGGCTTAGTCAGCGGTGCGCAACATTCAGATCCGTATGTATCTTGCATATCTCTATGTCTCCCACCGGACCAAATCCGGATGGAGTTGAAGCGTCTTTTGATGTGCTTGGTTCTCTTGTGAAATCTGGATTCCTTTGCCAAGGCAATTGCACCATATTATCACAAAAGATTTTCATTGGACCCGATACACTAGGTACAACACCTAGATCGGATATGAACTCCTTCATCCGACTCCTTCATTAGCTGCTTCGAAGCAGCTATGTACTCAACTTCACATGTAGATCCCGAGCGGCGCTTTGTTTGGAACTGCACCAACCGACAGCTCCACCGTTTAATGTAAATCGTATCCGGTTTGCGATTTAGAATCGTCCGGATCGGTGTCAAAGCTTGCATCGGCGTAACCGTTCGATGAGCTCTTTGTCACCGCCATAAATGAGAAACATATCCTTAGTTCTTCTCAAGTACTTAAGGATGTTCTTGACCGCTGTCCATGATCCACTCTGGATTACTTTGGTACCTGCCTGCTAAACTTACAGCAAAGGCACACATCAGGTCTGGTACACAGCATTGCATACATGATAGAGCCTATGGCTGAAGCATAGGAACATCTTTCATTTTCTCTCTATCTTCTGCGGTGGTCGGGCATTGAGTCTTACTCAACTTCACACCTTGTAATACCGGCAAGAACCCTTTCTTTGCCTGATCCATTTGAACCTTTTCAAAACTTTATCAAGGTATGTGCTTTGTGAAAGTCCTATTAAGCGTCTTGATCTATCTCTATAGATCTTAATGCCCAATATGTAAGCAGCTTCACCGAGGTCTTTCATCGAAAAACTCTTATTCAAGTATCCCTTTATGCTATCCAGAAATTCTATATCATTTCCGATCAATAATATGTCATCCACATATAATATCGAAATGCTCTGAGCTCCCACTCACTTTCTTGTAAATACAAAGCTTCTCCAAAAGTGCATATAAAACCAAATGCTTTGATCACACTATCAAAACGTTTATTCCAACTCCGAGAGGCTTGCACCAGTCCATAAATGGATCGCTGGAGCTTGCACACTTTGTTAGCTCCTTTGGATCGACAAAACCTTCTGGTTGCATCATATACAACTCTTCTTCCGAAATCCATTCAGAATGCAGTTTTAACATCCATTTGCCAAATTTCATAATCATAAAATGCGGCAATTGCTAACATGATTCGGACTGACTTAAGCATCGCTTCGGGTGAGAAGGTCTCATCGTAGTCAATCCCTTGAACTTGTCGAAAACCTTTTGCAACAAGTCGAGCTTTATAGACGATAACATTACCATCAGCGTCAGTCTTCTTCTTGAAGATCCATTTATTCTCAATTGCTTGCCGATCATCGGGCAAGTCAACCAAAGTCCACACTTTGTTCTCATACATGGATCCCATCTCAGATTTCATGGCCTCAAGCCATTTTGTGGAATCTGGGCTCACCATCGCTTCTTCATAGTTCGTAGGTTCATCATGTTCCAAGAACATGACTTCCAAAACAGGATTACCGTACCACTCAGTGCGGATCTTGTTCTGGTTGATCTCTGAAGTTCTGT
The DNA here is from genome assembly GCA_021605205.1 of Aegilops longissima. NCBI lineage: Eukaryota > Viridiplantae > Streptophyta > Magnoliopsida > Poales > Poaceae > Aegilops > Aegilops longissima. The sequence goes on along the minus strand of CM038680.1, from coordinate 510,615,414 downwards.
AGAAACTTGATCTGAAGTTTCATGATCATCATCATTAGCTTCCTCCTATTTGGTGTAGGTGTCACGAAACTGTTTTCGTGATGTACTACTTCTCAATAAGGGAGTAGATACAGATTATCTCATCAAGTTCTACTTTCCTCCCACTCACTTCTTTCGTGAAAACTCTTTCTCCAAAAAGTTTCCGAATTTAGCAACAAAAATCTTGCCTTCGGATCTGTGATAGAAGGTGTACCCAACTGTCTCCTTTGGGTATCCTATGAAGACACATTTCTCCGATTTGGGTTCGAGCTTATCAGGTTGAAGCTTTTTCACATAAGCATCGCAGCCCCAAACTTTCAAAAGCGACAACTTTGGTTTCTTGCCAAACCACAGTTCATAAGGCGTCGTCTCAGCAGTTTAGATGGTGCCCTATTTAAAGTGAATGTAGCCGTCTCTAAAGCATAACCCCAAAATGATAGCGGTAAATCAGTAAGAGACATCATAGATCGCACCATATCTAATAAAATACGATTCTGACGTTCGGACACACCATTACGTTGTGGTGTTCGGTGGCGTAAGTTGCGAAACTATTCCGCATTGTTTCAAATGTAGGCCAAACTCAGTAACTCAAATATTCTCCTCCACGATCAGATCGTAGAAACTTTATTTTCTTGTTACGATGATTTTCCACTTCACTCTGAAATTCTTTGAACTTTTCAAATGTTTCAGACTTGTGTTTCATTAAGTAGATATACCCATATCTGCTCAAATCATCTGTGAAGGTGAGAAAATAACGATATCCGCCACGAGCCTCAACATTCATTGGACCACATACATCGGTATGTATGATTTCCAATAAATCTGTTGCTCTCTCCATAGTTCCGAGAACGGTGTTTTAGTCATCTTGCCCATAAGGCACGGTTCGCAAGTGCCAAGTGATTCATAATCAAGTGACTCCAAAAGTCCATCGGCATGGAGTTTCTTCATGCGTTTTACATCGATATGACCTAAGCGGCGAGTGCCACAAATAAGTTGCACCATCATTATCAACTCTGCATCTTTTGGTTTCAACATTATGAATATGTGTATCACTACTATCAAGATTAAGTAAAACAAACCATTCTTCAATGGTGCATGACCATAAAAGATATTATTCATATAAATAGAACAACCATTATTCTCTGATTTAAATGAATAACCGTCTCGCATCAAACAAGATCCAGATATAATGTTCATGCTCAGCGATGGTACTAAATAACAATTATTTAGGTCTAATACTAATCCGAAGGTAGATGTAGAGGTAGCGTGCCGATTGCGATCACATCGACTTTGGAACCATTTCCCACGCGCGATCGTCACCTCGTCCTTAGCCAATCTTCGCAATCCGTAGCCCTGTTTGAGTTGCAAATATTAGCAATGAACCAGTATCAAATACCAGTGCTCTGCGGTATTAGTAAGGTACACATCAATAACAAGTATATCACATATACCTTTGTTAACCTTGCCATCCTTCTTATCCGCCAAATACTTGGGGCAGTTCCGCTTCGATGACCAGCCTGCTTGCAATAGAAGCACTCGGTTTCAGGCTTAGGACCAGACTTGGGTTTCTTCTCTTGATCAGCAACTTGCTTGCCGCTCTTTTGAAGTTTCCTTTTCTTTCCTTTGCCCTTTTCTTGAAACTAGTGGTTTTGTTAACCATCAACACTTGATGCTCCTTTTGATTTCTACCTCCGCTGCTTTCAAAGCATCGCGAAGAGCTCGGGCATAGTTTTGGTCATCCTTGCATATTATAGTTCATCACGAAGCTCTTGTAGCTTGGTGGCGTGATTGGAGAATTCATCAATGGCGCAATCATCCGGAAGATTAACTCCCAGTTGAATCAAGTGATTGTTATATCCGGACATTCCGAGTATATGCTCAGCGAGTAACCATTCTCCTCCATCTTACAGCTATAGAACTTATTGGAGACTTCATATCTCTCAATCCGGGCATTACGCTTGGAATATTAACTTCAACTCTGGAACATCTCATATGCTCCATGGTGTTCAAAACGACGTTGAAGTCGGTTCTAAGCCGTAAAGCATGGCACACTTGAACTATAGAGTAGTCATCAGCTTTGCTTTGCGGACGTTCACAACTTCGGCGCAGCCCTTGCACCAGGCCTGGCACCTAACGGTGCTTCGGGACGTAATTCTTCCATGCAGCAATAAGGATAATCCTCAAATTACGGACCCAGTCCGTGTAATTGCTGCCATCATCTTTCAACTTTGCTTTCTCAAGGAACGCATTAAAATTTAACGGAACAACAAAGACGAGCCATCTATCTACACATCATAGACAAGCAAGATACTATCGGTACTAAGTTCATGATAAATTTAAGTTCAATTAATCATATTACTTAAGAACTCCCACTTAGAAAAATATCCTCCAATTCTCTAAGTGATTGCGTGATCCATATCAACTACACCATGACCGATCATCACGTGTGATGGAGTAGTTTCAATGGTGAACATCAATATGTTGATCATATCTACTATATGATTCACGCTCGACCTTCGGTCTCCGTGTTCGAGGTCATATCTTATATGCATAGCTCGTCAAGTATAACCTGAGTATTCGCGTGTGCAACTGTTTTGCACCGTTGTATTTGAGCGTAGAACCTATCACACCCGATCATCACGTGGTGTCTCAAAGCACGAAGAACTTTCATAGCGGTGCATACTCGGGAGAACACTTCTTGATAATTTAGTAAGGGATCATCTTATAATGCTACCGTCAATCAAAGCAAAATAAGATGCATAAAGGATTAACATCACATGCAATCAATATAAGTGATATGATATGGCCATCATCATCTTGTGCTTGTGATCTCCATCTCCGGCACCGTCATGATCACCATCGTCACCGGTAGCGACACCTTGATCTCCATCGTAGCATCGTTGTCGTCTCGCCAACTATTGCTTCTCGACTATCGCTACTGCTTAGTGATAAAGTAAAGCAATTACATGGCGTTGCATTTCATACAATAAGCGACAACCATATGGCTCCTGCCGATTGCCGATAACTTCGGTTACAAAACATGATCATCTCATACAATAAGATATAGCATCACGTCTTGACCATATCACATCACAACATGCCCTGCAAAAACAAGTTAGGCGTCCTCTACTTTGTTGTTGCAAGTTTTACGTGGCTGCTACGGGCTGAGCAAGAACCGTTCTTACCTCGCATCAAAACCACAGCGATACTTCGTCAAATAGACTCCGTTTAACCTTCTCAAGGACCGGGCGTAGCCACACTCGATTCAACTAAAGTGAGAGAGCAGACACCCGCCATCACCTTTAAGCAACGAGTGCTCACAGCGGTGAAACCAGTCTCGCGTAAGCGTCTGCGTAATGTCGGTCCGGCGCTTCATCTCACAATACCGCTGAACCAAAGTATGACATGCTGGTAGGTAGTATGACTTGTATCGCCCACAACTCACTTGTGTTCTACTCGTGCATATGACATCAACGCATAAAACCAGGCTCGGATGCCACCGTTGGGGAGCGTAGTAATTTCAAAAATTTTCCTACGATCACGCAAGACCATGGTGATGGCATAGCAACGGCGGGAAGAGTGTCCGTCCACGTACCCTCGTGAGACCGAAAGCGAAGCGTTATAACAACGCGGTTGATGTAGTCGTGCGTCTTCACGACCCGACCGATCCAAGCACCGAGCGACGGCACCTCCGAGTTCTGCACACGTTCAGCCCGATGGCGATCCCGGACTCGATCCAGCAAAGTGTCGGGGATGAGTTCCGTCAACCGACGGCGTGGTGGCGATGATGATGCTCCACCGGCGCAGGGCTTCGCCTAAGCTCCGCGACGATATGACTTCTCCAGCGCAGGCTTCGCTAAGCTCATGACGATATGACCAAAGTGGAATATGGTGGAAGGGGCACCGCACACGCTAAGGAAATCAACTTGTGTGTTTTGGGGTGCTCCCTGCCCCGTATATAAAGGAGCCAAGGGAAGGTGGCGGCCAGAGGAGGAGGCGCACCAAGGAGTCCTACTCCTCCGGAGTAGGACTCCCCCAATCCTAGTTGGAATAGGATTCCCGGAGGGGGAGAGAGAGAGAGGGGGGCCGGCCCACCTTTCCTAGTCCTAATAGGACTAGGGAAAGGGGGGGGGCGCGGCCACCTAGGGCTGGCCCTTCTCCTTTCCTCCAAGGCCCACTATGGGCCCATGTAGTTCCCGGGGGGTTCCGGTAACCTCCCGGTACTCCGGTAAATTCCCGATTTCACTCGGAACCTTTCCGATGTCAAATGTAGGCTTCAATATATCAATCTTTATGTCTCGACCATTTGAGACTCCTCGTCATATCCGTGATCACATCCGGACTCGAACAACCTTGGTGCATCAATACTTATAAACTCATTATGACCGTCATCGAAGCGTTAAGCGTGCGGACCCTACGGGTTCGAGAACTATGTAGACATGACCGAGACACCTCTCGGTCAATAACCAATAGCGGGACCTGGATGCCCATATTGGCTCCTACATATTCTCGAAGATCTTTATCGGTCGACCGCATAACAACATCGTTGTTCCCTTTGTCATCGGTATGTTACTTGCCGAGATTCGATCGTCGGTATCAATACCTAGTTCAATCTCGTTCTTGGCAAGTCTCTTTTCTCGTTCCGTAATACATCATCTCACAACTAACACATTTAGTTGCAATGCTTGCAAGGCTTATGTGATGTGCATTACCGAGAGGGCCCAGAGATACCTCTCCGACAATCGGAGTGACAAATCCTAATCTCGAAATATGCCAACCCAACATGTACCTTCGGAGACACCTGTAATGTACCTTTATAATCACCCGATTCGTTGTGACGTTTGGTAGCACCAAAGTGTTCCTCGGGCAAGCAGGAGTTGCATAATCTCATAGTCATAGGAACATGTATAAGTCATGAAGAAAAGCACTAGCAACAAACTATACGATCAGGTGCTATGCTAATGGAATGGGTCATGTCAATCAGATCATTCAACCAATGATGTGATCCCATTAATCAAATAACAACTCCTTGTTCATGGTTAGGAAACATAACCATCTTTGATTAACGAGCTAGTCAAGTAGAGGCATACTAGTGACACTCTGTAGGTTTATGTATTCACACATGTATTATGTTTCCGGTTAATACAATTCTAGCATGAATAATAAACATTTATCATGATATAAGGAAATAAATAATAACATTTATTATTGCCTCTAGGGCATATTTCCTTCATCCTAGAGTTCTACGGACTCCAACTTCACCACCTCACGCCCGCCTCCATTTTGCACATCGCGGGCTTCATAGCTTTTTGCGAGCCGTTCTTGGGCATCGAGCCCCATTTTGCCCTGTGGAAGAGATCGTTTTGTCTCGTGCCCCGTTCTCATGAGGGGCCGATATATCAAGTGGGCGGAGCCGAAATATGGCGCATCGCCGGGACCGGATATCTATCCGGCACACCGAAGAAGGCGTCCGAAGACTGGCCTTCGGAATGGTTCTACATGGATGTCACATCCTAGCTAGACCATGCATTAGTGTGTGCATCATGTTTAAATTTCATTTGAATTTGAAATGGGGAAGACAGAAACCCCCAGAACCCCTTCTAACCCAACTAGGGTTTACTAAAAATTATGTCAATGAACCTAAAATGCCCTTCAAAAATGCTCATCACCTTTGCTTTGGTTCAGAGCCTCTGCCAAAAGTGGTGCACCATTTTCTAGGTCATCCTAAGGTCCTTGAATTAAATCATAAGTATTTGAGTTTGAGCATTTCAAATTATATAAAATATCGCAAATGCCCAAATATTCCCAAACAGAAATGTTTCATGTTGGAAATAATCCAACTATGGACCAGGTCCAGTTTGGTGATTTTTGAAACTGTTTTAGTATTTTTAAAAACTCCACAAAGTTGCAGAATAATAGAAAAAGGAAAACAGGAAGAAACTTACCTGGCGCCACCTACCCGTCCCACCTGCCGGTGTAGCGACCCGACCTCAGACGGTCAAGTCTCTGTGTATTTGTGCCATCCCTGGATCAGTATGCTGGCACACACAGTACATCAATGTATATATCAAAGTGCAATCACATGTATAAATAACGTAAAACTGATATATACCTCATATGTCTCAGCGGAAACAACAACGGGTGTGGAGTCCCATCAACGCCATCGGCAGGTTGAGTGTAGACCGTAACCCTATATCGTAACTCTTACTCGTCGAGGAAATATCTGCAACATGATACGTTGCAGCCGTGTAGGTCAGTACATTGAATGTACCGACAAGATCACAATAAGAGAAAACAGACGATAAACTATACTATATGCAGTATGGCTTTGTGGCTCTGTATCTGAGTTTTGTTTGCGTAAAAGCTGGTTTTATTTTCCCTACATCAAAGGAATAAATGAAGTCTGTACTATAGAGTTTTCTATCATGACATGGTTCCGCCAACCGATGTCTCATAGCCCAAATTCATCATAAGTTGCCCACAATTAAGTTATCGATCCGGTGTTGAGAGTTCGAGATAGATCCAAGTCCAGAGGCTCAGATTGTCCGTAATCGGGACACGGCTAATCGATTAGGTTTTAACCCTCTGCAGAGGTTTGTACACTTTACCCGCAAGATTCGATCCCTCTCTTTACGTTCTCGCACTCCGTGGTGTTTGAGAACAAGATGACCAAACATGGTCTTCGAAGAGTTCCCCGACCACTTTGTCCGGTGCTCATCCAATCCTACCGTAGTTCTACATCTGCTAGCACCTTCCCAGCCAGATTCACCACTAAGGTCAACCAAGCGAGCCCATAGTGACTTGCGGTTGCACGGTAAGCTTCCGGGCATGAAGTATTCTTCCGTCTCTTTGAGTCAGGGTGAAGCTTTCCGCAAGATGTCATGGCGGTTCTCCATGCATCCGGCCATCCTTTGGTTTCTCCAGGTGCCCACAACCGTCCTTCACCCAGAGTGTGTATTGAATTCTTGTCTTGAGTCTTGAAGTCTTGAGGCCTTGAAGATGCAGTCCTTGCAGATGTCATCATGGAGTTGTCATCATTGGCGTAGAGTCCTCCTTCTTCACACCACTCTCGTGCACTCATACCAAACCCGTCTACTATAGCGTAGCATTAAAATAAATAACGTCCGGGCTTGGTAACAGGGTGATGGGTTCCTACCTCATGCATACTAATCAACTACAAGAATTCAATATCACTCTTGGAGGGTGGTTGCAAAGATGCCACTAAATGCAATAAAACATAGGTATGAAAGCATGGTCAAAGTGAACTTGCACGGTAAGTTGATGAAGATAACAACACTCTCGAATAATGACTTGGTAGAACTATTCGTCACTCCGTTGAAAATCTATATAGTCAAACATAGCATTCATATAAGCAAACATCCTACCAAACAATTCTAACACTCATAATAAAACCAACAAATAAAAATGCAAATCAAGGGACACCCAATAAAAACAAAGGAAAACTACACAACAAAACTACTAAAGAAAATTCTAAGACATAACACAAAATAGTTTTGTCCTAAGTAAAACTTAACCAAGAAAATACTAAACTAATAAACTAACAGAAAATACAAAGTAAAACAACTAAGTTAACAGAAGCTATTTTTCCATAAAATTTTATTTGCAAAAAGAAACAAATAAAAGCTTTTATGAAACACTAACTATGACCTAAACAAGTTTTCGTACAAAACTAAGTAAAATATTTTTTAAAATAAATTGTTTTTTCTTTTGTTGACTAAAAGAAATAAAACTAAATTTTTCAAGAGTGACAAAAAGAAAAATTTAAAACAAATAAAATTATAAAGAAAAGACTAAAACAAAACTATAACTAAAACAGTACTGTTTTGCTAAAACCTAATTCAAAATAAACTAAAAATAAATAACTATATTCTACTGGATAAACAAAACAATAACAAAGCAGTAGCAAAAGTATCAATCAAAATCTATTTCTAGACTCAAGTTAAATCAAATACAAGGATTTAAGATAATTTGATCAAGTTCAAATTTAAATAGTCAAACCTAAAAATATTTACCTATTCAGAAGCTTTACAAAATTTGTGATCTAATGAATTGGAATCACTCAATTTGGATATGTATACTAATAGATATGAATTTTCTAAGATCGCTACTTTTCTGAAAAGAAGAATTGCAGGATTTCTTTGATCTCACGGAGTAGTCGCGGAGTTGGGGAAGAAGATCGGATCCGAGGTTATGGGGCTCCTAGAGGAAGGAGAGCACGGGGCGGTGCAGAAGAGATCTCAGCAAACTCAGGGGAGGCCGAGTAAGTACCAACCGAGCCTCGGGCGGTGATGGAGAAGCCGCGGAGTTTATGAACTCCGATTAGTAATTGTGCTGGATAGGGAGGATAAGCTCCCATGGGAGAGGGCTTTGGGCGAGGGAAGGAGGGCAACACGAGGGAGGTATTTATAGGGCGAGGGGTGTCGGATCGTGCAGCCATGGCGAGCAAAAAAACGGTAAGTTCGGATCTCCGGCGAGAAAATCCGGGGCATTAATGGCCTTTTACTTGGAGAAGGAGGTATAGGGGAAGGAGGTGGATCCATTCAGAGGATTCTTGGGGAAGGGGAAGGAGGGAAGGGTGTGGGGGGCGGGGTGGGGCGCGTGCGTGCGTTCTGCTCCTGTAGGTGCAGAACGATTGTAGGAGGAAGACGACCTATTGGGTCGTGGAGGGGGCTGGGCCTAGTGCGGCTGGGCTTTGGCCAATTTTTTGTTTTTTATAAAATAGAGAAGGAAAACTGAAATAGAGGGCAATAAATAAAATAAGTATATATGCATATTATATATCAAAATTTTCAGGAAAAACATTTGTTACAGTATGAACAATTTTTCAAGTTCAAATAAAATTCACAGCAAATCCCAAAATTCAAAAGGTGCCACTGTTGCATTTAAAATGCAAACAAAATTATTTTAAAATACAAAATGATTTAAAATCATTTTCTCCACTTTTCTACTGTGAGGGAATCATTTTACCCTATTTTCGTATATTTTAGTTTTGGAGAAAATAATTTCAATAAAACCAAATAACTCCAATTTGAAAGTGGGTTTCAAAATAATTTCAACCGCCTTTGAATTTGATTCTTTTAAAGTTCAACTCATATTTCATATAATTTGAAGAAGTCATTTTATCTTCTCTCATGAAAATCATTGAGTTGCATAAAGTTTCTGAATTTGAAATATTTCCAAATGGAATTCAAATCTTTTCAAAACCCTTTTCATTTATTTAAATGGAAGAAGTCATATCATCTTCTCTCTAGGGTTTTGTGTTTGAATTGAATTTGAATTCTCGAAGATCAAGTAAAAAAGGTCTAGGAAAGTAATTTCATTCCTCTCATTAAACTTTCAAAAGTTTCAAATTCCACTCAATTTCACACAATCAATCACTCAACAATCAAACAAACAATCAGAATTATTTATTTAATATAACATTCCAAAATTTAGAATTTTGGGATGTTACAAATCTACCACACTTAAAATGAATCTAGTCCTCGAGATTCAAGAAACTAACAAGAAAAGGGTTAGGGTTTGGGGTCTTCTAGCAAATCCATTGATCTGTATGGTCTAGTGTGCTACCACACTTAGAAGCATGGTTATTGTTCCGACAAAACTCATGTACTCCATTCCTTTGGGTTGACAATGTCGAGTCTTCTCATATTCTCGGGGTAACTCTTTCCTAGTGCTCTCCGGTAAGGGCATAACCTCTTTTATCAAAATCATGAGTCCTTCATGGTAATTAAGGTTCTTCCGAGACAGGGTCTTCTCAGTTGAGGATCTGGCGCCAATACTAAACAACTATTGAAAATCTCGTGGCGGTCAACCATGTATGGTTTCTTCTACAGGAAATGGGTCTCGGCTAAATCTCACCGTATATCCTACGATTGGCAATGGTTGCCTGTACATGGATCAACCGTCCTACCATTCTAGGGTTTAAACAAGGTTTTGACATCGTCGTCTCTCTACTATGGGTAAGTCACTCAGATTTACCATTCCAAATAGCAAGAGCGAATGACAAGAGTAAGTCGGTATGGTGATCAATCCATTCCGCACCCAAATCATTACCCTGTATAAGGTTTAGCGAATATCGCATTTCTAACACTCGGGCATTCTCGCAAGCGTTGCAGAATTTTTTCTTCTCAACGAACTTAGTTCGGATAATTCCATTGATTCTGCAAGCTGAACAAAACATCTATCGTTTCTTCACAACTCTCGGGTTTTGCGTAACCTCCTCTGAACGTCTGCTGATCAAATCGCAGTCTTCCCAAAATTTCTTCTTCGATTGGGTACTTGACCCTTATTAATTCCTGGGCACTGTGGGTTATGAGCCCACTTCAACACTTGTACCAATTTAACTCATCCTTGGAGTTACAATTGCTCCATTTTCAACATTACACCACTTTAAATCCAATAACATTTCATTTCTTAATACCATCATATCAAAGGTAAAACTTCAACTCATTTTTTCCAAACTCCAACCTGTGGGACACATTTCCATTTCCATTGGTCTAGTGTTCTTCATAGGGTACTATCACCCTTAAAATGAAATTCACAAATCCATCCATAGACCATATTTCTCATATCCTCGAAAATGGTCAAAATCCGTGTTCATAGAGTAACAACTCATACAATTAAACATATGAAAACATGTCACCTTAACTTTATTGATTTCATGAATCCATTACAAACTCGAGCACCCATTACATAACTCAACTTATTGTACTCATGAAAAAAATTGGTTTCTACCACTCTTATTATCCATATCAAAATTCCAACTACTCAACTCCAGCTTCCTTCTTGTAGGAACATTTAGTAGCATAATGTCCTGCTTCCTTGCAATGAAAACACATAACTCTCGATAAGTCTTTGGGCTTCTTGGAGATGGTGCCTGCTCCTTGAGTTCCTTGCTTCCTTTCAAGACAATGATTGGCATAATGCCCGACGTCCTTACATTCAAAACAGGTAATATGACTCTTGTCCCTCTTTGCAGAAATTGGGTTGTTCTGAGGGTGTCTTTGTTTTCTCTTCCGGGGTTTCTTCGTTCTGATCAAACCTTTTATTCCCTGTGGATCAAACTCTATTGCTTCCGCCGGGAAGTATCCCAGATAGTCTTTTCTTTCCTTGGTGCAATACTGTGAAAAATGTCCTTCTTCTCCACATGAATAGCAGGCATTGGAGTAAAATCTTTTGAGGCCTTCTCCATCAGGGTCTTCAACACATTCCTTCATCACAGGTTCTTTCATAACTTCTCGGAGGGCTTCTTTCATTCCTTCTTCCTGCTCCTGAATAGTTTGTTGCACCATGGGGTAAATGTGACACTGAGTCGGGTAGTGGGTGGTTCCTTCACACAAGAAACAAGTCACCGACTAGTTGGGCATTCCTCGATTGGGTGTTTCTCCTCACAATGAGGGCATCCATCCTTGTGTTCCTCCCAGGTGTGTCCTATTTCTCCATAAATCTTGCAGGCACAAGGTTTCTTCTTGAGTTATCGTAGTGCTTCCGGATAAGGCGAGATCTTGTCGATGTCTTCTTGAATTCTTCCCAAGTCTTTGCTCCATTCCATCCCTGTATAGCTTGATGCATCTGCCGCCATGTTGTAGCACTTCCTTCAAAGTACTGAAGAGCATAAGATACTTCATTCTTCCTTGAAACCAAATTGTTCCCGAAGTGATTCTCCATGTTACGAATCCATAGCTCGCCTCCGGTGAGTCTTGATCCAGAGAATATCAGTCCAACTTCATTCATCATCTATGGGGTCCAAAAGTTTTGGGGTGAGATATGAGAGAGGTGGGGAGGGATATACACAATACACACAATAGTCTTGAAGAAATGAGTTTTATTTTGTGGCTGTCGGGAAAACATCAAACAAATGATAGCTCACAAATCGCCGCATCTAACGTAAGTGTGTAACAGGGGTTTGGTCTTCTAAAGGTCAAATAATTCTTCAGATTCTTCAAGTCTTCAGAGTCTTCAACTGTTGTAGCTTCAATTCTTCTAATGCATGGTCAAATCCTCTTTACTCTGAAGAGGCCATCGGTTATCCGATATCTTGTCCTTCTTGGAGCGGCTTGATTGATTCTTCATGTGATCAAAAGGAAAAGGGTATATTCTAACTATTTGAGGTGAGAGTGTCTATTTGATAAAATCAGAAGAGATGAAAGTAAGAGTCTTTTTGAAAATAAAGTTTTAGAGATTTTCGGTCCTCACGGGCTTTCCGGTTTCTAGGGTCACGTCCTCAGGTCAACATGTGCTCGATACCATATCAGATGGCGACCCGACCTCGAGACGGTCAAGTCTCGTGTATTTGTGCCATCCTGGATCGGTATCTTTGCACACAGTACATCAATGTATATATCAAAGTGCAATCACATGTATAAATAACGTAAAACTGATATATACCTCATATGTCTCGTGAAACAACAACGGGTGTGGAGTCCCATCAGCGCCATCGGCGGGTTGAGTGTAGACCGTAACCTGTATCGTAACTCTTACTCGTCGAGGAAATATCTGCAACATGATACGTTGCAGCCGTGTAAATCGATTACATTGAATGTACCGCAAGATCACAATAAGAGAAAACAGATGATAAACTATACTATATGCTGTATGGCTTTGTGGCTCTGTATCTGAGTTTTGTTTGCGTAAAAGCTGGTTTTATTTTCCCTACATCAAAGGAATAAATGAAGTCCGTACTATAGAGTTTTCTATCCTGACATGGTTCCGCCAACCGATGTCTCATAGCCCAAATTCATCATAAGTTGCCCACAATTAAATTATCAGTCCGGTGTTGAGAGTTCCGAGATAGATCCAAGTCCAGAGGCTCAAATTGCCCGTAATCGGGACACGGCTAATCGATTAGGTTTTAACCCTCTGCGAGAGGTTTGTACACTTTACCCGCAAGATTCGATCCCTCTCTTTATGTTCTCGCACTTGAGGTGTTTGAGAACAAGATGACCAAACATGGTCTTCGAAGAGTTCCCACGACCCTTGTCCGGTGCTCATCCAATCCTATCGTAGTTCTACATCTGCTAGCACCGTCCCAGCCAGATTCACCACTAAGGTCAACCAAGCGAGCCCATAGTGACTTGCGGTTGCACGGAGTAAGCTTCGGGCATGAAGTATTCTTCCGTCTCTTTGAGTCTTGGTGAAGCTTTCCGCAAGATGTCATGGCGCTTCTCCATGCATCCTGGCCATCCTTTGGTTTCTCCAGGTGCCGTCAACAAATCCTTCACCCGATGAGTGTGTATTGAATTCTTGTCTCGAGTCTTGATGTCTTGAGGCCTTGAAGATGCAGTCCTTGCAGATGTCATCATGGAGTTGTCATCATTGACGTAGAGTCCTCCTTCTTCACACCACTCTCGTGCACTCATACCAAACCCCGTCTACTATAGCGTAGCATTAAAATAAATAAAGTCCCTGGCTTGGTAACAGGGTGATGGGTTCCTACCTCATGCATACTAATCAACTACAAGAATTCAATATCACTCTTTGGAGGTGGTTGCAAAGATGCCACTAAATGCAATAAAACATAGGTATGAAAGCATGGTCAAAGTGAACTTGCACGATGCGTTGATGAAGATAACAACACTCTCGAATAATGACTTGGTAGAACTATTCGTCACTCCGTTGAAAATCTATATAGTCAAACATAGCATTCATATAAGCAAACATCCTAGCAAACAATTCTAACACTCATAATAAAACCAACAAATAAAAGTGCAAATCAAGGGACACCCAATAAAACAAAGGAAAACTACACAACAAAACTACTAAAGAAAATTCTAAGACATAACACAAAATAGTTTTGTCCTAAGTAAAACTTAACCAAGAAAATGTTGGAAATATGCCCTAGAGGCAATAATAAATTAGTTATTATTATATTTCCTTGTTCATGATAATCGTTTATTATCCATGCTATAATTGTATTGATAGGAAACTCATATACATGTGTGGATACATAGACAACACCATGTCCCTAGCAAGGCTCTATTGGCTAGCTCGTTGATCAATAGATGGTTACGGTTTCCTAACCATGGACATAGGATGTCATTGATAATGGGATCACATCATTAGTAGAATGATGTGATGGACAAGACAATCCTAAGCCTAGCACAAAGATCGTAGTTAGTATGCTAAAGCTTTTCCAATGTCAAGTATCATTTCCTTAGACCATGAGATTGTGCAACTCCCGATACCGTAGGAATGCTTTGGGTGTACCAAGCGTCCTGGCGTGGCGGGTGGCTATAAAGGTGCACTACGGGTATCTCCGAAAGTGTCATTGGGTTGTACGAATCGAGGCTGGATTTGTCACTCCGTGTAAGCGGAGAGGTATCTCTGGGCCCACTCGGTAGGACATCATCATAATGTGCACAATGTGACCAAGGGGTTGATCACGGGATGATGTGTTACGGAGCGAGTAAAGAGACTTGCGGAAGCGAGATTGAACAAGGTATCGGGATACCGACGATCGAATCTCGGGCAAGTACAATACCGCTAGACAAAGGGAATTGAATACGGGATTGATTGAGTCCTTGACATCGTGGTTCATCCGATGAGATCATCGTGGAACATGTAGGAGCCAACATGGGTATCCAGATCCGCTGTTGGTTATTGACGGAGAAACGTCTCGGTCATGTCTACATGTCTCCCGAACCCGTAGGGTCTACACATAAGGTTCGATGGCGCTTGGGTTATAAAGGAAGTTTGTATGTGGTTGCGAATGTTGTTGAGTCCGGATGAGATCCGGACATCACGAGGAGTTTGGAATGGTCGGAGGTAAAGATTTATATATGGAAAGTTGTTGTTGGGTTCGAGAAAAAGTTCGGGTTTTTCGGTATTGTACCGGAAGCTTCGGAAGGTTCGGAGGATTCGGAGGGTCGGAGGTCCGGAAATGTTCCACCACGTCCAATACAGTAGGATGGGCTGTGAGGGGCGCCCTAGCCTTAATGGGCTAGGGGCAACAGCCCCCAAGGCCCATGCGCATGGGAAGGGGAAACCCTAAGGGGAGGGCCTCCACTTGACTTGGGAGGCACTCCTCCCCTCTTAACCGCCCCAAGTCCCATCTAGGGCTGGCCGCACCCCTTGGGGTGGGAAACCCTAAAGGGGCGCAGCCCCCTTCCCCTATATATACTTGAGGTTTTGGGCTGCCCAACACACATGAGAACTTCTCCTCTTGGTGCAGCCCTGCCTCTCCTCCTCCTCCTCTCCTTGGTGCTGCGAAGCCTGCTGGGATTGCCACGCTCCTCCATCACCACCATGCCGTTGTGTCGCTGCTGGATGGAGTCTTCCTCAACCTCTCCCTCTCTCCTTGCTGGATCAAGGCGTGGGAGGCGTCACTTTGGGCTGTACGTGTGTTGAGCAGCGGAGGTGCCGTCCGTTCGGCACTAGGATCTCCGGTGATTTGGATCATGACGAGTCGACTCCTTCAACCCCGTTCTCTTGAGCGCTTCCGCTTAGCGATCTACAAGGGTATGTAGATGCACTCTCCTTCCCTCGTTGCTAGAATCTCCATAGATTGATCTTGGTGATGCGTGAAAATTTTGAATTTCTGCTCGTTCCCCAACAAAGGCATCATGAGCTAGGTCTATTGCGTAGATTCTTTGCACGAGTAGAACACAAAGTAGTTGTGGGCGTTGATGTTGTTCAATATGCTTACCGTTACTAGTCCAATCTTTTTCGACGGTATTGTGGGATGAAGCGGCCGGACCGACCTTACGTACTCTTCGTGAGACAGGTTCCACCGGTGACATGCACTTGGTTCATAAGGTGGCTAGCGGGTGCCGTCTCTCCACTTTAGTCGAACAGATTCGATGAAAAGGGTCCTTATGAAGGGTAAATAGCAATTGGCATATCACGTTGTGGTTTTGCGTAGGTAAGCGTTCTTGCTAGAAACCCATAGCATCCACGTAAAACATGCAAACAACAATTAGAGGGCGTCTAACTTGTTTTTGCAGGGTATGCTATGTGATGTGATATGGCCAAGAAGAATGTGATGAATGATATGTGATGTATGAGATTGATCATGTTTTTGTAATAGGATTCACGACTTGCATGTCGATGAGTATGACAACGGCAGAAGCCATAGGAGTTGTCTTTATTTATTGTATGACCTGCGTGTCATTGAACAACGCCATGTAATTACTTTACTTTATTGCTAACGGTAGCCATAGTAGTAGAAGTAATAGTTGGCGAGACAACTTCATGAAGACACGATGATGGAGATCATGATGATGGAGATCATGGTGTCATGCGGTGACGATGATGATCATGGAGCCCGAAGATGGAGATCAATGGAGCTATATGATATTGGCCATATCATGTCACTACTATATAATTGCATGTGATGTTTATTATGTTTATGCATCTTGTTTACTTAGAAGCGACGGTAGTAAATAAGATGATCCCTTACAAAATTTCAAGAAGTGTTCTCCCCGACTGTGCACCGTTGCTACAGTTAAATCGCTTCTAAGCACCACGTGATGATCGGGTGTGATGGATTCTTACGTTCACATACAACGGGTGTAAGACAGATTTACACAGCAAAAACACTTGGGGTTAACTTGCGAGCCTAGCATGTGCGGACATGGCCTCGGAACACGGAGACCGAAAGGTCGAGCATGAGTCGTATAGTAGATCGATCAACATGAAGATGTTCACCGATGAAGACTAGTCCGTCTCACGTGATGATCGGACCACGGCCTAGTTGACTCGGATCATGTAATCACTTAGATGACCAGAGGATGTCTATCTGAGTGGGAGTTCATAAGATGAACTTAATTATCCTGAACATAGTCAAAAGATCTTTGCAAATTATCTCGTGAGCTCGCGCTTTAGTTCCTTTGTTTAGATATGTTCCTAGAGAAAATATAGTTGAAAGTTGACGATGGCGATTATGCGGACGAGAAAGCTTATGTCCTTAATGCACGCTCGGTGTGCTGAACCCCAAGCGTCGTTTGTGGATGTTACGAACATCGGACATACGTTTTGATAACTACGTGATAGTTCGGTTAAGCGGTTTAGAGTTGAGGCACGAAGGCGTTTTTCGAAACGTCGCGGAACATATGAGATGTTTTCGAGGGCTGAAATTGGGATTTCAGGCTCGTGCCCACATCAAGAGGTATGAGACCTCCGACGAGTTTTCTAGCCTACAAACTAAGGGAGAAAAGCTCAATCGTTGAGCTTGTGCTCAGATTGTCTGAGTGCAACAATCACTTGAATCGAGTGGGAGTTAATCTTCCAGATGAGATAGTGATGTTTCTCCAAAGTCATTGCCACCAAGCTGCTAGAGCTTCGTGATGAACTATAACATATCAGGGATAGATATGATGATCCTTGAAGTGTTCGCGATGTTTGACACATGAAAGTAGAAATCAGAAGGAGCATCAATTGTTGATGGTTGGTGAAACCACTAGTTTCAAGAAGGGCAAGGGCAAGAAGGACACTTCATGAAGCGGCAAATCAGTTGTTGCTCCAGTGAAGAAACCCAAGGTTGAACCCAAACCCGAGACTAAGTGCTTCTGTAATAAGGGAAACAGCCACTGGAGCAGAATTATCCTAGATACTTGGTAGAAGAGAAGGCTGGCAAGGTCGATAGAAGTATATTGGATATACATTATGTTAATGTGTACTTTACTAGTACTCCTAGTAGCACCAGGGTATTGAGATACCGGCTCGGTTGCTAAGTGTTAGTAACTCGAAATAAAAGAGCTACGGAGACTAGCTAAAGGTGAGCTGACGATATGTGTTGGAAGTGTTTCCAAGTTTGATGTGATCAAACATCGCACGCTCCCTCTACCATCAAGATTAGTATTAAACCAGAATGATTATCATTTGGTGTTTGCGTTGAGCATAGACATGATTGGATTATGTCTATCATGTCTGATTATTCATTTAAAGGAGAATAATGGTTACTCTATTTATTTGAATAATACCTTCAATGGTCTTGCACCTAAAAGAATGGTTTATTGAATCTCGATCGTAGTGATACACATTTTCATGCCAAAAGATATAAGATAGTAATGATAGTACCACTTACTTGTGGCACTGCCATGTAAGTCATATTGGTGTAAAACGCATGAAGAAGCTCCATGTTGATGGATCTTTGGACTCTCTCGTTTTTGAAAAGTTTGAGACATGCGAACCATGTCTATTGGTGTATATGCATGAAGAAACTCCATGCAAATGGACCGTTTGGACTCACTTGATTTTGAATCACTTGAGACATGCAAATCATACCACATGGGCAAGATGACTGAAAGCCTCGTTTTTCAGTGAAATGGAACAAGAAAGCAACTTGTTGGAAGTAACACATTTTGATATGTGCAGCCCAATGAGTGCTGAGGCATGCAGTGAATATCGTTATGTTCTTACTTCACAGATGATTTAAGTAGATACTGATAATATTTACTTGATGAAACACAATTCTGAATTATTGAATGGTTCAAGTAATTTCAGAGTGAAGTTGAAGATCATTGTGACAAGAGGATAAAATGTCTGTGATATGATCATAGAGATGAGTATCTGAGTTACGAGCTTTGGCACGCAATTAAGACATTATGGAAATGTTTCACAATTAATACTGCCTGGAACACCATAGTGTGATGGTGTTTCTGAACATCATAGTTGCACCCTATTGGATATGGTGCGTACCATGATATCTCTTATCGAATTACCACTATCGTTCAAGGGTTAGGCATTAGAGACAACCGCACTCACTTTAATAGGGCACCACGTAATTCCGTTGAGACGACACCGTTTGAACTATGGTTTGGAGAAACCTAAATTGTCGTTTCTTAAAAGTTTGGGGCTGCGACACTTATATGAAAAAGTTTCAGGTTGATAAGCTCGAACCCAGCGGATAAAATGCATCTTCATAGGACACCCAAAACAGTTGGGTATACCTCCGATCTCGATTCGGAAGCAAAAGGATTGTTTCTAGAATTAGGTCCTTTCGAGGAAAAGTTTCTCTCGAAAGAATTGAGTGGGAGGATGGTGGAGACTTGATGAGGTTAATGAACCGTCACTTCAACTAGTGTGTAGCAGGGCACGGAAGTTGTTCCCATGGCACCTACACCAATTGAAGTAGAAGCTTATGATAGTGATCATGAAGTTTGGATCAAGTCACTAACGTATTACCTCGTGGGGTGACAAGGATCGTGTAGTACTTGAGTGATGCATAATCCTGTCTTAGAGGTCATGTTGCTAGACAACAATGAACCTACGAGCTATGGAGAAGCGATGGTGGGCCCAAATTCCGACAAATGGTTAGAAGCCATGAAATCCGAGATAGGATCCATGTATCATAACAAAGCATGGACTTTGGTGGACTTGCCCGATGATCGGCAAGCCATTGAAATAAATGGATCTTTAAGGAAAAGACGGACAAGGACGGTAATGTCACCGTCTATGAAGCTAGACTTGTGGCGAAGAGTTTTTCACAAGTTCAAGGAGTTGACTACGATGAGATTTTCTCATCCGTAGCGATGCTTAAAGTCCGTCGGAGTCATGTTAGCACAAGCTGCATTTATGAAATCTGGCAGATGGATGTCAATACGAGTTTCCTTACCATTTATCGTAAGGAAAGGTTGTATGTGATACAATCAGAAAAGTTTTGTCAATCCTAAGGATGCTAAAAGGTATGCTAGCACCAGCGATCCTTCTAAGGACTGGAGTAAGCATCTCGGAGTTGGAATGTGCGCTTTGATGTGATGATCAAAGATTTTGTGTTTATACAAAGTTTATGAGAAACTTGTATTTCCAAAGAAGTGAGTGGGAGCACTATAGAATTTCTGATGAGTATATGTTGTTGACATGTTGATGATCAGAAATGATGTAGAATTACTGGAAAGCATATAGGGTTATTTGAAAGATGTTTTTCAATAGAAAACCTGGATTAAGCTACTTGAACATTGAGCATCGAGATCTATAAGGATAGATCAAAAATGCTTAATAATACTTTCAAATGAGCATATACCTTGACATGATCTTGAAGGTGTTCAAGATGGATCAGTCAAAGAAGGAGTTCTTGGCTGAGTTGTATGGTATGAAGTTGAGACTTAAAGCTCGACCACGGCGAGAAAAGAGAGAAAGGGCGAAGGTCGTCCCTATGCTTCAGACATAGGCTCTATAGTATGCTATCTTGTGTACCGCACGGAAGTGTGCCTTGCCATGAGTCGATCAAGGGGTACAAGAATGATCCAGAATGGATCATTGGACAGCGATCAAAATTGTCCTTGGAGTAAATAAGGACATGTTTCTCGGTTATGGAGGTGATAAAGAGTTCGGCGTAAAGGGTTACGCCGATGCAAGCTTTAACACCTATCCGAGTGAATCTGAGTAGCAAACCGGATACGTATAGTGGAGCAACCATTTGGAATAGCTTCAAGTGGAGCGTGGAAGCAGCATTTATAATATGACCTAGAAATTTGCAAAGCACACACGGATCTGAAAGGTTCAGACCCGTTGACTAAAACCCGTTGACTAAAACCTCTCTCACAAGCAAAACATGATCAAAACTCACAACTCATTGAGTCTAAATCACATGATGATGTGAACTAGTTTACAGACACTAGTAAATTCTTTGGGTGTTGGTCACATGGCGATGTGACCTATCATTGTTAATCACATGACGATGTGAACTAGATTATTGACTCTAGTGCAAGTGGGAGACTGTTGGAAATATGCCCTAGAGGCAATAATAAATTAGTTATTATTATATTTCCTTGTTCATGATAATCGTTTATTATCCATGCTATAATTGTATTGATAGGAAACTCATATACATGTGTGGATACATAGACAACACCATGTCCCTAGCAAGCCTCTATTGGCTAGCTCGTTGATCAATAGATGGTTACGGTTTCCTAACCATGGACATAGGATGTCATTGATAGCGGGATCACATCATTAGTAGAATGATGTGATGGACAAGACAATCCTAAGCCTAGCACAAAGATCGTAGTTCAGTATGCTAAAGCTTTTCTAATGTCAAGTATCATTTCCTTAGACCATGAGATTGTGCAACTCCCGGATACCGTAGGAATGCTTTGGGTGTACCAAGCGTCCAACGTAATCTGGGTGGCTATAAAGGTGCACTACGGTATCTCCGAAAGTGTCATTGGGTTGGCACGAATCGAGGCTGGGATTTGTCACTCCGTGTAAGCGGAGAGGTATCTCTGGGCCCACTCGGTAGGACATCATCATAATGTGCACAATGTGACCAAGGGGTTGATCACGGGATGATGTGTTACGGAGCGAGTAAAGAGACTTGCGGAAGCGAGATTGAACAAGGTATTGGGATACCGACGATCGAATCTCGGGCAAGTACAATACCGCTAGACAAAGGGAATTGAATACGGGATTGATTGAGTCCTTGACATCGTGGTTCATCCGATGAGATCATCGTGGAACATGTAGGAGCCAACATGGGTATCCAGATCCGCTGTTGGTTATTAACCGGAGAACGTCTCGGTCATGTCTACAAGTCTCCGAACCCGTAGGGTCTACACATAAGGTTCGATGGCGCTAGGGTTATAAAGGAAGTTTGTATGTGGTTGCGAATGTTGTTGAGTCCGGATGAGATCCGGACGTCACGAGGAGTTCGGAATGGTCGGAGGTAAAGATTTATATATGGAAAGTTGTTGTTGGGTTCGAGAAAAGTTCGGGTTTTTCGGTATTGTGCAGGAAGCTTCGGAAGGTTCGGAGGATTCGGAGGGTCCGGAGGTCGGAAATTGTTCCACCACGTCAATACAGTAGCATGGGCTGTGGGGCGCCTAGCCTTAATGGGCTAGGGGCACCAGCCCCAAGGCCCATGCGCATGGGAAGGGGAAACCCTAAGGGGAGGGCCTCCACTTGACTTGGGAGGCACTCCTCCCCTCTTAGCCGCCCCAAGTCCCATCTAGGGCTGGCTGCACCCCTTGGGTTGGGAAACCCTAAAGGGGCAGCCCCCCTTTCCCCCTATATATACTTGAGGTTTTGGGCTGCCCAACACACATGAGAACTTCTCCTCTTGGTGCAGCCCTGCCTCTCCTCCTCCTCCTCTCCCTTGGTGCTTGGCGAAGCCCTGCGTTATTGCCACGCTCCTCCATCACCACCATGCCGTTGTGTCGCTGCTGGATGGAGTCTTCCTCAACCTCTCCCTCTCTCCTTGCTGGATCAAGGCGTGGGAGGCGTCACCGGGCTGTCGTGTGTGTTGAGCAGCGGAGGTGCCGTCCGTTCGGCACTAGTATCTCCGGTGATTTGGATCATGACGAGTACGACTCCTTCAACCCCGTTCTCTTGAACGCTTCCGCTTAGAGATCTATAAGGGTATGTAGATGCACTCTCCTTCCCTCGTTGCTAGAATCTCCATAGATTGATCTTGGTGATGCGTAGAAAATTTTGAATTTCTGCTACGTTCCCCAACAGAAAATACTAAACTAATAAACTAACAGAAAATATAAAGTAAAACAACTAAGTTAACAGAAGCTATTTTTTTCCATAAAATTTTATTTGCAAAAAGAAACAAATAAAAGCTTTTATGAAACACTAACTATGACCTAAACAAGTTTTAGTACAAAACTAAGTAAAATAATTTTTTAAATAAAAACAAATTTTCTTTTGTTGACTAACAGAAATAAAACTAAATTTTTCAAGAGTGACAAAAGAAAAAATTTAAAACAAATAAAACTATAAAGAAAAGACTAAAACAAAACTATAACTAAAACAATACCGTTTTGCTAAAAACCTAATTCAAAATAAACTAAAAATAAATAACTATATTCTACTGGATAAACAAAACAATGACAAAGCAGTAGCAAAAAGAATCAATCAAAAATCTATTTCTAAACTCAAAATAAATCAAATACAAGGATTTAAGATAATTTGATCAAGTTCAAATTTAAATATTCAAACCTAAAAATATTTACCTATTCAGAAACTTTACAAAATTTTGATCTAATGCAATTGGAATCACTCAATTTGGATATGTATACTAATAGATATGAATTTTCTAAGATCGCTACTTTTCTGAAAAGAAGAATTGCAGGATTTCTTTGATCTCACGGAGTAGTCGCGGAGTTGGGGAAGCAGATCGGATCCGAGGTTATGGGGCTCCTAGAGGAAGGAGAGCAGGGACGGTCCAAAGAGATCTCAGCAAACTCAGGGAGGCCGAGTAAGTACCAACCGAGCCTCGGGCGGCGATGGAGAAGCCGCCGGAGTTTATGAACTCCGATGAGTAATTGTGCTGGATAGGGAGGATAAGCTCCCATAGGAGAGGGCTTTGGGCGAGGTAAGGAGGGCAACACGAGGGAGGTATTTATAGGGCGAGGGGTGTCCAGATGCATGCAGCCATGGCGAGCAAAAAAGCAGTAAGTTCGGATCTCCGCGAGGAAATCCGGGCATTAATGGCCTTTTACTTGGAAAAGGAGGTGTAGGGAAGGAGGTGGATCCATTCAGAGGATTCTTGGGGAAGGGAAGGAGGGAAGGGTGTGGGGCGCGGGGTGGGGTGCGTGCGTGCGTTCTGCTCCTGTAGGTGCAGAACGATTATGGAAGGAAGACGACCTATTGGGTGCGTGGAGGGGCTGGGCCTAGTCTTGGCTGGGCTTTGGCAAGTTTTTGTTTTTATAAAATAGAGAAGGAAAACTGAAATAGAGGGCAATAAATAAAATAAATATATATGCATATTATATATCAAAATTTTCAGAAAAACATTTGTTACAGTATGAACAATTTTTCAAGTTCAAATAATATTCACAGCAAATCCCAAAATTCAAAAGGTGCCACTGTTGCATTTAAAATGCAAACAAAATTATTTTAAAATCATTTTTCTCCACTTTTCTACTATAGGGAATCATTTTACCCTATTTTCGTATATTTTAGTTTTGGAGAAAAATAATTTCAATAAAACCAAATAACTTCAATTTGAAAGTGGGTTTCAAATCACTCAACAATCAAACAAACAATCAGAATTATTTATTTAATATAACATTCCAAAATTTAGAATTTTGGGATGTTACAGCCGGCCCAGCCCAGTAGCCGCGCCAGCGAGCTGCTTGGCTCAGCCAGGCAGGCAGCCAGGTGCTCGGCGGCGAGCACCGCATGGGTGCCACGCACCTGGTCGCCGCCCCGCCGCTCCCCTCACCCAGCCGCGACGTGGACCGCTCCCCCTTGCTCCCCCGAACCCCCTGGACACCTCCTCTCCTCCCCGGCTCCTCTCTCTCGCGCTCCCCCGCCATGGCCGACGCCACCGCCGCTGCACCATCGCCGTAACAGCGCTCCCCGCCGTCCGTGCTCCTCCTCACTGTGTCTAGGAGCTCCGCCACCCTCCTCTACCCCGAGCTAGCCGAGCCCCGTATGCTCTAGTGCCCCGAGTCCACTACACCGAACTCGCCCGATCCCGCCGTCGCCGGAGATCCCCTTCAACGCCGTCGTCGCTCCGGTCCGTCCCCGACCTCGACTAGAGTTTCTCCGAGTTGCCCGTGAGCCCATCTACCCCCCTTCCCTTCCTCTCTCGCTCTCGAGCTGTGTAGCAACCACACAAAGATCACCCGCACCCGCCGCCGCGGAGCTCGTCGCCGACGTGCTCCCGGCCACCCTCCGGCCACCTTTTGGTGTCTAACGCACTCACCGCACTGCGCAGCACCTAACCATGCACTCCCCGCACCTCACCGAACCCCCTAGCCTCGAGTTTGCCTTCGGCCGAACTCCGTCGGCCGCCTAGGTCGTCGCCGGCGCCGATTCCGGCCGCCCCGACCCCAACCGACTCCACCAGAAGCTGCGGCATGTCCCCAGCTACCCATAGCCACCCTCCTCGGCTCGTTTGGTTGCCGAAACGGCCAAACTCACTTCCGCCACCGCGTTGGGCTCGCCGGCGGCTAGACGCGGGGCAGCCGACTTTGACTTTGACCACGATGGGCCCTGGTTGACTCTTCTGAGTCAATGACAGGTGGGGCCCAGCCCTGTTAACTAAATAGGATTAGTTTTAATTAATTTTTAGTTAAACTAATTATGCTGACAACCAGGACCCACAGTCAGGTTTGACTTGGACGTCTCCGTTGACCACACGCGTCATCTGACGCATGGCTGACGCAATAAGTTAATTACTGGATTTATTCTATTACAGGAAATTCCAGAATATAGTTCAAACTTCAAATATTCATAACTTTTAATCTGTAACTCCAAATGCAAAGATCTATATATGAAAAATGATCAGAAAAATCCATTCTATCCATTGGTACAGGTTTCATGCATGATAAAACAAGTTAACTTTGTTGTTTAAGCAGAATAAGATAATGCACCTTTAGGGTTATTTCAAATGAGCTAGCATTTGAATCTTTGATTCAAATGAGTTCATCCCTTTTTGTTTCAGCTTGCATTAGGCCAACACACATCCATATTGCCATGCCATAGCATGCATCATATTGTTGCATATTGCCATGTGTGTTTATTTATGGTATGTCTTTAAGTGATAGGTTACGCCTCAGGATAATCCGAATATCGATGCGAAGGCGGTATCCTACCACCACTCCATCGAGCAAGCAACTCATTGATCATTCGATACAAACCCATGTTCTCGCTTCGCTCTCGTTTACTGCATTAAGACAACGCGATTCAAACTGTTGTGTGCTACGGTAGTTGAACCCACTTCCTTTGCATGACTGTCATTGCCACGATAACTAGATGAAACCCACTAGTATGTGTAGGAGTTGATTGAGCCATGTTTGTGATTCCTACCATGCTATGCTTGCTATGCTTAGAGTTGTGTCGGTCCGGCTCATCGGGATGATGAACTGGAGTGAAAGGTTGTGTTGGTTCGAGAGTGAAAGTGTTGAATACGTTTTGGTAAAGGTATCGATGAGAGGCCATGTAGGAGTACATGGTGGGTTGTTTCATTGAAGCCGTCCCTAAGAACCGAGTTCTGTGTTTGTCATCCATGAAACAGTTACTACCACGCATTGGGATCCTTAATTGACCCTCTCAGCTTCTTAACCACCCTTGTTCTCAGTTCGGGAGTTGCAAGTAGTTTCTGGTGTTTGTAGCATCTTTGGGGCACGCATAGCTGACCTTAGGGGTGGGTTGTGTTGCGGTAGGCACGTGGCCCGTGTCTGCGAGTGCCCGTTTGGTATCTCGGGAACCCTGCACACATCGTTCGGGGCTGTATGGGAAACCTCGGCGGACTCCTGCGGATGGAACCGAATAGGCGATAAACCTGGACTAGGGACTTGAGTGTTTAGGTAGGCTGTGGCCGACACCCACGTTGGGCTTCCGCTTGAAGGTTGCCGAGTACATGTCGTAAACGGCGGTAAGTGGTGAGCGTGTGTGTAGAAGTACATCCTGCGGGGTTTAATATGATCTATTGAATAGCCGTGTCCACGGAGAAGGACTTCGGGTTGCCTATATCAAATCATAGACAAGTAAATGGATACTACTAAAAGCCTCAAGATAAGTGTGAGTACATGGATGGCCCTCTCGTGGGTGACGAGAGAGGATCCACAGTGGAGTATTGTGATGGTGATTAGTGGACTCGTGTGCGACAAATGCTTTTCAAGTGGTGTCACGTGGGATAGCTTAGCCAAGAGTCAAAGCTGGCTTCTTGCAAATAACTCCACCACCTTCTTGAGAATGTGCATGTATGATAGGATTACGTGGTAAGACTTCTTTGAGTACCTCCGTACTCATGTTTGTAATTAATGTTTTTCAGACGACAACACTGCCCCCTCCGATGGGTTTTATGTAGACCTAGACATCGACGAGTGAACTAGCCACCCAGGTGGTGATCCAAGGCTTGTGAAGGGCCATTGTAGATAGAAAGGCTTCAATAAGCTTTCTTTCTTTTTAGAGTCTGTACTCAGACTAGTTTGCTTCCGCATGTTCTTGTATGTTTGTATGACTTGAGTGTTGGGTCATGTGACCCCTTTATGTATGGATATGTTATGTATGGCTCCTCGGAGCCTCTTAAATAAAGTACTTTGAGTTGTAGAGTTTTGTTGTTATGCCTTGTTGTATTTACTCATATCGGGCATATTGCGTGTATGATTGAAATGCTTGGTATGAGTGGGATCCGACAAACTAGCTGTTTATCCTTGGCAGCCTCTCATATGGGGAAATGTAGTCTTGTGCTTACGGCGATAGTAGTCCGCTACAGCCCGGTTCACGGAGTCCTGCTAGCCAGCACTCTGCTTGGACATTTGACTTCGCCGACATGTGTTTCACTTTGTTCCTATATCATCCCTTGAACAAATGTCACGCGTGATATTGAGTCTGCCTAGCTGCTACAGCCGGGATACGGAGTCCTGTTAGCCAGTGCTACAGCCCTAATTCATACGTTGATGACCGACATGGTCGATGTGATTCATGTATGCTGTCCCCATAGGTTAGCGCCGCTTTGGGTTCACGACTAGCCATGTCGGCCGGGTTCTTTGTCATGTGGATGCTAGCGACACTATCATATCGTGAGCCAAAAGGCGCATACGGTCCGGGCCATGGCAAGCGACACCGTGGGAAAACCGTGCGTGAGGCCGCAAAGTGATATGAGGTGTTACCGGCTAGGTCGATGTGACTTGGAATCGGGGTCCTGACAGCGTTGGCATCAGAGCAGGGTTGCCTGTAGGTTCGATAAGCCAAACTGGTCGATGTTGAGTCTAGAAATGCTTTAGTTATATGTAGGGGAATTGATTGTGGGAGGGAAGGTAAGGCTCTTTTTACTCCTTTACCTTATGCCCTCGATCTGAGTCATCCTCTTCTCATTCTACGTGGGTATAGGACTAGGCTCTCTTCTCTCTATCAGGGTCACGTGGTTACTAATCCGTAGTAACTTATAGGATTGTTGGTTACATCCTCGATTCAGTTTACTAATTTTTAGTATGCTATCAGTTGAACCAGAACCTTGATATGATGTTGTTGAGTGGTTTTGCAAATCTGTTTTGAATGTCTCAAATCTGTTTTGAGCATTTACGAGATGTTATGCTGCCCGATTTTCCTAGAAATTCTAATGTCTTTGCATTGTGGTTGTGCTTTCGGATGGCCACCGTCCCCGAACCAAGTGGTTCGTCGACCCGTTGCATTGATGTGTGTGGTCACACGGCAATGTTGGTTCGAGTGATGATCGAGGCTGGTTACGATGGTATCCTGAATATACCATCGAGGAGCAGTTTAGGGATTTTAATCAAAGCCAATATCGTGCACGGTCAGGATTTATCCATCTTATCCGAAGCTCTTGAACGCTCCACTTGTTCCTATGGACTTGGGATCACTATTGGAATGTCTGTGGAAGATGCAGCCTATTCAATGATGACTATTATTCGAGCGAACTGCTTTCTTGCAACACCGATTTCCGCTACATGCGAGCGTCCCTCCCTGGGGCGCATGGCTACCTTCAGGGTATGTACAGCGATGCATCCCATGAGGACTCACTTCTTCGCACCACTACAGAGATGTTGGAGGACAAGGACTGTGAAAACCGTGCCTTGCGTATGGAGCTCTTTAATGCCCGTTCGATCATTTGGGCTACTCGACTCGGTTTGCACACGTCGTGCAAGCGGTTCATGGACATGAGGACTTGTACCTGTGCGGGCTGGTCTGCCAGACTTTATGGAGTGGCGTGAGGTTGGAGGCATCACTCCTCCTCGTGGACCTCGTCTGCCGCCGTTTGTTGGACCACGGCCACATCCGAGTCCCTATGGTCCGCAAGCTCCACAGGATCGTCTGTTCCCGGATGATCATGTTCCACTTCCAGGCGTGGGTGGTGACTTCTATGAGGACTACTACGGAGCTGTCTGAGTAGTAGTAGTATCCCTAGTATTGTAATAGTTGTATTTCCACCGTCCTGCGTGACTTGTGGAATATGACTTAGTGTGTATCATTCCGGAAGTGTAGAAAAATAATGTATAGGAGTTTGGAATGCTTCCGATGAGATTTAACGCCTTCCCTTATAGTTGTACTCCGTCGGGCTTGTACTAAACTATGAAGGGTGTGTATGACCGTTGGTATATATATGGCAGTTTTATATCACCATGTCATACGGATGAACATCTCTGCATTCCGTGTAATCCATTACATTCCGCACTCTCTTGTTAAATTCTGCCATCCTGGTTTAAACCGTTGTTTTGTTTCCTAGGATGGTCAACACCCGCAACAATCCTGCTGCTTCGGAGCAAGGAGAAGCCAGTGCAGCCAGGAATGTAAATCTACCTCAACCGCCATCTTTGGCGAGGTTATCTTTGAAGCGAGCATAATAAGCGTGAGGCCAATCGTTTACTGGAGCGGATTGAGCAAAACACCGCACGCCAGCCAAGAAATGATCTGGTGTCACTCAATGATTTTGTCAAGCTATATCCACCGAAGTTCAAGTATTCCGTTGAGCCTCTTGACGCGGATGATTGGCTTCGCAGCATCAACCACAAGCTGCGTTCTGCCAACATGGCTGAGGCTGATAAAGTTACTTTTGCCGCTTATCATCTCGAAGGCCCCGCTAGCCTTTGGTGGGAGAATTATGAGGCTATGCATCCGGTTGGACAAATTACTACTTGGGCTGAATTCAGTGCCGCCTTCCGTGAGCATCACATCCCAGAAGGTCTCATGGATAAAAAAAGGGAGGAATTCTGCAATTTCACCCAAGGTAGGCTGACAGTGGATCACTACAGCCGTGAGTTTGGGAATTTAGCACGTTATGCTCCTGAAGAGGTTTCTACCGACGCCAAGAAGCGAGCAAGGTTCCATGAGGGACTTAGCCCGAGCTTCCCGTGATCTCCGTCTGCAGAGTGCACCTCTTTGCGAAGCTGGTCAACAAGGCTATCGGTCTTTGGCCCAGGCGGTCGACTTGAAGCTTCACGCAAGCACATCCTTGACTCTGGTTCCTCATCCGGCTCTGGATCTCAGAAGCGCCGGGTTTGGATTCCACATACTGCTCTGCCACCCAGGTTCACCCCGAGGCCATCCTTTGAGGCGCCTCGCCCCAACCAGCAGTATGTTCCGCCCAAGACTTATGGAGGCCCCAATGCTAATGCTGCTCCATGCCCCAATATGATAACCTGCTTCAAGTGTGGAGAGACGGGCCACTACATCCGTGAGTGTCCCCAGAACAACCACAGTCAAATCGGAAAATCTGTTGGCCGTGGCAAGCCAGCAGGAAAGGTGCTCTATGCTAAACCAGCTGCCACTGCTCATGGCCACGTCAACTATGTTTCAGCTGAAGAAACCTATGAGGACCCCAACTTCGTTCTCGGTACGCTCCTTGTTAATTGTCATCCGGCAACCGTTCTTTTTGATACTGGAGCATCTCATTCATTTATTTCTAAGAGCTATGCTCGATTGCACAACACCACATTCTGTGACATGCACACCTCCATGGAAATTCAGACTCCTGGCTCTAGTTGGCAAACCTCTAGAATAAGTCATGGGAATGAAATTCTTGTCGACATATTAGTCTTTCTTGCTTCTCTAATAGCTCTCAAGTCCTCGGACATAAACATCATCTTAGGTATGGACTGGATATCAGCCCATTATGCTAAGATTGATTGTTCTACTAGAACTGTTCAACTCACCCATCCTTCGGGCAAGACAGTTAATGTTTTAACCCGAGTGTCGAAGCGTCAGCTTTACTCCTTAAATGCCAACCCCCTCCAAGACCTCGAAGATATTCCGGTAGTCCGTGATTTTCCGGATGTCTTTCCAGAAGAACTGCCAGGTGTTCCACAGCGGGGATGTCGAGTTAAGTGATAGATCTTGTTCCGGAACCGTCCCTATTTCTAGAAGACCTTATAAGATGGCACCCTAGAATTAGCGAACATAAGAAACAACTCGATGAGTCCTTGCAAAAGGGTTTCATCCGTCCTAGTTCATCTCCATGGGCTTGCCCGTCCTCTTCGTCAAGAAGAAGGATGGAGCGGATCGGATGCTTGTGGATTACCGACACATCAACTTGGTCACTATCAAGAACAAGTATCCGCTCCCGGGATCAACGATCTGTATGATCAGCTCGCTGGATCCTCGGTCTTTTCAAGATGGATTTGAGGTTGGGCTACCATCAAATCAAAATCAAAACGGGACATTCCTAAAAGCGGCTTTTGTTACTCGTTATGGCCAATCTGAGTACACCATCATATCCTTCGGATTAACCAATGCTCCAGCCACCTTCTCTCGGTTAATGAACTCAATCTTCATGGAGTGTTTGGATAAATTAAATAGTGGTATACCTCGATGATATACTCATCTACTCCAAGAATGAGGAAGAACATGCCGAGCATCTAAGGCTAGTATTGATGAAACTTGAGACCACCGCCTTTATGCCAAATTCTCTAAGTGTGAATTCTGGTTGCAGTGACCTATCTAGGCCATGTAATCTCGGTAAGGGCATTGCTGTCAATCGGCGAGTTCAAGCTGTCCTTATTGGACTCCACCTAAATCGGTCAAGCAAGTTCGGAGTTTCCTCGGTTTAGCGAGCTATTGCCGCCGCTTCGTCAAGAATTTCTCTAAAGTTGCTAAACCTCTAACGAACTCCTCAAGAAAGATAAGAAGTTCGAATGGGCGCCACAGTCGAGTTCAGCTTTCAGAACTGAAAAGGCGCGACATCTGCTCCGTACTTGTTCCACCAGATTTTCTAAGGACTTTATTATCTATTGCGATGCCTCGCGACAAGGACTAGGTTGCATACTCATGCAAGATCGTCATGTGATTGCCTACGCTTCTCGACGATTCGTCCACATGAGGATAACTATCCCACACGATCTAGAGCTTGCAGCGATGGTTCATGCACTCAAAACCTGGCGACATTACCTTCTTGGTAATCGTTGCGAAATCTACTTGACCACCAAAGTCTGAAGTACATCTTCACCCAACGGTTTGAATCTCAGGCAAAGACGTTGGGTTGAGTTGATTACAGATTACGACTTAGGAATATCTTACACCCCAGGCAAAGCCAATGTCATGGCTGACGCACTAAGTCGAAAATCTTACTGCAACAATCTGATGTTACAACCAAGTCAACCATTTCTCCACGAGGAATTTCGTAAGCTTAATCTTCACATTGTTCCTCGAGGATTCCTTTCCACCCTGGTGGCGAAACCTAACCTTACAGATCGAATCATCGCTGCTCAGCAGTATGATAGAGGAATATCTCGGATCAAGGAGAACATTTCTAGCGAAGCTGCTAAGTGTTTCACCATAGATGAACGAGGTGTTGTCTTCTTTGAAAACCGCTTGGTGGTTCCCAAGAAACAACAGCTACGGCAACTGATCCTTAAGGAAGCTCATGAATCTCCTCTCACCATTCATCCCAGTAGTACTAAAATGTATCAAGACCTCGTCGAGGTTTTGGTGGACTAGGATGAAGAGAAAATCGCTCAATACATTGCTAATTGCGGCGTCGTCATCGAGTTAAAGTAGAGCATCAGCGGCCTCTTGGTACCCTTCAACCTTTGGAAATTCCTGAATGGAAATGGGATAAAATCGGTATGGATTTCATTACGGTTTCCCAGGACCAAGAGAGGAATAATGCTATCTTCGTTGTCGTCGATCGTCTTTCCAAAGTAGCCCACTTTCTACCCGTTCGTGAGAGTATAACCGCTAGCCAGCTAGCTGATTTGTACATCTCTCGAATAGTGTCTCTTCATGGTGTTCCATTGGAGATTAACTCAGACCGTGGAAGTCTCTTCACCTCTCGATTTTGGGAAAGTTTCCAAAATGCTATGGGAACTCGTCTCTCCTTTAGCACCGCCTTCCATCCTCAATCAAGTGGTCAAGTAGAGCGAGTCAATCAAATCCTAGAGGATATGCTTGAGCTTCTATCATTTCTTCGGCATGAATTGGGAGAATGCCTTCCATTCGCCGAGTTAAACTTATAACAATAGTTATCAAGCTAGCTTGGGCAAAGCTCCTTTCGAAGTTATTTATGGGCGGAAATGTCGAGCGCCTCTTAACTGGTCGAAACTGGGGAGAGACAACTCTTTGGCCCGGATATGATTTAGGAACCAGAAGAGCAGGTTCGCGTGATCCGTGAGAAATTGAAAACAGCCCAATCTCGTAAAAGAGCCAATATGACCGCAAGCATAAGCCTATGGCTTATGAAATTGGCGAAGAGCTTACCTTGGGTTACTCCTTTGAAGGAACCCATCGATTCGGTGTCAAAGGCAAGTTGGCTCCTCGTTACATTGGACCCTTTCGCATTCTTGCCAAGCGAGGAGAAGTTGCCTACCAATTGGAACTACCTCCGCATTTTCGAGTCCATGATGTCTTCCACGTTTCCCAACTCAGGCGTTGCTTCTCGGATCCTATCCGTGGAGTGGACCACGAAGCGCTTGATCTCAAGATAACCTTACCTATCGAGAATATCCGTTCGTATTCTTGATCAAGCCGAGCGTACTACTCGGCGTCGAATATCAAGTTTCTAAAGGTTCAATGGTCAAACCATTCCGAGCAATAAGCAACTTGGGAAAGGGAGGATCGTCTTCGACTTGAGTATCCCACCTTTTTCATTGATCCTAAATCTCGGGACGAGATTCTTTTGAGTGGGGTGAGTTGTCACATCCTAGCTAGACCATGCATTAGTGTGTGCATCATGTTTAAATTTCATTTGAATTTGAAATGGGAAGACATAAACCCCAGAACCCTTCTAATCCAACTAGGATTTACTAAAAATTATTTCAATGAACCTGAAATGCCCTTCGAAAATGCTCATCACCTTTGCTTTGGTTCAGAGCCTCTGCCAAAAGTGGTGCACCATTTTCTAGGTCATCCTAAGGTCCTTGAATTAAATCATAAGTATTTGAGTTTGAGCATTTCAAATTATATAAAATATTGCAAATGCCCAAATATTCCCAAACAGAAATGTCTCATGTTGGAAATAATCCAACTATGGACCAGGTCCAGTTTGGTGATTTTTGAAACTGTTTTAGTATTTTTTTTAAACTCCACAAAGTAGCAGAATAATAGAAAAAGGAAAACAGGAAGAAACTTACCTGGCGCCACCTACCCGCCCACTGCCGCCCAGCCAAAGCCAGCGCCATGTGGCTGCTTGGCTCGGCTAGGGAGGCAGCCAGGTGCTCGGCGGCGAGCACCGCATGGGTGCCACACACCTGGTCGCCGCCCCGCCGCTCCCCTCACCCAGCCGCGACGTGGACCGCTCCCTCTTGCTCCCCCGAACCCCATGGACACCTCCTCTCCTCCCCGGCTCCTCTCTCTCGCGCTCCCCCGCCATGGCCGACGCCACCGCGCCGCACCATCGCCATAACCGCGCTCCCTGCCGTCCGTGCTCCTCCTCACTGTGTCTAGGAGCTCCGCCACCCTCCTCTACCCCGAGCTAGCCGAGCCCCGTATGCTCTAGTGCCCCGAGTCCACTACACCGACCTCGCCCGATCCCGCCGTCGCCGGAGATCCCCTTCAACGCCGTCGTCGCTCCGGTCCGTCCCCGACTTCGACTAGAGTTTCTCCGAGTTGCCCGTGAGCGCATCTACCCCCCTTCCCTTCCTCTCTCGCTCTCGAGCTGTGTAGCAACCACACGAAGATCACCCGCACCCGCCGCAGCGGAGCTCGTCGCTGACGTGCTCCCGGCCACCCTCCGGCCACCTTTTGGTGTCTAACGCACTCACCGCACTGCGCAGCACCTAACCATGCACTCTCCGCACCTCACCGAACCCCCTAGCCTCGAGTTCGCCTTCGGCCGAACTCCGGCGGCCGCCTAGGTCGTCGCCGGCGCCGATTTCGGCCGCCCCGACCCCAACTGACTCCACCAGAAGCTGCGGCATGTCCCCAGCTACCCATAGCCACCCTCCGCGGCTCGTTTGGTTGCCGAAACGGCCAAACTCACTTCCGCCACCGCGTCGGGCTCGCCGGCGGCTAGACGCCGGGCAGCCGACTTTGACTTTGACCACGGTGGGCCCTGGTTGACTCTGATGAGTCAATGACAGGTGGGGCCCAGCCCTGTTAACTAAATAGGATTAGTTTTAATTAATTTTTAGTTAAACTAATTATGCTGACAACATGGACCCACAGTCAGGTTTGACTTGGACGTCTCCGTTGACCACGCGTCATCTGACGCATGGTGACGCAATAAGTTAATTACTGGATTTATTCTATTACGGAAATTCGAATATAGTTCAAACTTCAAATATTCATAACTTTTAATCTGTAACTCCAAATGCAAAGATCTATATATGAAAAATGATCAGAAAAATCCATTCTATCCATTGGTACAGGTTTCATGCATGATAAAACAAGTTAACCTTGCTGTTTAAGCAGAATAAGATAATGCACCTTTAGGGTTATTTCAAATGAGCTAGCATTTGAATCTTTGATTCAAATGAGTTCTTCCCTTTTTGTTTCAGCTTGCATTAGGCCAACACACATCCATATTGCCATGTCATAGCATGCATCATATTGTTGCATATTGCCATGTGTGTTTATTTTCGTATGTCTTTAAGTGATAGGTTACGCCTCAGGATAATCCGAATATCCGTCTCGAAGGCGATATCCTACCACCACTCCATCGAGCAAGCAACTCATTGATCATCCGATACAAACCCATGTTCTCGCTTCGCTCTCGTTTCTGCATTAAGACAACGCGATTCAAACTGTTGTGTGCTGCGGTAGTTGAACCCACTTCCTTTGCATGACTGTCATTGCCACGGTAACTAGATGAAACCCACTAGTATGTGTAGGAGTTGATTGAGCCATGTTTGTGATTCCTACCATGCTATGCTTGCTATGCTTAGAGTTGTGTCAGTCGGCTCATCGGGATGATGAGCTGGAGTGAAAGGTTGTGTTGGTTCGAGAGTGAAAGTGTTGAACACGTTTTGGTAAAGGTATCGATGAGAGGCCATGTAGGAGTACATGGTGGGTTGTTTCATTGAAGCCGTCCCTAAGAACTGAGTTACGTGTTTGTGATCCATGAAACAGTTACTACCACGCATTGGGATCCTAATTGACCCTCTCGGCTTCTTAACCACCCTTGTTCTCGGTCAAGGGAGTTGCAAGTAGTTTACGGTGTTTGTAGCATCTTTGGGCACGCATAGCTGACCTTAGGGGTGGGTTGTGTTGCGGTAGGCACGTGGCCGGTGTCTGCGAGTTCCGTTTGGTATCTCGGGAACCCCGCACACATCGTTCGGGGCTGTATGGGAAACCTTGGCGGACTCCTGCGGATGGAACCGAATAGGCGATAAACTGGACTCGGGACTTGAGTGTTTAGGTAGGCTGTGGCCGACACCCACGTTGGGCTTCCGCTTGAAGGTTGCCGACTACATGTCGTGTAAGCGGCGGTAAGTGGTGAGCGTGTGTGAAGAAGTACACCCTGCAGGGTTTAATATGATCTATTGAATAGCCATGTCCACGGAGAAGGACTTACGGGTTGCCTATATCGGATCATAGACAAGTAAATGGATACTACTAAAAGCCTCAAGATAAGTGTGAGTACATGGATGGCCCTCTCGTGGGTGGCGAGAGAGGATTCACAGTGGAGTATTGTGATGGTGATTAGTGGACTCGTGTGCGACAAATGCTTTTCAAGTGGTGTCACGTGGGATAGCTTAGCCAAGAGTCAAAGCTGGCTTCTGCAAATAACTCCACCACCTTCTTGAGAATGTGCATGTATGATAGGATTCTGTGGTAAGAATTGCTGAGTAACTCCGTACTCATGTTTGCTTAATTAATGTTTTTGAGACGACAACACTGCCCCTCCGATGGGTTTTATGTAGACCTTGACATCGACGAGTGAACTAGCCACCCAGGTGGTGATCGAAGGCTTGTGAAGGGCCATTGTAGATAGAAAGGCTTCAACAAGCTTTCTTTCTTTTTAGAGTCTGTACTCAGACTAGTTTGCTTCCGCATGTGCTTGTATGTTTGTATGACTTGAGTGTTGGGTCATGTGACCCCTTTCTGAATGGATATGTTATGTATGGCTCCTCGGAGCCTCTTAAATAAAGTACTTTGAGTTGTAGAGTTTTGTTGTGATGCCTTGTTGTATTTACTCATATCGGGCATATTGCGTGTATGATTGAAATGCTTGGTATGAGTGGGATCCGACAAACTAGTTGTTTATCCTTGGCAGCCTCTCATATGGGGAAATGTAGTCTTGTGCTTACGGCGATAGTAGTCCGCTTCTGCCCGGTTCACTGAGTCCTGCTAGCCCAGCACTCTTTGCTTGGACACTTGGTGGCCGACATGTGTTTCACTTCGTTCCTATGTCATCCCTTGAAAATGTCACGCGGTGATATTGAGTCCTGCCTAGCCTGCTACAGCCGGGATACGGAGTCTGTTAGCCAGTGCTACAGCCCGAATTCATCGTTGATGACCGACATGCTCGATGTGATTCATGTATGCCTGTCCCCATAGGTTAAGCGCCGCTTTAGGTTCACGACTAGCCATGTCGGCCGGGTTCTTTGTCATGTGGATGCTAGCGACACTATCATATCGTGAGCCAAAAGCGCAAAGCGGTCCGGGCCATGGTAAGCGACACCGTAGAATACCGTGCGTGAGGCGCAAAGTGATATGAGGTGTTACCGGCTAGGTCGATGTGACTTGGAATCGGGGTCTGACAGCGTTGGCATCGAGCGGGGCTGCTGTGGGTTCGCTAAGCCAAACTGGTCGATGTTGAGTCTAGAAATGCTTTAGTTATATGTAGGGGAATTGATTGTGGGAAGGAGCGTAAGGCTCTTTTTACTCCTTTACCTTATGCCCTCGATCTGAGTCATCCTCTTCTCATTCTCGTGGGTATAGGACTAGGCTCTCTTCTCTCTATCGAGGTTCACGTGTTACTAATCCGTAGTAACTTATAGGATTGTTGGTTACATCCTCGATTCAGTTCTACTAATTTTTAGTATGCTATCAGTTGAACCAGAACCTTGATATGATGTTGTTGAGTGGTTTTGCAAATCTGTTTTTGAATGTCTCAAATCTATTTTTGAGCATTTACAGATGTTATGTTGCCCGATTTTCCCTAGAAATTCTAATGTCTTTGCATTGTGGCTGTGCTTTCAGATGGCCACCCGTCCCCAGAACCAAGTGGTTCATCTGACCCGTTGCATTGATGTGATTGGTCACACGGCAATGTTGGTTCGGATGATGATCGAGACCGGTTACCGATGGTATCCTGAATATACCATCGAGGAGCAGTTTAGGGATTTTAATCAAAGCCAATATCTGTGCACGGTCAGGATTTATCCATCTTATCCCGGAGCTACTGAACCGCTCCACTGTTCCTATGGACTTGGGATCACTATTGGAATGTCCATGCAAGATGCAGCCTATTCAATGATGACTATTATTCGAAAAGATAATTATTTAAAAAAGACCCCCACAGGGGGAGCCACAGAGACCCCCACTGGTAAGACGTACTTTGAAAAGATAATTATTTAACAAAGTGCGGTGTGAGTCTGACAATAATATTGCAGAGGGCACCGGACTAGACCCGGACAAGCAACAGCTCTGCGTCGCCTAAAGGCTGGCGAGAGGTGCTATGAAGGTGCAGCGGGAGAGAAACAAGCTCCAAGATGCCCACACCCAGCAAGGAGAAGAGCTAAAGGTGTTGGGCCCAGTATGCAGCTCCGTGAAGGAGAATCAGCGGCTTCGTCGCGGCATTTATAGTAAGTGCTTGAACAAATTCCTTTGAAAAGAAGAATTGGCGAGGAAGTCGATTGATAGAAATATGTCTTTAGGTGTGCTCACGAGTTAGCCTGCGGAGAAATGCACGAGTCAGCGGGTGACCAACTTCGAGCTGGTGCAATTGCTCGAATGTGTTGGCGAGGCGATGAGTGGCGTCGTTCATGCTTCTGACCATCCGTCTCCCTACGAGGGCCTTGGTGAGCTTCTTTGAGAAGCTTGGGGAGCGCAGCGGCGCCTCCGTTTGTGGAAGATATCGGCCTGCCGTCGAGTGCCGAGGAGGCTGGGCCATGGTGAAGACACGTTGCGAAGGCTCACCCAAACCACATGGCGAGGTCGGACTGCGGGGCTGATGGGAAGGAGATCCTGTGAGCTTGATGTGCGGTCAAGTAGAACTGGCATGAAATATTCCCAACAGGATGTAAATTAGACATCTGTTAGATGGGATTGAGGAGGAGTACAATCGGTCGGTTTGACGATGTAATTTGAAATGACATGTAAAATGCCTTCTAGCGGATTGTAGATCGTTTTTCTTTGCGGACGGTTTCGCTTCAACCTCGGGACCCAACAGTCGGAGTGTGTCCGAATACCCTTACGGTTATAAAAGAACCGGGCATGCATGGAGACAAGGCGTCGGGGTCATAATTGCTTTATCAGACAAGTGCCCAACTAGTTATGTTATATTACATGGTTAGTAAGAAACATCTTCCAGGGAGAATAGTTCCGTTAAGGGTTCCTTTCCCTGGGAGGCATGCCCTAAAGTGCAATGTCGGGCTGCGAAAATAGCAGAAAAAGCATCTGGGGGCTGATAAATAAGTAAGTAATAAATCATCTTTCAAGTCACCGACCGAATATTCTCTTAAGAACGCTAGCTTTCGGCTTCACCCAGTCTGAGGTACACATCCGGCTGAACCGCAATAGTAATCGCGAGGTGCTCCTTTACCTCCTAGCCGAACAATAGGGAACGTAGGGGTAAGCACAGGAGCCAGGCAACCCAGCTTGGCCAAAACTTAATTCATATCGATGCATACAATGGTGAATAAAAGGTACATGCGGAAGTATGACACATGTATTGGGCATGAAGCCCGTATGAATAAGCTTCTGTTAAAGAAGCCCCCAGGTATAATGAGTGCCAGGAGCACATCAAGTGTGTGCGAACAAAGCGCAAATCAACCTATAAAAGGTATGGAAAAAAGTGGGAAGAAGGAGGGGACAAGAGACGGTAAAAAATATAAAAAGGGTGGGCGGAGGTGAGGCGA
Organism: Aegilops longissima; assembly: GCA_021605205.1. Classification (NCBI taxonomy): domain Eukaryota; kingdom Viridiplantae; phylum Streptophyta; class Magnoliopsida; order Poales; family Poaceae; genus Aegilops; species Aegilops longissima. Next base: position 510,575,566 of record CM038680.1, on the reverse strand, counting down.
ACCCGGAGTCGGCGTTAAGCGTAGAATCTTGGGAGGCGGGCTGCGTTCCATGGGTTCGGCTCGAGTCGGTTGTCAGATGTGTTATGTAGACGGTATGCTCCGCCGGTCAGGACTTGGTCGATGATGAAGGGACCTTCCCACTTGGGCTTTAATTTGTCCTTTTTCTTGTCCGGCAGGCGTAGAAAAAGTTCGCAAACATTGTAAGTTTTGGCCCGTACTTCTCTGCTTTGATATCTTCGAGCATGCTGCTGATAAAATGCAGAACGAGCCTTTTCCACGTCCCGCTCCTCCTCTAAGGTGTCCAAACTGTCCTGCCGATCCAAATCGGCTTCTCTTTCTTCGTACATGCGCACACGAGGTGAGTCATGAATTATATTGCAGGGCAGAACTGCCTCTGCGCCGTATACCATGAAAAATGGTGTGAATCCAGTAGTTCGGTTTGGCATGGTCCACAGCCCCCAGAGTATGGAGTCGAGCTCCTCTACCCAGTGCGTGTTAGATTCCTTGAGGGACCACACTAGTCTGGGTTTGATGCCGCTCATGATTAGACCATTTGCTCGCTCGACTTGACCGTTAGTTTGGTGGTGATAGACTGAAGCATAATCGAGCTTGATGCCCATGTTTTTGCACCAGAGTTTAACCTCGTCGGCCGTGAAGTTCGTGCCGTTATCAGTGATGATGCTGGGGGGACGCCAAAACAGTGTACTACCCCGGATATGAAGTCTATCACTGGTCTGGATTCTGCCGTTTTAACCGGCTTGGCCTCAATCCATTTGGTGAATTTGTCCACCATGACCAATAAGTATTTGTGCTTGTGGGTTCCCCCTTTAAGGGGTCCAACCATGTCAAGCCCCAGACCGCGAATGGCCGGTAATGGGTATAGTTTTGAGGCGGTGGGTGGCATGTGGCTCGATTAGCAAAGAGCTGGCAACCGACGCATCGTTGGACTAAGTCTGAGCATCTGCCGGGCTGTCGGCCAATAAAATCCTGTCTGGAAGGCCTTGCCTACAAGGGCCGGGCTGCAGCGTGGTGCCCGCCGAGTCCGGCGTGAATTTCAGCCGGAGATTTTGCCCTTCCTCTTGGAGATACACCTTTGAAGGACTCGGTTGTGCTTTTCTTATAAAGTTCTCCCTCATGGACCTTGTAGGCTTTAGATCGCCGAACTATGCAGCGGGCCTCATTTTGGTCTTCGGGAAGTTCCTGCCGCATTAAGTAGGCTAGGAATGGTTCTGTCCACGGGGCAATTACTTCCATCATTTCGTGAGCTGAAGGTGTTATTTCGTTGGCTGAGCCGCCGATTGTGTCGAGAATAGTGCGAGTTAGGTGATGCAGCTGGCTCCGGTTGTTATTTCGGACTCCTCTTCCCATAATCTGGATGGCTTAAAGAGCCGTTTCAGGAAGATGTTTGGAGGGGCGGCGTCTCGTTTAGCGCCGATGCGTGCTAACACGTCTGCTGCTGGTTATTATCCGGGCTATATGGTGGAATTGAGTCCTTGAACCGAGCTAACATTTTTAGGACGGCGTTGCGGTAAGCTGCCATTTTTGGATCTTTGGTGTCAAAGTCTCCATTTATTTGGGATATTGCGAGGTTTGAATCCCCGCGCACCTCTAGGCGTTGAATGCCCATGGAGATTGCCATCCGGAGGCCATGTAGAAGGGCCTCGTATTCGGCTGCGTTGTTGGAGTCCATGTACATTATTTGAAGTACATATTGGATTGTGTCTCCGATTGGGGCGTCGGGACGACGCCAGCCCCAAGCCAGCCAACATTTTGGATCCGTCGAAATGCATGATCCGGTTAGATCTGCGCCGTACTCTTTAGGGAGTTCGGCTTCGGTCCATTCGGCGACGAAGTCAGCCAGAACCTGCGACTTTATAGCTCGCCGTGGTTTGTAGGTTATGTCAAATGGTAGGAGATCGATAGCCCATTTTGCAATCCTGCCCGTTGCGTCACGATTGTTTATAATATTGTTGAGAGGTACTTCGGAGGCCACCGTTATTGAACACTCTTGAAAGTAGTGTCGCAGCTTCCGGGATGCCATGAACACCGCATACGCTATCTTTTGATAATGTGGGTACCGGGATTTGCATGGAGTTAGAATAGTGGATACGTAGTACACTGGTTTTTGAAGAGGGAATCTGTGCCCTTCTATTTCCCGTTCAACAACGAGTACCGCGCTGACAACTTGATGTGTTGCTGCGATATATAATAACATAGGTTCACCCAGGTTGGGCGCGGCCAGAACCGGATTTGTTGCCAGTATGGCCTTTATTTCTTCGAGTCCGGCTGTGGCAGCATCCGTCCATTCGAAATGTTCAGGTCTTGCCGGAGGAGGCGGTAGAAAGCGAGCCTTTTCTCCCAAGCGGGAGATGAAGCAACAAGGCTGCTACGCATCCGGTTAGTTTTGTATCTGCTTGATGTCTTTTGGAATATCCAATTGTGACAGAGCTCGGATTTTGGCGGGTTTGCTTCAATTCCTCTACGGATCGATGAAGCCCAAGAGCTTTCCGGCTGATGCCAAGACGCATTTTCAGATTGAGCTTAATGTCATATGCTCGGAGGTTGTCGAATGTAACCTTCAAGTCTTCTACTAGAGTTTCGACGTGTTTGGTCTTGACGACCACATCGTCTACGTATGCCTCTACTGTTTTGCCTATCTGGGTAGCCAGACATGTTTGAATCATGCGCTGATATGTTGCGCCGGCGTTTTTGAGTCCGAAGGGCATTGTGTTGAGGCAGAATGGCCCATATGGAGCAATGAATGCCGTTGCGGCCTGATCTTTCTCCGCCATCTTGATTTGATGGTATCCGGAGTATGCATCGAGGAAGCACAATGAACCGTGCCCTGCGGTAGCATCGATGATTTAGTCGATCGAGGAGGGAAAGGGTCCTTTGGACAGGCCTTGTTAAGGTCTTTAAAATCGGCCTTGAGCGCGAGGATTTGTCCTTTTTGGTACCATTACTAAATTGGCTAGCCAGTCCGGATGTTTTATATCTCGATGAATCCGGCTTCTAAGAGTTTAGCTAGCTCCTCTCCCATTGCTGTCTTTTGGGTTCGGAAAATCACCGAAGAGCTTGTTTGGTGGCTTGAATCCTTTTAGGATATTTAGGCTGTGCTCTGCCCGACTGCGTGGGATTCTGGCATGTCGAAGGGTGCCATGCAAAATGTCCCAATTTTCCGGAGGAATTCTCGTAGTCTTGGCTTCGACATCAGGACTTAATTGTGCCCCAATGGAGGCCGTCTTTGTGGGGTCCGTTGGATGGACCTGAAATTTGACTATTTAAATCGCTGGGTTTAAAGAGGTGGACTTGGACCTCTTATCGAGTATCACATCGTCCCTATCCACCGTGGAGCGCAGCATAGTTAGTTCCTCTGCCGCTAGGGCTTCGGATAATGCCTCTAGGGCCAGTGCGGCTATCTTATTTTCAGAGCGGAGTGCCGTATCTGGATCACTAGCGAGAGTGATTATCCCATTGGGTCCGAGCATTTTGAGCTTCATGTACCCGTAGTGGGGTATAGCTTGGAAGATTGTGAATGCCTCTCGCCCTAACAGAGCGTGATATCCGCTGCCAAACGGGGCCACTTGGAACGTGACCTCCTCGGACCTGTAATTGTCCGGTGAGCCGAACACTACATCTAGTGTGATTTTTCCTGTGCAGCGTACTTCTCGACTAGGGATTATCCCTCTGAAGGTTGTGCTGCTTCGCTCAATGTGGCTCCAGTCAATTTCCATTTTTTGAAGGGTTTCCTCATAGATGAGGTTTAATCCGCTGCCGCCATCCATGAGTATCTTAGTAAGACGAAAACCATCCACTATCAAACTGAGGACCAATGCGGCTGGTGCTCTAGCTGTTCGGAATTTAGGTTCGTCGCTGGCGTTGAAGGTGATAGCCGTGTCGCTCCATGGATTTGTTGTTGCTACTTGGTAGACTTCGGCGAGGCTGCGGATTGTTCGTTTCCGCATGTTATTTGATGCGAAAGTCTCGAAGAATGTTAATACCGTACTGGTACTGCTGGGTTGGTTGCCCGGGGCTAAAAAGCCTACGCCACTTTTGGCCACCTGCCGTAGTATCCAACACGCTCGAAGGCTGTGTGTTGGAGTGGCGCCCTCCGTACTATGGATTTTGCAGGGTCCGTTGAGCCAACCCTCCAGTACGGTTCCGTACCCTTTAGGGGATGCTGGTTTTTTGGTATTCAACCCGGGTGCTTGATAATGATGCGCCCTTTTGTTTCGGACTAGGGATGTATTCGGGGCCGGATTATCCCAAAATTTACTTTTGGTTTTCCAGGTGCTCTCCATCGCACAGTACTTTTGTACTATGGTCACCAAGTCAGTAAAGCGTGTAATTTCGCGACGACTTATGGCGTTTAGGATTCCCTTGTCCGTGCAATTATTGCAGAAAATTGGGATTGTGTCCTCCTCTCGGCAGTCCTTTATCCTGTTCATAACCAGGAGGAATCGGCCCGATAATGATGTACTGTTTCAGCGGGCTCTTGCGAATTTGAGAGAGATCGCTAATGTTTGGGTGGGCGGGTGGAACTAGATCCGGAACCCCGTCCAATTTAGGACTCAAGGGCCGAGAAGTTTCCGAATTTGGAAGTTTGGATTTTTGAGTGTTATCCAATGAGTCCAACCTGCCACCTGACTTTAAGTTCAGGGCTTGATCGACATCCGTCCCTCTGCGGGAATTCGGCATGGGGGGATCGGGAATCCGGACGTAACCATTCCTTAAGATACCAGAAGAATCGCCGCATTGCTGCTCTATCACATAAACATGATGGGTAGCCTGGGGAGAGTTGATCTCTCTTAGATCGGTTTTAGGCCCGATCCGGTCGTAGTCTGTGGCGACTCCCAGGGCGGCGATGCGATCCAAGAGCTCGTTTATGGAGGAGAGCTCGATCGGGTCTAACTGTTCGGCAAGTTCCAAACTAACCTGGAGATTGGTTTTCATGACTCGAGAGGTCATCGTCGGTAGCGGTGGCGGATGGCGGTCATAAGAAAACCACCTAGCGAAGAGTCGGCCAGCGCCAAAGGCTCCTTTAGGCGATAATATCGTGTTAAAGGCGAGATGAGGCATCCTACCTGATGGCGGCGACACGGAGGAACTCTCAATGAAAGCACCAATGTCGGTGTCAAAACCGGCGGATCTCGGGTAGGGGGTCCCGAACTGTGCGTCTAGGCGGATGGTAACAGGAGACAAGGGACACCATGTTTTACCCAGGTTCGGGCCCTGTTGATGGAGGTAAAACCCTACGTCCTGCTTGATTAATATTGATGATGTGTGTTACAAGAGTGGATCTACCACGAGATCAAAGAGGCTAAACCCTAGAAGCTAGCCTATGGTATGATAGTTGTTCGTCCTATGGACTAAAGCCATCCGGTTTATATAGGCACCGGAGAGGGCTAGGGTTACACAAAGTCGGTTACAAAGGTAGGAGATCTACATATCCGTATCGCCAAGCTTGGCTTCCACGCCAAGGAAAGTCCCATCCGGACACGGGACGGAGTCTTCAATCTTGTATCTTCATAGTCTTGGAGTCCGGCCGATGATGATAGTTCGGCTATCCGGACACCCCCTAGTCCGGAACTCCCTCACCACCCCTTTACGGTCTCCACAAAGGAGCCCTCGAGCCATAGGACGTTGGCCATCTTGCCCACCATGGCACCTCCACACTCTGCTTAGCGGCCGCCCACTACCTTCGGCTTGACATTAAAGGTCTTCAGCCATAAGCCAAAGTGGGGCTGGATGCAGATAAAGGTCTCACACACGACGATGAACGCCAAAATGTTGAGGATGAAATTCGGGGCCAGATCGTGGAAATCCAGGCCGTAGTAGAACATGAGCCCCCAGACAAATGGGTGAAGTGGAAAACCTAGTCCGCGGAAGAAGTGGGTGAGGAACACCACCCTCTCATGGGGCCTGGGGGTGGAGATGAGCTGCCCCTTATCGGGGAGCCGATGCGCGATGTCTCTGGACAAGTATCCGGCCTTCCGCAGCTTTTTGAATTGTCCCTCCGTGACGGAGGAGACCATCCACTTGCCTCCCGCTCCGGACATGGCTGGAGAAGGTTGAGGGGGGATGTGTGGACTTGGGCGCTGGAGCTCGAGTGCGCGGAAATGGATGAGCAAAGGAGGAAGAAGGTGTGGGTGAAAAGGTGGATCCTTATCCCCTTATATGGACGGACAAAGCTATGCGTCCCCACCAGCCTGGTAAAACTCGCTTATCTCCCAAGCGCCGTAATCAATGGCGCGGTTGGGTTACCCACGCCCGTATTGATGAGAATCCTGGAATAAGGGGGCACGATCTCCGCTTTGAAAAATACGTGCCAAGGAAACCGCCTCGATAAACGCGCTGAGGTGGGACAGTAAAAACGATTCGAATAAAGACCTGGCCGTGGTGTGATGTCACGCTGCGAAATACGTCAGCAGATTTGTGAAAATATTATTCTCTGTACGGTGGTATGTGGAACTTGTTTGTAGAGCCGGACACTATCCTTGTGTTCAAAATCTTCGGAGGAGGAACCCGCCTTGCAATGCCGAAAACAATATGCGCACCGGACTCGTCGTCATTGAAGCCTGGTTCAGGGGCTACTAAGGGAGTCCCGGATTAGGGGTGTCCGGATAGCCGGACTATAGACTTTGGCCGGACTCCTGGAATATGAAGATACAAGATTGAAGACTTCGTCCCGTGTCCGGATGGGACTTTCCTTGGCGTGGACGGCAAGCTTGGCGATACGGATATGTAGATCTCCTACTATTGTAGCCGACTCTGTGTAACCCTAACCCACTTAAGTGTCTATATAAACCGAAGGGTTTTAGTCCGTAGGACGAACAACAATCATACCATAGGCTAGATTCTAGGGTTTAGCCTCTTTGATCTCGTGGTAGATCTACTCTTGTACTACCCATATCATCAATATTAATCAAGCAGGAGTAGGGTTTTAGCTCCATCGAGAGGGTCTGAACCTGGGTAAAAACATCGTGTCCCTTGTCTCCTGTTACCATCCACCTAGACACACAGTTCGGGACCCCCTACCCGAGATCCGCCGGTTTTGACACCGACACCAGGCATCTCAATGTTTTGCCGGCAATCAACGGTGCCCTGGTGTTTGAAATTCATTCCCATTTCTTACATGGGACCTAAGGATGCACCCAAGGACTAATATTTGACATTTCAACCAATTTATATGCACTGGAGCATGTGCATGTAGTTCAAATTTGAATTATGCACATAAATGCATTGAAAATTTAGTTAATGCATAAAAATGTCCAAAAGAACCCCGAAAAATCACAAAAATTGACACAACACTCCTGTTGTTATATGTTGACAAGAAAAAAAAATTGGAAGCAATAAGTGGCAGTGGATATCGTTTCGTCCCCAAAGGTGGGACGTTCCCTACGGAAACCATGATGCTTGTTGTGAGAAGCTCTGGTTTGTGAGAAGCATATACCCAAACCTGCCCCAAACGGGACAAAATTTTTACCACGGCAACTTGATGCCGCTCCATTAATGCATGCCAAGTTTCATGAATTTCAGACGAGTTTTGGATTTACTAGAATTTTAAAACGACGCATCTCAATGTTATGCCGTCAATCAACGGTGCCCTCGTGTTTGAAATTCATTCCCATTTCTTGCATGGGACCTAAGCATGCACCCAAGGACAAAGATTTGATTTTTCAACCAATTTATATGCACTGGAGCATGTGCATGTAGTTCAAATTTGAATTATGCATATAAATGCATCAAAAACTCAGTTAATGCATAAAATGTCCAAAAGAACCCTGAAAAATCACAAAAATTGACACAACACTCATGTTGTTCTATATTGACATGAGAAAAAATTGGAAGCAATAAGAGGCAGTGGATATCGTTTCGTCCCCAAAGGTGGGACATTCCGTACCGAAAGCATGATGCTTGTTGTGAGAAGCTCTGGTTTGTGAGAAGCATATACCCAAACCGGCCCCAAACGGGACAAAAATATTACCACGGCAAGTTGATGCCGCTCCATGAATGCATGCCAAGTTTCATGAATTTCAGAAGAGTTTTGGATTTACTAGAATTTTAAAACGACACATCTCAATGTTAGTCCGGCAATCAACGGTGCTCTCGTGTTTGAAATTCATTCCCATTTCTTGCATGGGACCTAAGCATGCACCCAAGGACACAAATTTGATTTTTCAACCAATTTATATGCACTGGAGCATGTGCATGTAGTTCAAATTTAAATTATGCACATAAATGCATTGAAAACTCAGTTAATAAATAAAAATGTCCAAAAGAACCCTGAAAAATCACAAAAATTGACACAACACTCCTGTTGTTCTATGTTGACATGAGAAAAAATTTGGAAGCAATAAGAGGCAGTGGATATCGTTTCGCCCCCAAAGGTGGGACGTTCCCTACCGAAACCATGATGCTTGTTGTGAGAAGCTCTGGTTTGTGAGAAGCATATAACCAAACCTGCCCCAAACGGGACAAAAATTTTGCCATGGCATGTTGATGCCGCTCCATGAATGCATGCCAAGTTTCATGAATTCCATACGAGTTTTGGATTTACTAGAATTTTAAAACGAGGCATCTCAATGTTTTGCCGGCAATCAACGATGCCCTCATGTTTGAAATTCATTCCCATTTCTTGCATGGGACCTAAGCATGCACCCAAGGACACGGATTTGATTTTTCAACCAATTTATATGCATTAGAGCATGGCATGTAGTTCAAATTTGAATTATGCACATAAATGCATTGAAAACTCAGTTAATGCGTAAAAATGTCCAAAATAACCCCGAAAAATCACAAAAATTAACACAACACTCCTGTTGTTCTATGTTGACACGAGAAAGTTTTGGAAGCAATAAGAGGCTGTGGATATCATTTCGTTCCCAAAGGTGGGACGTTCCCTACCGAAACCATGATGCTTGTTGTGAGAAGCTCTGGTTTGTGAGAAGCATATACCCAAACCTGCCCCAAACGGGACAAAATTTTTACCACGACAAGTTGATGCCGCTCCATGAATGCATGCCAAGTTTCATGAATTTCAGACAAGTTTTGAATTAACTAGAATTTTAAAACGAGGCATCTCAATGTTTTGCCGGCAATCAATGGTGCCCTCATGTTTGAAATTCATTCCCATTTCTTGCATGGGACCTAACCATGCACCCAAGGACACAAATTTGATTTTTCAACCAATTTATATGCACTAGAGCATGTGCATGTAGTTCAAATTTCAATTATGCACATAAATGCATTGAAAACTCAGTTGATGCATAAAAATGTCCAAAAGAACCCCAAAAAATCACAAAAACTGACACAACACTCCTGTTGTTCTATGTTGACACGAGAAAAAGTTTGTAAGCAATAAGAGGCAGTGGATATCGTTTCGTCCCCAAAGGTGGGACGTTCCCTACCGAAACCATGATGCTTGTTGTGAGAAGCTCTGGTTTGTGAGAAGCATATACCCAAACTGCCCCAAATAGGACAAAATATTTACGACAGCATGTTGATGCCGCTCCATGAATGCATGCCAAGTTTCATGAATTTCAGACGAGTTTTGGATTTACTAGAATTTTAAAACGAGGCATCTCAATGTTTTGTCGGCAATCAACGGTGCCCTCGTGTTTGAAATTCATTCCCATTTCTTGCATGGGACCTAAGCATGCACCCAAGGACACAGATTTGATTTTTCAACCAATTTATATGCACTAGAGCATGTGCATGTAGTTGGAATTTGAATTACGCACATAAATGCATTGAAAAGTCAGTTAATGCATAAAAATGTCCAAAAGAACCCCGAAAAATCACAAAAATTTACATAACACTCCTGTCGTTCTATGTTGACACGAGAATTTTTTTGGAAGGAATAAGAGGCAGTGGATATCGTTTCGCCCCAAAGGTGGGACGTTCCCTACCGAAACCATGATGCTTGTTGTGAGAAGCTCTTGTTTGTGAGAAGCATATACCGAAACTTGCCCCAAACGGGACAAAAAATTTACCACCGCATGTTGATGCCGCTCCATGAATTCATAGCAAGTTTCATGAATTTCAGACGGGTTTTGGATTTACTAGAATTTTAAAACGAGGCATCTCAATGTTTTGCAGGCAATCAACGGTGCCATGGTGTTTGAAATTCATTCCCATTTCTTGCATGGGACGTAAGCATGCACCCAAGGACACATATTTGAATTTTCAACCAATTTATATGCACCAGAGCATGTGCATGTAGTTCAAATTTGAATTATGCACATAAATGCATTGAAAACTTAGTTAATGCATAAAAATGTCCAAACGAACCCCGAAAAATCCCAAAAATTGACACGCCACCCCTGTTGTTCTATGTCGACACAAGAAATTTTTTGAAAGCAATAAGAGTCAATCGATATCGGTTCGTCCCCAAAGGTGGGATGTTCCCTACCGAAACCATCATGCTTGTTGTGCGATGCTCTGGTTTGTGAGAAGCATATACCCGAACCTGCCCCAAATAGGACAAATTTTTTAACACGGCATGTTGATGCCGGTCCATGATAGCATGCCAAGTTTCATGAATTTCAGACGAGTTTTGGATTCACTAGAATTTAAAAACCAGGCATCTCAACGTTTTGCTGGCAATCAACAGTGCCCTAGTGTTTCAATTTCATTCCCATCTCTTTCATGGGTCCTAGCAATTCACCCAAGGACACATATTAGATTTTTGAACCAACCTTAGTGCATTGGAGCATGTGCTTGTAGTTCAAATTTGAATTATGCACATAAAATGCCTAGAAAACCCAGTTAATGCACAAAAGTGTCCAAACGAACCCCGAAAAATCACAAAAAATTGACACAATACTCCCGTTGTTTTATGTTGACACAAGAAAATTTTTGAAAGCAATGGATATTGTTTCGTCCCCAAAGGTGGGACGTTCCCTATGGAAACCATCATGCTTGTTGTGAGAAGCTTATACCAGAACCTGCCCCAAATGGGACAAATTTTTTACCATGGCATGTTGATGCAGCTCCATGATAGCATGCCAAGTTTCATGTATTTCATACGAGTTTTGGATTTACAAGAATTGAAAAACCAGGCATCTCAATGTTTTGCCGGCAATCAACAGTGCCCTGGTGTTTGAATTTCATTCCCATCTCTTGCATGGGACCTAGAAATTCACCCAAGGACACACATATGATTTTTCAACCAACTTTTGTGCATTGGAGCATGTGCTTGTAGTTCAAATTTGAATTATGCACATAAAATGCCTAGAAAACCTAGTTAATGTATAAAAAAGGCCAAAAGAACCCCAAAAAAAATCCAAGATTGAACACAACACTCCTGTTATTCTTTGTTGACACTAGAAAGTTTTTGAAAGCAATAAGAGCCAATGGATATCGTTTCGTCCCCAAAGGTGGGACATTCCCTATCGAAACCATCATGCTTGTTGTGAGAAGCTCTGGTTTGTGAGAAGCTCTGGTTTGTGAGAAGCTCTGGTTTGTGAGAAGCTTATACCCGAACCTGCCCCAAATGGGACAAATTTTTTACCATGGTATGTTGATGCCGCTCCATGATAGCATGCCAAGTTTCATGAATTTCATATGTTTTGGATTTATTAGAATTTAAGAACCAGGCATCTCAATGTTTTGCCGGCAATCAACAGTGCCATGGTGCTTGAATTTCATTCCCATCTCTTTCATGGGACCTAGAAATTCACCCAAGGACACACATGTGATTTTTCAACCAACTTTAGTGCATTGGAGCATGTGCTTCTAGTGCAAATTTGATTATGCACATAAAATGCCTAGAAAATGTATTTAATGTATAAAAAGGCCAAACGAACCCCGAAAAAGTCATTCCCATTTCTTCCATGGGACCTAAGCATGCACTGAAGGACACAGATTTGATTTTTCAACCAATTTGTATGCACCGGAGCATGTGCATGTAGTTTAATTTTGAATTGTGCACCTGAAATGGCTAGAAAACCAGTTTAATGTATGAAATGTCCAAATGAACCCTGAGTAATTCCAATTCTTTTACGACACACATACAGTTGCATGTTCACTGCAGATAAAAGGTCTAGCAATTCAAAAACCGTTCACTGCCGCTGTGACCCCATTTCGTAATTCAAATCAAGCAGATCCCACACATTTTATTCTCACCAACCGTGTGACATGTAGTACAATATAACTTGGAGCACCGTTGGTGTACGGGAGAAGGTGCGTCGGCTACAGTACACAGCAGGCGTGTCAAGCACACTAGCTCGCTCGCCCAAAACTCCCGCCTCTGCATCCCTCGCAATCTCGGAAATATCTACCGCCTGGAAGGTTTTAATGTTTGATAGCACATGATTAGTATGTGTGGACTGTGTGCGATGTCTGTTACTCCTGCTCTGCTTCAGTCCCTTGATTCAAATTTTCAGTAGCCCCGGCATTTTACTCCCGCCTCCTCATCCCTCGCAATCTCAAAAATATCTGCTCGCCCTTTATCCAATTTTCAGTAGCCCCGCCTTGTTACTCCCGCCTAGTAAAGTTTTCAATTGCCATAGTATTTCCTCAAACGCAACCTCCGCTCACATAGACACACACAACCCTCGAAACCATTTGTAGGTCGCGACCATCGCCGGCGCCTCCATCCTCAACCTCTGCCTGTGTGCCGGGGAGCTCGAGTAGCCAATGGCTAAAAAGAGTTTTATCACGGCATTTTCGCCCGACACCAGCGAGGTGGCTGCCGATGTGTCCCCGTCGTCCTCCGATCTGCCCACCGCCACGCCCCTACGCCGGTTCGAGGACTTCCCCGTCCTCCCTCGGACCCGACAGCTGATGAAGTCGTACATCATGGTCCGGCAGCGGCGTTGGGGGATGTGGGTCGCCGAGATTACAGATCGAGAGACCCACACCCGCCGGTGGCTCGGTAGCTTCCACACGGCCGAGCTCGCGGCCATGGAGTACGACCGCTGTCAGGTCCGCTACCACGGCGCGCGGCTAGGCTCAATTTCCCCTTCGGCACACGTCTGGTCCACCTCGTTTCGCCGGAGCCAGGGGCGGTGAGCTCGCCTATGGCGCGGTAGGACGGCGAGGCGTGGGAGCATCTCGAGGCTGAGGCCGCCGATGAGGCCTACATGCAAGAGCTCCGCCGGCAGCACCCGGAGCTCGTGGAGGCGGAGCGGGCAATCTTTGCCGGCGCGGAGGGCGGCGAGGTTATCGCGCTCTCCTCCGATGACGAGGTCGAAGGTGGCGATGATGGCGGCACGGAGGGCAGCGAGGTTATCGCGCTCTCCTCTTATGAGGAGGTCGAAGGCGGCGGTGAAGGCGGCACGGAGGGCGTCTAGGTGGGCCACGAGGACGAGGAGATCGACGTCGACGAGTGGAGGAGTGCCTTCCCCAACGACCCTGACGAAGGTACTGGCCCAGACCCGGCTCGTGGCACACCATACATGACGAGGAAGGATTGGCTCGACCTCTACTTCGACCAAAAGTAGTTTAGCTTAGATTAAATTTATGTTTTATGTTCGGTTATGCAAACCTATCTATGTTTATGTTTGAATGCATGCTACTTTCGGTTAAACATGCTTTGAACTTGATCAAATTGAAGGTTACAACCTTATGTTTAGGGGATCGACTAGAAAAGGCCAAAAATTGCTGGAGTATATATATATCCACTAAGGGTTTTAGTCCTTTAACTTTTTATGGATCGCCTAGAGATGTCCTTATGACTTGTTTCTTTCAGTTCTTCACAATGCGATGCTCTATATGTGCAACTATTTGCTGTGCAGTTCAATTTCATCAATAACAGTTTCAACAATACCACTATGAATTACGATATTTGGTTGCTCCTAAGGATATTGCAGTTAACATGCCTTTTCGTTTTTCAATTCTTGTTTAGCAACATGCATTGTACTGAATGACTAAATATGCAATCCCAGGCTGCATAGCAACAAGGAAGAGTGTTACCTTAATGTTCTGATGATGTCTAGATATACATGTAATAAAATCTTATATAATGGGATGGATGGAGTGTTGTACTGCATCATTTTTCAATTGTTGTTTAGCTTCTAATATTAACTTGGTGCTTTTAGGTACATATATCATTGCGAAAGATCCACACTTCGACCCTTTCTATGTATGGTGCAATGAGATATTCATGAACCAGCATCAAGTGAGGAAACTGATAAAGATTGTTACTAAAATGGGTCAAAAGAAGTCAATCGAACTATTTGTTTACACTTTATGCAAGACAACAATGAACTGCAGGATGGTAAGTAAGAACCTTGTAGCCTTCTTTTTACTGCCCGTAATGAGTTGTGTTAGACGACAATATCTGAATCTTTTTTCATTTGCAGTGAATCCTGAAGCAGTTTACTCAAGATTACCTCTAAAACTACATGATTGGCCGTCGGCCATCACAAGGGGTTGGACTACAGTCCTGCATGCGTTCTGCATCCAGGAGTGCACAATAGGGCCACTCCACTTCACCTTGTTCTGCAAATGGAATGTCTGTCGCCTCTTTCTTTACCATCTGTAGTAGTACAAGTATAGAACCCTGGTACATCATTCTTTATTTGGTGCTTCTGTAATTCTTAAACATATGTACCTATGAATCAAATAATGCATTGGTTGTTTGAACCTGATGGATATGAATAAAGCTATATCCTACTTTCAAGTTTAAATTAGGTACAATTTTAAATAGCAGCAATTAAATTAGGGCGAAATTATGTTGTGCAGGTCATTACGGCACACACGGTTGGTAAAACACAAACGTTTGCGATATACACCATAATCCGAGATGGTTCACAGAGAGGAAACGTGTGCAAGCATGCACACAGTTGCCGTTCGCAAAGCGTGTGTGATGTCAGACACTATCACAGACGGTGCGGGAAAACTAAATGTGTGTAATTGTCTACCTATCATACAAAGTTTATACTCATGAACTATTTGTGATGTGCCAGGCATCGTAAATCTCCCGTGCCTGGAATCTGCATGGAAAGCTCATGTGCCTAGAATGTGCCTGGTTTTAGGCAGAACCACAAAACTCTGAGTGCGATCGCAATGCTAGCACAAACGAGTAGCAAGGATGAAGCGTTTGGGATATTCGCGATATTGGAAACGGTTATGTAGGGACAACTGTATGCATCAAGGCTTCCTATCCCCGACGGTTTCTAGGTCGTGTGGGAAGGACCCCCTATCGCCCACACTCACTTGGCGACGCTTCCAAATGCCGTTGCGGAAAGGGGTTAAAAACCCTTTGTTTAGGACCGATGCGCACCAGTGAAAGATGCAGCATCAAATGGATTGAAGTGGGGGAAGAGAACTCCAAGTTCTTTCAAGCAATGGCAACTGAGAGATTTAGAAGGAATACTATTTCCAGTTTAATTAATGATGATGGTTTGTCTTTGTCCTCTCGCAATGCTATGGCCGGACTTCTTTGGTCTTCCTATAAAGATAGAATGGGAGTTTCATATGGGATGGACATGTTGTTTTATATCGAGGATTTGATTCAACCCGTCCCTGGGCTTGAGAGTTTGTCACAGTATTTCTCAGATGAAGAGATAAATGAGGTATTGAAGCACCTTCCGCAAGACAGAGCACTAGGACCAGATGGGTTTACCGGGTTGTTAGTAAAGAGATGTTGACATATAATTAAGGATGATTTCCTCAAGTTAATTTCTAAATTCTATGAAGGAAAAAAATCTATGCAGAGTATAAATGGTGTCGGGGGAAAACGACACCTATGGGATCACTGGAACCCTTCAACGGTTGGCGGGCGCGGGGCTGTAGAAAGAGCGGGATTGAGAGATCAACGCGAGGGGATTATCCAGGTTCGGGCCGCAAGTGATGCGTAGTACCCTACTCCTGCTGGTTCCTGTTTATCTGGTGTTCTTGGACTAGCTACAAGGCGTGCAGCCTCCAAAAAGTCTGAATCCTCTCCCAGTACGCCGCGGGCCTCCTTTCATAGGCAAAGGGGCTGCTACAGTGGCACACAGGAGGTGCAAAGCTTTATAGTGGTCGAGTCTATCCTCTGGCACCGTAGGACAAACGCATTTAATGCGCTACCAATGCGCCCTTCTTGCTTTATCGAGGACGGCAAGGAAGCTCGTCCCAGCTGTCGCCGCCTCGCCTGGCTTCGACGCGCGTCCGAACTGACGAGGCGTGTAGCACCATGCGGGCTAGCTGCTGAGTTGGTGCGGTGGCAGAGTCTTCACGAAGATCTGCATGCCACCACGCAGGTGCTTGCTGAGTTGGTCTAGAGGCCGCACGTCTCCATGCAGGTGTTCGCCTAGTTGGTGGGCTGGCAGCTGCATGGGAACGGCGGTGGAATCTTGGCAGATGTGGGTCTGGCTGTGGCCCTGCGGATGTCTTTGGCAAGGGGCTTGCGGGGGCCCCGACAAGGGTCTTGCTGCGGCGTCGCGGTCATCCCCGCAAGGATCTTGCCAGGGGTCTCGTGGGTTTCCTTGGCAAGGATCTTGCTGAGGATCGCCGTCTTCTGGTTCTCATCTGATCTTGTGTGCTTCTGATCGTCACAAAGTTCTGCATGCCACCATGGAGGCGCCTCCCGAGCCTTGGTTCCAATGTGGTTGATGGTGTTGGAACTCTTGGGCTCAACGGTGGCGGCTCTGCTGGTGTCGGGCAACTTGCCCCGGCAAGGCCCTTGCCCGGGCTGTGGAGGCCACCCCGGCAAGGGCCTTGCCGAGGGAGTTCACCTCGCCCCTCTGCTCTTTGTGTTTCTGTCTTGGCGTTGCTCTGGTTATCTTGTGCCTTTCCTTCTTCTACCCCGCCAAGCGTGGCCAGGGGCGTGGGGCTGCGACCGCCCGTGCACAAGTAAAGGGGTGCAAAAAGGGACCCCTACTTTTGTACACTGACAGGAGCCCCCGGGTCTGGGTCACATATAACCGCGGGGCGTTATTGGGCCAGGCCCAGAACGGTGCGCGGGCGCGCATGCAGCGGAGTTTTTACCGCAGTAACTCCCTCGCCCGCTGTGCTTCCCCACGACCCGAGGTGAACGCGCGACGTGGGGTCGTGCGTGACGTGGGGGTCATGCGTGGGGCGGTCGCTGCCCTCATGCATCACATTGCATTAAATGGTAAAGAGGCGGCCCGCTCCTTCCCCATAAAAAGGAAAAACTGCAGGGAGCATTGCTCATTTACCCTCTGCGCTTGTTCCAATCTCGGAAGCACCGCTCCTCTCTTATTCCTCAGGCGAAAAAGCCAAAGCCCCCGCTCCTGTCCGCCGCCGCCGTGCCTTCGTTGCCCTTAACCTCACCTCTTCCCTGGCCGCCATGGCGCCCAATACCAGCAGAGGCAAGGGAGTGGCAGAGGACGCTGGGGAGAAGGAGCTGCTGGAGACCGAGCTGGCGGTGCTACGGACGCAGCTTGCCTACTTTCCCCCAACGGTCGATGCGGTCCACCTCAGGGACCTACTTCAGGCCCCTGTGGGGGGCGAAGACGACGGGGCACCCGGCCACGCACATCATCTCCGCCGATTTCGCCAAGGCCGGCCCGAATCGGTACCCCTTCTTCGTTGACTACTGAAGGAAATATGCCTTAGAGGCAATAATAAAGTTATCATTTATTTCCTCATATCAAGATAAATGTTTATTATTCATGCTAGAATTGTATTAACCGGAAACATAATACATGTGTGAATACATAGACAAACATAATGTCACTAGTATGCCTCTACTTGACTAGCTCGTTAATCAAAGATGGTTAAGTTTCCTAACCATAGACATGAGTTGTCATTTGATTAACGGGATCACATCATTAGGAGAATGATGTGATTGACTTGACCCATTCCGTTAGCTTAGCACTTGATCGTTTAGTTTACTGCTATTGCTTTCTTCAAGACTTATACATGTTCCTATGACTATGAGATTATGCAACTCCTGATTACCAGAGGAACACTTTGTGTGCTACCAAACGTCACAACGTAACTGGGTGATTATAAAGGTGCTCTACAGGTGTCTCCGATGGTACTTGTTTAGTTGGCATAGATCGAGATTAGGATTTGTCACTCTGATTGTCGGAGAGGTATCTCTGGGCCCTCTCGGTAATGCACATCACAATAAGCCTTGCAAGCAATGTGACTAATGAGTTAGTTGCAGGATGATGCATTATGTAACGAGTAAAGAGACTTGCCGGTAACGAGATTGAGCTAGGTATTGAGATACCGACAATCGAATCTCGGGCAAGTAACATACCGATGACAAACGGAACAAGGTATGTTGTTATGTGGTTTGACCGATAAAGATCTTCTTAGAATATGTGAGAGCCAATATGAGCATCCATTTTGTGCTATTGGGTATTGACCGGAGACGTGTCTCGGTCATGTCTACATAGTTCTCGAACCCGTAGAGTCCGCACGCTTAAAGTTCGGTGACGATCGGTATTATGAGTTTTTGTTTTTTGATGTACCGAAGGTATTTCGGAGTCCCGTATATGATCACGGACATGACGAGGAGTCTCGAAATGGTCGAGACATAAAGATCAATATATTGGACGACTATATTCGGACACCGAATGTGTTCCGGGTGGTTTCGGAGAAAACTGTTGCTGGAGGTTTACCTGAACCCCCCGGGAGAAATAGTGGGCCTTATGGGCCTTAGTGGAGAGAGGAGGGCTGGCCTAGGGAAGGCCGCGTGCCCCACCCCCTCTGGTCCGAATTGGACTAGGAGAGGGGGGCGGCGCACCCCTTTCCTTCTCCCTCACCCCCTTCCTTTCCCCCTCCTATTAGGAGTAGGAAAGAGGGGAGTCCTACTCCTACTTGGATGAGGACTCCTCCTCCTGGCGCGCCTACAGGGGCTAGCCGGCCTCCCCCTTGCTCCTTTATATACGGGAGCAGGGGGGCACCTCTAGACACACAAGTTGATCTGTTGATCTCTCCCAGCCGTGTGCGGTGCACCCCTCCACCATAATCCACCTCGATCGTATCATAGCGGTGCTTAGGCGAAGCCCTACATCGGTAGCATCATCATCACCGTCATCACGCCATCGTGCTGACAAAACTCTCCAGCGAAGCTTTGTTGGATCCGAGCTCGCGGGACGTCATCGAGTTGAACGTGTGCTGAACTCGTAGGTGCCATGCGTTCGGAACTTGGATCGGTCGGATCATGAAGAAGTACGACTACATCAACCGCGGTGTGCTAACGCTTCCACTTTCGGTCTAAGAGGGTCGTGGACACACTCTCCCCTCTCGTTGCTATGCATCACCATGATCGTGTGTGTGCATAGGAATTTTTTTGAAATTGCTACGTTCCCCAACAGTGGCATCCGATCCAGGTTTATGCGTAGATGTAATATGCACGAGTAGAACACAAGTGAGTTGTTGGCGATACAAGTCATACTGCTTACCAGCATGTCATACTTTGGTTCGGTGGTATTGTTGGATGAAGCGGCCCGGACCGACATTACGCATACGCTTACGCGAGACTGGTTCTACTGACGTGCTTTGCACATAGGTGGCTTGCGGGTGTCAGTTTCTCCAACTTTAGTTGAACCGAGTGTGGCTACGCCCGGTCCTTGAGAAGGTTAAAACAACACTAACTTGACAAACTATCGTTGTGGTTTTGATGCGTAGGTAAGAACGGTTCTTGCTCAGCCCGTAGCAGCCACGTAAAACTTGCAACAACAAAGTAGAGGACGTCTAACTTGTTTTTGCAGGGCATGTTGTGATGTGATATGGTCAAGGCATGATGCTATATTTACTGTATGAGATGATCATGTTTTGTAACGGAGTTATCGGCAACTGGCAGGAGCCATATGGTTGTCGCTTTATTGTACGCAATGCAATCGCCCTGTAATTGCTTTACTTTATCACTAAGCGCTAGTGATAGCCATAGAAGCAATAGTTGGCGAGACGACAACGATGCTACGATGGAGATCAAGGTGTCGCGCCGGTGACGATGGTGATCATGACAGTGCTTTGGAGATGGGGATAAAAGGCACAAGATGATGATGGCCATATCATATGACTTATATTGATTGCATGTGATGTTTATCCTTTATGCATCTTATTTTTCTTTGTTTGACGGTAGCATTATAAGATGATCTCTCACGAAATTTCAAGGTAAAAGTGTTCTCCCTGAGTATGCACCGTTGCCAAAGTTCGTTGTGCCGAGACACCATGTGATGATCGGGTGTGATAAGCTCAACGTTCATCTACAACGGGTGTAAGACAGCTTTACACATGCAGAATACTCGGGTTAAACTTGACGAGCCAAGCATATGCAGATATGGCCTCGGAACACTAAGACCGAAAGGTCGAGCGTGAATCATATAGTAGATATGATCAACATAGTGATATGTTCATCATTGAAAACTACTCCATTTCACGTGATGATCGGTTATGGTTTAGTTGATATGGATCACGTGATCACTTAGAGGATTAGAGGGATGTCTATCTAAGTGGGAGTTCTTAAGTAATATGATTAATTGAACTTAAATTTATCATGAACTTAGTACCTGATAGTATTTTGCTTGTCTATGTTGTTGTAGATAGATGTCCCGTTGATACGTCTCCAACATATCTATAATTTTTGATTGTTCCATGCTATTATATATTATGTTTTGGATGTTTAATGGGCTTTATTATACACTTTTATATTACTATTAGGACTAACCTACTAACCGGAGGCCCAGCCAGAATCGCTGCTTTTTTGCCTATTTCAGTGTTTCGAAGGAAAAGGATATCAAACGGAGTCCAAACGGAATGAAACCTTCGGGAACATGATTTTTGGAACAAACGTGATCCAGAGGACTTGGAGTGGACGTCAAACAATCAACGAGGAGGCCACGAGGTAGGGGGCGCGCCTACCCCCCTGGGCGTGCCCTCCACCCTCGTGGGCCCCTCGTAGCTCTCCTGACCGACCTCTTTTGCCTATATATACTCATATACCCTGGAAACATCATATACGGAGCCAAAACCCTATTTCCACCGCCGCAACCTTCTGTACCTGTGAAATCCCATCTTGGGGCCTTTTCCGGCGATCCACCGGAGGGGGCATTGATCACGGAGGGCTTCTACATCAACACCATAGCCTCTCCGATGATGTGTGAGTAGTTTACCTCAGACCTTCGGGTCCATAGTTATTAGCTAGATGGCTTATTCTCTCTCTTTGGATCTCAATACAAAGTTCTCCTTGATTCTCTTGGAGATCTATTTGATGTAACTCTTCTTTTTGCGGTGTGTTTGTCGAGACCCGATGAATTGTGGGTTTATGATCAAGATTATCTATGAACAATATTTGAATCTCCTCTGAATTCTTTTATGTATGATTGGTTATCTCTGCAAGTCTCTTCGAATTATCAGTTTGGTTTGGCCTACTAAATTGATCTTTCTTGCAATGGGAGAAGTGCTTAGCTTTGGGTTCAATCTTGCGGTCCTCGATCCCAGTGACCGTAAGGGAAACAACACGTATTGTATTGTTGCCATCGAGGATAAAAAGATGGGGTTTATATCATATTGCATGAGTTTATCCCTCTACATCATGTCATCTTGCTTAAAGCATTACTCCATTCTTATGGACTTAATACTCTAGATGCATGCTGGATAGCGGTCGATGTGTGGAGTAATAGTAGTAGATGCAGGGAAGATGCATTTTACATCACGGACGTGATGCCTATATACATGATCATACCTATATATTCTCATAACTATGCTCAATTCTATCAATTGCTCCATAGTAATTCGTTTACCCACCGTAATACTTATGCTATCTTGAGAGAAGCCACTACTGAAACCTATGGCCCCGGGGTCTATTCTCCATCATATTAATCTCCCGTCAACTAGCTATTTCTATCGCCGTTTATTTTGCTTTCTTTACTTTTACTCTTTATCATAAAAATACCAAAAATATTATCTTATCATCTCTATCGGATCTCACTATTGCAAGTGGTCGTGAAGGGATTGAGAACCCTTTATCGTGTTGGTTGCAAGGTACTTATTTGTTTGTGTAGGTGCGTGGGACTTGAGCATGGTCTCCTACTGGATTGATACCTTGGTTCTCAAAAACCGAGAGAAATACTTATGCTACTTTGCTGCATCACCCTCTCCTCTTCAAGGGAAAACCAACATAGTGCTCAAGAGGTAGCAAGAAGGATTTCTGGCGCCGTTGCCAGGGAGTCTACACACAAGTCAAGACATACCAAGTACCCATCACAAACTCTTATCCATTGCATTACATTATTTTCCATTTGCCTCTCATTTTCCTCTCCCCCACTTCACCTTTGCCGTTTTCTTCTCCCTTCTTTTGTTCGTCTTTTCGTTTGCCTTGATGTCTTACTTGGCTCGTTTGCTCGTTTGGTTGGAATAGTTGTGTATTTATTGCTAAACAGAGAACCTAAGATCTATGGATCCTCATCCGCTTGCCAATCTTTTTAAGAGGTCCAATTATGATGAACCAATTTCTAGTGATTTGAGTGCACTAGATTATCTTTATGAGCTTTTGCTTGAAATTCGTGAATCTGAAAATTGTGATGAAGAAATTTATGAAGACATTCATGATAACTCCTTGAATAAAAAGCATGATTGCAATGATTTTACTATAAATTATCTTGATGTCAATTGTGCTAATAATATGCAAAACACTAAGCTTGGGGATGCTAGTTTTGCTATGTCCACTACTTGTTGCCATGATCATGATTGGGGTGATTCTTCATATGATCTTGAAAATTTATTTAAGCCCCATGAAGAATATGAGATTGATATTAATGTTTGCAATAGTATTGAAAGTGGGTTTGGAAGAGTGTCAACTTTAGATCCCACATATTTGGATTTTGATCAATCTTATGAAGTTTTAGATAAAAGTGGGTTTGGAGAGGTCATGACTTTAGTTTATGTAATTCCCACTATTTTGAAAGAGTGTCAACTTTGCATGCATGCATGCTAGTTTTGCTATATGTTATGTGCTAGCAATATTGTTGAATTTGAATATGATCTTACATGTAATTATTATGAGAGAGGAAAATATGGTTGTAGAAGTTTTCATGTTACTAAATCACCTCTCTTCATGTTGAGATTGCTATCGTCACTTTCTTCTTCCTTGCATATGCTAGTTTTTGCTTGCTTTGCAAATTTGTTTTCTTATAATATGCCTATGCATAGGAAGTATGTTAGACTTAGATGTGTTTGTCACGTGTTTTATGACGCTCTCTTTGCGCTTCAATTCTCTTGTCTTTCATGTGAGCATCAATAAAATTATCAATGCCTAGCTAAAAGGCTTTAAAGAAAAGCACTTGTTGGGAGGCAACCCAAATTTATTTTAGTTTTTTGCTTTTTGCTCATGTTTAGTTATAAATCTTTGATCTAGCCTCTGGTTAGATTTTTTTTTGTGTTTTAATTAGTGTTTGTGCCAAGTAAAACCTATAGGATCTTCTTGGATGATAGTTATTTGATCTTACTGAAGATTCCAGAAACTTTCTGTTCACGAAAACTATTGTTAAAAATCACCAGAACGTGATAAAAATACTGATTCCAATTGCAGTAGATAAATAAACAAATTATATAGGTCGTCCTATTTTGGTAGATTTGTCTGAGTCCCAGAAGGTTGCATTAGATACAGATTACTACAGACTGTTCTGTTTTTGACAGATTCTTTTTTTTCACATGTTATCTGCTTATTTTGATGAGTTTATGCCTAGTAAGAGAGTTTATAAACCATAGAGAAGTTGGAATACAGTAGGTTTAACACCAATAAAAATAAAGAATGAATTCAATACAGTAACTTGAAGTGGTGTTTTGTTTTCTTTCGCTAATGGAGCTCATGAGATTTTGTGTTAAGTTTTGTGTTGTGAAGTTTTCAAGTTTTGGTTAAAGATTTGATGGATTATGGAATAAGGAGTGGCAAGAGCCTAAGCTTGGGGATGCCCAAGGCACCCCAAGGTAAATCCAAGGACATCAAAAAGCAAAAGCTTGGGGATGCCCCGGAAGGCATCCCCTCTTTCGTCTTCGTCCATCGGTAACTTTACTTGGAGCTATATTTTTATTCACCACATGATATGTGTTGTGCTAATGCTTCTTAAATTATAAACACGAGAGGGTACGTGGACACACTCTCCCCTCTCGTTGCTATGCATCACCATGATCCTATGTGTGCGTAGGAAATATTTTGAAATTGCTACGTTCCCCAACAACTACTTATCCTGCGGGCTCTGCCCCCCTTTCTCCAATTTTTTCAACGATGTCATGCACACCTATGACTTTCATCTCCTTGATTTTACGCCAAATGTGGTGGCGTGCATGGCTTTCTTTGCCCACCTCTGCGAGGGCTTCGCCGAAATGCTCCTAGTATGGCGCTCTTCCGCCACTACTTCTATCCCCGCATCAAGGCGGCGGTGCCATCTCCGGCTGCGTCACCTGGATCCCACGGATCCAGGAGAAGGGGACGTATCCGGAGGGCGCCCAGAAGGAGAGGTGGGAGGAGTGGAGGAGCCGGTGGTTATGGATCGAGGAGAAGGACCCACCGAAGTTCTGCCTGGTTCGCCAGAGTCCGCCGGCCCGCCACAAGGACTGGGGTGACGTTGATGCCAAGGACAAGAAGCTCACGGTCGCCACCACCAGGATCGACCATCTCACCATGGCCGGGCTCACCCTTGAGATGATCGTGGCCTATTTCATCTGCCGCATAATTGCTCCACTTCACAACAAGGGGAGGCCGGCTTGGCTCTTGAGGAACGCGGTCGACATCATGAGGCTTCGCCCTGGTTTGAAGCACAACTTCACGGTGATGGGGCATGCCCATTTCTGTCAAAGGCTCTTCCAGCTTGACGTGAATAGCGACGGCAGGGCGGAGAGGAGTGGCAAGGCCGTCAAGGGGCCTGTGTTCGGGTTGCCGGCGGGAGTGGTCCCGCTGAGCAACAACTCTCGCTAGTCCGCCATTATCACCATGATGCCGGACTTCAACGCGCATGGCCTTGACCCGTCCTGGGCCGAGCCGCCAGGGGAAAAGGTGCAGGAGTTCTTCGACACCTTGTCGGAGGCTTAAGTCCATGACGAGCCGTTGCTCGTCCAGGACACCACCAAGGAGGAGATGGACTACATCGTTGCCAGGGCGGCGGAGGCGGCGCTGGCCAGGGAGGCTGGCAGCGCCGGCCACGAGGAGGACAAGGCCGAGGCGGCCACGGAGGAGAAGGAGCTTTCCGGATGGGCGGAGTCTGCTGGGAGGCGAGCAGCGCCGGCACCGGGGCCCCTCTCACCGAAGATGTGGTCGAGGTGTGGACCGAGAAAGAGGCCAAGGCTAGTGACCCTCCAGCCATGGGAAAAAGGCGCGTCCTGCTGCGGGCCAGCTCTAGAGAGCCGGTCTAGCGAAGGCTGCGGCAGCGAAGAAGGTGGTGAAGGCCGCGGTGGCGAAGAAGAAAGTGACCGCCTCTTCCTCGTCCAGGCGTTGCCAGATTCCATCCCCTTCCTCTCCGCCCACAGATGTTGACACGGAGGTCGTCTTCGGTCTTGGGTCTCTCAGCCCAAGGAGGAAGAGGAAGGCAGCAAAAGAGGGGGTGGAGGATGAGTAAGCATCCTACCCTTAATCATCCCCGACCCTTCATATTGCGTTGCTGTTCTTGACTTGTTTTCATCTTTGCAGGGACAGGGAGACGTTGGACCAGAGGGTGGTGAAGAGGGCCAAGGCCTCGGCGGGCGACAAGCCCCCGGCGGGCACTCCGAACACGTCGGTGCTGGTGGACAGCAGCCCGGAAACCAGCCCCCGGCGTAGCCCTCGCTTCAGCCCCCAGCGTAAGCTCTTCACTTACTCCTCCATTGATGAACTTTGGGGTGTGAGTTCTCGATGCTGACCTTGCCGGGATCGCGGGAGGAGAACGACAGAGGAGGACCGCCGAGGGCCACTCCCAACACGCCGCCCCCCTCGACTACGCCTCCCAGAGGGGCATCCCCGGCAAGGGCATCCACCACCGACCCCACACATATGGAGGAGGAGGAGGCGAACTTGGGTGCCGATGGTTCTGCCCCGGCAACAAACGTTGGCGGGGAGCGCGCCACTTCTTCCCAGCCCGGTGCGAGTAAGTTGTTTGTTTTCTGTTCTTGCCCTTTCTTCTTCTTTTTGAACCTCGGTCTTGTCTCCACTTTACTCCCCTTCTCGGTATCCAGATCCTTCCTCGGCGGACCGGGAGGACATCGACACCATCATCGAGGAGGTTGCCAGGGACGCCAAGGCCAAGGCCGAAAAGATCGCTGCCGAGGAGGCCTCCAAGACTGCTGCTGAGGACGCCGCCAAGGGGCCCGCCGAGGAGGCCGGCAAGGGGCCTGCCGGAGAGGCTGGCAAGGCCGCTGCCGAGGAGGGGATGGTCGATGACCAGCCTTCTTCCTCTGCTGCCTCCAGCTCGGGCAACTACCTGAAGGTGAGTGACGATCTGTTCGTCCACTTCCCAGGGACGGCGAGCACCATGGCGCCCACCGAGGGCGAGGTGTTCGATGACGAGGTGCTCGCCACCGCCGGGCTTGAGGTAGTTGACGAGCCGAGCGCCAACGGCGGCGGTTCACAGGAGGAGGATCTCCTTCGGGCCATGAGCGCCAACCTCCAGAAGCTCCGGGAGCTTCACCGTGCCCGACTGGACAAGGCAAAGTCCAGGATGGCAGCAGTGGACAAGGAGGAGGCGGATATCACGGGACGCGTTGCCGAGACGCAGGCCTGGTTCCACCAGGCCCACAAGGAGCTGAAGGTCGCCCAGGATCTGCTGGCCGAGCGCAAACAGGTGCTCATCTTGAAGCAGGCTGACATCGAGAAAGCTCAAGAGATGGCGCGGGAGCAGGCCGCCAAGGATAAGGCCGCTCGACATCAGCACCAGGCTGAGCTGAACTCCCAGGAGCCGGACCTCGCCGCTCGTGAGGGGTGCTCGCCGCCACACTCCGGGGCAAGGATGAGGAGATCGAGAAGCTCGTTGCGCAGCAGACACAAGAGTTGGAGAAGAAGCACAAGGAGGCGCTCAATGCTTAAGCCCTGGACCATGCGGGCAAGGTGAAGGAGCTGGAGGTGGATCGGGATCGGCTGAAGGAACAGGCCCTGAAGCTGGCGAAGGAGAAGGACACGCTCAACAGCGCTCTGGTGGAGGCGCAGGCCGCAGTCCTCAGCAAGGCTAAGCAGCTCTACAAGGCCAACGACTCCATCAAAGACCTGAAGCTAAAGCTGGAGGGTCTTGAGGGGATGCTTTCGGTGGTTAGGGCCCGGGAGGAGACCCTGACCAAGGGCCTGGAGAAGGAGAGGCGCCTGTGGAGGAATGACGCCGCCAACCACGAGGATTACGTGAAGGGCGAAAACCTCTAGACCAGCCGCCTCGCCGACGTCGCCCGCAGGATCACCACGAAGTTCGCTGCCATCGAGATGCCAAACGTGAGGTACGCCCCAGAGCCGAACGTGAGTCCCAATGCCAAGCTGACCCTTTTCTTCGAGGGCGTTCTTGGAGCCCTGGAGCAGTTCCGCTCCAACAGGGGGACCTCTCTGGCCAATGAGGCCCGGAGGCTTTGCCGGGGTACCTTGACCAAGGTTCTCACCAAGGTGGCGTACTGGAACCCCAACCTCGACTTCGACGCCGTGCTGGAGAGCTTGCCAGAAGGTGTGGACCTCGCGGCGCTCGAGGAGCGTATCGAGCCCATCATCAGCCGCGTCGACGGAGTTTGGAGGATAGAGGGCCAGCGCCGGGACTAGGCACCCCATTCCTTATCGCCCCTGCGAGTTCAAGACCAAGACAATTTTATCTTAAGTTAGAACTGCAGCGATTATTTGATGTAATGTAAATCTGCAATACTTTAATATCACGCATGTTATCTTCCCATTAGATCTTTCTTTGTACGTTTGCACCCTACGCTTGTTGATATAAGGTTGCCGGAAGGGTGCTTGCTGCCGGGCAAGCCACCTTGCCGCTGCCAGCACGGTCGCTGTCGAGCAGACTCGAGACAGGACAAGAGCGCTGCTAGTAGCGGGTAGGCCACCTTGCCGTTCTCAGCAGGGCCGCATGAACTGTCGAGCGGACCCGAGAAAGAGTCAGGGCGTTGCTAATAGCGGAAGGGTCCCATTGTGTGTAGGTTTCGCGTACAAGGAACGAGATCTTTCGGGGAGGACAGACTTATATATATGAAATTAGCCAAAATTTTGCATGACTTAGATTTTTGGGTCCACGCGGATGGCCGTCGAGGCTGCGGATGGCACCAGAGGGTGGCCGATCGACGTCGCCCTCTCCCTTCAAGCCATCCTCATTGAAGAGTCATTGCGTTGGCTCCAAAGCCATATTTCAATAGCTAGCGCCCCTTACCTGGCGCTCCAAAGATGTCGGGGAAAACGACACCTATGGGATCACTGGAATCCCTTCTACGGTTGGCGGGCGCGGGGCTGTGGAAAGAGCGGGATTCAGATATCAATGCGGGGGGCATTATCCAGGTTCGGGCCGCAAGTGATGCGTAATACCCTACTCCTGCTGGTTTCTGTTTATCTGGTGTTCTTGGACTAGCTACAAGGCATGCAACCTCCAGAACGTCCGAAACCTCTCCCAGTACGTCGCGGGAGGCGCTGCTACAGTGGCACACAGGCAGTGGAAAGCTATACAGTGGTCGAGTCTATCCTCTAGCACCGTAGGATAAACGCATTTAATGCGCTGCCGACGTGCCCTTCTTGCTTTATTGGGGACAGCAAGGAAGCTCGTCCCAGTTGTCGCCGCCTCGCCTGGCTTCGACGCGCCTCCAAACTGACGAGGCGTGTAGCGCCACGTAGGCTGGCTGCTGAGTTGGTGCGGTGGCAGAGTCTTCACGAAGATCTGCATGCCACCATGCAGGTGCTTGCTGAGTTGGCCTAGAGGCCGCACGTTGCCTCGCAGGTGTTCGCCTAGTTGTTGGGCTGGCAGCTGCATGGGAACAACGGTGGAATCTTGGCAGATGTGGGCCTGGCTGTGGCCCTGCGGATGTCTTTGGCAA
Organism: Aegilops longissima; assembly: GCA_021605205.1. NCBI lineage: Eukaryota > Viridiplantae > Streptophyta > Magnoliopsida > Poales > Poaceae > Aegilops > Aegilops longissima. The sequence continues at coordinate 510,546,694 of CM038680.1, read as the reverse complement.
GGGGCTTGCCGGGGCCCCGGCAAGGATCTTGCCGCGGAGTCCCGGTCGTCCCCGACAAGGATCTTGCCGGGGGACTCGTGGGTTTCCTTGGCAAGTATCTTGCTGAGGATCGTTGTCTTCTGGTTCATCTGATCTTGTGTGCTTCTTATCTTCACAAAGATCTGCATGCCACCATGGAGGCGCCTCCCGAGCCTTGGTTCCAATGTGGTTGATGGTGTTGGAACTCTTGGGCTCACGGGTGGCAGCTCTGTTGGTGTCGGGCAAGTTGCCCCGGCAAGGCCCTTGCCGGGGCTATGGAGGCTGCCCCGGCAAGGGCCTTGCCGGGGGAGTTCACCTCGCCCCTCTCCTCTTTGTGTTTCTGTCTTGGCGTTGCTCGGGTTATCTTGTGCCTTTGCTTCTTCTGGCCCGCCAAGCGTGGCTAGGGGCGTGGGGCTGCGACGGCCCACGCGCAAGTAAAGGGCGTAAAAAGGGACCCCTAATTTTGTACAATGACAAATGGGTCCCTAGTGACACTGATCCCTAAAATTTTATCCCTTGAGGGGCCAAATGATAACTTTTTGCAGTCTATTTGCCAGGAGTTGTGTGAGGAACTTGAGGCAAGTATTTGTGAGAGAGATTGGCCTATAATTCTCACATGAATCCATAAAAATCAATATGGTTTTCTTAAATCAAGGTCTATCCAACACTAAATTGCATTGAGTTTGGAATATATTCATCAGTGCCATCAATCTAAGAGACCAATTCTCATCCTTAAGCTTGATTTTGTTAAAGCTTTTCACACTGTTGAGCATGATCTGATCTTGCTTATGTTGAAATACAAGGGTTTTGATGCAAAATGGATTGTCTGGATTAAAGAGCTCCTTTCTTCTCGATCTTCTTCCATCCTCCTCAATGGTGTACCAGGCAAGCAGTTTAATTGCAAAAGAGGTGTAAGGCAAGGTGATCCTTTGTCACCTCTTCAATTTGTTATTGCTGCTAATCTGCTACAATCTATGGTTAATAAAATGCTCCAAAAAGGTTTACTATCACTCCTAATACCATCTAATGACCCAGATTTCCCAATAGTTTAGTATGAAGATGATACTCTGTTGATTGTTCAAGATGATGAGACGCAACTGCTAGCTCTTAAGAATATGTTGATTGCTTTCTCTAAATCAACTAGTTTAAAGGTCAACTTCCATATGTCTTGCATTTTGCCCATCAATGTTGCACATGATGAAGCAATCAGATTGGCTGCAATTTTTGGCTGCCAGGTTGGAACTCTCCATTTCACTTACTTGGGTTTGCCTGTGGGTACTACCACTAATAGAAAAAGGGCCTATAGTCCCGGTTGGTGAGGGCCTTTAGTCCCGGTTCATGAACCGGGACTAAAGGGTCGGTACTAATGCCCTGACCCTTTAGTCCCGGTTCAATCCAGAACCGGGACAGATGGGCCTCCACGTGGCCTGTCCACGAGCCCAGGCGGGAGGGCCTTTGGTCCCGGTTGGTGGCACCAACCGGGACCAATAAACATCCATCGTCAACATTTCTATGGCTGTGGTTTTTGTTTTTTAAAGGGGGGTTTGGGGGTTAATTTAGGTGTTTCATATATTGTGCTATTGCTAGCTAATTAATAGAGAAAAGTGTCCTCTCTTTTGTCCGTGCTTGGTCGACGCTTCGTACTATACATACATTATAGAGAGGACTAGCTAGACACGCTAGCTAGCTAGTAATTAAGCAAAGAGAAGATCGTCATGAACATATATGCATACAGAGAGAACTGATATCGACCACCTCTCCTTCTCCGAGAGATTGGTGAACAACAAGTTCTCGTATATCTATCCGACACTACCGGCTACATATATACAATAATTATCTTTTACAAATATATAATCTCCTAACATACGGACGCGTGGTCCACATAGGATTCTCCGTCTTCAGCGATCACGTGGTCAAGAAAGAATGCCGCCAATTCCTCTTGAATTGCTGCATGCGATCCAGTGCTAGGAGTTCATCCCGCATCCAAACATCTAATTTTAAGAAAGGGTCAATACATGCATACATATATATATATATATATATATATATATATATATATATATATATATATATATATATATATATATGAATGAATGAAACTCAACACAAATGATGGTAATAAAATAAAATTGTGAATATTTTTATTTACGCACTTCATATTGTTTGTCGGAGTAGCCCGCTCACAGGTCGTGTGGCGGATGGACTCGCATAAGCGTAGTATCCACAGAAATCATTCCCTTGTTCCTGCCACAACCACTTTACAAGAAATAGAGGTCAATCAAACTGATAATTAGCAAGCATGCTAAATGGTATTGATGAAACTAGCGCTTGAATCACTAGGAGATCGTGGAATATGCTACTATATAGTACTTACTTTGGTGTCTAAATTGCAGCTTCTTGGTTGTCCGGAGCTTTTTGGTGAATTTTCTCCAAGCCCTGCCATACAAAGAAAACAATTACTTGATATTAGAAATGAACAAAGTTGCTGATATGGTGGATAATGATCGATTTAACTTACTTCTCGAGCATTTCAGTCATGTCCGCATACTCCTTAGGATCTTTTAAGCTTGGAGTCTAAGACAGTTACTACTCCTTCTCAAGCTTAATCTCTAGGAGAATATAGTGGTAGCTGCGCACACATGCATAACTCATCAATATTACATTACTATAACCTGGACTAATAAGGAAACCGAATATGCCACAAGACAGTAACACTCACTTGAAGTTGTAAGGAAAGAGTATTATATCTTTGTGTTCATTTATTACCAACGATTGTAGCAAGTTGGCCTCGGTATTTTCTTTACGAAATTCAACCTCAGTTTTATCTATGAGATATGTGTTATTGAACACAATATCACCCACTTGTCTTTTCTTCAATTCGGCGATCTTCAATCTTCATAATATAGTGAGGATAATTATAAATACATGCAATGAAAGGGCTGAGTTATATAGAGAGACTTAATGACAGAAGTAGTACTACTTACAGACAGTAGCAGGTGACCGTTGCTTTATCGAGGGCCAATTGATTGAAAAACTGATAGAACTCCTCAAATGGAATAGGCAACAGTTCAATTCCAAGGAGGTCATGCTCCTTTATAACTCTCACATACAAATTACTCCTCCCCTCAGACTCTTTGCAGGTTTTCATGTACCAATCATGCAATCTTCGCATCATCGTTGATAGAGAACTTTCATCTTTGACGAGAGGCTTCCCGTACTCGTATCTTTGTCTGCACCTCCAAGAAATCATAATGTACATCGTCGGGCAGGTAATCTGCAGGATTGCCATAACCGGGCACCATCCTCGGATCGACGATGTCGCTAGCGAGCACCTTGAGCGGGGGCACGATTGCTTGCTTGTTCGCGAGCTGGGCAATTTGTTTCCCAGCTCGTCGTTCTTTCATCCTTTGATCATCGACAGTACTTCCCGACCTCTCCGCTTCGGCAAATGCCTTTCCAATAATCGCTCATAGTTGCCTTTGGCGGAGACTTGGGTGGTTTTGTCGGGGCAGCAAGTCGCTTCGCTTTCACGGATCTACCTTCTCCTCCGGAGGTGGATGTCTCTTTGCTTTCAACCCTTGAAACCAGTCATCCACTTCGGTTTGCGCGATCTTCGCGTTTTCCTCCTCGCTCCTCTCGTACGGTAACTTCTCTGGAGTCTTCAGAGAAGGACCGAATCTGTATCTCCTCCCGCCTTTGGCTGTACTGCTAGACGCCGGCAGAGCAGACGGAGCGGATGTCTTCTTTCCTTGCTTACGAGGCGGAGGAGAAGGACTACGACGCGCCAGAGCAGCCAGAGCGGCGGCGGGTCTCTTCCGCCCTTGCTGACGAGGCGGAGAAGGAGGAGGCTGGCTGCTCGGGCGCGCCGGCGCAGGCGGAGAAGGAGGCGGAGTGCCACCACACGCCGGAGAAGGAGCCGGCCGAGTGCCCTGATCGTCACTCGCCGGAGGAGGAGGCGGTGGAGGAGGCGGAGTGCCCTGACTCGCCGGAGGAGGAGGAGGAGGCGGAGGCGTCCAGTTCGGAAGGTTGATGAGATCCTTCCGCCATAGGCATGGAGTCTTCAGAGCAGAACCCAGCCGATACTCCCCTTCACCGGTAGGGTGGTCAAGCCGGAGGTCCTCAAATCCCTCCGTTATATCATTGACCATCACCTTAGCATATCCTTCTGGAATCGGTCGTCAGTGAAAAGTTGAGTCGGGTTTAGTAGGATAAACAGAGCCAACAGCCGCCTTGACCTTCAAATTGCTCCATTGCGCCACAAGGTGGCAATTTTCAGCATCCATGATAGCATCCACGGGATAGCTGGCAGGAGCCGTCAAGGCATGCTGCTCTGGCTGAAGCAGCTCGGTGGAAGCCACGCTGCTTCTCCGCTGAGATGGCGGGGTAACCGGGGAAGCTTGGCGGTCGTTGCTGCGATCTGCGCTTCTCGTTCCTCTAGCCCCATTACCCTTTCGTGCAGCGCTGCATTTGGCTCTGCTCCGTTTCTTCCTCCTCTCATGGGTTTTGTAACCCCTGCGTCCAAAATCCAGCCTTCCACGAAGCGGAGCTGGCGTGCCTCGTGTCCGTCCGGGGTGCTCGAGATTCCCGAGGGCCATTGTGAGCTTGTCCTTCTCCCTGTCTGAACGAACTTCCCTTGCTGTCTTGCTTGATATATTGCTGAAGCCTCTTGGTGGTATGTCCAATTGTTCGTCCGTCCAAATGCACTTCCTGTTATAGGGTCCAAGGATCCGCCGCCCCAAGAACCAAGTCCGGCAACGGTCTGGCCAGTTCATTGTCTCTGGTTCGATCCCTTTATCAAGCAGATCATTCTCAGCCTTGGCCCACTTAGGCCGTGCTACGAGGTAGCCACCTGTCCCCGTGCGATGGTGAAGCTTCTTCTTCGCAGCATTTCTCTTGTTTGTCGCCGACATCTTTTTACTCTTTTCCGATGTCTTGTAGGCCACAAATGCGGGCCAGTCATCTCTGATCTTCTCATATTTGCCCTTGAATTCTGGTGTCTCATTTTTTTCGACATACGTATTGAGTTCTTTCTTCCAATTCCTGAATAGTTCTGCCATCTTCTTAAAAGCAAAAGACTTGATTAATGGCTCTATTACTGGCTTCTCGAGATCATCCTCTAGCGGTAGGGTAAAATTTGACTTCAGCTCAGTCCAAAGATCATTTTTCTGCATATCATTGACATAAGACACCTCAGGGTCTTCGTTCTTAGGCTTATACCATTGGTGGATGCTGATCGGGATCTTGTCCCTAACCGAACCCCATGACCGAGCAACAAATGCCTTCTTTGTCCGGTAGGGTTCAATCGGTTGGCCGTGGCCGCGATTTGAATGATCTCAAACTTTTCATCCGAGCTCAACTTTTTCTTGGGCCTCGTCTCTTTACGAAGTTGTGCTCGATCCGGAGGGCTAGAAAAAGAACAAAGACGAGAGTTAATTAATATGTGTACATACCAAAACAATGAATGCATCAATTAGCTAGTCGGCACAGGCTTAACTAATATATATACCTGGCGGACTTGGTTTGGTGATCACGGAGCCGTCCTCACGGTCTACTTCTTCACCCTCTCCTTCTTGCACCGCATTTGGGTCATCAGACCATGTAAATCATAGCCAGCTGCTTCTTCACCCTCTCCTTCCAGAATATCGTTGTCGTTGAGAAACATCAACGAGCGGAGCGGCATCACTTCCTTGTGCGATTATGTACCTCAACAACGCTTCTTGTGCTTCGTCTCGGGGTGTCCATAGTTTCTACAAATATTTACAACATGGCAATTATTATTCAAACATGACAGATATGGATATATTAGTGGCAAGCGTAGAACTAGCTAGCTAATCACAATAAGGAATCATATTAGTGGCCTCGGCGCTGCTTCTCTAGGGTTTGGGGTGGCCTCGACAACGCTTCAAGGGTTAGGGGTGGCCTCGAGAACGCTTCAAGGAGGGTAATATCGACCCCCCGTGTTGAAGCTATCGGGAGGGGTCGGCGTTGAACACTACATCTATGTCCCACAAGTGGCGTGGGCATCGGCGCTGCAGTGGGGTAGAGGGTCGTGGATCACCGGCGGTCGAGGTCAAGGGTCGAGGATCGCCGAGGGTCGGGAGGTTGCCTAGTGTCAAAGGATTCAACAAAACCATGTCTTCATCATTAGGCGAAAGTAACAGGTGCATGATGGTACGAAGCTCTCCAAAGTTATTTTGGAACGGAGTCCCAGATAGGATAATTTGCTTTTTGGTACAAAGTTCAGCAAGAACCTTCCGAATATCGTTATTTGAAAGGCCTTTGCTGAAATTCCTACAAAAAGGCAAATTATCCTATCCGGGACTCCATTCCAGAATAACTTTGGAGGACTTCGTACCATCATGCCATGGTTACTTCCGGCTAATGATGAAGCCATGGATTTCTTCAATACTTTGACACTATAGGAACCCTCGACCCTGGAACCTTCGACCCATGACCCCTTAACGACCCTCGACCCTCTACCCTAGTTCCCGACCCTCGACCCCTCGGCAATCCTCGACACCCTCATTATATCGACAACGACGCGACATACATATACATGGGAAAATAATGTTATCGGGGAGGGGGTATCGGTACCCCCCCTCGTGTCGAAGTTTCTTCTTTCTTCTCTATTCCTTTCTTTCTTCTTCTCCTCTTCTTTTTCTTCTTATCCCTCGAGAAAGGGAAATAAGGAAAAGGAAGAAAAGAGGAAGAAGGTAGAAGGAAGAAGAAGAAGAAAAATAAGAAGAAAAAAAAAGAGGAGAAGAAGAAAAGAATAGAGGAGAAGAAGAAAAAATAGAATTTTTTTCTATTTTTTCTTCTTCTCCTCTATTCCTTTCTTCTTCTCCTCTTCTTTTTCTTCTTTTTTCTTCTTCTTATTTATTTCTCCTCTTCTTCCTCTCCCCTCTTATTCTCCTGTCTTCCTCTTCTTATTTCATTTTTCCTCTCATTCTTTTCTTCTTCTTCCTTCTTAAAAATACATGAAGTAGTATTGCCTAATTCATTGTTCATATGAATATACAAACATTTGCATATTTACAATAATTAATATCACCAAAAAATCTATGAACAGAAAAAATCCTAAATTTTCTAAAAACTATCTTTTGCATTGTTCACATACACATATACATTATAGCCACATACACATATACATCACATATAAACAAAAAATAAAAACATAAAAAACAGGGCATAAAAATAAAAAAGAGCTTAAACATTATACATATATATATATATATATGAAAAATTAAAGAAATATAAAAAAGAGCAGGCGGCGGCTCACAAGTGTGTGATGGCGGCGGGCGCGCGCCCGGCCTGGGCGGACAGGGCAGGGGGCAGGCGGGCGAGAGGAGGGCGGCGACGGCGAGCCCGTGAGAGGGGGAGCTCGAGCGACACCGGGCGGCAAGGGCGCCGACGCGTGAGGCGGACGGGGGCAGGGGCAGGCGATGGCGAGCACGGGCAGGGGCGGCGGCGGCGATGGCGAAGCACGGGCAGCAGCGACGGCGCGTCGTCGAGGCGAAGCTCGGGCAGCTGGCGGCGTCGTTAGAAGCGAGGAACTGTTGGGGAACGTAGTAATTTCAAAAATTTTCCTACGATCACGCAAGACCATGGTGATGCATAGCAACGAGATGAGAGTGTTGTCTCGTACCCTCGTAGACCAGCAGCGAAGCGTTGGCGCAGCGTAGAGGAAGTAGTCGTACTTCTTCCCGATCCAACCGATCCAAGTACCGAGCGTCGGCACCTCCGAGTTCTGCACACGTTCAGCTCGATGGCGTCCCTCGAACTCCGATCCAGCCGAGTGTTGAGGAGAGTTTCACAAGACGACGGCGTGGTGGCGATGTTGATGTTCCACCGGCGCGGGGCTTCGCCTAAGCTCCGCAGCGGTATATTCGAGGTGTAGTTTGGTGGAAGGGGCACCGCACACGGCTGAGGAACGATCTCAATGATCAACTTGTGTGTCATGGGGTGCCCTCTGCCCTGTATATAAAGGAGGGAAGGGAGGGGCTGGCCGGCCACCTATGGCTGCGCTGGGAGTCCTACTCCCACCGGGTAGGATTCCCCAATCCTAGTCCAACTAGGGTTTGACCAAGGGAGAGGGAGAGAGGGCGCCACCCCTTCTCCTAATCCTAATAGGACTAGGGAAGGGGAAGGCTGCGCCAGCATATGGCCCCTTTTCTCTTTCCCTTAAGGCCCATCAAGGCCCATTGACCCCCGGGGTTCCGTAACCCCGTACTCGGTAAAATTCCCAATTTCACCCGGAGTGATTCCGAGTCAAACATAGGCTTCCAATATATCAATCTTTATGTCTCGACCATTTGAGACTCCTCGTCATGTCCGTGATCTCATCCGGGACTCGAACAACCTTGGTACATCAACATCATAAAACTCATAGTAAGCATCATCGAAGCGTTAAGCGTGCGGACCCTACGGGTTCGAGAACTATGTAGACATGACCGAGACACCTCTCGGTCAATAACCAATAGCGGGACCTGGATGCCCATATTGGTTCCTACATATTCTACGAAGATCTTTATCGGTCGAGACCGCATAACAACATCGTTGTTCCTTTGTCATCGGTATGTTACTTGCCCGAGATTCGATCGTCGGTATCCAATACCTAGTTCAATCTCGTTACGGCAAGTCTCTTTACTCGTTCCGTAATACATCATCTCATAACTAACTCATTAGTTACAATGCTTGCAAGGCTTAGGTGATGAGCTTTACCGAGAGGGCCCAGAGATACCTCTCCGACAATCGGAGTGACAAATCCTAATCTCGAAATATGCCAACCCAACATGTACCTTCGAGACACCTGTAATGTACCTTTATAATCACCCGATTCGTTGTGGCGTTTGGTAGCACCAAAGTGTTCTTCGGGTAAACGGAGTTGCATAATCTCATAGTCATAGGAACATGTATAAGTCATGAAGAAAAGCACTAGCAACAAACTATACGATCAGGTGCTATGCTAATGGAATGGGTCATGTCAATCAGATCATTCAACCAATGATGTGATCCCGTTAATCAAATAACAACTCCTTGTTCATGGTTAGGAAACATAACCATCTTTGATTAACGAGCTAGTCAAGTAGAGGCATACTAGTGACACTCTGTAGGTTTATGTATTCACACATGTATTATGTTTCCGGTTAATACAATTCTAGCATGAATAATAAACATTTATCATGATATAAGGAAATAAATAATAACTTTATTATTGCCTCTAGGGCATATTTCCTTGATCTCCCACTTGCACTAGAGTCAATAATCTAGATTACACAAGAATGATTCTAACACCCATGGAGTCTTGGTGCTGATCATGTTTTGCTCGTGGAAGAGGCTTAGTCAACGGTCGCAACATTCAGATCCGTATGTATCTTGCATATCTCTATGTCTCCCACCGGACCAAATCCGGATGGAGTTGAAGCGTCTTTTGATGTGCTTGGTTCTCTTGTGAAATCTGGATTCCTTTGCCAAGGCAATTGCACCATATTGTCACAAAAGATTTTCATTGGACCCGATACACTAGGTACAACACCTAGATCGGATATGAACTCCTTCATCCAGACTCCTTCATTAGCTGCTTCCGAAGCAGCTATGTACTCAACTTCACATGTAGATCCCGAGCGACGCTTTGTTTGGAACTGCACCAACCGACAGCTCCACCGTTTAATGTAAATACGTATCCGGTTTGCGATTTAGAATCGTCCGGATCGGTGTCAAAGCTTGCATCGGCGTAACCGTTCTGACGAGCTCTTTGTCACCGCCATAAATGAGAAACATATCCTTAGTTCTTCTCAAGTACTTAAGGATGTTCTTGACCGCTGTCCATGATCCACTCTGGATTACTTTGGTACCTGCTGCTAAACTTACAGCAAAGGCACACATCAGGTCTGGTACACAGCATTGCATACATGATAGAGCCTATGGCTGAAGCATAGGAACATCTTTCATTTTCTCTCTATCTTCTGCGGTGGTCGGGCATTGAGTCTTACTCAATTTCACACCTTGTAATACCGGCAAGAACCCTTTCTTTGCACGATCCATTTGAACTTTTTCAAAACTTTATCAAGGTATGTGCTTTGTGAAAGTCCTATTAAGCGTCTTGATCTATCTCTATAGATCTTAATGCCCAATATGTAAGCAGCTTCACGAGGTCTTTCATCGAAAAACTTTTATTCAAGTATCCTTTATGCTATCCAGAATTTCTATATCATTTCCGATCAATAATATGTCATCTACATATAATATCGTAAATGCTACTGAGCTCCCACTCACTTTCTTGTAAATACAGGCTTCTCCAAAAGTCTGTATAAAACCAAATGCTTTGATCACACTATCAAAACGTTTATTCCAACTCCGAGAGGCTTGCACCAGTCCATAAATGGATCGCTGGAGCTTGCACACTTTGTTAGCTCCCTTTGGATCGACAAAACCTTCTGGTTGCATCATATACAACTCTTCTTCCAGAAATCCATTCAGGAATGCAGTTTTAACATCCATTTGCCAAATTTCATAATCATAAAATGTGGCAATTGCTAACATGATTCGGACGGACTTAAGCATCGCTACGGGTGAGAAGGTCTCATCGTAGTCAATCCCTTGAACTTGTCGAAAACCTTTTGCAACAAGTCGAGCTTTATAGACGATAACATTACCATCAGCGTCGCCTTCTTCTTGAAGATCCATTTATTCTCAATTTCTTGCCGATCATCGGGCAAGTCAACCAAAGTCCACACTTTGTTCTCATACATGGATCCCATCTCAGATTTCATGGCCTCAAGCCATTTTGTGGAATCTGGGCCCACCATCGCTTCTTCATAGTTCGTAGGTTCATCATGTTCCATAACATGACTTCCAAAATAGGATTACCGTACCACTCAGTGCGGATCTTGCTCTGGTTGATCTCGAAGTTCAGAGAAACTTGATCTGAAGTTTCATGATCATCATCATTAGCTTCCTCCCTATTTGGTGTAGGTGTCACGAAACTGTTTTACGTGATGTACTACTTCTCAATAAGGGAGTAGATACAGATTATCTCATCAAGTTCTACTTTCCTCCCACTCACTTCTTTCGTGAGAAACTCTTTCTCAAAAAGTTTCGAATTTAGCAACAAAAATCTTGCCTTGGATTTGTGATAGAAGGTGTACCCAACTGTCTCCTTTGGGTATCCTATGAAGACACATTTCTCCGATTTGGGTTCGAGCTTATCAGGTTGAAGCTTTTTCACATAAGCATCGCAGCCCCAAACTTTCAAAAGCGACAACTTTGGTTTCTTGCCAAACCACAGTTCATAAGGCGTCGTCTCAGCGGTTTAGATGGTGCCCTATTTAAAGTGAATGTAGCCGTCTCTAAAGCATAACCCCAAAACGATAGCGGTAAATCAGTAAGAGACATCATAGATCGCACCATATCTAATAAAGTGCGATTCTGACGTTCGGACACACCATTACGTTGTGGTGTTCGGTGGCGTAAGTTCGAAACTATTCCACATTGTTTCAAATGTAGGCCAAACTCGTAACTCAAATATTCTCCTCCACGATCAGATCGTAGAAACTTTATTTTCTTGTTACGATGATTTTCCACTTCACTCTGAAATTCTTTGAACTTTTCAAATGTTTCAGACTTGTGTTTCATTAAGTAGATATACCCATATCTGCTCAAATCATCTGTGAAGGTGAGAAAATAACGATATCCGCCATTTAGCCTCAACATTCATTGGACCACATACATCGATGTATGATTTCCAATAAATCTGTTGCTCTCTCCATAGTTCCGGAGAACGGTGTTTTAGTCATCTTGCCCATAAGGCACGGTTCGCAAGTGCCAAATGATTCATAATCAAGTGACTCCAAAAGTCCATCAGCATGGAGTTTCTTCATGCGTTTTACACCGATATGACCTAAACGGCAGTGCCACAAATAAGTTGCACCATCATTATCAACTCTGCATCTTTTGGTTTCAACATTATGAATATGTGTATCACTACTATCAAGATTAAGTAAAAACAAACCATTCTTCAATGGTGCATGACCATAAAAGATATTATTCATATAAATAGAACAACCATTATTCTCTGATTTAAATGAATAACCGTCTCGCATCAAACAAGATCCAGATATAATGTTCATGCTCAACGATGGTACTAAATAACAATTATTTAGGTCTAATACTAATCCGAAGGTAGATGTAGAGGTAGCGTGCCGATTGCGATCACATCGACTTTGGAACCATTTCCCGCCGCATCGTCACCTCGTCCTTAGCCAATCTTCGCAATCCGTAGCCCTGTTTGAGTTGCAAATATTAGCAATGAACCAGTATCAAATACCAGTGCTCTGCGAGTATTAGTAAGGTACACATCAATAACAAGTATATCACATATACCTTTGTTAACCTTGCCATCCTTCTTATCCGCCAAATACTTGGGGCAGTTCCGCTTCGGTGACCAGCCTGCTTGCAATAGAAGCACTCAGTTTCAGTGCTTAGGACCAGACTTGGGTTTCTTCTCTTGATCAGCAACTTGCTTGCCGCTCTTTTGAAGTTTCCTTTTCTTTCCTTTGCCCTTTTCTTGAAACTAGTGGTTTTGTTAACCATCAACACTTGATGCTCCTTTTGATTTCTACCTCCGCTGCTTTCAAATCGCGAAGAGCTCGGCATAGTTTTGGTCATCCCTTGCATATTATAGTTCATCACGAAGCTCTTGTAGCTTGGTGGCGATGATTGGAGAATTCTGTCAATGACGCAATCATCCGGAAGATTAACTCCCAGTTGAATCAAGTGATTGTTATATCCGGACATTCTGAGTATATGCTCACCGATGAACCATTCTCCTCCATCTTACAGCTATAGAACTTATTGGAGACTTCATATCTCTCAATCCGGGCATTCGCTTGAATATTAACTTCAACTCTGGAACATCTCATATGCTCCATGGTGTTCAAAACGACGTTGAAGTCCCGGTTCTAAGCCGTAAAGCATGGCACACTGAACTATAGAGTAGTCATCAGCTTTGCTTTGCGGACGTTCACAACTTCGGCGCAGCCCTTGCACCAGGCCTGGCACCTAACGGTGCTTCCAGGACGTAATTCTTCCGTGCAGCAATAAGGATAATCCTCAAATTACGGACCCAGTCCGTGTAATTGCTGCCATCATCTTTCAACTTTGCTTTCTCAAGGAACGCATTAAAATTCAACGGAACAACAAAGACGAGCCATCTATCTACACATCATAGACAAGCAAGATACTATCGGTTACTAAGTTCATGATAAATTTAAGTTCAATTAATCATATTACTTAAGAACTCCCACTTAGAAAAATATCCTCCAATTCTCTAAGTGATTGCGTGATCCATATCAACTACACCATGACCGATCATCACGTGTGATGGAGTAGTTTCAATGGTGAACATCAATATGTTGATCATATCTACTATATGATTCACGCTCGACCTTCGGTCTCCGTGTTCCGAGGTCATATCTTATATGCATAGCTCGTCAAGTATAACCTGAGTATTCTGCGTGTGCAACTGTTTTGCACCGTTGTATTTGAGCGTAGAGCCTATCACACCCGATCATCACGTGGTGTCTCAAAGACGAAGAACTTTCGCAACGGTGCATACTCAGGGAGAACACTTCTTGATAATTTAGTAAGGGATCATCTTATAATGCTACCGTCAATCAAAGCAAAATAAGATGCATAAAGGATTAACATCACATGCAATCAATATAAGTGATATGATATGGCCATCATCATCTTGTGCTTGTGATCTCCATCTCCGAAGCACCGTCATGATCACCATCGCCACCGCGCGCGACACCTTGATCTCCATCGTAGCATCGTTGTCGTTTAGCCAACTATTGCTTCTCGACTATCGCTACTGCTTAGTGATAAAGTAAAGCAATTACATGGCGTTGTATTTCATACAATAAGCGACAACCATATGGCTCTGCCGATTGCCGATAACTTCGGTTACAAAACATGATCATCTCATACAATAAAATATAGCATCACGTCTTGACCATATCACATCACAACATGCCCTGCAAAAACAAGTTAGGCGTCCTCTACTTTGTTGTTGCAAGTTTTACGTGGCTGCTACGGGCTGAGCAAGAACCGTTCTTACCTCGCATCATAACCACAACGATACTTCGTCAAATAGACTCCGCTTTAACCTTCTCAAGGACGGGCGTAGCCACACTCAGTTCAACTAAAGTGAGAGAGCAGACACCCGCCACCACCTTTAAGCAACGAGTGCTCACAGCGGTGAAACCAGTCTCGCGTAAGCGTCTGGCGTAATGTCGGTCCGGGCGCTTCATCTCACAATACCGCTGAACCAAAGTATGACATGCTGGTAGGTAGTATGACTTGTATCGCCCACAACTCACTTGTGTTCTACTCGTGCATATGACATCAACGCATAAAACCTGGCTCGGATGCCACTTTGTTGGGGAACGTAGTAATTTCAAAAATTTCCTACGATCACGCAAGACCATGGTGATGCATAGCAACGAGATGAGAGTGTTGTCACGTACCCTCGTGACCAACAACGGAAGCGTTGACGCAAGCGTAGAGGAAGTAGTCGTACTTCTTCCCGATCCAACCGATCCAAGTACCGAGCGTCGGCACCTCCGAGTTCTGCACACGTTCAGCTCGATGGCGTCCCTCGAACTCCGATCCAGCCGAGTGTTGAGGAGAGTTTCGTCGACCGACGGCGTGGTGGCGATGTTGATGTTCCACCGGCGCGAGGGCTTCGCCTAAGCTCCGCAACGGTATATTCGAGGTGTAGTTTGGTGGAAGGGGCACCGCACACGGCTGAGGAACGATCTCAATGATCAACTTGTGTGTCATGGGGTGCCCTCTGCCCTGTATATAAAGGAGGGAAGGGAGGGGCTGGCCGGCCACCTATGGCTGCGCTGGGGAGTCCTACTCCCACCGAGTAGGATTCCCCCAATCCTAGTCCAACTAGGGTTTGACCAAGGGAGAGGGAGAGAGGGCGCCACCCCTTCTCCTAATCCTAATAGGACTAGGGAAGGGGGAAGGCTGCGCCAGCATATGGCCCCTTTCTCTTTTCCCTTAAGGCCCATCAAGGCCCATTGACCCCGGGGTTCCAGTAACCCCGGTACTCGGTAAAATTCCCAATTTCACCCGGAGTGATTCGAGTCAAACATAGGCTTCCAATATATCAATCTTTATGTCTCGACCATTTCGAGACTCCTCGTCATGTCCGTGATCTCATCCGGGACTCGAACAACCTTGGTACATCAACATCATAAAACTCATAGTAAGCATCCATCCGAAGCGTTAAGCGTGCGGACCCTACGGGTTCGAGAACTATGTAGACATGACCGAGACACCTCTCGGTCAATAACCAATAGCGGGACCTGGATGCCCATATTGGTTCCTACATATTCTACGAAGATCTTTATCGGTCGACCGCATAACAACATCGTTGTTCCCTTTGTCATCGGTATGTTACTTGCCCGAGATTCGATCGTCGGTATCCAATACCTAGTTCAATCTCGTTACGCAAGTCTCTTTACTCGTTCCGTAATACATCATCTCATAACTAACTCATTAGTTACAATGCTTGCAAGGCTTAGGTGATGAGCTTTACCGAGAGGGCCCAGAGATACCTCTCCGACAATCGGAGTGACAAATCCTAATCTCAAATATGCCAACCCAACATGTACCTTCGGAGACACCTGTAATGTACCTTTATAATCACCCGATTCGTTGTGACGTTTGGTAGCACCAAAGTGTTCTTCGGTAAACGGAGTTGCATAATCTCATAGTCATAGGAACATGTATAAGTCATGAAGAAAAGCACTAGCAACAAACTATACGATCAGGTGCTATGCTAATGGAATGGGTCATGTCAATCAGATCATTCAACCAATGATGTGATCCCGTTAATCAAATAACAACTCCTTGTTCATGGTTAGGAAACATAACCATCTTTGATTAACGAGCTAGTCAAGTAGAGGCATACTAGTGACACTCTGTAGGTTTATGTATTCACACATGTATTATGTTTCCGGTTAATACAATTCTAGCATGAATAATAAACATTTATCATGATATAAGGAAATAAATAATAACTTTATTATTGCCTCTAGGGCATATTTCCTTCAGGAACTGGCGATGAAATCTGAAAAAACGCTAAGTCTTTGCTTATATAGAAAAGGCTTTGGTCCCGGTTCGTGGCACGAACCGGACTATCTTACTCTTTAGTCCCGTTGGTGCCACCAATCGGGACCAAAACCAATTTTCAGCAGCCCAAAGGGCGGGAAGCGGCGACCTTTGGTCGGCTGGTGGCACCAACCGACTAAAGGGGTCATTGGTCCCGGTTCGTGGCACCAACCGGGACCAATGCTCTTTAGTCCCGGTTGGTGCCACCAACCGGGGCCAAAGGCCTTGTGCTGCCTCACGCCCAAAAGTTTAGTCCCACCTCACTAGTTGAGAGAGCTCGAGAGTGGTTTATAGCGCTGCTGCGCCACCCTCTCGAGCTCCTCTCAACTCTGAGCTTTGGGCCTAATCTGTCACTAGCTATGTGCTGTGGGCCTACTTGGCCTCCTGCGGGCCTGAATCCTGGCCCATGTAGGGTTTCTAGTCGTATTCAGCCGTGGGGGTCCAATGGGCGGCACTATTTTTCCAGTTTTTGTTTTGTTTTCTGCATTATTATTTATTTTTGTTGTTTTTCCTTTATTTTTAATTCTTTTTGCTTTTAGTTTTAGACAAATTATAAACTTTCATTAGTGCCATTAGTTTTCAAATTTGAAAACACTTTTTTTGTTTTCTTTGTTGCTTTATTTATTTTATTTTGTTTCTACTTACAACAAAATACTTATTGTTGCTATTTTTATTTTTTTCAGTTTTTTGTTCTGTTTTCGCATTATTTATTTTTTGTTGTTTTTTCTTTATTTTTAATTCTTTTTGCTTTTAGTTTTAGAAAAATTATAAACTTTCTGTTAGTGCCATTAGTTTTCAAATTTGAAAACACTTTTTTGTTTTCTTTGTTGCTTTATTTATTTTATTTTGTTTACGCTTACAACAAAACGGTGTGTAGAGGGACGGGCTTATAAACCGGTGTGAGCGCCCTTCGGTTGGCGAGGTTTTCAAATTCAAAGTTTTCAAATGAACTCTGAAAAAGTTGGCATAGCATGTGCATGTACAAAAGGACAATGGTATCATACTAAATGCATTACAAAGTTGGCATGGTATCATCATAATAGTTATGGAGAAAGTCTTCACTTTTTCTTCGCTTGTGTCGTTTGCTTATTGCGCCGTAACCATGGATAATCTTCACCGTTTATCGGGATGCTTGGGTCAGCCTTGACTTGAAGGGGGAATTTCATGAAACTTTTCATACTCTTGAGACATGTCATCTTGCCCTCCACTCCCGGGATGTCCCTTTTCCCGAAAGAACTATGTGGCGCTTTAGCTCATTGTATGATGTATTCGCTTCCTTATCTTTTCTTTTCCTCGATCCGTAGACATGTCCTTCACATAGATAACCTGTGCCACATCATTGGCTAGTACTGAACGGTTCGTCGGTGTACCCAAGATTTTTCAGATCCACTATTGTCATTCCGTCTTGTGGGTCTACATGCACCCGCCTCCTAACAGATTGACCCACTTGCACTTAAACAAAGGGACCTTAAAATCTACTCCGTAGTCAAGTTCCCATATGTCTACTATGTAACCATAATATGTGTCATTTCCTTGTCGGTTGTTGCATCAAAGCGGACACCGCTGTTTTGGTTGGTGCTCTTTTCATCTTGGTCAATCGTGTAAAATGTATTCCCATTTATCTCAGATCCTTTCCAAATCATTACAGTCAAAGATGGTCCCTGGACAACAAGTACAGCTCATCACAAACAGTGCTGTCACCTCCGAGGCGTGTTTCCAACCAACTGCTGAAAGTCCCGATGTGTTCACATGTAATCCAATCGTCGCACTTCTCCGGTGTTTGGGCCGCAGACTGTTCTTGTGTTCATCGACATACGGGTCACCAAGGTAGAGTTCTGCAGAATGTGTAGTGTGCTTGAGACCAAGAATATCCGTCCCCTGCATATTATTGAGTCCCTTCCAAGCGTGCCTTTTCGATCAGTCTCCCCTCATACCGCGATTTAGGGAGACCTATCTTCTTAAGGCCAGGAATGAAGTCAACACAAAACCCGATGACATCCTCTGTTTGATGGCCCATGGAGAAGCTTCCTTCGGCCTAAGCGCGTTACTGGACATATTTCTTTAGGACTCCATGAACCTCTCAAAGGGGTACATATTGTGTAGAAATACGGGCCCCAGAATGACAATCTCGTCGACTAGATAAACTAGGACGTGCGTCATGATATTGAAGAAGGATGGTGGGAACACCAGCTCGAAACTGACAAGACATTGCGCCACATCACTCCTTAGCATTGGTACGATTTCTGGACCGATCACCTTCTGAGATATTGCATTAAGGAATGCACATAGCTTCACAATGGCTAATCGGATGTTTTCGGTAGAAGCCCCTCAATGCAACCGGAAGCGATTGCGTCATAATCACGGGCAGTCATGAGACTTTAGGTTCGGAACTTTTCTCCGCATATTTATTATTCCCTTTATATTCGACGAGAAGCGGTCGGGACCTTCATCTTGAGCAGGCATTGAAAGAATATTTCTTTCTCTTCTTTCGTAAGAAACATAGCTGGCAGGACCTTCATACTTCTTCGGAGGCATGCCCTCTTTTTCGTCTGCGTTGCAGGTCCTCTCGTGCCTCGGTGTATCTTTTGTCTTCCCATACACGCCCAAGAAGCCTAGCAGGTTCACGCAAAGGTTCTTCGTCACGTGCATCACGTCGATCAAAGAGCGGACCTCTAGGTCTTTCCAGTGAGGGTAGGTCCCAAAATATAGATTTCTTCTTCCACATGGGTGCGTGATTCTCGGCGTCATTCGAACAGCTAGTCTGCTGGGACCCTTTCCAAAGATTACGTGTAAATCATTGACCATAGAAATGCGTGATCACCGATGCGCATGGCGGCTTCTTCCGGTGATCTGTCTCGCTTTGAAATGCTTGCCTTTCTTTCGACATTGATGGTTGGTCGGAAGAAATCGGCGATGGCCCGTACACATTCTTCCTACAGCTTCCTGTATATACTACGGTGTCAAGTAAACAGTGCGTGCATCGTGGTATCCCTTGTTTGTCTGTCACGAAAGGTTCTTGAGAGCGGGCCAATTGTTGATGGTCACGAACAACAACGCCTTTAGGTCAAATTCCTCCTTTTGTGCTCATCCCACGTCGTACACCGTTTCCATTCCGCAGCTGTAAAAGTTCTTCAACTAATGGCCTTAGGTACACATCAATGTCGTTGCGGGTTGCTTAGGGCCTTGGATGAGAACGGCATCATAATGAACTTCCGCTTCATGCACATCCAAGGAGGAAGGTTATACATACATAGAGTCACGGGCCAAGTGCTGTGATTGCTGCTCTGCTCCCGAAAGGATTAATGCCATCCGCGCTTAAAGCAAACCATACGTTCCTTGGGTCCTTTGCAAACTCATCCCAAAGATTTCTCTCAATTTTTCTCCACAATGACCCGTCGTGGGTGCTCTCAACTTCCGTCTTTCTTACGGTCCTCACTGTGCCATCGCATCAACTTGGCATGCTCTACATTTCTGAATGACGTTTCAACCATGGTATTATAGGAGCATACCACATCACCTTCGCAGAACCCTCTTCCGGGAGGCTCGCCGTCAACATCACCGTGGTCATCTCGTCGATCTTATACGCAATGCACCGCATACCGGGCATGCGTTCAGATCCTTGTAGGCACCACGGTAGAGGATGCAGTCATTAGGGCATGCATGTATCTTCTCCACCTCCAATCCTAGAGGGCATGCGACCTTCTTTGCTGCGTATGTGCTGTCGGGCAATTCGTTATCCTTTGGAAGCTTCTTCTTCATTATTTTCAGTAGCTTCTCAAATCCTTTATCAGGCACAACATTCTCTGCCTTCCACTGCAGCAATTCGAGTACGGTACCGAGCTTTGTGTTTCCATCTTCACAATTGGGGTACAACCCTTTTTTGTGATCCTCTAACATGCGATCAAACTTCAGCTTCGCCTTTTGACTTTCGCATTGTGTCCTTGCATATACAATGACCCGGCGGAGATCATCATCATCCGGCACATCGTCTGGTTCCTCTTGATCTTTAGCAGCTTCACCCGTTGCAGCACCATCGTGCACATCGTCTGGTGCATCTTGATGTTCAGTAGCATCACCCTATTCAGGGGCACATAGTTGTCATCGTACTCTTCTTCCTCGCCGTCTTCCATCATAACCCCTATTTCTCCGTGCCTCGTCCAAACATTATAGTGTGGCATGAAACCCTTGTAAAGCAGGTGGGTGTGAAGGATTTTCCGGTCAGAGTAAGACTTCGTATTCCCACATATAGGGCATGGACAACACATAAAACTATTCTGCTTGTTTGCCTCAGCCACTTGAGAAAATCATGCACGCCTTAATGTACTCGGAGGTGTATCATCACCGTACATCCATTGTCGGTTCATCTGCGTGCATTATATATAATTAAGTGTGTCAAAATCATTAAAGAACATCATGAATAGATAATTAAGTGACCAAATTAATAGAAGTTCATCATCACATAAAACCAAAGTACATCCATAGTTCTCATCTAACAACATAAAGCTCTGCAGAGCATCTAAATTAATTAAA
Source organism: Aegilops longissima (assembly GCA_021605205.1). NCBI lineage: Eukaryota > Viridiplantae > Streptophyta > Magnoliopsida > Poales > Poaceae > Aegilops > Aegilops longissima. Next base: position 510,525,961 of record CM038680.1, on the reverse strand, counting down.
CCATGCATTGAAACTATGTAAAACATTTCAATGCGAAAACAAATCGATCATAATCGCAACCAAGGTAACAACTGATCCAACGGCATAATGATACCAAGCCTTGGTATGAATGGCATATTTTCTAATCTTTCTCATCTTCAAGCGCATTGCATCCATCTTGATCTTGTGATCATCGATTTACATCCGCAACATGCAACTCCAATATCATCTTCTCCTCCTCAAGTTTTTTATTTTTCCTTCAAGAAATTGTTTTCTTCTTCAACTAAATTTAACCTCTCGACAATAGGGTCGGTTGGAATTTCGGTTCAACAACCTCCTAGATAAATAAAATCTATGTCACGTTGGTGGCATAATTTTCATAAACAATAAATGAACCAATAGTCATGAAAAGATAATATATACCACATCCGAATCATAGGCAGGGATTTAGGGCTGACGGGCGGATACCAAAACCATCGCACTATATAAGATGCAATAATAAAAGTAAGAAAATAATACAAGTAAGAATATTTTTCCTTTCAGAAAGAAGATAAGAACAAGAGGCTCACCACGGTGGTGCTAGCGATGAGATCGGCGCGGGTGATCGACGGCGGTGAAGACAGGGACGGGGCATGACGGACCGCTAAACCCAGACAAATATTGAGGAAAATGGAGGTTGGAGGTCGAGCTTGGAGAGGAGAAAGCTTAAGTAGTGTGGCTCGGGCATTTCATCGAACACCTCATGTGCATAGGAGGTGAGCTAGAGCACCACAAAGCCCCCCTCGTCGGCAAGAGAAAACAGAGCACTTGGAGTGCTCGCTCATGAGCGAGGGTATATATAAACAGCACTATTGGTCTCGGTTCGTGGCATGAACCGGGACTAAAGGGAAGCCTTTGGTCCCGGTTCATGCCACCAATCGGGACCAATAGTGGTGGGCCAGGAGCCAGGCCCATTGGTCCCAGTTCGTCCCACCAATCGGGACCAAAAGGTCCGGACGAACCGGGACCAATGGCCCACGTGGCCCAGCCGGCCCCCTGGGCTCACGAACCGGGGCAAATAGCTCCATTGGTCCCGGTTCTGGATTGAACCGGGACTAATGGGCTGAACTGGCCTGGACCATTGCCCCCTTTTCTACTAGTGTACAAAGCCCAGGGTACAAGATCTGGTACCTGTTGTTGACAGAGTTGAAAGGAGGCTCTCTGCTAGTTCCTCCCTGCTTTCCCAAGGTGCCAGACTAGAGCTTTTACAGTCAGTCCTCTCCTCTATGCCAAATTTATTCCTTTGTAGTCTTAGTTTACCATCTGCTATTATTAACCAACTGGAAATAATAATGTGGCAATGCTTATGGAGACGAAACTCTGATACCCCAAAACAGTCGTTAGCAGCCTAGCCAATGGTCTGTAAACACAAAGATAAAGGGGTGACACGTCTCCAATGTATCTATAATTTTTTACTGTTCCATGCTATTATATTATCAATCTTGGATGTTTTATAACCATTTTATAGTCATTTTATATCATTTTTTGGTACTAACCTATTGACATAGTGCCAAGTGCCAGTTGCTATTTTCTGCATATTTTTTACATCGCAGGAAATCAATATCAAACGGAGTCCAAATGCAACAAAACTTCACAGAGATTTTTTACAGACCAGAAGACACCTAATGGGCCAAGGCTGTGGCTGGGGGGTGCTCTGAGGAGAGCACAACCCACGAGGGCGCGCCAGGAGGCCCAGGCGCGCCCTGGTGGGTTGTGCCCACCTCGGTTGCCCCCGGATCACCTCTTTGCTCTATAAAAACCCCAATATTCCAGAAAACCTTGGGGAGTCAACGAAAATCAATTCCAGCCGCCGCAGAGTCCAGGACCACCAAATCAAATCTAGACACCATCATGGAGGGGTTCATCACTTCCATTGGTGCCTCCCCGATGATGTGCGAGTAGTTCTTTGTAGACCTTCGGGTCCGTAATTAGTGGCTAGATGGCTTCCTCTCTCTCTCGCTGAATTTTCAATACAATGGTCTCTTGGAGATCCATATGATGTAACTCTTTTTGCAGTGTGTTTGTTGGGATCAGATGAACTTTGAGTTTATGATCAGATCTATCTTTTTATATCCATGAAAGTTATTTGAGTTTCTTTGATCTCTTGTATGCATGATTTCTTATAGCCTCGTATTTCTTCTCCGATATTTGGGTTTTGTTTGGCCAACTTGATCTATATATCTTGCAATGGGAAGAGGTGCTTTCTAGTGGGTTTGATCTTACGGTGCATGATCCTAGTGACAGAAGGGGAACCGACACGTATGTATCGTAGCTACTAAGGATAAAATGATGGGTTCTATCTCTACATAGATAGATCTTGTCTACATCATGTCATCGTTCTTATTGCATTACTCCGTTTCTCCATGAACTCAATACACTAGATGCATGCTAGATAGCGGTCGATGTGTGGAGTAATAGTAGTAGATACAGGCAGGAGTCGGTCTACCAATCTTGGATGTGATGCCTATGTATTGATCATTGCCTGGATATCGTCATGATTATTTGAAGTTCTATCAATTCTCCAACAGTAATTTGTTTACCCACCATTTGCTATTTTTCTCGAGAGAAGCCACTAGTGAAATGACCGTCCCCGGGTCTCTTTCTCTTATTATTTGCCTTTGCGATCTATTTTCCTTTGCTTTTATTTTAAGATCTGTTAAACTAAAAAATACAAAAATACCTCGCTCCATCTTATTATTATTTATTTTATTTGGCGTTCGATCTATCAATCTATTACAACTTTCTCCCGTCCACGTGCCAATTTCTGGCGTCGTTACCCGAAAGGGATTGACAACCCCTTTAACACGTCGGGTTGCGATTAGTTGTTATTTGTGTGCAGGTGTTGTTTATGTTGTGTTGCTTGGTTATCCTATTGGTTCGATAACCTTGGTATCATAACTAAGGGAAATACCTACCGCTGCTGTGCTGCATCATCCCTTCCTCATTGGGGAAATACCGACATAGCTTCAAGCCGCATCAAAAGGAATTTCTGGCGCCGTTGCCAGGGAGGATCTTCAACATACACGAGGTTCCTAATCACAAACCTCATTTCCTTGGAATTTACATTATTTTCCATTTGCCTCTCGTTTTCCTCTCCCCCACTTCACAAAAAATTGTTGTTTTATTCGCCTCTCTCTTTTTCGTTCGCCGTTTTCTTGCCGGATCTGTTTTTGAGTGCAATCTTGTTGCGTAGTCATCATGAATCAAGAGAACACCAAGTTGTGTGATTTCTCAAATACCAACGACAATGATTTTATGGGCACTCCGATTGCTCCTCCCACCACTAGTGCGGAGTCTTGTGACATTAATACTGCTTTGCTGAATCTTGTTATGAAAGATCAATTTTTCGATACTCCTAATGAGGATGCCGCGTCCCATCTTAATACCTTCGTGGCATTATGCGATATGCGAAATAAAAAATATGTGGACAATGATGTTGTGAAGATGAAATTATTTCAGTTTTCTTTGCGTGATTCTGCAAAAAATTGGTTCTCTTCTTTGCCTCGCAATAGTATCGATTCCTGGAATAAGTGCGAAGATGCTTTTATCACTAAGTATTTTCCTTCCGCAAAAATTATTTCCCTTAGAACCCATATCTTGAATTTCAAGCAACTTGAACATGAGCATGTTGCACAATCTTGGGGAAGGATGAAACTGATGCTAAGGAATTGCCCAACTCATGGGTTAAATCTCTGGATGATCATACAAAAATTTTATGCGAGGTTGATTTTTGTTTCTCGTAATCTTTTAGATTCCCCCACGAGTGGTACTTTAATGGAAATTCCTTTGGGTGAATCCACCAAATATCTTGATAATATTATGGCAAATTAGTCACAATGGCATACTGAAAGAGCTCCTACTAGTAAAAAAATTAATTCGGTTGAAGAAATTTCTTCTTTGAGTGAAAAAGTTGATGCTCTTATGAAATTGGTTGCTAGTAGAAGTGCTCCTATTTATTTTAATGATATGCCTTTGTCTACTTTGATTGAGCAAAATAGTGATGCCATATATGTGAATTTTATCTCTCGAAATAATTTTAACATCAATGCTTATAGAGGTAATTTTAATCCTAGGCCTTTTCCTAGTAATTCCTATAATAATTATGGTAATTCCTATGGAAATCAATCTTATAATAATAATAATAATAATAGGGACACCTCTGATCTTGAGAATAATATTAAAGAATTTATCGATACGCAAAAAGTTTTCAACACTACCATAGAAGAAAAGTTGAATAAGATTGATGATTTGTCTAGAAGTGTTGATAGAATTTCTCATGATGTGGAAAATCTCGAGATGAAAATTTTTGTGCCCAAGGTTGATGAATCAATTAAAGCTCTTTATGTTTCTATGGATGAAAGTAAGAAAAGACCGCTATGCTTAGAGCTAAAATAGAAATTTTAGAAAAAGCATTTTTTAGAGATTACTTTCGCAAAAGTGATGAAGATCTTAAAATGATTGGTGTTTATTCTATTGATTCCTTGTTTAGTAAAGTTAAGATTGATGAAAAAGGGACTAGAGAAGAGTCAATTTAGTTAGAAGGCGTCCCGATAATTCGGAGGGTGAAAATCTTGTTGAGAAAATTGATGAAAGTGGGTTTGAAGAGGTTAAAACTTTAACTAGTGATGTGCCCGCTCTTTTGGATTACAAAGATTTTAATTATGATAGTTGCTCTTTGATTGATTTTATTTCTTTGTTGCAATCCATGATAAATTCACCCCATGCTTATGAACAAAATAAACTTTTATTAAACATATTGTTGATGCTATGATGAAAGCTTTTGAAGAAAAATTGGAATTGGAAGTTTCAATTCCAAGAAAATTGCATGATGAATGGGAACCTACTATCAAAGTCAAGATTAAAAATTATGAGTGTTTTGCTTTGTGTGACTTGGGTGCTACTGTTTCTACCATTCCGAAATCTTTAGGTGATGTGCTTGGTCTTACCGATCTTGAAGAATGCTCTTTAAATTTGCACTTGGCGGATTATACTATTAAAAAGCCTATAGGAAGAATTAATGATGTTCTTATTATTTCAAATAGGAATTATGTGCCCATAGATTTTATCGTTCTTGATATTGATTGTAATCCGTCTTGTCCAATTATTCTTGGTAGACCATTTTTACGCACTATTGGTGGCGCGATTGATATGAAAGAAGGCAATATTAAGTTCCAATTTCCTTTGAGGAACGGTATGGAACATTTCCCTTTAACAATAATGAGGCCACCGCATGAATCAATCATGAGAGAATCGTATGGATCTCGCAACAAAGATGACAATACTTAGATCCTTGCTTTATGCCTAGCTAAGGGCGTAAAACTAGCTCTTGTTGGGAGGAAACCCAATGAATACAATTTATTTTTGATTTTTGCTTTCTGTTCTTCAGTGTTTGCACAATTATGCTACTGTTATGATTGTGTTTTTTGTGTTTTAGTTAGTGTTTGTGCCAAGTAAAGCCTTTAGAATCTTCTTGGGTGATAGTTGTTTGATCTTGCTAAAAACAGAAACTTCGGCGCTGACGAAAACAATTCTTAATTGTAACCAGAGGTGATAAAATACCAATGTTTTTTTGCAGTAGATTAATATACAAATTTCCCAGGTCGTCCTAATTTTTCAGAATTTTTGGAGTTACAGAAGTATTCGAACAATTCAGATTGCTACAGACTGTTCTGTTTTGACAGATTCTTCTTTCTTTGCGTTGTGTGCTTATTTTGATGGCTCCCTGGTTTTCTTTGATGAGTTTTTGCCATATAAAAGTTGGGAAACAGTAGATATAATGCAAGAATACAATATGAATAGGTTGCAACAGTACTTATAGTAGTGATTTATTTTCTTGTACTAACGGATCTCACGAAGGTTTTGTTGAGTTTTGTGTGATTGAAGTTTTCAAGTATTGGGTTATCTTATGATGGATGAAGGAATAAGGAGTAAGAAGAGCCTAAGCTTGGGGATGCCCCGGCATCCCAAGCTATTATCCAAAAGAGAGCAAGCAGCTAAGCTTGGGGATGCCCCGAGTGGGATCCCATCTTTCTTCTAGCAACCATCGGTATTTTACTCGAAGCTATATTTTTATTTGTCACATACTATGTGTTTTGCTTGGAGCGTCTTGTATGATATGAGTCTTTGCTTGTTTTATTTTGTGTTTTAAGTCTTGATTCCTTGCTCGACACACCTATTTGAGAGAGCCAAAATTATGTCATAACTTGTTAAAATTTCTCTCTATGCTTCACTTAAATTTTTTATGAGCTATGGACTTGCTCTAGTGCTTCACTTATATCTTTTTGAGCACGGTGTGCTTTAGTGCTTTTTAAGAAATTCTCTCTTGATTCATTTAGGTTTATTTGAGAGTTAGTAAAATTTTCAAGAAATTCTCTCTTGCTTCACTTAAATTAATTTGAGAGAAAGAAATATTATGCTCGTGATCTTCACTTATATTTGTTTTCAGCTTTTCAAAAGCAACATATGAAAATTAGTTCCAAAGTGATAGATGTCCAAGAAGTATATAATAAAAACTTTCATGGATCATTGGACAAAATGAACTTGATTCTTAGTAATAGTTTTGAGATATGATGATGCGATATGTGAGTCATGTTGATGAGTAATTAGGCTTTAGTAAGAATATTGGTGTTAAGGTTTGTGATTCCCTATGCAAGCACGAAATTCAATAATTATGTAATGAAATTATATCCTACTTGTGGCGCATTATTCGGTGTTAATTATGCTTAATGCTCGCGTATGAGATTATTTGTTTCTTGGTTGGTCGCTTCTCAATCTTTTGCTAGCCTTCATTTTGCACTAAGTATGATCTCTACTTGTGCATCCAAAAACCATTAAACCAATTTTGCCACATGAGTCCTCTATATCTACCTATATGTGGTATTGTTTTGCCGTTCCAAGAAAATTTGTATGTGCCATCTCTAATTTTCAAAATAAACTTCTCTTTTGTGTGTCCGACTGCTCGCGGAGCAGTGAGGGGTGGCTATTATTTTCCATGCTAGATGTGTTATTCTCATGATGAGTGTTTATTCACTTGTCATCGCACGAGAGTAAGGAAAAGGTATTAGGGATGCCCAGTCACGAAATGAAATATGAATTTACTTTATGTTGTCAAATAATAAATTCCTTGGAAAGTGTTGGTATGGAGGGCAACCGTGGATACGGCTAGCCATGGAAAGTGAAAGTATGGTTGAGAAAGGAATAAACTTTAATTTCTGTTTGTGAACCGCCTATGATATATTTAGCATGGAAAGTGTTGGGAACTCTAAGTCGTTTTCGTTGGTGGGAAAGACACACCTCCCAAAATAATTTTATCTCTCAATTTTTGCTTTGAGCTCTGGCACCTCTACAAATCCCTACTTCCCTCTGCGAAGGGCCTTTCTTTTTACTTTATGCAAAAAAAACTAATTTGAGTCTCCATCTTCTTTTATAAAAGCACCAACTAGGAGGCAATATGATTGTACTTGAGTATTGGGTGTAGTTAATATGCGAGTGTGTTTCATGAATGGATCAATGATTAAGCATGATGGGCTAGGGATAACTTATTTTAGCATTGATATTTTGAAAGACTTGGTTGCTTGTTGATATGATTGAGTATTTAAGTTATCATGTCAAAACTAGACTATTGCTTTGAACCATATAAAAGTGCAAATGTCCATGCTATAAAGAAAAGAATATGATATGACATGTTAGGCAACATTCCACATCAAAATTTTTGTTTTTATCACTTACCTACTCGAGGACGAGTAGGAGTTAAGCTTGAGGATGCTTGATACGTCTCCAACGTATTTATAATTTTTTATTGTTCCATGCTGTTATATTATCAATCTTGGATGTTTTATAATCATTTTATAGCCATTTTATATCATTTTTTGGTACTAACCTATTGACATAGTGCCAAGTGTCAGTTGCTGTTTTGTGCATATTTTTTACATCTCAAGAAATCAATATCAAACGGAGTCCAAATGCAACGAAACTTCACAGAGAATTTTTATGGACCAGAAGACACCGAATGGGCCAAGGCTGCACCTAAAGGGTGCTCCGAGGAGAGCACAACCCACCAGGGCACACCAGAAGGCCCAAGCGGGCCCTGGTGGGTTGTGCCCACCTCAGGTGCCGCCCGGACCGCCTCTTTGCTCTATAAATACCCCAATATTCCAGAACCGTAGGGGAGTCGACAAAAGTCAATTCCAGCCGCCGCAGAGTCCAGAACCACCAGATCACGGAGGGGTTCACCACTTCCATTGGTGCCTCTCTGATGATGTGTGAGTAGTTCTTTGTAGACCTTCGGGTAGGTACTTAGTATCTAAATGGCTTCCTCTCTCTCACTGAATTCTCAATACAATGGTCTCTTGGAGATCCATATGATGTACCTCTTTTTGCGGTGTGTTTGTTCGGATCGGATGAACTTTCAGTTTATGATCAGATCTATCTTTTTATATCCATGAAAGTTATTTGAGCTTCTTTGATCTCTTAAATGCATGATTTCATATAGCCTCGTATTTCTTCTTCGATATTTGGGTTTTGTTTGGCCAACTTGATCTATTTATCTTGCAATGGGAAGAGGTGCTTTTGTAGTGGGTTCGATCTTACGGTGCTTGATCCAAGTGACAGAAGGGGAACCGAGACGTATGTATCGTTGCTACTAAGGATAAAAAGATGGGGGTCTATCTCCACATAGATTGATCTTGTCTACTTATGTCATCGTTCTTATTGCACTGCTCCGTTTCTCCATGAACTGAATACACTAGATGCATGCTGGATAGCGGTCGATGTGTGGAGTAATAGTTGTAGATGCAGGCAGGAGTCGATCTACTAATCTTGGATGTGATGCCTATGTATTGATCATTTCATGGATATCGTCATGATTATCTGAAGTTCTATCAATTACCCAACAGTAATTTGTTTACCCACTGTTTGCTATTTTTCTCGAGAGAAGCCACTAGTGAAATCTACGGCCCCCGGATCTCTTTCTCATATTATTTGGCTTTGCGACCTATTTTCCTTTGCTTTTATTTTCAAATCTATTAAACTAAAAATACAAAAATACCTCGCTGCATTTTATTATTATTTATTTTATTTGGCGTTTGATATATCAATCTATTACAACTTTCTCCCGTCCATGCGCCAATTTCTGGCGCCGTTACCCGAAAGGGATTGGCAACCCATTTAACACGTCGGGTTGCGAGTGGTTGTTATTTGTGTGCAGGTGCTGTTTACGTTGTGTTGCTTGGTTCTCCTACTGGTTCGATAACCTTGGTCTCATAACTGAGGGAAATACCTACCGCTGATGTGCTGCATCATCCCTTCCTCTTTGGTGAAATACCGACGTAGCTTCAAGCTGCATCAAGGGGGCATGGGGATTATCAACCTTGCAGATCAGAATAACTCCTTGCTCACTAAACGTTTACACAAGTTTTACAACAACGCTGATATACCTTGGGTCTCTTTGATTTGGGACACCTACTATAATGGAGTGGTTCTTCATGGTGGACGTACATCATGAAGTTAAATGAGGTTAAAAGATCACATTCTCTTATCACAATCAATGATGGAAATAGCTCTCTGTTCTGGCATGATACTTGGAGCTTGGGTGGATGTCATCTGCCTATGAAGGAGAGATTTCCAAGACTTTTCTCTTTTATACTTGATGACAAGATTTCTGTTAGGGATTTTGTTGAAGATTTTGATATTGCCACATATTTTGAATTATCCCTATCCCATGAAGCAATGGCTGAGCTGGAATCTCTTAATATTTGCTTACATGGATTGTAGAGAAGTCCCCATGAACTTGACTCCTGGTCATGGACACCTGGTAAAGGTTCTTATTCTGCTAAAAATTATTATACACTAGCACATGCACGTCTACCAGATGATGATCCCTATAAATTGATTTGGAAGAGCAAGTGCACTATGAAAATCAAGGTGTCTGCAAGGTTAATGTTGAATTATAGGCTCAACACGAGAGATATGCTTCTTAGAAGGCATTGGAGGTCTGAGGAGGATGACAATTTATGTCCTATGTGTGTGGCTCAATTGCATGAAGACATAGATCGTCTCTTCTTCAAGTGTACTTTCAATAACAGAGTTTGGAACTATCTGCAGATTAAATGGCTTGCGGGGATATCTCCTAGAGAATGTATTTTGGCTGCTAAGAGGAGTTTCCAGCACCCCTTTTTCTTTGAGGTAGTTTACCTTGCTGCTTGGAGCATCTATACTACGAGAAATGATAAAATTTTCAGGCATATCCAACCAACTTTTGGGGGATGGAAGGTCAAGTTCATTCATGACATCACCCTACACTCCCATAGGATGACGGATTCAATCAAGCCTCTGCTCCTTCAATGGATCAACGCCCTGCCATGATCCAAGTGACATGGCCAATTATTGTACATTCATATATAACTTGTTGTATAATGATAGGTAGGTTTTCTAAACTCCTAGCTAGCTTTTTGTTTGTATTTCTTTTTCTGTAAAACTTGGGGCTCTATATCAATAAAAGGCTGTGGGGATTTTGCCTCACAGTGTTCAGTCAAAAAAACTAATGCTTTGGAGGATAATAAGAGGAAGAACAAAGAAGAGAACATGAAGAAATCAAAGATCTAGATCCAAGGGGTTCCCCTCACATTGAGGAGAAAGTGATTGGTGGAAATGTAGATCTAGATCTCCTCTATATTTTCCCTCAAGAGCTAGCAAGAATCATTGGAGGGATTGAGAGATGGAAAACTCGAAGAAGGCCAACAAATGGGGCAAAACACGAGCTCAAAGGATAAAGTTCATTGGGGAAGAAGACCCCCTTTTATAAGTTGGGACAAATCCAACAATTATGCCCCAGCCCGCACACAAGTGGTACTACCACCCAGAGGAGCGGTACTACCGCTTGGGGCGGTAGTTTCAGGTGTAACACTAAGAGATAACAAAAGTCTAGGCACGGTAATTCCACCGGAGCGGTACTAACGTCCTCACAAGAGGTACAACCACTTAGTGTCTCAGGACACAGAGAACGAGCGGCGGTAGAGGGATGGTAGGACGACAGTACCGCATGAAGCGGTACTACCGCACCCTACTATCGCTCTACTAATGTGGACGCAACAAGAGACTACAGAAGCAAAGATATAGGCGGTAGTGTGATGGCAGTCGGTCGCGGAAGTACCACGAGAACGGTACTACCGCTGGACAGGTGCGGTACTACCGTCCAAAATTGTACTACCATGCCCAACTGTCGTCCTACTGCCACTGAAGCGAAAACAAGTCCAGAAGGCAGAACACAAGCGGTAGTGCCCGCAGCACTGGACCACGGAAGTACCACGCAAGCGGTACTACTGCTACCCTGTGCGGTACTACAGCTACTGAGCTGCAAAATATCCCTAGCAAAACATAAGGATACAATGAAGCCTGAACTGCCAAAACTTGTGCAAATGATCTCTGAATTGAACAAACTCAAGCTTGTTCGATAGATAACGACGAATACTATCCAACAATGACTTCTTGCCAAAACTTTAAAAAACATTCCAAAAGAGACTTCTTGCCAAAATTGGCCACAGTTCCAACGGACGATTTGTTCATAACAAAGTGTGGCGGACAATTTGTCCACAATGAAAAGTGTGACACACCACTGTTTAGCACAGAAATTTTGGAAATGTATGGCTCCCAGAAAAACATGTCCACAGTATTGACCACAAAACTGTGACAGTTCTACAACACGATTTGTAAATGTAACTGTGTCTAAAATGTGGCAAGGGTAGAATACCACTCAAGAGTTGCTTGGTGTCCATATCACACCAAGCACTTCATTCTGGAAGTATGCTTTCCTTGCGAAACTGAAACGAGGAGAGAATTGGAGAGTTCACATTAGATTCTCAACTAGAAGAAATTAATAGGAAACATGCATCACTTTTTCCTAAAATAAGATAAAAGACATATAATATACAATTTCATCCCGTATTTTCTGAATTGATCATAGCGAATCATCTATCTGGTCATCAACATTGCACTCAATGGTGCCGCCTTAAATGAAATTTGGAACACTTATTAAATACTTGGACGACCAATAACTAATAATATGAAAAATAAGCAGTCTTGGGTATGTTTATCCAACCTCACTTTCCTAACAAATCCATATTTTCGCATTCCAAAGCATGGTTCTTCACTAGATCAACATGCGGTGCCTGATACAACAATAAGATCTTCAAGTTACGGCGGAGAGAATGGATCACACGAAAACCTTGGCCTGTTCATCACCTACTCATCTGAAACTGATTTATGAAAAGGGTGAATACTTCTGTTGATTGATTTACAGTGAGTGTGGCTCCTCTCTTTGTATGGAGATGATTTATTAGGGTGTGGCTCCTAATAATAGGATCTACCAATTGATACTTTCCAAATAATAATATACACTATCCTTAAATAAATGGGATATTATCCCTTATTTGATAGGAATGGATTGTGGCGGCTTCCCCTCATCCTAATACCAAACAAAAGTGTGTGATCTCACAATTTTCCAAACATTCATGTGGCGACATGTAGTAGAAAAGGAGAAATGCTCTACGTCTATGCTATTTATAGTTGAGTGCATATGAGAACAAAAACAAATAGGATAAAGAGCAACATCCATCAATAGAACATTTTTATAGACGAGGACGAAACCATACAAATTATTGTTGTTATCAGGTTATAATATTTGAGGTTTATTTTCTACAACCATTTAAGAGGGTGCATGTGATCCTAATGCATCCTAGTATTGTAGTTTTCCATACTTCCAATCTATAATTTTGCTTAGCTCTGTAGGAAAGACATGGTGGGGCACATTGTCATGTTTAGATTGCTCATGTGTTTTGTTCTTCTCCACTTGAACACCTAAAGTTTATTATATCAGAACACAAATAAGGAACAATGTGATCAGTAAAATCTAAATACAATTACAATGACAAACCCGATTTTAGGATTTTAGTTTCTCCACTTGATGTTGCGGCTACAACTTCTGTATTTCTTGACTTACTCACGCGTTTTGGAGGTTCCACCTCAATAACATGTTTTATATTGGGGATCTCACTATCCAGACCTTCTACACAGACATCAGCTGCAGCCATGGAGGCTTCAAATTTTCTTTTGCTGCTTTTCTTATGCTTGCTGGCACCAACTGCTTGTTTGCTTTGCTTTGGAGTTGACAATTTTTTAATTCGTTTTCACAGCTTAGACGTGCTATTCTCATCTTGCTCTTCCACATTTTCATCTATTACAAAGTGCAATAAACCTTTTTCATGTCAACATGGTTGCTCGTTTAGTGAAAAATGAGAAGACCATTTCTGGAAACACGCAAAGTGCCATATTTACCATGAGCCCAAAAGGTTATTGTCCTACTTTCACGCATAATACATGTGGAGGAGTATAGACAAAGCTTCCTTCTTTGGAAGAATGTGATAGTACCCAACTACAGATGTCGCTTTTGGAAATGGATCATTCACAAAAAGTGGACCAGTCCTACTATGAAAGAGAAAGCCAAAAATTGTCAGTATCCTTTAAAATGGGTATCACTTTTCATCGGGATGTACCATACAATGGTCTTACTTAATAAACTAATTAGTAGTTGATCAAAAGGGATGTAACCTCAAATCATAAAACTATCTAGTAGGTAAAGTCTTAGGCTAGAGCAAATGCGGAATAAAAATAGTGTTTAATTTGTCACGCACAAAACTAAAACAACTAGGCTCACCTATGTGCACCAACAACTTATGCTAAGCAAGATAAACAACTATGTGATAGCATGATATATAACATGAAACACTATGGCTATCACAAAGTAAAGTGCATTTGTAAAGGGCCCGAGTAAGAGATAACTGAGGCACGCGAAGATGGCGATGTATCCCGAAGTTCACACCCTGGCGGATGCTAATCTCAGTTTGGAGCTGTGTGGAGGCACAATCTTCCCCAAGAAGCCACTAGGGCCACTTTAATATCCTCACGTCGTCGCACAATGCAAGATGTCGTGATTCCACAAAGGGACCCATGAGGGCGGTCACCTAATCCGTACAAGTGGAAACCCTTCGGGTGGTCACCGGAATCCGTACACTTTGGCAACCCTTGGGTGCGGTCATCGGAACCCGTACAAATTGCTCGGGCGGATCTCCACAACATAATTGGAGACCCCGACGCTTGCTCGGAGCTTTACACCACAATGATTAAGCTCCCAACATACCAACCGTCTAGGGTACCAAAGCACCCAAGAGGAACAAACTCTAGGGTTCCCAAACAACCAAGAGTAATAAGCTTCTCAACTTTTACTTCCACGTATCACCGTCGAGAACTCATAACGATGCATCAAATGCAATGGCAAGGGCACACGAAGTGCCCAATTCCATCTCTCCCAAAGCCCACCATCACAACTAATTCTATGGAGGAAAATGATACGAAGAACGAACAAGAGAACATGAAGAACTCCAAGATCTAGATCCAAGGGGTTCCCTCGCACAGAGGAGAAAGTGATTGGTGGAAACGTAGATATAGAAATCCTCTCTCTTTTCCCTCAAGAGCTAACAAGAATTATTGGAGGGATTGAGAGATGGAAAGCTCGAAGAAGGTCAACAAATGGGGCAAAACACGAGCTCAAAGGATAAAGTACATTGTGGAAGAAGATCCCCTTTTATAGGAGGGGACAAATCCAACCGTTATGCCCCAGCCCGCACACAAGCGTTACTACCGCCCAGAGGAGCGGTACTACCGCTTGGGGCGGTAGTTTCAGGTGTAGCACTAAGAGAGAACGAAAGTCCAGGCGTGGTAGTTCCGCCAGAGCGGCACTAACGTCCTCACAAGAGGTACTACCACTTAGTGTCTCAGGACACAGAGAACCAACTTTAGTAGAGGGATGGTAGGACGGCAGTACCGCACGAAGCGGTACTACCACATCCTACTATTGCTCAACTACCATGGATCCAACGAGGGCCTATAGAAGCAAAGATAGATGAAGTAGTGTGACGTAAGTCGGTCGCGGAAGTACCGCGAGAGTGGTACTACCATTGGGAAGTTATGGTACTACCCTCCAAAATGGTACTACCATGCTGAACTGTCGTCCCACTGCCGCCGAAGCGAAAATGAGTCCAGAAGCCTGAAGACAAGTGGCAGTGCCCGCGGCACTGCACCACGGAAGTACCGCGCAAGCGGTACTACCGCTACTGAGCTTCAAAATAGCCCAAGCAAAACAGAAGGACACAATAAAGCCTAAACTGCCAAAACTTTTGCAAATGAGTTCCGAATTGAGCAAACTCAATCTTGTTGGATAGATAATGACAAATACTATCCAACATCGAATTACTGCAAAAACATTAAAAAACAATCCAGAAAAACTTCTTGCCAAAATTGGCCACAGTTCCGACGGACGATTTGTACGTCACAAAGTGCGGTGGACGACTTGTCCACAATGAAAAGTGTTATACACCACTGTTTAACACAGTAATTTTAGAAATGTATGGGTCCCAGAAAAACATTTCCACACTGTTGACTAAAAAACTGTGACAGTTCTACAACGTGATTTCTAAATGTAACTGTCGTGGTTCTAAGTCTGACAGTAGAATGGGGGGTAGGTATGAGGAGGCAAGATCCTAGCTACGATGAGGTTGTGCACGCAAGATTTACGAGTTCAGGCTCTTCTCGGAGGAAGTAACAGCCCTACGTCTCGGTGCCCGGGGGCTCAGTCGATTGGATTATGCGTGAAGTTACAGAGGGTGCGAACTATTGTCCCAGAGGAGGGGGTGGCTTATATGGAGTGCGCCAGGACCCCAGCCGTCCCCTGTTACATAGGGTTCAATGTACATAAAGAGGGGACGTTACTGGTAACGTCAGCATTAAAGTCATATAAATGACCATTAAGACTATGGAGTGAACGCCCGACCATTGCCATTCAGTGTGACCTTAGATCTTCTATACTCCGAGTAGTCTCTGATATGGTCGAGTGATTATATCTTTGTCAACCGTTAGTCGAGTGGGTTGCACCTTGAGGTGATTCCAGTCGGTAGAATTTGCTGTCCTTTGAATGTCCTTGACTGTAGGGCAGTGTCCTTGGGAAGGGTGCTTAGATCAGGTATATTGCCCTACCCTAGGTACATGTCATCGTCAGTAACCATGTTTAAAATGTGGCAAGGGTACAATACTACTTAAGAGTGTCTGGATATCCATATCTCACTGAGAACTTCATTCTGGAAGTATGCTTTCCTTGCGAAACTGAAACGAAGAGAGAATCAGAGAGTTCACATTAGATTCTCAACTAGAAAACAGTTATAGGAAACAAGCATCAGTTTTTCCGAAAATAAGAGAAAAGACATATAACATACAATTTCACCCCGTATTTTCTGAATTGATCACAAAGAATGATCATTCTGGTCATCAACGTTTTACTCAATGGTGCCGCCTTCAATAATATTTGAAACACTTATTAAATACTTGGAGTACCAAAAACTAATAGTATGAAAAATAAGCAGTCTTGGGTATGTTTGTCCAACCTAACTTTCCAGACAAATCCATATTTTCACATTCCAAAGCAAGGTTATTCACTAGATCAACATGCGGTGCCTGATAAAACAATTAGATCTTCAAGTTACGGCAGAGAGAATGGATCACACGAAAAGCTTGGACTATTTATCACCTACTCATCTAAAACTTATTTATGAAAAGGGTGAGTACTTCTTTTGATTGATTGATTGATAGTGGGTGTGGCTTCTCTCTTTGTATGTAGATGATTTATTAGGTAGTGTCTCCTAGTCATAAGATCTACCAATTGATACTTTTCGAACAATAATAATTTTTTCTTATCTAATACACTATCCTTAAATAAGTCGGATACTATCCCTTATTTCATGGGAATGGATTGTGGGGGCTTCCCCTCATCCTAAGACCAAACAAAAGTGTGTGATCTCACAATTTTCCAAACATTCATGTGGTGACATGTGGTACAAAAGGAGAAATGCTCTAAGTCTATGCTATTTATAGTTGAGTGCATATGAGAACAAAAACAAATATAATAAAGAGCAACATCCATCATTACAACATTTTTATACGAGGACGAAACCATACAAATTATTGTTTCTAATAGGTCATAATATTTGAGGTTTATTTTCTAGAACCATTTCAGAGTGTGCATGTGATCCTAATGCATCCTAGTATTGTAGTTTTCAATACTCTCTATCTGTAGTTTAGCTTAGCTCTATAGGAAAGACATGTTGGGGCATACTATCACGTTTAGATTGCTCCTGTGTTTTTTCTTCTCCACATGAACACCTAAAGTTGATTATATAAGAACAAAAATAAGGAACAATGTGATCAGTAAACTCTAAATACTGTTACAATGACTAACCCGATTGTAGGATTTTAGTTTATGCACTTGCCATTGTGGCTGCAGCTTCTGTATTTCTTGACTTCCTCACGGGTTTTTGAGGTTCCACCTCAATAACATCTTTTATTGTGGGGATCTCACTATCTAGACCCTCTTTACAGACATCAGCTGCAGCCATGCAGGCTTTAGATTTTCTTTTGCTGTTTTTCTTATGCTTGCTGGCACCAACCGCTTGTTTGCCTTGCTTTGGAGTTGACACTTTTGTAATTCATTTTCGCAGCTTAGACGTGCCATTCTCATCTTGTGCTTCCACATTTTAATTTATTACGGAGTGCAATGAACCTTTTTCATGTCAACGTGGTTGCTCGTTTAGTGAAAATCAAAAGACCATTTCCTGAAACACGCGCAGTGTCATATTTACCATGAGCCCAAAAAGTTATTGTCCTGCATTCACGCATAAAAAGTCACAACAAATCTTATTTATACATGTGGAGCAAAATAGACAAAACTTCCTTGTATGGAAGAATGTGATAGTACTCAACTATAGATGTCGTTTTTGGAAATGGATCATTCACAAATAGTGGAGTACTCATACTGTGAAAGAGAAAGCCGAAAAAATGTCAGTATCCTTGAAAAAGGGTATCACTTTTCATCGGGATGTATCATACAATGTTCTTTAATAAACTTATTAGTGGTTGATCAAAAGGGATGTAACCTAAAATCATAAAACTATCTGGTAGGTAAAGGCTTAGGCTGGAGCAAATGCCGAATAAAACTGGTGTTTAATTTCTCAAGCACAAAACTAAAACAACTAGGCTCACCTATGTGCACCAACAACTTATGCTAAGCAAGATAAATAACTATGTCATAGCAAGATATACAACATGAAACACTATGGCTATCACAAAGTAAAGTGCATGAGTAAAGGGCCCAGGTAAGAGATAACCGAGGCACGAGGAGATGACGATGTATCCCAAAGTTCACACCCTTGCAGATGCTAATCTCCATTTGGAGCAGTGTGGAGGTACAATGTTTCCCAAGAAGCCACTAGGGCCACCGTAATCTCCTCACGCCCTCGCACAATGCAAGATGTCGTGATTCCACAAAGGGACCCATTAGGGCAGTCACCTAATCCATACAAATGTCAAACCTTGGGGCGGTCACCGGAACCCGTACCCATTTGGCAACCCTTGGGGGCGGTCATCAAACCCCATATAAATTGCTCGGGGAGATCTCCACAACCTAATTGGAGACCCAGAAGCTTGCCCGGAGCTTTACACCACAATGATTGAGCTCCAAACGCACTAACCGTCTAGGGCACCAAAGCACCCAAGAGGAACAAGCTCTAGCTAGGTTGCCCACATGACCAACTTTTACTTCCATGAATCACCGTGGATAACTCAAACCGATGCATCAAATGCAATGCCAAGGGCACATGAAGTGCCCAATTCCTTATCTCCAAATCCCACCATAACAACTAATGATATGGACGAAAATGAGTGGAAGAACGAAGAAGAGAACATGAAGAACTCCAAGATCTAGATCCAAGGGGTTCCCCTCACATAGAGGAGAAAGTGATTGGTGGAAACGTAGATCTAGATATCCTCTCTCTTTTCCCTCAAGAGCTAGCAAGAATCATTGGAGGGATTGAGAGATGGAAAGCTCGAAGAAGGTCAACAAAAGGGGCAAAACACAAGCTCAAAGGATAAAGTTCATTGGCGAACAAGACCCCCTTTTGTAGGTGGGGACAAATCCAACCGTTATGCCCCCAGCCCGCACATAATCGGTACTACGGCTCATAGGAGCGGTACTACTGCTTGGGGCGGTAGTTTCAGTTGTAGCACTAAGTGAGAACAAAAGTCCAGGCGAGGTAGTTCCGCCAGAGCGGTACTAACGTCCTCACAAGAGGTACTACCACTTAGTGTCTCTGGAGACAAAGAACCAGCAACAGTAGAGGGATGGTAGGACGGCAGTACCGCACAAAGCAGTACTACCACACCCTACTATCGCTCTACTACCTTGGATGCAGCGAGAGACAACAGAAACAAAGATATATGCAGTACTATGATGAATGTCAGTCACGGAAGTACCGCGAGAGTGGTACTACCGCTGGGCAGGTGCGGTACTGCCGTCCTAAATAGTACTACCATGCCCAACCGTCGTCCTACTGCCGCTGTAGCGAAAATGAGTCCAGAAGCCCGAACACAAGCGGTAGTGCCCACGGCACTGGACCAGGAAGTACCGTGCAAGCGGTACTACCACTACCCGGGGAGGTACTACCGCTACTGAGCCTCAAAATAGCCCAAGCAAAACTGAAAGATAAAATAAAGTCTGAACTGCCAAAACTTCGGCAAATGAGTTCCGAATTGAGCAAATTCAAGCTTGCTAGATAGATGATGACAAATACTATCCAATGGCGACTTCTTGCAAAAAGAAAACAATCCAAAAAAAACTTCTTGCCAAAAT
Organism: Aegilops longissima; assembly: GCA_021605205.1. Taxonomy (NCBI): domain Eukaryota; kingdom Viridiplantae; phylum Streptophyta; class Magnoliopsida; order Poales; family Poaceae; genus Aegilops; species Aegilops longissima. The sequence goes on along the minus strand of CM038680.1, from coordinate 510,506,160 downwards.
TGGGCACAATTCCGACGGACGATTTGTACGTCACAAAGTGTGGCGGATGATTGTCCACAATGAAAAGTGTGATACAACATTGTTTAACACAGAAATTTTAGAAACGTATGGCTCCCAGCAAAACATGTCCACAGTGTTGGCTACAACATCGTGACTGCTCTACAACGTGATTTGTAAATGTAACCATGTTTAGAATGTGGCAAGGGTCCACTCAAGAGTGTTTGGATGTCCATATCACACTAAGCACTTCGTTATGCAAGTATGCTTTCCTTGCAAAACTTAAACGAAGATAGAATCGGAGAATTCACATTAGTTTCTCAACTGGAAGACAGTTATAGGAAACATGCATCATTTTTTCCTGAAATAAGAGAAAAGACATATAACATAGAACTTCATCCCGTATTTCCTGAATTGATCAACGAAAATCATCTATCTGGTCAACGTTGTACTCAATAGTGTCACCTTCAATGAAATTTGGAACACTTATTAAATACTTGGAGGACCAATAACTGATAATATGAAAAATAAGCAGTCTTGGGAATGTTTATCCAACTTTAATTTCCAGACAAATCCATATTTGCGCATTCCAAAGCATGGTTCTTCACTAGATGAACATCCGGTGCGTGATACATCAATTAGATCTTCAAGTTACGGTAGAGAGAATGGATTACACGAAAAGCTTGGCCTATTCATCACCTACTCATCTCAAACTAATATATGAAAAGGGTGAATACTTCTTTTGATCGATTGACAGTGGGTGTGGCTCCTCTGTTTGTATGGAGGTGATTTATTAGGGTGTGGCTCCTAATAATAGGATCTACCAATTGATACTTTCTGAACAATAATAATTTTTTTAACTAATACACTATCCTTAAATAAATGGGATATTATCCCTTATTTGATAGGAATGGATTGTGGCTGCTTCCCCTCATCCTAATATCAAACAGAAGTGTGTGATATCACACTTTTGCAAACATTCACGTGGCGACATGTGGTAGAAAAGGAGAAATGCTCTAAGTCTGTGCTATTTATAGTTGAGTGCATATGAGAACAAATACAAATAGAATAAAGAGCAACATCCATCATTAGAACATTTTTATAGACGAGGACGAAACCATACAAATTATTGTTGTTAACAGGTTATGATATTTTAGGTTTATTTTCTGCAACCATTTCAGAGGGTGCATGTGATCCTAATGCGTCCTAGTATTGTAGTTTTCAATACTTTTAATCTTTACTTTAGCTTAGCTTTATAGGGAAGACATTTTGGGGCAAATTGTCACGTTTAGATTGCTCCTGTGTTTTGTTCTTCTCCACTTGAACTCCTAACGTTGATTATATCAGAACACAAATAAGGAACAATGTGATCAGTAAAATCTAAATGTAGTTACAATGACTCACCCGATTGTAGGATTTTAGTTTCTCCACTTGCTGTTGCAGCTACAACTTCCGTATTTCCTGACTTACTCACGGGTTTTGGAGGTTCCACCTCAATAAGATGTTTTATTGGGGGGATCTCACTATCCAGACCCTCTACACAGACATCAGCTGCAGCCATGGAGGCTTCAGATTTTCTTTTGCTGCTTTTCTAATGCTTGCTGGCACCAACTGCTTGTTTGCTTTGCTTTGGAGTTGACACTTCTGTAATTCATTTTCGCAGCTTAGACGTGATATTCTCATCTTGCTCGTCCACATTTTCATCTAGTACGGAGTGCAATGAACCTTTTCAATGTCAACATGGTTGCTCGTTTAGTGAAAAATCAGAAGACCATTTGCTGAAACACGCAAAGTGTCATATTTACCATGAGCCCAAAATGTTATTGTCCTACTTTCACGCATAAAAAAATCACAACAAATCTTATGTTACATGTGGAGCAGTATAGACAAAACTTCCTTGTATGCAAGAATGTGATAGTACTCAACTACATTTGTTGTTTTTGGAAATGGATCATTCACAAATAATGGACCAGTCATACTGTGAAAGAGAGAGCCACAAAATGTTAGTATCCTTGAAAAAGGGTATCACTTTTCATCGGGATCTACCATACAATGGTCTTATTTAATAAAATGTTTAGTGGTTGATCAAAAGGGATGTATCATAAAATCATAAAACTATCTAGTAGGTAAAGGCTTAGGCTAGAGCAAATGCGGAATAAAACTAGTGTTTAATTTGTCAAGAACAAAACTGAAACAACTAGGCTCGCCTATGTGCACCAACAACTTATGCTAATTAATCAACATAAACAAATATGTGATAGCAAGATATATAACGTGAAACACTATGGCTATCACAAAGTAAAGTGCATGTGTAAAGGGCCTGGGTAAGAGATAACCGAGGCACGCGGAGATGACGATGTATCCCGAAGTTCAGACCCTTGCGGATGCTAATCTCCGTTTGGAGCAGTGTGGAGGCACAATGTTCTCCAAGAAGCCACTAGGGCCACCATAATCTCCTCAAGCCCTCGCACAATGCAAGATGCCGTGATTCCACAAAGGGACCCATGGGGGCGGTCACCTAATCCGTACAAATGCCAACCCTTGGGGCGGTCATTGGAACCCGTACACTTTAGCAACCACAACGATTGAGCTTCGAACGCTTGCCCGGAGCTTTACACCACAATGATTGAGCTTCGATCGCATCAACCGTCTAGGGCACCAAAGCACCCAAGAGGAACAAGCTCTAGGGTTCCCAAACAACCAAGAGTAATAAGCTTCTCAACTTCTACTTCCACGTATCACCGTGGAGAACTTAAACCGATGCATCTGATGCCATGGCAAGGTCACACGAAGTGCCCAATTCCTTCTCTCCCAAATCCCACCGTAACAACTAGTGCTATGGAGGAAAATGAGAGGAAGAATGAAGAAGGGAACATGAAGAACTCCAAGATCTAGGTCCAAGGGGTTCCCCTCACATAGAGGAGAAAGTGATTGGTGGAAATATAGATCTAGATATCCTCTCTCATTTCCCTCAAAAGATGGCAAGAATCATTGCAGGGATTGAGAGATCGAATGCTCGAAGAAGGTTAATAAATGGGGCAAAATACGAGCTCAAAGGATAAAGTTCACTAGGGAAGAAGACCCCCGTTTATAGGTTGGTACAAATCCAAGAGTTATGCCCCCAGCCCGCACAGAAGCGGTACTACCGCATAGAGGAGCGAAACTACCACTTGGGGCGGTAGTTTCAGGTGTAGCACTAAGAGAGAATGAAAGTACAAGCCCGGTAGTTCCACCAGAGTGGTACTAGCATCCTCACAAGAGGTACTACCACTTAGTGTCTCAGGACACAGAGAACGAGTGGCAGTAGAGGGATGGTAGGATGGTAGTACTGCAAGAAGCGGTACTACCACACCCTACTATCGCTCTACTACCGTGGATGTAGCGAGGGACTATAGAAGCAAAGATATATGCGGTAGTGTGACGTAAGTCGGTCACGGAATTACCACGAGAGCGGTACTACTGCTGGGCAGGTGCGGTACTATCGTCCAAAATGGTACTACCGTGCCTAACTGCCGTCCTACTGCCGCCGAAGAGGAAACGAGTCCAGAAGCTCGAAAACAAGCAGTAGTGCCCGCTGCACTGGACCATGGAAGTACCGCGAAAGTGGTACTACCACTACCCAGGGCGGTACTACCGTACTGAGCTTCAAAATAGCCCAAGAAAAACTGAAAGATAAAATAAAGTCTGATCTGCCAAAACTTCGGCAAATGAGTTCCGAATTGAGCAAATTCAAGCTTGCTGGATAGATGATGAGAAATACTATCCAATGGCGACTTCTTGCAAAAACATTAAAAACAATCCAAAAAAACTTCTTGCCAAAATTGGGCACAATTACGACGGACGATTTGTACGTCACAAAGTGTGGCGGATGATTGTCCACAATGAAAAGTGTGATACAACATTGTTTAACACAGAAATTTTAGGAACGTATGGCACCAAGAAAAAGATGTCCATAGTGTTGATTGCAAAACTTTGATAGTTCTACAACGTGATTTGTAAATGTAACCATGTTTAAAATGTGGCAAGGGTAGAATACCACTCAAGAGTGTTTGGATGTCCTTATCATACTGAGCACTTCTTTCTGGAAGTATGCTTTCCTTGCTCAACTGAAACGAAGAGAGAAGCGGAGAGTTCACATTAGATTCTCAACTAGAACACAGTTATAGGAAACATGCATCATTTTTTCCTCAAATAAGAGAAAAGATATATAACATACAATTTCATCTCGTATTTTCTGAATTGATCACAGTGAATCATCTATCTAGTCATCAATGTTGTACTCAATGGTGCCACCTTCAATAAAATTTAAAAGACTTATTAAATACTTGGAGGACCAATAACTAATAATATGACAAATAAGAAGTCCTAGGTATGTTTATCCAACTTGACTTTCTTGACAATCCATATTTTTGCATTCCAAAGCCTGGTTCTTCACTAGATTAACATGCGGTGCCTGATACATCAATTAGATCTTCAAGTTACGGCAGAGAGAATAGATCACACGAAAAGCTTGGCCTATACATCACCTACTCATCTGAATCTGATTTATACAAAGGGTGAATACTTCTTTTGATTGATTGATAGTGGGTGTGGCTCCTCTCTTTGTATGGAGATGCTTTATTATGGTGTGGCTCCTAATAGTAGGATCAACCAATTGATGCTTTCGAAACAATAATATTTTTTTCTTAACTAATACACCATCCTTAAATAAATGGGATACTATCCCTGATTTGATAGGAATGGATTGTGGTGGCTTCGCCTCATCCTAATACCAAACAAAAGTGTGTGATCTCACACTTTTCCAAACATTCAAATGGCGACATGTGGTAGAGAAGAAGAAATTGTCTAAGTCTATGCTATTTATAGTGGAGTGCGTATGAGAGCAAAAATAAATAAAATAAAGAGCAACATCCATCATTAGAATATTTTTATAGACGAGGACGAAACAATACAAATTATTGTTGTTAACAGGTCATAATATCTTAGGTTTATTTTATACAACCATTTCAGAGGGTGCATGAGATCCTAATGTGTCCTAGTATTGTAGTTTTCAATACTTTCAATCTATACTTTAGGCTAGCTTTGTAGGAAAGACATCTTGGGGCATACTGTCATGTTTAGAATGCTCCTGTGTTTTGTTCTTATCCACTTGAACACCTAAAATTGATTATATCAGAACACAAATAAGGAACAATGTGATCAGTAAAATCTAAATACAGTTACAATGACTAACCCGATGGTAGGATTTTCGTTTCTCCACTTGCTGTTGCTGCTGCGGATTCTGTATTTCTTGACTTACTCACGGGTTTTGGTAGTTCCACCTCAATAACATGTTTTTTTGTGGGGATCTCAATATCCAGACCCTCTGCACAGACATCAACTGCAGCCATGGAGGCTTCAGATTTTCTTTTGCTACTTTTCTTATGCTTGCTGGCACCAACTACTTGTTTGCTTTGGAGTTGACACTTTCGTAATTCGTTTTCGCGGCTTAGACGTGCTATTCTCATCTTGTTCGTCCACATTTTCATCTATTACGGAGTGCAATGAACCTTTTCCATGTCAACGTGGATGCCCATTTAGTGAAAAATCAGAAGACCATTTCCTGAAACACGCGAAGTTCATATTTTCCATGAGCCCAAAATGTTATTGTCCTACTTTCACGCATAAAAAAATCACAACAAATCTTATGTTACATGTGGAGAAGTATAGACAAAACTTCCTTGTATGCAAGAATGTGATAGTACTCAACTACATTTGTTGTGTTTGGAAATGGCTCATTCACAAATAGTGGACCAGTCATACTATGAAGGAGAAAGCCGAAAAATGCCAGTATCCTAGAAAAAGGTATCAGTTTTCATCAGGATGCACCATACAATGGTCTTATTTGATAAACTGATTTGTGGTTGATCCAAATGTATGTAACGTAAAATCATAAAACTATCTAGTAGGTAAAGGCTTAGGCTAGAGCAAATGTGGAATAAAAATAGTGTTTAATTTGTCAAGCACAAAACTAAAACAACTAGGCTCACCTATGTGCACCATCAACTTATGCTAATTAAGAAAGATAAAGAACTATGTGATAGCAACATATATAACATGAAACATTATGGCTATCACAAAGTAAAGTGCATGAGTAAAGGGCCCGGGTAAGAGATAACCGAGGCATGTGGAGATGACGATGTATCCCGAAGTTCACACCTTTGCGGATGCTAATCTCTGTTTGGAGCAGTGTGGAGCCACAATGTTCCCCAAGAAGCCACTAGGGCCACAATAATCTCCTGACGCCCTCGCACAATGCAAGATGCCGTGATTCCACAAAGGGACCCATGAGGGCGTTCACCTAATCCGTACAAATGCCAACCGTTGGGGCGGTCACCAGAACCCGTACTATTTGTAAACCCTTGGGGGCGGCCATCGGAACCCGTACAATTGCTCGCGGAGATCTCCAAAACCTAAATGGAGACCTCGACGCTTTCCCAGAGCTTTACACCATAATGATTGAGCTTTGAACGCACCAAACGTCTAGGGCACCAAAGCACCCAAGAGGAACAACCTCTATGGTTCCGAAACTACCAAGAGTAATAAGCTTCTCAACTTTTACTTCCACGTATCATCGTGGAGAATTTAAACCGAAGCATCCAATGCAATGGCAAGGGCACACGAAGTGCCCAATCCCTTATGTCCCAAATCCCATCCTAAGAACTAATGCTATGAAGGAAAATGAGAGGAAGAATGAAGAAGAGAAATCAAAGAACTCCAAGATCTTGATCCAAGGGGTTCCCCTCACATAGAGGAGAAAGTGATTGGTGGAAATGTAGATCTAGATATCCTCTCTCATTTCCCTCAAAAGATAGCAATAATTATTGCAGGGATTGAGAGATGGATTGCTTGAAGAAGTTTAACAAAGGGGAAAAAATACGAGCTCAAAGAATAAAGTTCACTAGGGAAGAAGACCCCCTTTTATAGGTGGGGACAAATCCAACAGTTATGCCCCGGGCCCACACAAAAACGGTACTACCGCCCAAAGGAGCGGAAGTACCGCTTGGGGCGGTAGTTTCAGTTGTAGCACTAAGAGAGAATGAAAGTCCAGGCCTGGGAGTTCCATCAGAGCGGTACTAACATCCTCAGAAGATGTACCATAACTTAGTGTCTCAGGACACAGAGAACCAGCGACAGTAGAGGGATGGTAGGACGGTAGTATTGCACGAAGCGGTACTACCACACCCTACTATCGCTCTACTACCGTGGATGTAGCGAGGGACTATAGAAGCAAAGATATATGCGGTAGTGTTACGTAAGTCGGTCACGGAAGTACCACGAGAGTGGTACAACCGCTGGGCAGGTGCAGTACTACCGTCCAAAATGGTACTACCATGCCCAACTACTGTTCTACTGCCGCCGAAGTGAAAACGAGTACAGAAGCCCGAACGCAAGAGGTAATGCCCGCGGCACTAGACCACGGAAGTACCGCGCAAGGGTACTACCACTACCGAGGGCGGTACTTCTGGTACTGAGCTTCAAAATAGCCCAAGAAAAACAGAAGGATAAAATAAAGTCTGAACTGCCAAAACTTCAGCAAATGAGTTCCAAATTGAGCAAACTCAAGCTTGCTGGATAGATGATGACAAATACTGTCCAATGGAGACTTCTTGCAAAAACAATAAAAAACAATCCAAAAAAACTTACCAAAATTGGCCACAGTTCCGACGGACGATTTGTACGTCACAAAGTGCGGCGGATGACTTGTCCACAATGAAAAGTGTGATACACCACTGTTTAACACATAACTTTTAGGAACGTATGGCCCCCAGAAAAAGATGTCCACAGTGTTGACTACAAAACTGTGACAGTTCTACAACGTGATTTGAAAATGTAACCATGTTTAAAATGTGGCAAGGGTAAAATACCACTCAAGAGTGTCTGGATGTCCATATCATACTGAGCACTTCGTTCTGGAATTATGCTTTCCTTGTGCAACTGAAACGAAGAGAGAATCGGAGAGTTCACATTAGATTCTCAACTAGAAGACAGTTATAGGAAACAAGCATCATTTTTTCCTAAAATAAGAGAAAAGATATATAACATGCAATTTCATCTCGTATTTTCTGAATTGATCACAGCGAATCATCTATCTTGTCATCTACATTGTATTCAATGATGCCGCCTTCAATAAAATTTAAAACACTTATTAAATACTTGGAAAACCAACAACTAATAATATGAAAAATAAGCAGTCTTGGGTATGTTTATCCAACTTGACATTCCTGACAAATCCATATTTTCGCATTAAGCATGGTTCTTCACTAGATCAACATGCGGTGCCTGATACATCTATTAGATCTTCAAGTTATGGCAGAGAGAATGGATCACACGAAAAGCTTGGTCTATTCATCACCTACTCATCTGAAACTGATTTGGACAAGGGTGAATACTTCTTTTGATTGATTAAGAGTGGGTGTGGCTCCTCTCTTTGTATGGAGGTGATTTATTATGGTGTGGCTCCTAATAGTAGGATCTACATATTGGTACTTTCGAAACAATAATATTTTTTCTTAACTAGTAGACTATCCTTAAATAAATTGGATATTATCCCTTATTTGATAGGAATGGATTGTGGTGGCTTCACCTCCTCCTAATACCAAACAAAAGTGTGTGATCTCACACTTTTCCAAACATTCACATGGCGACATGTGGTAGAGAAGAAGAAATGCTCTAAGTCTATGCTACTTATAGTTGAGTGCGTGAGAGAAAAAAAAATAGAATAAAGAGCAACATCCATCGTTAGAACATTTTTATAGACGAGGACGAAACCATACAAATAATTGTTGTTATCAGGTCATAATATTTGAGGTTTATTTTCTACAACCATTTCAGAGGGTGCATGAGATCCTAATGTGTCCTAGTATTGTTGTTTTGAATACTTTCAATATGTAATTTAGGCTGAGCTCTGTAGGAAATACATCTTGGGGCATCTTGACATGTTTAGAATGCTCATGTGTCTTGCTCTTATCCACTTGAACACCTAAAGTTGATTATATCGAACACAAATAAGGAACAATGTGATCAGTAAAATCTAAATATAGTTACAATGATTAACCCGATTGTAGGATTTTAGTTTCTCCACTTCTTTGGTGTTGGAGGTTCCACCTCAATAACATGTTTTTTTTGGGGATCTCACTATCTAGACCCTATGCACAGACATCAACTGCAGCCATGGAAGCTTCAGATATTGTTTTGCTATTTTCTTATGCTTGTTGGCACCAACTACTTGTTTGCATTGCTTTGCTTTGGAGTTGACACTTTTGTAATTCGTTTTCGCGCTTAGGCGTGCTATTCTCATCTTGCTCTTCCCCATTTTCATCTATTACGGAGTGCAATGAACCTTTTCCATGTCAACGTGGTTGCCCATTTAGTGAAGAATCAGAAGACCATTTCCTGAAACACGCGAAGTTCATATTTTCCATGAGCCCAAAATGTTATTTTCCTACTTTCACGCATAAAAAATCACAACAAATCTTATGTTACATGTGGAGAAGTATAGACAAAACTTCCTTGTATGCAAGAATGTGATAGTACTCAACTATAGATGTCATGTTTGGAAATGGATCATTCACAAATAGTGGGCCAGTCATACTATGAAGGAGAAAGCCGAAAAATGCAAGATCCTTGAAAAAGGTATCACTTTTCATCGGGATGTACCATACAATGGTCTTATTTAATAAAATTATTAGTGGTTGATCCAAATGGATGTAACCTAAAATCATAAAACTATCTAGTAGGTAAAGGCTTAGGCTAGAGCAAATGTGGAATAGAACTAGTGTTTAATTTGTCAAGCACAAAACTAAAACAACTAGGCTCACCTATGTGCACCAACAACTTATGCTAATTAAGAAAGATAAATAACTATGTGATAGCAAGATATATAACATCAAACACTATGGCTATCACAAAGTAAAGTGCATGAGTAAAGGGCCGGGTAAGAGATAACCAAGGCATGTGGAGATGACGATGTATCCCGAAGTTCACACCCTTGAGGATGCTAATCTCCATTTGTTGCAGTGTGGAGCCACAATGTTCCCCAAGAAGCCACTAGGGCCACAATAATCTCCACACGCCTTGCACAATGCAAGATGCCGTGATTCCACAAAGGGACCCATGAGGGTGATCACCTAATCCGTACAAATGCCAACCCTTGGGGCGGTCACGGAACATGTTCACTTTTGTAAACCCTTGGGGAGGTCATCGAACCCATACAAATTGCTCGGAGATCTCCAAAACCTAAATGGAGACCTCGACGCTTTCCCGATTTTACACCATAATGATTGAGCTTTGAACGCACCAACGTCTAGGGCACCAAAGCACCCAAGAGGAACAACCTCTATGGTTCCCAAAACCCAAGAGTAATAAGCTTATCAACTTTTACTTCCACGTATCATCGTGGAGAATTTAAACCGAAGCATCAAATGCAATGGCAAGGGCACACAAAGTGCCCAATCCTTCTCTCCCAAATCCCATCCTAAGAACTAATGCTATGAAGGAAAATGAGAGGAAGAATGAAGAAGAGAACATCAAAGAACTCCAAGATCTTGATCCAAGGGTTTCACTCACATAGAGGAGAAAGTGATTGGTGGAAATGTAGATCTAGATATCCTCTCTCTTTTGCCTCAAAAGCTAGTAATAATCATTGGTGGGATTGAGAGATGGATTGCTCCAAGAAGTTTAACAAAGGGGCAAAACACGAGCTCAAAGAATAAAGTTCACTAGGGAAGAAGACCCCTTTTATAGGTGGGGACAAATCCAATCGTTATGCCCCCAGCCCACACAAAAGCGGTACTACCGCCCAAAGGAGTGGTACTACCTCTTGGGGCGGTAGTTTCAGTTGTAGCACTAAGAGAGAATGAAAGTCCAGGCCTGATAGTTCCATCGAGTGGTACTAACATCCTCGGAAGATGTACTATAACTTAGTGTCTCAGGACACAGAGAACCAGCGACAGTAGAGGGATGGTAGGACGGTAGTATTGCACACAAAGCGGTACTACCACACCCTACTATCGCTCTACTACCGTGGATGTAGCGAGGACTATAGAAGCAAAGATATATGCGTTAGTGTTACGTAAGTCGGTCACGGAAGTACCACGAGAGGTACAACCGTTGGCATGTCTTGATACTACCGTCCAAAATGGTACTACCATGCCCAACAGCCGTCTATCGCCGCCGAAGTGAAAGCGAGTCGAAGCCCGAACACAAGAGGTAATGCCCATGACACTAGACCACGGAAGTACCGCGCACACGTACCACTACCGCTCTTCGAGATTCAAAATAGCCCAAGCAAAACAGAAGGATAAAATAAAGTCTTGAACTTCCAAAACTTCAGCAAATGAGTTCCAAATTGAGCAAACTCAAGCTTTTTGGATAGATGATGACAAATACTATCCAATGGAGACTTCTTGCAAAAACAATAAAAACAATCCAAAAAACTTACCCAAAATTGGCCAATACTCCGATGATGATTTGTACGTCACAAAGTGCGGCGGATGACTTGTCCACAATGAAAAGTGTGATACACCACTGTTTAACACATAACTTTTAGGAACGTATGGCCCCCAGAAAAAGATGTCCACAGTGTTGACTACAAAACTGTGACAGTTCTACAACGTGATTTGAAAATGTAACCATGTTTAAAATGTGGCAAGGGTAAAATACCACTCAAGAGTGTCTGGATGTCCATATCATACTGAGCACTTCGTTCTGGAATTATGCTTTCCTTGTGCAACTGAAACGAAGAGAGAATCGGAGAGTTCACATTAGATTCTCAACTAGAAGACAGTTATAGGAAACAAGCATCATTTTTTCCTAAAATAAGAGAAAAGATATATAACATGCAATTTCATCTCGTATTTTCTGAATTGATCACAGCGAATCATCTATCTTGTCATCTACATTGTATTCAATGATGCCGCCTTCAATAAAATTTAAAACACTTATTAAATACTTGGAAAACCAACAACTAATAATATGAAAAATAAGCAGTCTTGGGTATGTTTATCCAACTTGACATTCCTGACAAATCCATATTTTCGCATTAAGCATGGTTCTTCACTAGATCAACATGCGGTGCCTGATACATCTATTAGATCTTCAAGTTATGGCAGAGAGAATGGATCACACGAAAAGCTTGGTCTATTCATCACCTACTCATCTGAAACTGATTTGGACAAGGGTGAATACTTCTTTTGATTGATTAAGAGTGGGTGTGGCTCCTCTCTTTGTATGGAGGTGATTTATTATGGTGTGGCTCCTAATAGTAGGATCTACATATTGGTACTTTCCGAACAATAATAATTTTTGCTTAACTAGTAGACTATCCTTAAATAAATTGGATATTATCCCTTATTTGATAGGAATGGATTGTGGCGGCTTCACCTCCTCCTAATACCAAACAAAAGTGTGTGATCTCACACTTTTACAAACATTCACATGGCGACATGTGGTAGAGAAGGAGAAATGCTCTAAGTCTATGCTACTTATAGTTGAGTGCGCATGAGAACAAAAAAATAGAATAAAGAGCAACATCCATCGTTAGAACATTTTTATAGACGAGGACGAAACCATACAAATAATTGTTGTTATCAGGTCATAATATTTGAGGTTTATTTTCTACAACCATTTCAGAGGGTGCATGTGATCCTAATGCGTCCTAGTATTGTTGTTTTGAATACTTCCAATATGTAATTTAGCTGACCTCTATAGGAAATACATCTTGGGGCATACTGACACGTTTAGAATGCTCATGTGTCTTGCTCTTCTCCACTTGAACACCTAAAGTTGATTATATCAGAAAAAAAATAAGGAACAATGTGATCAGTAAAATCTAAATATAGTTACAATGATTAACCCGATTGTAGGATTTTAGTTTCTCGCGGGTGTTGGAGGTTCCACCTCAATAACATGTTTTATTTTGGGGATCTCACTATCTAGACCCTATGCACAGACATCAGCTGCAGCCATGGAAGCTTCAGATATTGTTTTGCCGATTTTCTTATGCTTGTTGGCACCAACTACTTGTTTGCATTGCTTTGCTTTGGAGTTGACACTTTTGTAATTCGTTTTCGCAGCTTAGACGTGCTATTCTCATCTTGCTCTTCCCCATTTTCATCTATTACGGAGTGCAATGAACCTTTTCCTTGTCGACGTGGTTGCTCGCTTAGTGAAGAATCAGAAGACCATTTCCTGAAATACGCGAAGTGGCATATTAACCATGAGCCCAAAAAGTTATTTTCCAACTTTCACGCATAAAAAATCACAACAAATCGTATGTTACATGTGGAGGAGTATAGACAAAACTTCCATGTATGGAAGAATGTGATAGCACTCAACTATAGATGTCATTTTTGGAAATGGATCATTCACAAATAGTGGGCCAGTCATACTACGAAAGAGAAGCCAAAAAATGTCAGTATCCTTGAAAAAGGGTATCACTTTTCATCGGGATGTACCATACAATGGTCTTATTTAATAAAATTATTAGTGGTTGATCAAAAGGGATGTAACCTAAAATCATAAAACTGTCTAGTACGTAAAGGCTTAGGCTAGAGCAAATGCGGAATAGAACTAGTGTTTAATTTGTCAAGCACAAAACTAAAACCACTAGGCTCACCTATGTGCACCAACAACTTATGGTAAGCAAGATAAATAACTCTGTGATAGCAAGATATATAACATCAAACACTATGGCTATCACAAAGTAAAGTGCATGAGTAAAGGGCCAGGGTAAGAGATAACCAAGGCACGCGGAGATGACGATGTGCCCCGAAGTTCACACCCTTGAGGATGATAATGTCCATTTGTTGCAGTGTGGAGGCACAATGTTCCCCAAGAAGCCACTAGGGCCACCGTAATCGACACACGCCCTTGCACAATGCAAGATGCCGCAATTCCACACAGGGATCCATGAGGGTGATCACCTAATCTGTACAAATGACAACCCTTGGGGGCGAACACCGGAACATGTTCACTTTTGGCAACCCTTGGGGGAGGTCACCGGAACCCATACAAATTGCTCGAGAAATCTCCACAACCTAATGGGAGAGCCCGACGCTTGCCCGAAGATTTACACCAGAATGATTGATCTCTGAACGCACCAACTTGCTAGGGCACCAAAGCACCCAAGAGGAACAAGCTCCAGGGTGCCCAAAAACCCAAGAGTAATAAGCTTATCAACTTTTACTTCCACGTATCACCGTGGAAAACTCAAACCGATGCATCAAATGCAATGGCAAGGGCACACAAAGTGTCGCATTCCTTCTCTCCCAAATCCCACCATTACAACTAATGCTATGGAGGAAAATAAGACGAAGAACGAAGAAGAGAACACGAAGAATTCCAAGATCTAGATAAAAGGGGTTCCACTCACATAGAGGAGAAAGTGATTGGTGGAAACGTAGATATAGACCTCCTCTCTCTTTTGCCTCAAGAGCTAGTAAGAATCATTGGTGGGATTGAGAGATGGAAAGCTCCAAGAAGGTCGATAAATGGGGCACAACACGAGCTCAAAGGATAAAGTTCATTGGGGAAGAAGACCCCCTTTTATAGTTGGGGACAAATCCAATCGTTATGCCCCCAGCCCGCACACAAGCGGTACTACCGCCCGGAGGAGTGGTACTACCTCTTGGGGCGGTAGTTTCAGATGTAGCGCTAAGAGAGAACGAAAGTCCAGGAGCGATAGTTCCGCCAGAGTGGTACTAATGTCCTCACAACAGGTACTACCACTTAGTGTCTCGGGACACACAGAACCAGCGACAGTAGAGGGATGGTATGACGGCTGTATCACACAAAGCGGTACTACCACACCCTACTATCTCTCTACTATGTGGGCGCAGCGAGGGATCATAGAAGCGAAGATATAGGCGTTAGTGTGACGTAAGTCAGTCGTGGAAGTACCGCGAGAGCGGTACTACCGTTGGCCATGTGCAGTACTGTCGTCCAAAATGGTACTACCATGCCCAACAGCCGTCCTACTGCCGCCGAAGCAAAAACGAGTCCAGAAGCCCGAACACAAGTGGTAGTGCCCGCGACACTGGACCACGGAAGTACTGCACACGTGGTACTACCGCTACTGAGATTCAGAAGGGCCCAAGCAAAACAGAAGTATAAAATAAAGCTTGAACTTCCAACACTTCTGCAAATGAGTACCGAATTGAGCAAACTCAAACATTTTGATTCAATGACGACAAATACTATCCAACAGCAAATTCTAGCGAAAACATTAAAAAACAATCCAAAAAAAACTTCTTGCCAAAATTGCCCAATACTCCGATGCATGATTTGTACCTCACAAAGTGCGGCAGACGACTTGTGCATAATTAGAAGTGTGATACACTATTGTTCAAAACAGAAATTTTAGAGACATATGGCTCCCAGAAAAAAATGTCCACAGTGTTGACTACAAAATTGTGACAGTTCTACAACGTGATTTGTAAATGTAACCATGTTTAAAATGTGGCAAGGGTAGAATACCACTCAAGAGTGTCTGGATGTCCATATCACATTAAGCACTTCGTTCTAGAAATATGCTTTCCTTGCGAAACTGAAATGAAGAGAGAATCGTAGAGTTCACATTTGGTTCTCAACTAGAAGACAGTAATAGGAAACATGCATCATTTTTTCCTGAAATAAGAGAAAAGACATATAACATACAATTTCATCCCATATATTCTGAATTGATCACAGCGAATCATCTATCTAGTCATCAACGTTGTACTCAATGGTGCCGCCTTCAATAAAATTTGGAACACTTATTAAATACTTGGAGGACCAATAACTTGTAATATGAAAAAGTAGCAGTCTTGGGTATGTTTATCCAACCTAAATTTCCTGACAAATCCATATTTTTGCATTCCAAAGCATGGTTCTTAACTAGATCAACATGCGGTGCCCGATACAACAATTAGATCTTCAAGTTATGGAAGAGTGAATGGATCACATGAAAAGCTTGACCTATTCATCACCTACTCATCTGAAACTGATTTATGAAAAGGGTGAATACTTCTTTTCATTGATTGATAGAGGGTGTGGCTCCTCTCTTTGTATGGAGATGATTTATTATGGTGTGGCTCCTAATAGTAGGATCTACCAATTTATACTTTTCAAAAGACAATATTTTTTTATTAACTAATGCACTATCCTTAAATAAATGGGATATTATCCCTTATTTGATACAAATGGATTGTGGCGGCTTCACCTCATCCTAAAACCAAACAGAAGTGTGTGATCTCACACTTTTCCAAACATTCACATGGCGACATGTGGTAGAAAAGGAGAAATGCTCTAAGTCTATGCTACTTATAGTTGAGTGCATATGAGAACAAAAACAAATAGAATAAAGAGCAACATCCATCACTAGAACATTTTTATAGACGAGGATGAAACCATACAAATTATTATTGTTAATAGGTCATAATATTTGAGGTTTATTTTTTACAACCATTTCAGAGGGTGCTTGTGATCCTAATGCGTCCTAGTATTGTAGTTTTCAATACTGTCGGGGAAGCTGATCGTGTCCCACGAACACCTATGGGACCTAGTCCCTTGTGGTTCGGAGGGGGGCGGAGATTGCACAAAGAGCGGATCGAGGTGATGCACACGAGCAGATTTACCCAGCTTCGGAGCTCTCCGGAGAGATAATACTCCTACTGCCGCTTGGTTGATTCTATTGTGTTCTTGCTAGGGAGCAATGGGAGCTACAAAACCTAGCCTGAGTGAGTGTGGCCTCGTATCAGTCGAATGAACCGAACGAGCCGAACTCTTTCTACGTTGCCCTTGGGCCTCCTTTTATAGGCTCAAAGGGGTCACCACAGGTGGCAAGTAGACAAGGGTAAAACAGGAAAAACAGTGGTTGGTACACCAACTTGTACAGTGTACAGTGCCCTATACCTAACTCTGACGGCAAGGGTCAAGAGTAATAAATGCCCGTCCCTGTCGCCTAAACAGTGCAATAGGGATCGTCAAGTGCGCCTCCGTTTGCCACGATGGTAGCTTGTCAGCGCCGCTTATCGCTGCTCCCCGCTGGCTGCACAGCCCTTCGACACGCGTGCCCGGAATAGCCCCATGGCGACACGTTGGCGGATGAGCTGGAGCGGAGATGAAGAGAGGTTGCCTGCCGCGACAAGTGCCTTGCCGCGCTCGGGAGCTTGTCGCTCACCGAGCCTTCCCGACAAGCTCCTCTTGTCGGGGTCTTGTTTCCTTCGTGCCTTGAGTGGCCTTCCCGGCAAGCTCCTCTTGCCGGGGCCGTGATTACTTTGTTCTTGAATGGCTCCAAAGGAGCCGCCGAGACCTTGGCGGTCACTAGGCCAGCCTCGCCGCCGGTGTCTGCGATTGCCGCCTGCACGAGTTCGGGATACTAGGGTACCCCTACTCTAGTACACCGACAGGAGCCCCCGGGCCTGGGCCACACACGGCGCCAAGCTCTGTTGGGCCAGGCCCAAAACAGTGCACGGGCACGCGCGGCCTAGATCGCGCAGTTATTCGCCTCGGACCCACCACGTCCCCCACGAACGGCACGTTCCGGACGTGGCGTCGTGGGAGAGATCGTGGGGGCTTTCTTTAATGGGAAAACCGGAACGCCCGTCCCCTCTCCCTCCTTATAAGCAGGGGGAACAGGGGCAGGACGCCCACTTGCCATTGCTGTCACATCAAAAACCACCGCCGCTCCCCCCTTCTTCTTGAGTCCAAAGAGAGCGACGCTCCGCCCCCTCCCCATCGCCACCGGTGCCACCAACGCCGTCGGATTCCTCCACCACCTCCGCCATAGCTCCAAAAGCCGACAAGGGCAAAGGGGTGAAGTCGGCCGAGGCGCAGCGGCTCGTGGCGCTGCGGAAGGAGCGGGCCCTCTTCGATCCCCTGCTCGACACGAAGGAGATGCGAGAGCTGTATTACCTCTTCTGGTCGACGGAGACGCGGGCGCACCCGCGCACGAGGGTGATCTCCGCCGCCACATCCGAGAAGGTTTCCATCGGGTACCCCTTCTTCGCGCTTTTCTTCCACTGCGGGCTTTGCCCGCCCTTTTCCGAATTCTTTTGCGATGTCATGAACACATATGGCCTCCGCCTCCTTGATTTCACCCCCAACGCCGTCCTCACAATGGCAGTTTCCGCACACCTCTGCGAGAACTTTGTCGGAGTCCACCCAAATGTAGCACTTTTCCGCCATTACTTCATGCCCCGTGTCGAGAGAGGAGAGCCGCTTGCCGGAGGGATTGCATGGATCTTCAGGATCGGCAAGAAGGAAGCATATCTTGACGGAGAGCTGCGCAGCAAGTGGGAGGAGTGGAGAGCCGATTGGTGTTGGATCTTAGAGGAGGACCCGCAGCCTTTCACTGCCCTGCGCCAAACTCCCATAGTGCGCGGCAACGATTGGAGCAACTTGGCGCCGGAGGATGCCAAGTTGAAGATTGCCGTGACCCGGATCTTGCATCTCAGGCATGCCGGGCTTACCGTAGGAGCAGTTGGCGCGGACTTCCTTCGCCGCCGCATTGCGCCCTTGCAGGAGAGGGGGAGGCCTGCTTGGGAGTTCCAAAACGCGGCGGACATCATGAGGCTGCGTCCGGGCCTCAATTGGAACTTTACTGTCTTGGAGCTGGATGCTATGCTGCGGGAGCTCTTCAAGCCTGATGCAGATCACCCCGAGTGGTTCATGTTGCCGAGGGGAGTCGTGCCCTTGTGCAACAACTCGTCGCTTGACCGCATCCGCGCGATGATGCCGTTGTGCGATTCCCATGGAATTGTTCCTACTTGGCAGGAGCCCGCCGACGACATCGTGCAGCAGTTCTTCGACAACTTGGAAGAAGTGCCGATTCGTGCCGACGAGCAGAAGCGGCTCACACGCGACACCACCGAGCAAGAGATGGCGCGCATCGCCACAAGGTTTGAGGAGGCGGCAGAAGCTGCTGCCGCCGCCGGCTTGTTTGGGTTCTCCGTCGAGGAGGCAGAGGCAGCCGAGGCGGCAAGCCTTGCCGATCGAGAGGAGTTCGCCGGTGGGGAGGAGCAGGCCGAGCCTGACGCCGAGCCGAATGAGCCTGCCGGGGGCGCCTCCCCTCCGCCGTCAAGTAGCTTGCCGTGGGAGGAGCCCGCGGCCCCGCCAAGAAGACGCCTCCGCAAGACCGGAGAAGTGGCGGGCGGCAGACGGGCCAACAGCCGCCTCGCCCGCCGACGCTTCCACCGCGGCAAGCACTGCTTGCAGCGGGGCGCCTCATGCCGCCACAGCAACGGGAGCGGGGCCTTCTGGAGCCACGGCCCCCGCACCCGCCAAGCGTCCGAGGGATCCTACTCCACCAGCTCATCGCACCGGAGCGGAATTTGACCTCTCCGCTCTCAGCTCCGAGGAAGAGGAAGAAGAGTAAGATCTTGTCGCTGCTACTTGTAATCCTTCAATTTGTTGCTTTGTCTTGTATCTGACTTGCCTCATTCTGAACTCTTTCCGTTCTCAGGACGCTGGCTCAGAGGGCGTCGAAGAGAGCCAAGACTCCAGTGGTTGTCGTCGAAGACGATTCCCCTGTGGCGACAGGAGGCACGTCTGAGACTCCCCTGCCGGATCCGGCAACCCTTCAACAGAGCAGCCCCCAGCACAGCCCCCAGCGTAAGTGTTTGGATTATCTCTTACGGTTCGGTGTGCATGGGTGCTCCTTCTTTACTGACATCTGACTTGTTGATGTGTGTAGGAGCAGAGCAGCCTCATCAGGAGGCCCCGGAGGTCACCCCTGAAGTTCTGCTTGCTTCAACTACGCCGCCAAGGGAGAACTCTCCGCCAAGGGAGCGCTCTCCGGCAAGGGAGGCTTCTCCGACAAGGGGAGCTTCTCCGGCAAGGGGCAGCGCCGACGACCCTCCGGTGGTGGAGACCGCGGCTACAGATCCCATTGCAGGTAATCTTCTTGACCGCGGCTAGCTCGTGGATCCGACGACGCGGTGGAGTCGCTGTCGATGTGGATCCGAGGAGCTGGTGATCTTGGCCTTCTGGCTGGGGAGTGCATGGTCGTCGCACCCCCACAGGTCTCGTCACCACCGGCTCGTGCCTTGTCATCACGCCGCGGCAAGGACGCAGTTGGTTGCCGCGGAACGTCGCCGTTGGCAAAGCCGATGAGACTCTGGATTGTGGCCCTCCATTCGTCGACCTTGTCGGCCGTTGGAGGGTAGTCTAGAAGCGCTTGAGCTCGCCAAGGCTTCGCTGGAGTGGTGGGTGGCAAAGGCGTGCGGAGCGAGGAACGGATGTGCTCGGACTCTAACCAAGTTAGGAGGAGCATCATCCCGCCTACCGACCCCATTTCGCTCCGCACGGCATCTTTGGCGTGCATGCGGGTCTCGAGGGCCTCGGGATCCTCCAGCTTGGCCTTGATCCAACGAGCGTATGGTGCTGCGAGCATCATGACGCTGTCGGTCCCGCTCCTCTTGAGAAGGACGCGGTGCGGATTCGGACGCCGAAGCTTGCGCCGCCTTGTCCTTGGACCTGGCGGCGTCGTGGGCTTTCTCGACGACGCCCGTTCCTCCGCCAGCGTCTTCCCCACCACCCGTCAGCTCCGGTGGTGGTGGGTTTGACGCGGACGGCTCTGCTGCCGCCGAAGCCTTCTTCTTCGGTGGCATGCTGATGAAAGTTGATGAAGAAACTGCTCGTGTGAACGTCGGATCGGGTTCACACAGCCTCGACTCCCCTACCTGGCGCGCCAAAGATGTCGGGGAAGCTGAT
This sequence comes from Aegilops longissima, assembly GCA_021605205.1. NCBI lineage: Eukaryota > Viridiplantae > Streptophyta > Magnoliopsida > Poales > Poaceae > Aegilops > Aegilops longissima. The sequence goes on along the minus strand of CM038680.1, from coordinate 510,485,430 downwards.
CGTGTCCCACAAACACCTATGGGACCTAGTCCCTTGTGGTTCGGAGGGGGGCGGAGATTGCACAAAGAGCGGATCGAGGCGATGCACACGAGCAGATTTACCCAGCATCGGAGCTCTCCGGAGAGATAATACTCCTACTGCTGCTTGGTTGATTCTATTGTGTTCTTGCTAGGGAGCAATGGGAGCTACAAAACCTAGCCTGAGTGAGTGTGGCCTCGTATCAGTCGAATGAACCGAACGAGCCGAACCCTTTCTACGTTGCCCTTGGGCCTCCTCTTATAGGCTCAAAGGGGTCACCACAGGTGGCAAGTAGACAAGGGTAAAACAGGAAAAACAGTGGTTGGTACACCAACTTGTACACAGTGTACAGTGCCCTTTACCTAACTCTGACGGCAAGGGACAAGAGTAATAAATGCCCGTCCCTGCCGCCTAAACAAAGGCAACAGGAGGACCGTCAAGTGCGCCTCCGCTTGCCACGATGGTAGCTTGTCGTGCCGCTTATCGCTGCTCCCCGCTGGCTGCACAGCCCTTCGACACGCGTGCCCGGAATAGCCCCATGGCGACATGTTGGCGGATGAGCTGGAGCGGAGATGAAGAGAGGTTGCCTGCCGCGGCAAGTGCCTTGCCGCGCTCGGGAGCTTGTCGCTCACCGAGCCTTCCCGGCAAGCTCCTCTTGCCGGGGTCTTGTTTCCTTCGTGCCTTGAGTGGCCTTCCCGGCAAGCTCCTCTTGCCGGGGCCTTGATTACTTTGTTCTTGAATGGCTCCAAAGGAGCCACTGAGGACCTTAGCGGTCACTAGCCCAGCCCTGCCGCGGGGTGCTGCGACTGCCCGTGCACGAGTTCGGGATACTAGGGTACCCCTACTCTAGTACACCGACGGGGAAGCTGATCGTGTCCCACGAACACCTATGGGACCTAGTCCATTGTGGTTCGGAGGGGGGCGGAGATTGCACAAAGAGCGGATCGAGGCGATGCACACGAGCAGATTTACCCGGCTTCGGAGCTCTCCGGAGAGATAATACTCCTACTGCTGCTTGGTTGATTCTATTGTGTTCTTGCTAGGGAGCAATGGGAGCTACAAAACCTAGCCTGAGTGAGTGTGGCCTCGTATCAGTCGAATGAACCGAACGAGCCGAACCCTTTCTACGTTGCCCTTGGGCCTCCTTTTATAGGCTTAAAGGGGTCACCACAGGTGGCAAGTAGACAAGGGTAAAACAGGAAAAACAATGGTTGGTACACCAACTTGTACAGTGTACAGTGCCCTATACCTAACTCTGACGGCAAGGGACAAGAGTAATAAATGCCCGTCCCTGTCGCCTAAACAGTGCAACAGGGACCGTAAAGTGCGCCTCTGTTTGCCACGATGGTAGCTTGTCAGCGCCGCTTATCGCTGCTCCCCGCTGGCTGCACAGCCCTTCGACACGCGTGCCCGGAATAGCCCCATGGAGACACGTTGGCGGATGAGCTGGAGCGGAGATGAAGAGAGGTTGCCTGCCGCGGCAAGTGCCTTGCCGTGCTCGGGAGCTTGTCGCTCACCGAGCCTTCCCGGCAAGCTCCTCTTGCCGGGGTCTTGTTTCCTTCGTGCCTTGAGTGGCCTTCCCGGAAAGCTCCTCTTGCCGGGGCCTTGATTACTTTGTTCTTGAATGGCTCCAAAGGAGACACTGAGGACCTTGGCGGTCACTAGGCCAGCCCTGCCGCGGGGTGCTGCGACTGCCCGTGCACGAGTTCGGGATACTAGGGTACCCCTACTCTAGTACACCGACAAATACTTTCAATCTGTACTTTAGCTTACCTCTGTAGGAAAGATATCTTGGGGCATATTGTCATGCTTAGATTGCTCCTAAAGTTTATTATATCAGAACACAAATAAGGAACAATGTGATCAGTAAAATCTAAATACAGTTACTATGGGTAATCCAATTGTAGGATTTTAGTTTCTCCACTTGTTGTTGTGGCTGGAGCTTCTATATTTCTTGACTTACTCAAGGGTTTTTGAGGTTCTTCCACCTCAATAACATGTTTTATTGTGAGGATCTCACTATCCAAACCCTCTACACAGACATCAGTTGCGGCCATGGAGGCTTCCGATTTTCTTTTGCTGCTTTTCTTATGCTTGGTGGCACCATTTGCTTGTTTGCTTTGCCTTGGAGTTCACAATTTTGTAATTCATTTTCCCAGCTTAGACATGCTATTCTCATCTTGCTCTTCCACATTTTCATCTATTACAGAGTGCAATGAACCTTTTCCATGTCGATGATGTCTACTACGCAACTTTATTCTTGTAGACATGTGTTGGACCTCCAAGCGCAGAGTTCTGTAGGACAGTAGCAATTTTCCCTCAAGTGGATGACCTAATATTTATCAATCCGTGGGAAGCATAGGATGAAGATAGTCTCTATCAAACGACCCTGCAACCAAGTACAAGAAATCTCTTGTGTCCCCAACACACCCAATACAATGGCAAATTGTATAGGTCCACTAGTTCGGCGAAGAGATGGTGATAAAAGTGCAATATGGATGGTAGAAATATATTTTTATAATCTGAACAAATGAAAACAGCAAGGTAACAAATAGTAAACGGGCACAAAAATGGTATTGCAATGCTTGAAAATGAGGCCTAGGGTCCGTACTTTCACTAGTGCAGCCTCTCAACAATGCTAACATAGTTGGATCATATGATTATCCCTCAAACACTACTAGGGAAAACCTTATACACAGAACTTTAGCAGGAGAGCTTGTTAAAACGGGCGCTACTGCTAAATAGCAGTAACGCGTGCAGGATAAACGCGCTACAGATACAAACGCAGCAGTAGCGCATCTAACTTTAAACGCGCTACTACTGAAGTTCTCACTACTAAGCCGACAGGCTACACATAGTAGTAGCGTTCTCATAGAAACTGTGCTACCACTAAGTTTATTGTAGCAACGCATTTACGTAGAAAGGCGCTACTGCTAACGAAAAGAAAATAAATCGAAAAAGAAATAGAAAAGTAAATGAAAATGAAAGAAATAGAAAAAGGAGAAAGTAAAACATAAAATGTAAAGAAAAATAAATGAGAAAGGAAAAAAGGAGACAACCTTAGCAGTAGCGCATTATGTGAAACGCGCTATAGCTAACTTAGCTATAGCAAGTTTTCTGTAACGCGTTACCGCTATGTTTCACTTAACCAGCGGTTTACCCTCCCCCCGGCCACCACTTCTCCCCCAAATCCCTCGCCCCACTTCGCCGCCGTGTCACCAATTCGCCGTCGCCCCACTTCGCCGCCGTCTCCTGCCGCCGCCGACGCCCCCGGAGCCACCAGAGTCGCGCGCCATCGACACCACCAGAGCCGCCCCAACGCCACCGGAGCCGCCCTCGGCACCACCGGAGCCACCCTCCCCCGCCGTCACTGGAGATGCCCCTGCCTCCCTTGCCACCACTGCCTCCCTCGCGACCACCGGAGCCATCCTCTATAAGCACCCCTCCTCTCTCCCTCTCTCTCATGCATAGCACAAACATTGGACATACTAACTAACTAGGTTAACTAGTTTAACTAGGCTAATTGTCTAGGTTAGTGCAAAAATTTAGTTAGGGCTTTGACAGAGAACTATTTAGGTTAACTAGTTTAATTACGTTAATTATCTAGATTAAGAAAAAATAATTATCTAGGTAAACTAGGTTAACAAGCTAGGTTAACTAACTAGCTAGGTTAATTAGGTTCGTTAGGTTAACAAGCTAGGTTAACTAGGTTCGCTAGGTTAGAGGGAAAATTTATTTTAAGCATTAGGTTAGAAGGGTTAGAGAAATGGAGTTCCTTTGCAATTTAATTGGGTTCTGTCCTAGGCAGAGAAGGGTTAGAGAAAATAATGTGTGTGAGAGAGAGAAAGGAATAGCTAGAACAGAATTTGGGTTCTGTCCTAGGTAGAGAAGTTTTTAGTAAGATCATTTTCTAAATTTTTTTGATTTTTGAAAAGACCACTATTTTTCTAGGAAAAGAATTTAGGCAAGTTTTATTTTAAAGATGATCACTTCCTAGACTTTTATTATTGATTATACTTTTCATTGAAGTGGTCATATTATATCTTTCATTGAAGTGGTTCGATTGTGCCCAAGTGGCCTTTTGTTGTTTCCAAGGAATGAAGCCAAGTTGCCTATGTTTTGCCGGAATGTTGATTCATTTCCGTTCCGGCAAATTCGGGTGCTCGATTTGTCCACTTTTTAGCAAAGTTCATGCCGACATTTTCCGTGAATTTCGGCATGACTTGTGCTACAAACTAGGACATATCGAGTGCCCGGGATTTGCCGCACCGGGAAGGAGTCAACGCTCCTGCAAAACATATGCCCTTTTATGTCATTATTCATTTTATTATGTCTATAATTAATTGACTAGATTTAATCATAGGAAAGATGTCTAGCAACGATGAAGGACAGGGTTCTGGTGATTGCGACAACGTCTACCTGGCGGCAGACGAATTTTTGAGCCTTGCCGACGATCAGCGGATGTTGTTGCTAGGCCCACCTGTTGCATCGGGGACTGATACCGACATGCAGATCGACGATGAGACTGAAACCAGCGCCGAGACCGGCGCCGACACCAGTGCCGATAATAGTGGAGCTGCTCTAGAACCAAAAGCAACGAGGGCACGACACCCAAACCAGCTCATGACTACTAGACTGGTGGTCACGGAGATGGATGACAGCATTTTTGAGCCAATAGGGCCCGAGGAAGCACGATCGTGTTATGGCAATCAAATAGGCTGCATCGTACGGATAACCGCCACCATCAACGATGAGAAACTATAGAAGATAGATAATATGAGGCCCTCCCTCCTAAAGAAGCTGCACCAGATATTCTTGTTCCTGGGCCGGAATGAAAAGGATTATAAAGATCCAGATAAGGACCCGACAATGAAGAAGATAAACAAACATGCCATGACCATGTTTAGCGACGCGTTGGCCGCCTGGAAAGCAAGGGTGAAACATCAGATCGTCAACAAAAACAAACCCTACTCCAAGATTGTAAAGGACAATCCGACAATCACGGAAGAGCACTTTGAAATATTCAAGGCGTCTTGCGAGGCCGAAAGTGCCAAAAAAAAGTCGAAGTACATTAAGGGGCTTCAGCAGAGGAACATGGGGTGCCACCACCTCGAAAGCCATGGTTACAACGGGAAGAGATCCATATGGGCCAAGGAGGACGCGAAACGCGAGAGTCTGGGCATCCTAGACCCCTTGGCGGACTTCACCGTCCCATAGGAGCGTGACGTCCTCAGGGCACGGCACCATTGGGATTCAGTCAAGAAGGTTTTTGAGATGGACCCGGTCATGACGGAGTTCATGAGACTGCTGGTAATTTTAGTTTCTGATCAATTTGACCGCATGTTAGTCATATTTTTAAATGATTCTTGTTCCTTTTGCAGAGAGAGCAGCACAGGATTGCGGCCGAAAGCCACTCGCCATCTGAGGCGTTGGCGAGGCCCAACTGGGACACGCCATTCAACTGGGCGTTGAACATATTGAATGGACTCCCGGTGGAGACTCGCCGTCGTATGGACGCGTGCACAGTGTCGGACACGGCGCCATGTGGAAGAAGTACTACCATGAGACCACGGAGGAGAGAAAGGAAAGACGGAAGTTAACTGAAGAAAAAATGCAGCGGACTTTCCCCTTGCTAACTTCTTTGGGAGCAGCTTGACTAGCGTTGCACCAGCACCCGCACCTGCTCCGGCACCAGCTTCGGCGCCGGACGTGCTCGGCGGTGCTTCGTCCTTGGCTGATCGATCGACGCCCTCATGGTATCTGTCACACCGGCCCTCTTCAATAAATGTATAATCTCCCGTTTCCGTTGCCTTTCGGATGTCTCACGTCGCAGACATGTCTTTGCAGGCCGACGTAACCCTGTGCACCATATGGTACACCATCGGTGACCAGAAGGTGGACATGGGGAAGGCGACGAAAATGAAGCCGAAGGAACCATTATTCCACGCCTGGCCGATCCCCCGGACGTCTTCAAGGTTTCCGTGGCCAGTGTCAAACCAGGCCACAAGAATTTGGCTCCTCTGGTACTAGGGGGGATGACGACGAGACCCTGCGGCGGGTTGGTGATTGCAATGGGTGGGTCTTGTTGTGGCCAAAGAGTCTGCTTCGTCTGGAGGCGGCCGGGAGCACACCCACGAGCACACAGTTAGGTATGAACATCAACACCCCACCTACCAAATTAGCGTCAGATGTCATGCTGGGTGATAGCGGATGGGGTGAGGAAGAGGCTCCATTGGTCGCTGGTGACGTCGCCATAGATGAGGATGAGGATGACGATGACACTCAACAGTATCTCAATACTGGCGCCTACTCAGGGTTTGAGCATCATGAGTTGGTGCCTGAATTGCCGCCTCCGGAGGCTGAACGTATTATAGACGACCTTCCAGTAGCAAAGAAGCCTAGGAAGAGAGCGAGGAAAGGCAACAAAGATGCTTCTATGATCCAGCCGCCTCAGCAGCCTCGGGTTCAAGATCGTATGGATATCCCCGGTGCGGTAAAATGGCATATCCCCGGTGAACCAATCCTACCTAAAGCAGTGCTAGGGGCCAGATTCGGCGATCTAAGGAGACTTCATGACAATGTGCTGCGGATGAAGAAAGGCCTCATTGCCTTGAAAGATCCAGGATACCCACTCTACGTGGTTAATGTGCCGCGGCAATTGTCGTACGTCGACACATTCCCCATGGAGAAGTTCTTCCTTCGATTCGATTACATCGTCAACATGTTTCACTTGAAGAAGATGGATTTTACGTTTGTCCGCCTTTGTGCCTTGCACATGAACTACCTCATCGGGGTTGAGCAGATACCTCATATCTGTGTCGCTGACCCGTACTTCATGCATGAGGGCTTCTTGGGAGTCTGCGCAGAGCACCGTGAATACGTGAGGGAATACATCGCCAATTTCATGCTCTCCAATGAGGACAAGGAGGCGATTCTCGTGCCTTATCGTCCCCTGTAAGTCATCTGCGCGGATATCCTTCCTTCGATTTCAAGCATTCATTTTCCTGGTGGAGGCTAATTAATTTGAGGTGTACTTATTTTGTGCAGCGGCGGGCGCGCCGTCCTCATCATCCTCTACCCCCGATACTCCCACGCTCTTTACTTGGACTCGTTGAAGAACATTAACAAAAAGGATTACACCCACATCAAGTATGTTCTCGACAGTGCTATGTTTTACTACAGCGCACGGGGTGGAGAGTTCAAGGACAAGAAGAAAAGGGACATCAGGCCCGCCTTCGGCCATAAGACCGACTTCTGCTGCATCCAGCAACCAAGTGATTCTCTGAATGATGGATTCTATGTCCTTCACCACATGCTGGAGTACAGACGGGATCACCAAAACCTTCACATGTCACCTAGATTCGGCGATGCCCATATTCTGCAATGGGCAAAGAACTTAGGAGATATCAAGGATCATCGACTTCGAGCTGAGTTCTATCACATCCAGCGTGAACTTTCCCAAATCATCATGAAGGAGGTCATCGAAAAAACAGGGATGTTCTACGAAGAAGGACAAATGTTGCGGGAAGACGTCCGAACATGCGTAGCCGCTCAGCGTCTCGACCTGAAGCCTTTCACTAAGCTCGGGGACTATCTCCCTGACTTGGATGGATGGCACGACATGTTGGAGTGATTGTCGATGTATAACAATGTGTCTGTTTAGTCCATTCTTTCTGTATGACGAAACTTTGAGTTATGCACAACGAAACTTTATTTGTGATGTAATTAAACCGTCCTCCTCGACTAGCGAAGATCACTCTAGTTAGGGCATTTTGGGTACGATCAACTTTGTTATTTATGCTTATGATATGTTGCTTCTATTTTTGCCAAGTCTATCTCTTTCTGTTGCTCAACTATATATGTTGCATATCATCGACTCATGTGACGATGCAGGTGCATAGATCATCAATGGCGAAGAAGTACTACGCCAGGAGTATATGACGAGTGGCCGGAGTGAAAGGCCCAGGTTTACCGGTTTCCGAGCGACAGCCAGCAGTTAGTTTAGGTTCACGCTAATGCGAGAGAGGGATACGAACTCATGCACTGCATAGTTCCGCTCTCACTCATAGTGATAGCTCTTATCCCGTATATCATTGTTTAGGTGGATGACGATGTAGTTGCAAGTAATCGAGACTTGTATCGCTATTTTCGAGATGATGACGAGAGACCACTTTGTGTTGGATGATGATGATGATGATGACATGATTTGATGAGACTATTTGTATGTGTATGCTATGATTACATTTGTATGTGTATGATATGCTAAAGATTATTGCATAAAGCATGTTCAAATACAAAACAAATATGCAGAAAAAAACAGAAAATAATAAAACTAGCCGTAGCGAGGGGAATAAAGTTAGCAGTAGCGCTCCCTTACCAGTAGTGCTTCCTACTAAAAAGCGTTGCAGATATTAGTAGAAGCACCTTCCACTAAAGCTCGCTACTGTTAGCCATGTATAGCAGTAGCGTTGGATGACAAGCGCTACTGCTACATGTTAGCTGTAGCGCCTTATTAGTAGCGCGGCATCCCGCGCTACTGATAGGCAAAATATCCGTGCTACTGCTAGGTTTTTCCCTAGTAGTGAAAGTGCAATAACTCCCAAGTTCCTATTAGCGGAGAACAAAAGATAGAAATTGTTTGTAGGGTACGAAACAACCTCAAAGCTTTTCTTTTCGATCAATCTATCCTAGAGTTTGTACTAAAACAACGCAAGATATTCTTACCGATCTATCTAATCAAGAGTTCGTACTAAAATAACACCATATGACACACATCAACCAACTCTAATGTCACCTAGCTACTCCAATGTCACCACGAGTATCCGTGCGTTGATTCTACGATATGCATCAAACAACTTCATTATCATAATGTTCAATCCACACAAAGAACTACAAAGAGACCCCAAAGTTTCTATCGGAGAAAAGATAATAAAAACGTGCATCAACCCTATGCATAGATTACCCCAATGTCACCTTGGGAATCCGCAAGTTGAGTGCCATAACATACATCAAGTGAACAAATATGATACCCCATTGTCACCTCAAGTACTCATACCGCAAGTCATACATCATGTGTTCTCATATCTGAATATTCAATCTGACAAGACAAAACTTCAAAGGGTAAAGATTCAATTCATAACAACAGGAGTATAGAGGGGAGAAACATCATATGATCCATCTATGTTAACAAAGCCCATGATATATATCACGAGAGAGAGAGAGAGAGAGAGAGAGATAGAGAGAGATTAAACACATAGCTACTGGTACAAACCATAGGCCCTGAAGGTGGACTACTCCCTGCTCATCATGATGGCGCCGGGACGATGAAGATGGCCACCAGTGATGATTCCCCCCTCCGGCAGGGTGCCGGAATGGGTCTAGATTGGTTTTCGGTGGCTACAGATCCTTGCGGTGGCGGAACTTCTGATCTAGGTTAACCCCGAAGGGTTTTGTGGCACCCTGTATCAGAGAAACCGGAACGCCACGTATTCTGGCCCTGAGATCGAGGTGAAGTCTTCTGGAATACGGCACTGCTTAGCATAGAACAAACCAGCTTTCTATTAATACACAAATATGAATACAAGGTCTCTGATATTACAATGAATAACATCGGCACGACGACACTACGCCAACCACAGTTGCTCTATGCAAGCAGCATTACAATTTGACGCAGCGGAACAACTACGGGAAGCAGAACAACAAATGACGTTGACGGACTCCAATCCGCAAGGAATCTCGCTGGAACGAATATCCTAGCTCGCGAACACAAGAACCAAACCAAACAAGCAAGCAATCCAGGCACGACCTGCAAACTGGCATGACACGTCAGGTCAGTACATTGAATGTGCTTGCAAGCTCACAATAACCAAAAGCAGTCAAGACAAACAACAACAGGGTATTAGTAGGTTAAATCAATCATGAGCATGATACTAACAGAACAACATGGCATGCACAACTGAACATGATACAACTTTAGCATGGCAAGAACATATGAACATGATGATACTACATGCAACATGATGATATTATCATGCACCAACTTACTCTGCTCGGGTTACCTCGTAACCATCACATACATCATCTTACCATCACGGAGATCACACGGTTATCTCAGGGTCCGATCAAGCTTGGTATCACCATACCATGGTAATCATTACATGACCACAAGGAGCTTGACCTTTACCCGTGATTCTCGCGTAACACCACAAATATCCAACAACTCGGTATCCTCGATACCACGGTGATCACCTCACGATCACAATCAACATCTTTCTCATCATCGAACCAGGGTTGTTATTAAGCTCATTATTATTATTACTGTTGACCCATAGTGTGACCAACTACGAACTGGGCCCTTATCCGTAGGCGCGGCTATCGATAGGTTTAATACACACTCTGCAGAGGTAGCGCACTTTACCCACACCACGGAACCCTTGGCCTCGCACTCCCATTCGGGTGGACAAACGGCATTCCGACAAGACCGTCCTACTGCCATGACACTCTCCCGGCCACTCTAACCAACACCCCCTCAGGGTTCAGTGCTGGGTGGCCCCATGCCTACCAAAGGCATCAACAACCACTGTCGTGGCAAAAACATAAACGGTCCCAAACGGGGACAAAAAGGCGCCTAACAACTACGGGCACACAAGGCTTATGTCCACCTACCTGATCAAGGTAGCGCGCGCCCATAACCTTCCCTCATTGGAGGCACCGGCGAGAGGCACGACAATAGACCCAGTTAGGACCCCCCCCCCATAAAGGCAAGTGTTGTTGCACTGGTTAGCTCGATATGGTGGCACCATGACTCAGCCAATAGTTGTTCAAGTTCAATTAAGTCCGATTAAACTTGAATGCAATAAGCTGAGCCATATTAAAATAACATGATGCAATTACAATGCATGAACATGAATCAACATAAGTATGGGAGTACATCATAATCATCGAGCATAACCATAATGACAAGCATAACATTACACATGAGCATGTCATGACCACTAGCATCATAAATACATACCACGCAAGAACTCATCTAGAATACTACCAAGTAAGCATATAACCAACAGGATACAAAGTAACATACAAAGCTACGGCACTAGATAACAGATCGTAAACATGCATCCGAAAGAACACACTGCTACTATTACCAAGCATGACATATAACAATAATACTAGTAATAAGTGCAAGATAACAAGATGCGGAAGAGCATAGCATGAAACTGAACACAGAGCTCTAAGCATCACCAAAACAATGATAAACGTATCAAAACAAGCAGGCATTTATTAAATATTCAAGTTGAAAACTATGGCTACTGCATGGCTATCATGCAAGTGGTTGTTGTAGCTTGCCTGGGGTGATGGAGACTCCAGGAAGAAGTGCGGTGAATCCGCGGACAGAAATGCTGGATGGTTCTCTCTCGGGGGGGGGGGGGAGGCTGATTTGAAGCAAGGGAAAAATGTTCATTTTCACAGTGTGAACACCTTATGAAAATGGCACCAACAGAAAGAGCTCAACGAGATGAAGGCGTGAGCATTTGTTTCACCTCAATCGGAGTTACGGTTGCGGAGTTATGAGGTGTAGAAGATCAGGGACTAATCTGTGAAATTTTTTATCACCAATGGCTCCCTGGGAGGAAAAATAGAAAATATTTCAGAAAATACGCTTCCTGACTTAGAAAACATACTTCAGATAAGAGAAGGAGAAAATACGCTTTCGAGCAAATGAAATCGTACTAAAATAAATACGCCTTCAGAGAACTGAAAGCACACTCACCACAAGGCGCTTCCACTTACCCACGTGGACCTGGGCCTTAGGCCACTTACAGGCGGGTCCCGCGCGGCAGGGGAGAGGGCCAGCTGGGCGTCGTCTTCCTCCTCTTTGATCCCCCGCGCGAGACAGAGAAGGCAGGGGAGGGGGCAAGCTGCCGGCGACGGGGCGGGCTGCTCCGGCCGTCTCCCGCCAGGCTGAGGGCACCGGCGGCACGACAGGGCCGAGCCGCGTCCGTTCCAAGGGGTAGCGGCCACCGGGAAGGCGCGGCGAGGAGGGGAGGTCGCGGAGACGGCGGGTACAGAGACGGGCGCGCAGCGGAGGAACTCTGTGGTGCAGCCGTCTCCGGTGAGGGCTGAGGGGGTGGGGAGGTTCGCTGGGACGTGGGGAAGACGATGGTGGAGTCGGACAGGGAGGAGGAGCTCAGGACGGCTCGAGGTGGAGTGGTGCAGAGAGGCGGGCGGCGGCCTGACTTGCAGGGCACGCGGCCAGAGTGGACTCCAGCAAGGGGCGAGGTGGTGGGGCGAACCATGGGGATGAAGGGGCTCCGGTGGACAGCTCTGGAGGAGATGAGGCTCGAGGAGGTCATTACCGAGACCAACTCCGGCGAGGTCACGATGGTCCGAGGAGGAAACAGTGGGATGTGGTGACTTGTATGACCAAATGGGGCGAGGGAGGGATGAGTGATCTGCGGGAGAGGTCGGGGCACCCTTGTATAGACCAGGAGAGGCCTCGGGAGCTCACAAGCGAGCTCGAACATTGCTCTAATGGAGGAAAACAGCTTAACACGGCACGGGCAAGGAGCTAGCGGCGCATTTAAGGCGAACCACGATGAGAAAGAGGCACAGGGTGACGCAGGGGCTCACAAGGCAGCTACTAGACATAGTTTGATGTCGAGACGAGGAGGGAGTGGACGAGCACAGTGGCCGGACCGAGCCAGAGCTTACAATTTGCATGACGCCAGGGTGATCACCACGGGCACTAGAGCAAATAGCTTGTTTTTGCCGGACAGACCATGTCTAGTAGATGGAACTTAGTGCCCTTAGTCCATCTAAAGAAAGAATTGGGTCCAGGGGCAAAGAAGATATTTGTACCTAGCTCCAAGGCAGATCAAAAGGAAGGTGCTTGTAACTTGTTGTGGTTCACGCGTGTGGAGTTAGACTCAGATATTTGGTATAGCTTGATCAATCACGAAGGTGGTGCTGATTACCAAAACGTAGCTTAAGGGGAGGAGTTTAGATGGTACTTGCTGTATAAACCACTATAATGGCCAGAATTAGAGAATATTTGAAGATATGAAGATGCTCAAAAACTTTCAGGCCATTTGGATGAACCGAACTAGCACTTGCTTCACAATGCTTTATGCTGACCAGAAACATGGAAAAATTACACAGGGCAAATGGTGTAATGGATTGGGCCAAATTTTGGTGGAGGGATTTTATATAGTTAGGTGAATATCCTGGTAAATTGTCAGCTTAAATGAAGCAATATAAAATATGGTTGCTTCATAGACTGAAAATGTGAGCAGAAACTAAGATTTGGAGCTGGGGTCACATAGATGAGTTACATGAGCTCATATCTGGTGGAGAGTCATGATTTGATCATATGAGGGACCTTGCAAAATTTCAACTCATTTGGATATACCTAGCTTGTACTTCCTTCACAATCACTTCCCTCAGACAGGAACTTTGAAATATTGCTCAGTAATATTTACTAGGAAAATTGAGTTGAATTTTGGCATGGGGCAATGATATGGACAGGAAAAGATGTCCACACAGTTTGGGCTCAAATAAGCAAAGATAAATGACACTTCCTTCTGAAACCACCACTTAGGGCAGAATCATAAAAGGAATATTTGTGAATTATCTTTGATGATGTGAAGGAAAGGTTTTGACATATTTGAGGAAGATATGACCCAAACAATTTATGAGAATTATTTGGGAATTTTGGGAGTGACAGAAATATAGGTTGCTTCACAACCTAGGGTTTAAGGGTTATTCCTTTAATAAAAAAAAGGAATATTCCCAATAAAAAAATATTGGGTTAGGTCAAGGAGGGAGATGACATGATCTTGGGATGATGATGAGGGTGACAAGCCACTATAAACCTAGGAAGACATGATCTTCCCAAGTTTTGGAACCACATAGCCACGGAAAAGCAAATCAAATCAGGAAATCCAAGAAAATCAAAGGAAAAAGAAAAGAGCAAAAAGCTAGGTTGTTACAAACCTTCCCCCTTAAAGAAATCTCGTCCTCGAGATTTGGTTGCTCAGGGATAAATAATTTTTCTGCTTGAAGAAACCGTTTCCAACTCGGGTTTCTTTTGTTCATTCTCATATAATATTTCCACTGAATTGGATCTGACTGACTGTCTTGATCTAGGGTAGTTTGCTTCACTGTATCTGACATTCTGACAGGACTTACCTCATATGTTCCTGTTCATACTGACTCATATTTTCTTTCATATCTGTTGGCTGAGCTAGGGTCCGAAAGACCTTCTTACATACGTGTCCTTCCCGATATTGATCGTTGCTGGTGATGTTATTCTTGTATCGAGTACTGAGAATATACCATGGAGTTGGGGAAAACATCTTCCCGTGGAACTTCTCTCCACGCATCGGGTTCCTTGAATATATGCATGCCTTCTGGGTTCAAAACGGTGATGTGGATCATATGGATTCTGACATCTTGCAGGAGTTTCTGACTTATATTGACTGGCTTCACAGTCTTGAGTATCCAAGTTGTACCAAAGGTTTGACTGTCGCTTGCCGTGACTGATAGAAAAATGCACCATATCCTGATGATAACATTTGTAGACTTGACTGACGGTGATCTTGGCAAAGAATCCCATTCATAAAGGCTATTCTTTAATTTCTTCCCATATGCGAGAGATAACAATCCACAAAGTATCTGCTATCACACTGATTCTCCATTTTGCCGGTATATCCATGGGGATAACAATCTGTGCCATGCTTCAGCACGGTTACTGAGGTACATATATTGAGTTGTCCTTGAGTCTGACCCGACAGACTCGGGTACACTACTAGGAAAAGGCTTATACATAGAAGTTTACCAGTAGCGTGTATTATGGACCCCATGCTACTGGTAGTTACCAGTAGCGTCTGTTACAAAGCGCGCTACTGGTACAACATAGTAGCAGCGTTAGTTTTTTTAGGCCACGCTACTGGTAAGTTTGCCACAACACACCACCCGACCAAAATATATTAGCAGCGTTTGTTGTCTAACAAGCGCTACTGTTAAGAAGTAGTTGTAGCGCTCGTGCACCTAGACGCGCTACTACTATTTCTTCTATGGGTACACTTATACCAGTAGCGTTGTTCTTGTACAAGCACTATAGCTAGTTTTACGTACCAGCAGATAATTTGGCTGGCACTCATAGCAGTAGCGTGCTTTGGCACCCCGCGCTACTGCTATGGTCGCCACCCACCTACCACCTTTCCCCTCCTTCCTCCCCTTTCTTCTTCATAATCCCCTTCCTTTCTCCCCCTTTCCTTGCACCTTTCTTGTTCCATTCAATGCTCCCCCTCCACCACCCCTCCATTAGAGCCCTCCTCCCCTCTTCTTTGCCCTCCACCACCCCCTCTTCTTTGCCCTTCACCACCCCCTCCATTAGAGCCCTCTTCTTTGCCCTCCACCACCCCCTCTTTCTTTGTGCCCTCCACCACCACCCCCTCCATTAATGCCCTCCCTCCCCCTCTTCTTTGCCCTCCACCCCCTTCCATAGGTGAGCAAAAAAGGGTGTTTGTGTGGATAGGATCGCAACTATATATATGGGCGATATGAGAATATATATACCTATTTGTGTGTGGCATAATTTGAGTTTCCTACATTGTGTATTTGATGAAATAATGTGGGTGACATGAGTTGCCTATGTTTTGCCGAAATGTCGATTCAATTCCATTTCGGCGAAGTTCGGGCAAACTCAATATGTCCTATGTATAGGGAAGGTCATGCTGAATTCTTGTATGAATTTGATCCATGCATGCATATATACGTGGTTATAATATTTTCTCCGTGCGTAGGTGATCATGAAGGTCAATGGAAGGATGGTGGAAAGATATTGCCAATCCGCTGTGGACGACATGTATGAAAAAAGACAGAAGGATGTTTTATGTCCGTGTCGAAAATGCAAAGAAATTGTCAGGCTCGACCCCTTTGAGGGTGGCACATTCAAGGCACACCTGCTCATGCATGGTTTCATGCATGGCCATACTCGGTGGATAAGTGAAGATGATGATGATGAGGACGTCGACGGGGCATGAAATAACGACATGGGGCCACCAGACGAAGAGATGACCGATTATGTGCCCGAAGAGGAAGACGGCCTCGGAAATGTCGATGGCGAAGAGGCAGTTCAAGGCGGAGAAGACGCGGACACGCCACCGTCTTCGTCGCTACTAAGTTTAGCCATGCGGGACCCGTATGTTCAAGACCTGCTTCGCAAGAAGACGACTAGTGACAGAGCTGCTTCTAGAGAGGAGGCCAAACTGGCGCAACTAGAGGTAGACTCAATGACTCCTTTGTATGATGGTTGCAATAATCCCGAGGTGACCCGCTTGAGTTTCACACTAGAACTTCTAAAGATGAAGGCAAAAAACAAATGGACAGATACAAGCCTGGATGAGCTTCTGAAGTACCTGAAGAAGGTTCTTCCTGCGGGAAGCCTGTGTCCTACTAGTGTCGAGGAGGCAAAGAAAATCGTGTGCCCTCTTGATCTGCCACATATTAGATATCACGCATGCATCAATGATTGCATCATATATCGGAACGAGCACGCTGAAAAAACCATCTGTTCAAAGTGCAATGCTTCACGATATAAAAAGGCCGGAAAGAAAGCTCCACAGAAAGTTGTATGGTACGCTGAAAAAACCATCTGTTCAAAGTGCAATGCTTCACGATATAAAAAGGCGGGAAAGAAAGCTCCACAGAAAGTTGTATGGTACTTTCCTATCACTCCGCGTCTACATCGGTATTTTGTAGATCCTAAGGAAGCAAAACTTATGCGCTGGCACGCGGAGAGGGTGAAGCCAGATGACGGAGATGAGCCGAAGCTGAGACACCACGTAGATGCTAGCCAGTGGAGAGCATTAAATGCTGAATTTGATTTTTTTGCAAATGATCCAAGGAACATCGTGCTTGGCACTAGTAGTGATGGCATGAATCCATTTGGCAACCAGAACACCAATCATAGCACATGGCCCGTGTTTGTATGGATGTACAACCTCCCCCCAGGTTGTGCATGAAGGAAAAATACATACGCATGGCTATGCTTATTCAAGGGCCGAGACAACTGGGAAATGATATAAATCTGTATCTCGGGTTATTGCGGATGCACGAGGTGCATGGATGATACAACTTCTCAGCAGCTATCGAAAGATGGCGGGTCTTCGAAAATCGTGTACATGGGGCATTGAAGATGGCTCGAGAAGGATGACCCATGGAGAAAGCGTCGAGATCTATTCAGTGGTAAGGCTGAGCATCGAGGTCCTCCACGTAAGCGTAGCGGTGCAGAAATATATGAGTTATTGAAGAACTGGAAAGAGTGCCCCTCGCCGGGAAAGACGAAGAAAAAGGCGCCGGAGCCCCTGCTGAAGGTAAGGAAGACGAGATATGTTTTCTGGGACTTGGAATATTGGGCCATACTTGACACGAATCATAGCCTTGATCAAATGCCTATCACAAAAAATATCCTTGAGAGTTTTCTTGGAACAATGATGAACATTCCGGAGAGGACCATGGATGGGCCGAAGGCAAGAAAAGACTTGAAATTTTTGAAAATCTGGAAAGATCTCCAAATGCCCGGTAAAAGGTCGTCAGAGGAGACCGGGACGGAGACGGAGACGGAAGATAGGGGCAAAAAAGTAAACAAGAAGGAAGAACAATATTGCCCCCCCTCTTGCTTCACCTTAGATCCGAAGGAGGTCGATCAACTGTTCAAGTGCCTTGCCGGAATCAAAGTTAGTTCCGGATACTGTGGGAAGATAAGCAGATATCTGGACACTAAGAAAAAAAGGTTCAGTGGGATGTAGTCTCACGATCGTCATGTGATGATGACGCAGCTTACTCCCGGTCGCACTTAGAGGGATTATGGACACACATGTGCGTGAGACGCCATCGACCTATGCCACTTTTTGATGCTATCTCTCGAAGTCGATCAGTGTGAAGCAACTCCATAGGCTACAGGAAGAGATCGTTGTCATACTTGATTGAGCTAGAGATGTATTTCCGCCTGCGTTCTTTGATGTCATGGTGCATCTATGTGTCCACATCGTGGACGACATCATCGACCTAGGGCCGACATTCCTGCATAGCATGATGCCGTTCGAGAGGATGAATGGGGTCATCAAAGGATTCGTTCGTAACATGTCCTGTCCAGATGGAAGCATAGCCCAGGGATATCTGACCAAAGAGTTCATCTCTTTCTGTGAGAGTTATCTGACCAAAGACCGTGTTGTTGGTTTGCCCGTCAACAAGCACTATGGAAGGCTCGAAGGCGAAGGTCACACCAACGGTCATAGGGATTTGAATGTGTTACGCTCGGGCCGACAAAACGACATTGACAGGGCAAACTTACTAGTGCTACAACACCTAGATGTGCTAGAAGATTTCATGACACTGCACAAAGAGACCATCTCAAAGAAATACCATGACCGTGGGGTGCATAGGACGGACGTTGAAGTTATTAGAGAGCACAACTCCACTTTCGTACGTTGGTTCAAAGAGCGAGTTCTGGCTAATCCCCCGGAAGAGGGTTGTCTGAACGGAACACTCATATACGCCTTAGCACATGGCCCCTCGACCAACCTCGCCACTTATCAAGCATATGATATTAACGGATACACATTCTACACGTAGGAGAAAGATATAAACAGTGATGACCAATACTCAGGGGTGACGATGGAAGCCATGACCGGGAATGTAATTAAAAGATATTATGGAAGGGTCGAAGAGATATGGGAGCTTAACTACTCTGGATTGCATAGAGCGACGATGTTCTATGTCAGATGGGCTAAAAATGTACACAAAGAAAACCGACATTTCACTACCATGTGTATACCCGACTCCGATGATAGCGGTACCGTCAACGCCATCACCAAAAATGAGCCATGGGTACACGCTAAACACGTGACACAATGTTTCTTCATCACTGATCCGATCAATCCCAGCCGTGTTGTCATGAGGAGAAGCAAAAGGAGCATCGCCAGAATGGATGGAGTCGCCAACGAGGAAGACTATGACCAGTACGGTGATCTGATGAGGGAAGATGATGCTGATGACGACGAAACATCTGTAAAAACAAGAATGAAGATTACATCACGTATGAAAGATCGTAATCCCTGGAGAAGGAAATGTCATGACCATGGGCTCAATTATTCGACAATGAACAAAAGAGGGAAGAACATCAGTCTAAAGCGTCATTGTCGCCCAAGCTGACAAACTAATCCCCAAAGTTTGTGTGTGTCTTTTTTGCATACCGGTGTTAGCGGTCAAATCATGTAATATATATTATACTAATTATTATCCGGAGGGTAACAGTGGTATTGCTCTAATGACAGACCAAATTAAAGGAAGGAAAGTGCAAAAGAAAGATAAGAAAAAGAAAAGTGCAAATGAAAGAGAAAGAAAAAGAAAGCAAGTTCTACAAAATGAAATGAAATGAAAAAGAAAAAGGAACTAATAAGTTGTGGAAAGTGAAATGCAAGAAAAATAAAAATATAAAAAGAAAAATAAAAAAGAAAAAGAAAAAAACTTAGCAGTAGCGTGTTTTAGTCTGGGAAGCGCTATAGCTAAGAAAAAGAAAAGAAAATAAAAAATGTAGCAGTAGCACATTTCTTGTGGACAAGCGCTATAGCTAACTTAGCTATAGCGTGTTTTGCCAACAAGCGCTATAGCTAATTTAGCTATAGGACCGGTCCGCTAGCCCCCCTCTTTCTGTCTGTCTCACTCGTGCCGCCGCTTGTCGATCCCCTCTGACGCCAACCGCCGACTCCAGCCCCGCCCCGCCCCGCCTCGACCCCATCCCACTCCGGTATGCCCCCCGCCCCCTCTTCCTTCCTCTCGACCCCTCAGCCCTGGCTCTCTCTCTGACCCCCTCCCGCTCTCTACAGATCAGCGACCCCGGCGACCCCGACTCCGACGCCAGCCCCACCCTGCCCCGCCTCGACCCCATCCCGCCTCCAGATGCCCCCGCCTCTTCCTTCCTCTCAACCCTCAGCCTGGCTCTCTCTCGACCCCCTCCCGCTCAGAGATCAGCGACCCCGGTGACCCCGACGCCAACGCCAGCCCGCCCGCCCGCCCGCCCGACCCCATCCCGCCCGGTATGCCCCCCCCCACCGCGCGCATAGTTAGTGTTAGTGTTAGTTAGTTAATTAATTGCTGTTAGTGTTAGTTAGCTTAATTTGCTATTAGTGCTAGTTAGTTAATTGCTGTTAGTGTTAGCTAGTGTTATCCCAGTGATAGTTAGTTAGTGTTAGTTAGCTTAATTTGCTGTTAGTGTTTGTTTTTAAATGAAAATGGAAATGAAAGTTACAGTTATTGAAAATTAGCTTATGTAGTTGCTGTCCATTTTGAAAATGAGGATTTTTAACTTACAGTTTGGTCACTCTCTCTCTCTCTGCAGATCGAAGCTAGGCGCAGATCAACGAGGAGGAGAAGGACCCCGGCCCCCTCTGCACCGGCGACCCCGACCCCGAGGCACGCCACCCCTTCGTCCCTCCCTCTTCATATGTCAGCACATAATGATGCAAGGGGGAGTGTTCATAATGTGGCTGTTAAAGTGTTCATAATGATGCATGATTGTGTATATGTTGGGCAGGAATGTTCATGATTGTGTATATGTCAGCAGCAACAAAGTGACCTATGTTTTGCCGGAAATGTTGATTCATTTCCATTCTGGCAAATTTCAGGTGCTCTATATGTGCACTTTCTAGCAAAGGTCATGCCAAAATTTTCCATGAATTTCGGCATGACTTGTGCTAGAAAGTTGGACATATTGAGTGCTCGAGATTTGTCGCTCTGGGAATGAAACGACATTTCCGGTAAAACAAAGGTCACTTTTTTGTCATTATTCACTTTATTATATAAAGCTCGATAATTAAACCACTACGACATTGAACCCTAGGAAACATGACCGACACCGATGAGGCCGGAGGTTCTCAGTCCCAATTAGGTCAAGCACACGCCTACCTCGACATTCTGGCGGATCAGGAGAGACAGGAAGCTGGGTGTCCAGACTGCCTTGTCATGACGGATGACGACGGTGGTGACGCCGGCGCCGACACTGATTCCACCAACGACACCGGCACTGAGACTGGCGCTGATGATGTTCCTAAGTGCGGCACGGAAGGTGGGACCTCCCAAGCCAGTGAGGGACAGAAGGAAAAGAGGACACGACGCCCAAATGAGCTCGGCTTCGGAAGAATGGTGGTCACGGCGGTGCACCCTAGCGAGTTCGAGCCAATAGAGCCGCGAGAAGTGGCAGCGTGTTACGGCAACCAACTAGGATGCATCCTACGGGATACCGCTAACATCAACACCACAAAAATACGAAAGGATGAACATTTGAAGAAGCTGCTTCTAACTAGATTGCACGCAAGATTCCAGTTCCCCGGTCGGAATAACGATGTCGACCCATGGGATGATGAGGGCATGAAAAAAATCAACAACAAAGCCCTAGGGAAGTTCAACAACGCATTGAGCGCTTGGAAAACTAGGGTCAAAAGGGCGATTCATGTAGACCATGAAACCTATGCCGAGATTGTTGCAGACAATCCGAAAATTACGATAGAGGACTTTGAAAGATTCAAGGAGACTTGCAGTGAAGAAGCTGCCAAGGCCAGGTCGAAGAGAGGCAAGCAGCTGCAGGCAAAGAACATGGGGAACCACCGCCTTGGAAGTCGTGGTTACATGGGAAAGAGGCCCGTGTGGGCTAAGGAGGACGCAGAACGTGAACATCAGGGGATCCCAGACCTATTGGCTGAGTTCACCGACCCGCAGGAGCACGACTTCATCAGGGCCCTATTCTCGTGGGACCCCAAGAAAAATATTTTTTTCACCGACGGGTCGACTAGGCAATTCATGAGATTACTGGTAATTATCCTTTTTAATTACCACCTTACATATTAGGTTCTGATCAACGAAGTCTACTACATTCTAGTCGCATTCGTAAATGTTTCACGGTCCATTTTGCAGAGAGAGCAACACAAGCTTGCGGCCGAGAGTGACTCGTCGACTCAGTCGACTCAATCGTCGGCGAAGTACAAATGGGACACTCCTTTCAACCGGGGCCATGAACATAATGATGGGACACCCGCCCGGTCAGCGGCCGCAATATGGACGTGTGCATGGCGCCGGGGATGGGGCCACTTGGAAGTACTGTTATAATGAGGACCCCGAGACCAAAAGACAGAGAAAGAAGTTCAGTCAAGTGACTATCGACGAGAAGGTGGCGCGGGCGATGCAGAAAGAAAAAGCTAAGACCAAAGCTGAGATAATCGCTGCCTGTAGATCTGATATGGTGGCTGCCTTTACAAGCTTGATTCCAACAGTGGTCACATGGGTGCAACAAAATCCAAATGCGCCACCAAGTGATTTTCCCATGCCCAGCTTCAGCGGAAACAACACAATGAACACCGCACCCATACCCGTAACTAGTATGGCAACCGGCACACCTCCTCCAGCGGCACCTGCTCCTCCGCCCAGCTCTCACAGCAGCCCTATCTCCGTCTCTGGCTTGAATGTCGGGCCGTCGACATTGGCTGAGCTCGACGCCCTCACGATAAATACACGTTGTCGCACCTTCATCAACTCAACTAATTAATTAATCTTTAGTTTCCATTCTTTTTGGATCTCTAACGCCGCACGTATATGTCTTTGTAGGCCGACTCCACTCCGTCACCCTCCTTTACAACATGAAGGGCGGGTTGGTGGATGTGGGGAAGGGTACTATAGTGAAGCCTAAGGATCGATTGTTTCACCGCCGGCAGATGCCTGATAATGCCTTAAGGGTCTCTGTGGCGAGTGTGAAAGTGGGCTACGAGGGTCTCCCTCGTCCAATACAAACCGATGGAGAGGATGACGAGACCCCCACGCAGCTTGGGCAATGCAAAAATTGGCCGATCGTGTGGCCGAAAAATATTCTTCGTGTCGAGGTGGCCGGGAGCACACCAACGGGACCTAAGGAAGGTATGACCACAACACCACCTACACAAGTACAACCATCGTCTGTGCTGCTTGCTGAGATCGAGAGACATGAGGAAGGAGGGCCAACCATTCCGCCGGTAGATGATGCCATCTTCCCCATGGAAGAGGATAGGGATCATGACATGGAGGAGGCCGACGATGATCCTAACCAGTATTTCAATACTGCCTTTGACAATGATGTAACAGTGAGTCAACCATATGAACATGAGATGCATGTACCAGAGCCGGAACGTCCTCGGGAGTGCAAGAAGTCTTTGTTCATGCAATCCTCGCAGGACACGCCTCTAGATCCCGGCTCCACCCAAGCTCAACTGATTAGCCAGAGTTGTCCAAAGCTGAGCCCGAAAACACTAGGGGTGGTGCTTAGGGAGGGTCTGACAGACCCACCAGCACCTGAGCCCACCAAGAAGAAGCAGAGGAAGAGACCGCCGGCGAGAAAATCCAATAAAGCTGGCAATGTTGGTTCTAGCAGCCAGCCGCCTTCGACCAAGGTTGACCGTGTACCGATGAAACATGCGCCATTAATCCATGTCGCGGGACAGCCAATGGTACCGGCGAATGCACTAGCTGCCATAGAAGGGGATCTCAGGAGACTCCATGACCATGTGCTTTCGACAGAGAGAAGCCTCCTCGCCTCGGATGATCCAGGATACCCACTTTATACGGTTCATGTGCTGAGCAGTTGAAAGATGTATGTCCACACATGCCCCGCGGACCTCTTCTTCCTGAGGTTTGATTACATCTTCCAGATGTTTCAAATGAGAACACTCGATTTTACCTTCGTCTGCCTGTATGCACTGCACATGAACTACATCGTCAGGAGAGAGCAAGTCACCGGTCTTACGGTCGCGGACCCATACTACATGCATGAGGGCTTCTTGTCAATCAACGACGCCAACCATCAATATGCGAGTCAGTACATCGAAGAATTCTTGGTCAGCAATAAGGACAAAGAAATGATTCTCCTACCTTATCATCCCAGGTAAGACATCCGCGGATAGCACTATAACACATACATCCTTTCGTGCATTTCAATAGTTAGTTTGCACGCATGGAGGCTAAACTTGATCGTGTATTTTGCGCAGCGGGGGTGTCGTGCCGTTCTCATTGTTCTTTACCCGCCTTACTCCCGCGCTCTATATTTGGACCCGTCAAGAACATACGAAGAAAGTTACACACACAAAGTATGTTCGGACAGAGCTATACCGGGCTTCAAAGATGCAGGGTGGCTACGCCCAATATAAAAACAAATAAGGTCGCTTTGTTTCAGCCACAAGATCGACTTCATTGCATCCAACAACCGGCAAGAAGTGAGAATGATGGATTCTACGTCATCCATCTAATGATGGAGTCTGAAGGGATGTGCAATCACTTTGCATGAAATCTTCATCCGATACCCATATCCAGAGATGGGCCGAAGCCTTTGGAGTCGTGCCGGATAATCGACTTTGAAATTATTTCTACCAGATCCAACATGAAATTGCGTCCATCATCATCAAACATATCCTCGAAGAGAATGGGATGTTCTACGGCGGCACAATATCTCGAGCTGACGTCCGAAACCGCATTGCCCTACAGCGTCAGGACATGACGCCTTTCACTAAGCTTGGGTGCACCCTTCCGGTTATGGACAGATGGGAAGAGTGCACTGCTTGAAAACAACGTGTCTGTTTAGTTACTTGTTACTTTATGTACGACGAAACTTCGAATCTCTCAGTACGACGAAACTATTAGATGTATGGTGCCGCACTCTAGTTAATTACTATCGGTATGATGAAATTTGTTAACCATGTTTACTATATATGTTGCTTCTATTTCATAACTGTTTTGTTGAATTCGCTTCATGGTATATATATGTGCATCTCTGACAGGTATATAGATCAACGATGGCGAGGAAGTGGTATGTCGTGTATGTAGGGCATGTTCCGGTGTGTATGATGAGTGGCAGTGTGTCGTGCCCAAGTCTCTCCGTGAAGGCGAAAGGGTTTGATAGCAGAGCGGAAGCGAAGCTAGTTACTTGAGATTCATAGCACAACAGGATTCGAACCGGTCCGCCAAGAAAAACTACTACATCATACCGCTTTTGATCACCGTGATCGCTCTTATCGTTTATGTCTTAGTTTAGGTAGATGGTGAAACATGTGTCTACGGTGACAATGTAAGAGACGTGTGATCATTAACTTGTATCGCTATTTCGAGATGATGATGAGATCGACATCATTTGTGTTGAGACTATGTTGATATGATGAGACTACGTTGTACCACTTCGATGATGATGATGAGACATTCTTTTCATATAGTTCCAGTGTATGTGTATATTGTAACTGTATAAAACCTGTAAAATAGGAATACAGCAACATAAAAAAACATAAAATACTAGCAGTAGCGTGGGGTATTGGAGTAGTAGCAGCGCTGCTTACCAGTAGCGTTGTTTTGAAGGGACACGCTACTAGTATTAGCAGTAGCGATGGACAGAGGTGCGCTAGTGCTAGATACAGATAGCAGTAGCGCTGGTTTAAACAAGCACTACTGCTGCAAAATAGTTGTAGCGTCGTAACAGTAGTGCTGGTGCCCGCGCTACTGGTAGCTCAAGAACCAGCGCTACTGGTAAGCATTTTCCTAGTAGTGGTATTCAATGCTGACAGTTCTAAGCATATACGGTGGACTGAGCTGGTTGCCTTGCTATGAGGTCCTTACCATGATGGAGTAGACTTCTTAGGTGTCTCTTCACGGGGTTCGATATGGAATAAGTCTGTCTTGGGCATACATACCACATTGATCACACAATAACCGGCGTACTTGTATTGTTGTTCTTGCTCTTTTATTATCTGGATCCTTAACTGAAAGAGCGGGGCCTTATATATCCTTGAATATTTTTGCGGCCCTGCACACTCTCATATACAATATCTTGCAATCATAACTTGGTCTGGTTCATGTCTTGAGCGTCGGAATATTTATCTGGTTCACGTGGGCTTATGGATGTTGCTGACTATAGTGACGGGATTAATAACATCACCTTGTCGGATGTGCGGGGCTGATCTTGATAATCACTGCCAAGACTATTATCTCAATGTTGTCTTTCCTTCAAGACTTGTTGATTATGGCATCACCCACTGGCTTTTGTCTCTTGAATATCCGGTGAGGATGTCGGATGCGTACCGTGAATTCTTCCTTGTGCGAGAGACTTGCATGGACTTGGCAGGATACTCATTGTATGAACAAATATCTAATTCCCGAGGCATACCTTTGTCCTGACTAATTCTTGTTTCAGACCCAACTATTGCAGATCTAACACTTGGAAAACGGTGTCATACACTGACAACTCACTGCTTAATATCTTGTACCAGTGTCGTACGAAAAAGATTAGGCCGCTTGCGTTGGAAGCCACCAGGGTATCATGTTGAGGAAGACTGGATGGCTTGTGCTCGAAGCTTTCAGCGGATATCTTGCTGAGGACGGTTGTGTAGCATACCTCATAAGCTTCCCCCTTAAAGAATTGCTAGGGAACACTCGGTAACTTATGCCAGAAGCTTTTGCACCATTTTGTTGAGAAGACTGAATATCTTGCATGGGAATCCATTCATACCCTATATGATGCAGACTGGGAACCTTCTCTTTGTACACTTTGTCAATAAATTGTGGAGATGGGTAGAACTGATTTTCTTGGTGAATGGAATGACACATATATATTCTTGTCAGTCCGGCAGCTGATTATTTGTATGACAAGAATTGTCTGACTGTCCTTGCTGAATTCATTGCGTATTTGGACTAACTTTTGGGTGTCGCAATGTTTTAAATTTGACTTATGGCAGATTCAATCATTGTGTATAGACCATACCTTTGACTTGAAATGTATTGTTGATCCAATTTTGTTCTCTTGGTGATTTAATCATTTCTGCGATAAAGGTGTATCTCTGACGGGTACTTGTTACTGAAAGTCTGATCAGAATACAATTTGTATCCAGACGGACGTCTACACTACAATGTTGTCAGGTGAAAACCTCATTGCTTTTAACTGAATTCCTTGGTCTATATCTATACAGCTCACAGCTTCTTCTGATCTGGTGTCGGTCGAGGAGTAATTTCCATAAGGGGGTAACACCGAGGATTCAAAACAAAGAAGCACGAGAAAATGATTTATTGCAACAAAGCACACAGCAAACAAGCTACAAAGCTGCTCCACACAGGCACACACAAGCATGATACTACAGCAGATGCACAAGCACTACACGAAGGACTACACCCTACGCTTGAGCAAACGCTTGTGAACTGACGAGGAAGCTAAGGGAGTAGCGAGTGGAACTGCTGACTATGAATCTCCGGATGGCAGAGGTGGAGGGGTTGGAGAAGTTGGCAAAGACTGAGGTAGGAAAGCACCAAGCAATCTCCTGGCCCGAATGGCGTCTCGTACTAACTCGGAAATAAGAAGACAGTCGGTCGTAATGTAACGGGACATGGCGAGGATAGTCGGGACCTCTTGAGGGTTGACAAACGGAAACTGGATCCACTTGGAATTCTCGGCGATGGTGGGATAGAACTGGTAAGCATGATTCTCTTGCACCATGCTCTCTTGACGACGAAGACCGGTGATTGTTGCCATTGCGGCAAGCTGAACGGCACGCTCGGGAGTAGCGCCGTAACCACCATGGAAACTGTAGGTGCGCTTACCAACAGGAATCAGGGCTGACAGATGGACATGAGCAACATACTCTAAGATTCTACTTCCGGCAGAAAACTGGAATACTTGATATTGTGGTGGATCTCCGAGGGGATAAATACTACGCCACATATCGCCAAGGAGGGTGGCAAAGCTGAGAGGTGCAGAAGTGGGACTGAACGCAATAGGAACAACACTGAGAGCTCTGGGGATGGCACTGAACTCATGGAAGTTGACCGCCATCTACGCATGAAACAGGGGTTAGGGGTAACCAAAATAAGACTATATGCAGCAAACAAATGCAACGACCAAATGCAACAAGCAAGAGTAACAACCAGACCCTGTACTGCCGTTTTCTAACGTTCCAGCGGACTAGGATGCTCTTCAGTCAGACCTGCTCTGATACCAAGCATGTGGCATCCTGGCTCAAAGAAACCGGAATGCCCCGTATTCCAGCCCAGAGATCGAGGTGAATTATTCTGGAATACAACACTGCTTAGCATAGAAAAAACCAGCTTTCTATTAATACACGAATATGAATACAAGGTCTCCGATATTACAATGAATAACTTCGGCACGGCGACACTACGCCAACCACTGTTTCTTTATGCAAGCAACATAACAATTTGAGGCAACAAAACAACGAACGAAGATGACGGACTCCAATCCGCAGGGACTCTGGCTGGAACGTTTATCCTAGCTCACGAACACAGGAACCACACCAAGCAAGCAAGAAATCTAGGCACGACCTGCAAACTGGCATGACACGCGAGGTCAGTACATTCAATGTACATGCAAGCTCACAATAACCAAAAGCAGTCAAGACAAACAACAACATGGCATTAGCAGGTTAAATTAATCATGAGCATGATACTAACAGAATAACATGGCATGCGCAAATGAGCATGATACAACTTTACCATGGCAAGAACATATGAACATGATGATACTACATGCAACATGATGATATTATCATGCACCAACTTACTCTGCTTGGGTTACCTCGTAACCATCACATACATCATCTTACCATCACGGACATCAGACAGTTATCTCAGGGTCCGATCAACCTTGGTATCACCATACCATGGTAATCATTACATGACCACAAGGAGCTTGACATTTACCCGTGATTCTCACGCACCACAAATATCCACATACTCGGTATCCTCGATACCACGGTGATCATCTCACGACCACAATCAACCTCTTTCTCATCATCGAACCAGGGTTGTTATTAAGAACATTATTATTATTACTTTTGAACCATAGTGTGACCAACTACGAACTGGGCCCTTATCCGCGGGCGCGTCTATCGATAGGTTTAATACACACTCTGCAGAGGTAGCGCACTTTACCCACAGCACGGAACCCATGGCCTTGCACTCCCATTAGGGTGGACCAACGGTGTTCTGACAAAACCGTCCTACTGCATGACACTCTCCCGGCCAATTACCAACACCGTACCCCCTCAGGGTTCAGTCCTAGGTTGCCTCATGCCTACCAAAGGCATCAACGGCCACCATCGTGGCAAAAACATAAATGGTCCCAAACAGGGACAAAATGACGCCTAACAACTACGGGAACACAAGGGTTATGTCCGCCTACCTGATCAGGGTAGCGCGCGCCCATAACCTTCCCTCGTTGGAGGCACCGGCGAGAGGCACGACAATAG
Organism: Aegilops longissima; assembly: GCA_021605205.1. Taxonomy (NCBI): domain Eukaryota; kingdom Viridiplantae; phylum Streptophyta; class Magnoliopsida; order Poales; family Poaceae; genus Aegilops; species Aegilops longissima. Next base: position 510,456,094 of record CM038680.1, on the reverse strand, counting down.
ACCCAGTTAGGACCATCCCATAAATGCAAGTGTGGTTGCACTGGTCAGCTCGATATGGTGGCACCATGACTCAGCCAACAGTTGTTCAAGTTCAGTTAAGTCCGGTTAAACCTGAATGCAATAAGCTGAGCCATATTAAAATAACATGATGCAATTACAATGCATGAACATGAATCAACATAAGTATGGGAGTACATCATAATCATCGAGCATAACCATAATGAAACATTAACCAAATGAGCATGGTAAGCTGACGAGCATAACATTAGATATGAGAATGTCATGACCACTAGCATCGTAAGTACATAGCATGCAAGAACTCATCCAGAATACTACCAAGTAAGCATATAACCAACAAGATACAAAGTTACATGCATAGCTACGACACTAGATAACAGATCGTAAACATGCATCCGGAAGAACACACTGCTACTATTACCAAGCATGACATATAAAAATAATACTAGTAATAAGTGCAAGATAACAAGATGCAAAAGAGCATAGCATGAAAGTGAACACAGAGCTCTAAGCATCACCGAAACAACGATAACCGTATCAAAACAAGCAGGCATTTATTAAATATTCGAGTTGAAAACCATGGCTATTGCATGGCTATCATGCAAGTGGCTGTTGTGGCTTTCCTGGGGTGACGGAGACTCCGGGAAGAAGTGTGGTGAAGCCGTGGAACGAAACACCGAACGGTTCTCTCTCGGAGGGGCCTAATTTGAAGCAATGGCAAAATGTTTATTTTTACAGTGTGAACACCTTATGAAAATGGCACCAACAAAAAGAGCTCGACAAGACGAAGACGTGAGCATTGGTTTCACCTCAATCGGAGTTACGGTTGCGGAGTTATGAGGTGTAGACGATCAGGGACTAATCTATGAAAGTTTTTATCACGAACGGGTCCCTGAGAGGAAAAACAGAAACATATTTCAGAAGATACGCTTCCTGACTTAGAAAATGTACTTCAGATTAGAGAAGGAGAAAATACGCTTTCGAGCATATGAAATTGTACTGAAAGAAATACGCCTTCAGAGAACCGAAAGTGCACTCACCAGAAGGCGCTTCCACTTATCCACGTGGACCTGGGCCTTGGGCCACTTAGTGGCGGGTCCTACGCGGCAAGGGAGGGGGCCAGCTAGGCGTTGTCTTCCTCCTCGCTGCTCCCCCGCGCGAGAAAGAGGAGGCAGGGGAGGGGCAGCTGCCGGCGACGGGGCTGGCTACTCTGGCCGTCTCCCGCCCGGCTGAGGGAACCGCCGGGACGGCAGGGCCGAGCCGTGTCTGTTCCAAGGGGTAGCGGCACTGGGGAAGGCGCGGGGAGGATGGGAGGTCAGGGAGACGGCGGGTACAGAGATGGGCGCGGGGAGGAGGGGAGGTCGCGGAGATGGCGGGTACAGTTTAGATGGTACTTGCTGTAGAAACCACTATAATGGCCAGAATTAGAGATGATGAAGTTGCACTCACATGAAGATGCAAGTTGATCTGAAATTGGGCATGGCCCAATGATTTGAAGATATGAAGATGCTCAAAAAGTTTCAGGCCATTTGGATAACCCGAACTAGCACTTGCTTCACAATGCTTTATTCTGACCAGAAACTTGGAAACATTGCATAGGGAAAATGGTGTAATGGATTGAGCCAAATTTTGGTGGAGGGAGTTTATATAGTTAGGGGAATGTCCTGGTAAATTGTCATCTTAAATGAAGCAATATAAAATATGGTTGCTTCACAAACTGAAAATCTGACCAGAAACTAAGATTTGGAGCTGGGCTCACATAGATGAGTTACATGAGATCATATTTGGTGGGGATTCTTGATTTGATCATATGAAGGACCTTGCAAAATTTCAACTCATTTGGATATGCCTAGCTTGTATTTCCTTCACATCACTTCCCTCAGGTAGGAACTTTGAAATATTGCTCAGTAATATTTACTAGGCAAATTGAGTTGAATTTTGGCATGGGGTAATGATATGGAGAGGAAAAGATGTCCAAATAGTTTGAGGTCAAATAAGCAAAGATAAATGACACTTCCTTCACAAACCACCACTTAGGGCAAAATCAGAAAAGGAATATTTGTGAATTATCTTTGATGATGCGAAGGAAAGGTTTTGACATATTTGAGGAAGATATGACCCAAACAATTTATGAGAATTATTTGGGAATTTTGGGAGTGACAGAACTATAGGTTGCTTCACAACCTAGGGTTTAAAGGGTTATTCTTTAATAAAAAAGGAATATTCCCAATAAAAAGAATATTGCGTTAGGTCAAGGAGGGAAATGACATGATCTTAGGATTATAATGAGGGTTACAAGACACTATAAACCTAGGAAGACATGATCTTCCCACGTTTCAGAACCACATAGCCACGGAAAGGCAAATCAAATCGGGAAATCCAAGAAAATCAAAGGAAAAAGAAAAGAGAAAAAATCCAGCATGTTACTGGTATAATTGTGAATTTATAGGGTAAAGAGGGCATGCACCCTAGTGGTTTGTGCCCCCCTCCCCCCGTCGGGGCACCCCCTTGGTGATGCTCTGGCCCATCTTCGGAGTTCTGGTCCATAAAAATTCTCCAGAAAGTTTCGCGGTATTTGGACTCCGTTTGATATTGATTTCCTATGATGTAAAAAACAAGCAAAATACAGCAACTAGCACTGGGCACTGGGTCAATAGGTTAGCCCCAAAAAATGATATAAAGTTGTTATAAAATTATTGTAAAACATCCAAGAATGATAAAATAACAGCATGAATACTTCATAAATTATAGATACCTTGGAGATGTATCAGTCCACGTGGTTGCTTGTTTCGTGAAGAATCAGAAGACCATTTCCAAGTGTCATATTTACCATGAGCCCAAAAATTTATTGTCCTACTTTCACGCATAACAAAGTCACAACAAATCTTATGTTACATGTGGAGGAGTATAGACTAAACTTCCTTGTATGGAAGAATGTGATAATACTCAACTAAAGATGTCGTTTTTGGGAATGGATCACTCACAAATAGTGGACCAGTCATACAATCATAGAGAAAGACGAAAAATGTCAGTATGCTTGAAAAAGGGTATCACTTTTCATCGGGATGTACCATACAATGGTCTTATTTAATAAACTGATTACTGGTTGATCAAAAGGGATGTAACCTAAAATCACAAAACTATCTAGTAGGTAAAGGCTTAGGCTGGAGCAAATGCGGAATAAAACTAGTGTTTAATTTATCAAGCACAAAACTAAAACAACTAGGCTCACCTATGTGCACCAACAACTTATGCTAAGCAAGATAAACGACTATGTATAGCAAGATATATAACATGAAACACTATGGCTATCACAAAGTAAAGTGCATGAGTAAAGGGATAGGGTAAGAGATAACTGAGGCATGCAGAGATGACGATGTATCTCGAAGTTCACAACCTGGCGGATGCTAATCTCCGTTTGGAGTAGTGTGGAGGCACAATGTTCCCCAAGAAGCCACTAGGGCCACCGTAATCTCCACACGCCCTCGCACAATGCAAGATGTTGTGATTCCACTATGGGATCCTTGATGGCGGTCACCGAAACCGTACAAATGGCAACCCTTGGGGGCGGTCACCGGAACCCATACACATTTGGCAACCCTTGGGGGTGGTCATTGGAACCCATACAAATTGCTCTAGAAATCACCACAACCTAGTTGGAGACCCCGACGCTTTCCCGGAGCTTTACACTACAATGATTGAGCTCTGAATGCACCAACTAGCTAGGGTACCAAAGCACCCAAGAGGAACAAGCTCTAGGTTGCCCAAACACCCAAGAGTAATAAGCTTCTCAACTTTCACTTCCACATATCACCGTGGAGAACTCAAATCAATGCACCAAATGCAATGGCAAGGGCACACGAAGTGCCCAAGTTCTTTTTTCCCAAAGCCCACCACAACAACTAATGCTATGGAGGAAAATGAGAGGAAGAACCAAGAAGAGAACACGAAGAACTCCAAGATCTAAATCCAAGGGGTTCCCCTCACATAGAGGAGAAAATGATTGGTTGAAACATAGATCTAGATGTCCTCTCTCTTTTCCATCAAGAACTAGCAAGAATCATTGGAGGGATTGAGAGATGGAAAGCTCAAAGAAGGTCAACAATGGGGACATGAGCTCAAAGGATTAAATTCATTGGGGGAACAAGACCCCCTTTTGTAGGTGGGGAAAAATCCAACCGTTATGCCTTCAGCCCCCACACAAGCGGTACAACCACCCATAGGAGCGGTACTACCGCTTGGAATGACAGTTCTAGGTGTAGCACTAAGAGAGAACGGAAGTCCAGGCTCGGTAGTTCCACCGGAGCAGTACTACCATCGTCACATGCAGTCAATTCGCTGCGATCAATTCGCCGCAGTCCAGTGCCATGGGCACTCCGGCTTGATCCAAGGGGCTCCCCTCACATAGATGAAGAACTCCAAGATCTAGATCCAAGGGGCTCCCCTCACATAGAGGAGAAAGTGATTATTGGAAACTTAGATCTAGATCTCATCTATCTTTTCCCTCAATAAATAGCTAGAATCATTGGAGGGATTGAGAGATGGAAAGCTCGAAGAAGGTCAACAATGCGGGTGAAACACGAGCTCAAAGGATTAAGTTCATTGGGGAAAAAGTCCCTCTTTTGTAGGTGGGGACAAATCCAACCTTTATGCCCCCAGATAGCACACAAGAGGTACTACAACCCAGAGGAGTGGTACTACCGCCTGGGGCGGTGGTTCCAGGTGTAGCACTCAGAGAATGAAAGTCCAGGTGTGGTAGTTCCGCCAGAGCAGCACTACCGTCCTCACAAGCGGTACTACCGCTTAGTGTCTCAGGACAAAGAACCAGCGACAGTAGAGGGAGGGTAGGATGGCAGTACCGCACGAAGCGGTACTACCACAGCCTACTAGCACTCTACTACTGCAGAGGAGCGAGGGACTACAGAAGCAAAGAAATAGGCGATAGTGTGATGGTAGTCGGTCGTGGAACTGCCGCAAGAGCGGTACTACCACTGGGAAAGCATGGTACTACCATCCGAAATGGTACTACCAAGTCCAACTTTCATCCTACTGTCGCTGAAGCAAAAATGAGTCCAGAAGCCTGAACACAAGATGTACTGCCTGCGGCACTAGACCGTGGAAGTACCGCGCAAGTGGTACTACCGCTACCCGGGGTGGTACTACCACTAGTGATCCTCAAAATACCCCAAGCAAAGCAGAAGGATGCAATAAAAGCCTAAACTTCCGCAAATGACCTCCAAATTGAGAAAACTCAAGCTTGTTGGATAGATGACGACAAATACTATCCAACAACAACTTCTTGCCAAAACATTTCATTAAATCCAAAAAAGAACCTTCGCGCGAAAATTGGCCGCAGTTCCGACAAACGATTTGTACGTCACAAAGTGTGGCGGATGATTTGTCCACAATGAAAAGTGTGATACACCATAGTTTAACACAAAACTTTTGGAAACATATGCCTCCCAGAAAAACATGTCCACAGTGTTGACCCAAAGACTATGACAGTTCTACAGCGTGATTGTAAATGTAACCACGTTTAAAATGTGGCAAGGTAGAATACCACTCAAGACTGTTTGGATGTCCATATCACACTGACACTTCATTTTTGAAGTATTCTTTCCTTGCGAAGCTGAAATTAAGAGAGAATAGGAGAGTTCTCATCAGATTCTCAACTAGAAGAAAGTTATAGGAATCAGGCATCATTTTTTCCCGAAATAAGAGAAAAGACATATAACATCCAATATCATCCCATATTTCCTGAATTGATCGCAGCGAATCATCTATCTGGTCATCAATGTTGTACTCAGTGGTGCCGCCTTCAATGAAATTTGGAATACAGATTAAATACTTGGAGGACCAATGACTAATAATATGATAAATAAGCAGTCTTTGGTAGGTTTATCCAACCCGACTTTCCTGACAAATTCATATTTTGGCATTCCAAAGCATGGGTCTTCAGTAGATCAACATGTAGTGCTCGATACAAAAATCAGTTCAAGTTACGGCAGAGTGAATGGATCACACGGAAAGCTTGGCCTATTCATCACCTACTCATCTAGAACTGATTTATGAAAAGGATGCATACTTCTTTTGATTGATTTACAGTGGGTGTGGCTCCTCTCTTTGTATGGAGATGATTTATTAGGGTGTGGCTCTGAATAATAGGATCTACCAATTGATGCTTTCGGAACAATAATATTTTTTTCTTAACTAATGAATTGTACTTAAATAAATGGGATATTATCCCTTATTTGATAGGAATGGATTATGCCGGCTTCCCCTCAACCTAATAACTAGAATAAGTGTGTGCTCTCACACTTTTCCAAACATTCACGTGGCGACATGTGGTAGAAAAGAACAAATGCTCTTAGTCTATGCTACTTATAGTTGAGTGCATATGAGAACAAAAACAAATAGAATAAAGAGAAACATCAATCAAGATAACATTTGTATAGACAACGACGAAACGATACAATTTATTGTTGTTAACAGGTTGCATGCAATCCTAATGCGCCTAGTATTGTAGTTCTCAATACTTTCAATCTGTAATTTAGCTTATTTCTCTATGAAAGACATCTTGGTCATATTGTCACATTTAGATTGCTCCAGTGTTTTGTTCTTCTCCACTTGAACACCTAAAGTTGATTATATCAAAACACAAATAAGGACCAATATGATCTGTAAAATCTAAATACAGATACAATCACTAACCCGATTGTAGGATTTTAGTTTCTCCCGTTGCTGCTGCGGCTCCAACTTCTGTATTTCTTGACTTACTCACGGGCTTTGGAGCTTCCAACTCAATAACATGTTTTATTATGGGGATCTCACTATCCAGACCCTATGCACATACATTAGCTGCAACCATGGCGGCTTCAGATTTTCTTTTGTGCTTTATGGCACCAACTACTTGTTTGCCTTACTTTGGACTTCACACTTTTGTAATTCGTTTTTGCAGCTTAGACGCACTATTCTCATCTAGCTCTTCCACGTTTTCATCTATTAAGGAGTGCAATGAACCTTTTCCATGTCGACGTGGTTGCTCCTTTAGTGAAGAATCAGAAGACCATTTCTTGAAACACGTGAAGTGTCATATTTACCATGATCCCAAAAATTTATTGTCCTACTTTCATGCATAATAAATCACAACAAATCTTATGTTACGTGTGGAGATGTTGAGACAAACTTTCCTTGTACGAAAGAATGTGATAGTACTCAAGTACAGATGTCTTTTTTGGAAATGGGTCTTTCACAAATAGTGGACGAGTCATACTGTGAAAGAGAAAGCCAAAAAATGTCAGTATCATCCTTGAAAAAGGTTATCACTTTTCATCAGGATGTACCATACAATGGTCTTATTTAATAAACTGGTTAGTGGTTTATATAAAGGGATGTAACCTAAAATCATAAAACTATCTAGTAGGTACAATACTGAAAAAGGGCCATTTGTCCCGATTCGTAAGGCCCATTTGTCCCGGTTGGGGAACCGAGACTAAAGGGTCGATACTAAAGCCCTATACCTTTAGTCCCAGTTCTTATACCTACTGGGACATATGGGCCTCCACGTGGCCGCTGAGGCGAGCCCAGGCAGGAGGGCCTTTGGTCCCGGTTGGTAGCACCAACCGGGACCAAAAGGCATCCACGCGCCAGCAGCTGGCAGGAGCTAAGGTTTTTGCTTTATTAAAATGGGTGGGTTTATGGGGTTTTGGGGGGTTAATTTAGGTGTTTCATATATTGTGTTAGCTAGCTAATTAATAGAGAGAAGTTTCCTCTGTTATCTCCGTGCTTGGTCGATGCTACGTACTATACGTATAAAGAGGACTCGACACGCTAGCTAGTAAGCAAATGAAGGAAACCATTAAGTACAGAAGATCGTCATGAACATATGCATACAGAGAGAAGTGATATCGACCTCTCCTTCTCCGAGAGATTGGTCGAACAATAAGTTTTCGTATATCTATCTGACGCTACTGGATACATATATACAATATAAGATCCCTTACAATATAATCCCCTAATTATATATGAACTCAGGTTCCACATGGTATTCTCCGTCTTTATTGATCACGTGGTCAAGAAAGAATCCTGCCAATTCCTCTTGAATTGCTCGCATGCGATCTTGTGCAAGGAGTTCATCCCACATCTGAAACATCTAATTTGAAGAAGGGGGTCAATACATATATATGAATGAATGAAACTCAACACAAATTATGTTAATAAAATAAAATTGTGAATATTATTGCTTACGCACTTCATATTGTTTTTTAGAGTAGCCCCGCTCACAGATCGTATGGCGGATGGACTCGCAAACGTAGTATCCACGGTAATTATTCCCGACTTCCTGCCACAACCACTTTACAAGAAATAGAGGTCACTCAAACTGATAAGCAAGCATGCTAAATGGTATTGATGAAACTAGTGCTTGAATCACTAGGAGATGCGCGGAACTAGCTAGTAGTACTTACTTTCGAGTGTGTAAATCACAGCTTCCCCGACAGTCCTGGAGCTTGTGCGCTGAATTTTTTTTTCCAAACCCTGCCAGACAAAGAAAACAATTACTTGATATCAGGAAATAAAAAAAGTTGCCGATATGGTGAGATAATGATCGATTTAACTTACTTCCCGAGCAATTCAGTCATGTCCGCATACTCCTAGGGATCTTTTCGTCTTGAGTCTAAGACGGTTACTAGTCCCTGCAGTGGAACCTGCGCACGCATGCATAACTCATCAACTACATTACTATAACCTCGACTAATAAGGGAAACCGAATATGCACAAGACAGTAACACTCACTTGAAGTTGTAAGGAAAGAGTATTGTATCTTTGTTTTGAATTATTACCAACAGTCGTAGCAAGTTGGCCTCAGTTACTTTGGCATGAAATTTAACAGTAAACTCATCTATGAGATTTGTGTTAATGAACCAAATATCACCGATTTGTCTTTTCTTCAATTCGGCGATCTTCAATCTGCATAATATAGTGAAGATAATTATATATACATGCAATGAAAGAGCTGAGCTATATATAGAGAGACTTAAAGACATAAATAGTACTTACAGACAGTAGCAAGTGACTGTTAATTTATCGAGGGCCTTTTGATTGAAAAACTGGAAGAACTCCTCAAATGAAACAGACAATAGATCAATTCCAACAAGGTCATGCTCCTCTTTAACTCTCAGCGTCAAAGTATCCTTCCCCCCAGACTCTCTCCAGGTTTTCATGTACCAATCATGGAATCTTCGCATCATCATTGTTAGAGATCTTTCATCTTTGACGAGAGGCTTCCCGTAATGGTATTTGTGTTTGTCCACCTCCATTGTATCGTAATGTACCTCGGGCAGGTAATCTCCAAGATTGGTACCGGGAAAAATCTCCGGATGATTAGCGACGATATCGCTAGACACCTTGAGCGGGGGGCATGATTTGTTCGCTTGTTCACCGAGCTAGGCAACTTTTTTCCCAGCTCGTCGTTCTGCTAACATTTGTTCACTGATAGGCGCACCGGATCTATCTTCTCCTCTGGAGGTGGAGGTTTATTTTCTTTCACTGCTTCAAAGAAGTACCTCACTTCGGCTTTCACGATCTTCACGTTTTCCTCCACGGTCCTCTCATATGGTAACTTCTCTAGAGGCTCGAGAGATGGACCAAATCTGTATTGCCTCCCACCTCTGTCTATACTGCTAGATGTTGGAGCAGACGGAGCGGCTGCAGCTATCTTATTTCCTTGCTTACGAGGCGGGGGAGAAGGACTACGACGCGCTGGAGCAGCCCGAGCGGTGGCGGGTCTCTTCCGCCCTTGCTGACGAGGTGGAGAAGGAGGAGGCTGGCTGCTCGGGCGCCTGCGCAGGCGGAGAAGGAGGCAGAGTGCCACCATGCGCCGGAGAAGGAGGCAGAGTGCCCTGATCACTCGTCGGAGGAGGAGGCGGAGTGCCCTGACACGCCGGAAGAGGAGGAGGAGGCGGAAAAGTCCAGTTAGGAAGGTTGGTGAGCTCCTTCCGTCATAGGCACGGAGTCTTCAGAGTAGAACCCATCCGAGTCTCCCCTTCACCGATAGGGTGGTCAAGCTCGAGGTCCTCAAATCCCTCCGTTATTTCGTCCCCCGTCACCCTAGCATATCCTTCTGGAATTGGACGGCAGTGAAAAGTTGCACCGGGCACAGGAGGTCGAACAGAGCCGACAGCCGCCTTGACTTTGAAGTTCTGCCATTGCATCATAAGGTGGCAATGTTGAGACTCCGTGATAGCATCCACGGGGTAGCTAGCAGGAGCCGTGAAGACAGGCTCCAGCTGAAGCAGCTCGGTGGAAGCCATGCTGCTTCTCCGCTGAGACGGCCGGGTAGCTTCGGCAAGTCGCTTGCTGTGAACTTCTTCTCATTCCTCTAGCTCTTGTACCCTTGCGTGCAGCTTCTGCAGTTGGGTATGCTCCACTTTCCTCCTCCTCTCCTGGCATTTGTAACAGGCGCATGATGGTCCGGAAACCCAGCCTTCCACGGAGCGGAGCCTAGCGTGCCTCGTGTCCGTCCAGGGTGCTCAGGATTCCCGAGGGCCATTGTGAGCTCGTTGTTCTCTCTGTCTGGAATGAACGTCCCTCCCTGCGCTGCGGCAATATAGTCCTAAAGCTTCATGACGGGTATTCGCATTTGCTCGTTCGTCCAAACGCACTTCCCTGATTCAGGGTCCAAGGTTCCACCAACCCCGAAGAACCAAGTCCTTGAACGGTCTGGCCAGTTCAATGTCTCTGGTTCGACCCCTTTATCAAGCAGGTCATTCTCAGCCTTGGCCCACAACGGCCGGGCTTTGAGGTAGCCACCTGACCCCGTGCGATGGTGATGCTCCTTCTTCGTAGCATTTATCTTGTTTGTCGCTGACATCTTCTTACTCTTGTCCGATGTCTTGTGGGCCACAAATGCGTCCCAGTGATCTCTGATCTTCTCAAATCGGCCGGTGAATTCTGGAGTCTTTTCTTTGTCGACAAACGATGTTTTCAGTTAATTCTTCCACCTCCTAAATAGATCCGCCATCTTCTTAAGAGCATGAGAATTGACCAATGGCTCTATAATACCTGGCTTCTCCGGATCCTCCTCTGGCGGTACGGTGAAATTTGCCTTCAGCGCGTCCCAAAGATCAGCTTTCTGCCTATCGTTGACATAAGACACTGCAGGGTCTGCATTCTTAGGCTTATACCATTGGTGGATGCTGATCGGGATCATGTCCCTAACAAGAACCCTGCACTGAGCAGAGAATGCTTCCTTAGTCCGGATGCGTTCAATCGGTTGGCCATCGCACGTGATTGCTGTGATCATGAACCTTTCATCCGAGCGCAACTTTTTCTTCGGGCCTCGTCCCTTTACTGAAGTTGTGCTCGATCCGGAGGGCTGGAAAAAAAAGAAGAAAGACAAGAGTTAATATGTGTACATACCAAAACAATGATTGCATCAATTAGCTAGTCAGCACAGGCTTAATTAATATATATACCCAGCCGGACTCTGTTCGCTCACAGGAGCCGTCATCACGGTCTCCTTCTTGCACTGGCATTCGGTCACCGGAGCCATCATAATCATGTCCTTCCTCCTCCATTGTTTGATAACCATAGCCTGCTTCACCCTCTCCTTCCAGATCATCGGTTTCGTTGAGATATGACATGACATCACCTCCGGCTGCGATTATGTCACCCAACACCTGTTCTGCGTCCTCGTCTCGGCCGTGCTCCATAATTTCTGCAAATATTACAACATGGAAATTATTATAAAAACATGACAGATGGATATATTAGTGGCAAACGTAGACCTAGCTATCTAATAACAACAAGGAATGCATATTAGTGGCCTCGACGCGTCTCTAGGGTTTGGGGTGGCCTCGGCAACGCTTCAAGGGTTCGGGGTGGCCTCAACGACAACGCTCTTTTAACTTGGTAAATTTGGGTGGCCTCGGCGGCGCTTCTAGGGTTTGGTTCAACTTGTGCACATTGCCAGACCCTCGACCCTCGACCCTCGACCCCCTCATGTCACATTTTCTCGTCACAAAGGATTCAACAAAACTATGTCTTCATCATTAGGCGAAAGTAACAGGCGCATGATGGTACGAAGTTCTGCAAAGTTGTTCTAGAACGGAGTCCTAGATAGGATAATTCGCTTTTTCGTACAAAGTTCAGCAAGAGCCTTCCGAATATTGCTATTTGGAAGGCCTTTGCTGAAATTCGTACAAAAAGGCGAATTATCCTATCCGGGAAATCTGTTCCAGAACAACTTTGCACAACTTCGTACCATCATGCCCCGGTTACTTCCGCCTAATGATGGAGAAATGGATTTCTTCAATACTCTGACACTAGGCAACCCCTCGACCCCTCGGCGATCCTTGACCCTCGAACCATCCGCGGCCCTCGACCCCTCGGCGGTCCTCGACCCTCGAACCCTAGGCCCCTCGACGACCCTCGAACCCTGGGTGACCCTCGAACCTCTACCCTAGTTCCCGGCCCTCACCCCTCGAACCCTCGACGACCCCCCACCCTCATGTCGAAGTTATCGGGAGGGGGTATATCGACCCCCCCCCCTCATGTGGAAGTTATCAGGGAGGGGGTATATCGAGAACGTCATACCCAATAAAAAATAAGAAAAGGAAGAAGAAGAATAAGAAAAAAATAGGATAATAAGAAAGGAATAGAGGAGAAGATCGAAGAAAAAAAAGAAGAAAAAAAAGAAGAAAAAAAAGAGAAGAAGAAGAAAGGAATAGAAGAAAGAAGAAAAATAGAATAATTCTATTTTTTTTTTCTTCTCTTCTATTCCTTTCTTCTTCTCCTCTTTTTTTCTTCTTTTTTCCTCTTCTTATTTATTTCTCCTATTCTTCCTCTCCTCTTCTTCTCCTTCTTCTTCTTCTTCTTCTTCCTCTTCTTATTTTCCTTTTTCCTCTCCTTCTTTTTCTTCTTCTTCCTTCTTCCTTCTTCCTAGATAAAACTTTTCTAAAAATGTAACTTTTGCATATAAAAATGTTTTTCTTCTTCTTCCTCTTCTTCTTCTTCTTCCTTCTTCCTTCTTCCTAGCTAGATATATAAACCTTTTCTAAAAATGTCACTTTTGCATATCTAAAACTTTTTCTTCTTCTAACTTTTGCATACATAGATAAAACTTTTCTAAAAATCTAACTTTTGCATATATGAACATATATACACAGAGAACATACATACATATATACATTTTTATAAAAATCCAGAAAAAATAAATAAAATGCATTTATACATATACACATATATACACATATACACACATATACAGCTGACCTTGGAGGGGTCCGGGCGCCACACGAGGGCCGCAACAGCAAAGAAGCCGGCGAAGGCCGCGGTGAAGAAGAAGACAGCCGCCCCTTCTTCGTCCATGCGTGTCCAGACACCACCTCCTTCTCCTCCTCCGATGGATGTTGATACGGAGGTTACTTTTGATTATGGATCCCTCAGCCTGAGGAGGAAAGGAAAACAGCACAGGAGGAGGTGGACGACGAGTAAGTATCTGGTTCCTTTTCATTATCTCTGCCTCCTCAATCTGTGTTGCTCATCTTGACTTGTCTTCATCTTTGTAGGGACGTGGAGACGCTGGCCCGGAGAGTGAAGAGAGCCAAGGTCTCGGCGGGTGGCCAGCCCCCAGTTGGTACTTTGGGGGCGCCACTGGTGGTGTTGAGCAACCCGGACAGCAGCCCCCGGCATAGCCCCCAGCGTAAGTTCATCACTCTTCCACCGTCGACATGTGTCTGGGGTACGACACTTTGGTGCTGACCTCGCCAGGTATGTAGGAGGAGAGCAGTAGCAGGAGGAGCCACAGAGGGCTACTCCCAACACGCCGCCCCCATCGACCACGCCGCCCCGAGGGGCGTCCCCGGCAAGGCCGCCAGGCACCGATCCCACACACATGGAGGAGGAGGAGGAGAACTTGGGCACCGGCGGCTTTGCCTCGACGCCAAATGTTTGCAGGGAGGGGACTTCCGTTTCCCAGACGGGTACTGGCATAGGTAAGTCGTTCGCCGTTCGTCCCTGCTTCTTTTTCTTTCCGGCTCTTGGTCCTGGCCTTGCCTCACCCCCTTCTACGTCGTCAAGATTCCTCCTCGGTGAACCCAGAGGACGTAGACGCCGTCATCGAGGATGTCGACAAGGCCGCCGAGGCGGACGCCAAGAAGATCGCTGCCGAGGAGGCTACCAAGGGTGTTGCCAAGGACGCCGCCGAGGGGCCTACCGGGGAGGCCGGCAAGGCTGCCGCTGAGGAGACCGGCAAGGGGCCTGCTGGAGAGGCCAGCGGGGCCGCTACCGAGGAGGAGGAGGAGGTGGCTGATGATCAGCCTTCCTCTTCTGCTGCTTCCGGCTCCGGCAAGTACCTGAGGGTGAGCGACGACTTGTTCGTCCACCTTCCAGGCGCGTCGAGCACCAGGACACCCGTTGAGGGAGAGGTGTTCAACGACGAAGTGCTTGCCGCTGCCGGGCTTGAAGTCGCCGACGAGCCGATCGTTGGCGGCGACGGTTCGCAGGAAGAGCGGCTCCTCCACGCCATGGGCGCCAGCTTCCGGAAGCTCCAGGCGCTCTACCGCGCCCGCCTGGACAAGGTTAAGTCCAGGACGGCGGTGGTGGAGAAGGCGGAGGCGGTCCTCTAGAAGTGCGTTGCCGAGATGCAGGACTGGTTCCGCGAGGCCCACAAGGAGCTCAAGGCTGCCTAGGGCAAGCTGGCCAAGCGCGACGTGGAGCTCACCATGAAGCTCGCCGACGTCAAGAAAGCTCAAGAGACGGCGAGGAACTTGGCCGCGGCCGCCGAAGCCGCCCGGACCCAACACGAGGCCGCGCTGAACTCCTAGGAGGAGGACCTCGCTACACGCGAGGAGAAGCTTGCCGCCATGCTTCGCGGGAAGGATGCAGAGGTGGAGAAGCTTGTCTTGCAGCGGACCAGTGAGTTGTAGCAGAGGCACAAAGAGGCACTCAATGCCCAGGCCCAGGTTCACGCCGGCAAGGTGGAGGAGTTGGAGGCGGAGCGCGATGGGTTGAAGGAGCAGGCTCTGAAGCTGTCCCAGGAGAAGTACACGCTTAACAGTGCCCTGACAGAGGCACAGGGCGCGGTCGTCAGCAAGGTTGGGGAGCTCTCCGAGGCCAACAACTCCATCAAAGACCTCAAGCTGAAGCTAGAGGGTCTCGAGAAGGTGTTGTCGGAGGCCAAAACCCGAGAGGGGACCATGGCCAAGGAGCTGGAGGCCGAGAAGCAGTTGCGGAAGAACGAGGGCCTCAATTTCGAGGATCTCGTGGAGGGCGAGAACCGTTGGCTCGATCGCCTCGCCACCATCGCCAACCAGGCCACCGCGCAGCTGGCCATCATTGGGATGCCGGACGTGAGGTATGTCTTGGAGCGGAGCGTGAGCGCCAATTGCAGCCTGACCATGTTCTTTGAGAAGGTTGTCGGTGCTCTGGAGCGGCTCCACGCCAACCGGGCGGCCTCACTGGCCGATGAGTCCCGGAGGCTTTGCTAGGGTGCCATGACCAAGGTTCTCACCAAGGTGGCGTACTGGTACCCCGACCTCGACTTAGACGCCGCGCTGGAGAGCTTGCCGGAGGGTACTGACCTCGCGCCGCTCAGGGAGTGCATCAAGCCCATCATCAGCCGAGTCGGCAAAATTCGGAGGGTTGTGGGCCAGCGCCGAGATTAGGCATCCCGTTCTTTATTGCCGCTGCAGTTTCACAACCAAGAGAATCGCTATCTCTAGTTAGAACCGCAGCAACAATTCGATGTAATATAACTCTGCAGCACTTTCAGTATTATGCATGTTATTTTCCTGTTTGATTTTCCTTTGTATGTCCTCCCTACGTTACTGGGTAGGTTCGCCGGCGCGTAAACCCAAGACGGCGTCTTGGGGATGGATCCCCATTGGCCTGCCGGGTGTGCTTGCTGCCGGCCGAACCACTGTGCCGCCCATAGCGCGGCCGCCCGAACTGTCGAGCTTGACTCGAGTCAGAATCGGGAGCGTTGCCAATTGCGAAAGGCTACCCCGCCACTCTCGACGCGGCCGCTTTGAGCTGTTGAGCGGACTCGAAACAGAACAAGGGCGTTGCCAATTGCGGGAGGGCCCCTTTGCGTGCAGGTTTCTCATACATAGGTGAGATATCCGATGATGATATCCTTATGTATAGGAGGAAATAACTCAAAGCTCTGAATGACTTAGCTTTTCTGTTGCCGAGCCGGCGTCGTTCCTCCGGCCACCTTCTTCTTAGGAGCCATGGCGAGGAAGAACTGCTAGGCTAACTACTAGACCAGATTCTCACAATTGTGCCCCCTACCTGGCGCGCCAAAGATGTCGGTGTGGAACGACACCTATGGGATCACGAGAATCCCTACTACAATTGCCGGGGCGCGGGGTTGCCAGAAGATCAGGGCTAGTAGACAGCACAAGGATCATTTACCCAGGTTCGGGCCGCGAGGATGCGTAAAACCCTAGTCCTGCTTTGGTGGGTGTATTTCAGAGAGTTCTTGAGCTCTCGAACAAGCTGTGGTCAGTGCGTGGTTCGAAAGAGCCGAATCCCTCTCTGGAATACCTCTCGGAAGGGGTTGCCACAGTGGCACACACGAGGTGGAAAAGCATACAGTGCTCTGAGCTTATCGCTCGTATTACAGGACAAGACGCATTTAATGCGTAGCTTAGGTGTCCCCTTGCTTTATTGGGGACTGGGGCGAGGCCCGTCCCGTCCGTCGCCACTCCTCCTCGCTTTGACACGCATACAGCGGTGGTAGCGTGGTGCCATGTAAGCGGCAGGCAGCTGAGGTGGCGCGGTGGCGGAGCCTTCACGAAGATCTGCATGCCGCCACGCAGGCGCTCGATGAGTTGGCCTGGGAGCTGCATGTTGCCACGCAGGTGCCCGCCCAGCTGGTTGGGCTGGCAGCTGCATGTGAACGACGGTGGAAGCTTGGTTGGCGTGGGCCTGGCGGTGGCCCTGCTGGCGTCCTTGGTGAGGGCCTTATCGGGTGGCCCGGCAAGGGTCTTGCCGTGTGGCCCGGCAAGGGTCTTGCCGTGTGGCCCGGCAAGGGTCTTGCCGTGGCGCGCTGTCATCCCCAGCAAGGACCTTGCCGGGGGTCTGGTGGCCTTCCTCGGCAAGGATCTTGCCGAGGATCGTCGTCTTCTATTCCTCATCTGATCTTGAATATGTCTTCACAAAGATCTGCATGCCACCACGGAGGTGCCTCCCGAGCCCTGGCCCAACGTGATGTTGGAGACCATGGGCTCAAGGGTGGCCCGCTCTCTTGGTGCGGGGCGAGCTGTCCCGGCAAGGATTTGCCGGGGCAGGCTGCTGAGGCTGCCCCGGCAAGGGTCTTGCCGGGGGAACCTCATTCGTCCATCTGCTCTTTTTGGTCTTGGCCTTGGTGTTGTTCTTATTATCTTGGGCGTTGGTCTTACCTTGGCTCACCACCCCTACTCTGCTTGGCGTGACCGTAGGCGCGGCTTCGATTGCCCGTGCACATGTATAGGGGTACAAAAACGCACCCCTCTTTTTGTACACCGACAGACTCCGGTGGTACAACAAACTGAAACTATGTCTAGAGCCGATCCCCGTCTACTTTCCTCAACTAGATCCATCTCGTCATCAAGGCGATATTCATCCACTTGAGGTTTGGAAGTCCAAGGCCCCCAGTCCACTTAAGAGTGCACACAGTTTCCCAGGCCAGAATACTGTTGGGGAACGTAGAATGCAATTTCAAAAAAATTCCTACGCTCACGCAAGATCTATCTAGGAGATGCATAGCAACGAGAGGGGGAGAGTGTGTCCACGTACCCTCGTAGACCAAAAGCGGAAGCGTTTGACAACGCGGTTGATGTAGTTGAACTTCTTCTCGTTCTAGCCAATCAAGCACCTAACATACGACACCTCCGAGTTCTGCACACATTCAGCTCGATGACGTCCCTCGAACTCTTGATCCAGCAAAGTGTCAAGGGAGAGTTCCGTCAACACGACGGCGTGGTGACGGTGATGGTGAAGTGGTCTGCGCAGGTCTTCGCTTAAGCACTACGTGAATATGACCAACGCATAAACTATGGAGGGGGCGCCGCACACGGCTAACAATGTTTGTTGTATGTTCTAGGCGCCCCCTCCCCACATATATATAGGTGGAAGGGGGAGGGGGAAAGCCATGGGGCGCCCCAAGTAGGAGGAATCCTACGTAGGGGCCTTGTCCAATTCACCCCCTTACCATCTTTTCCGGAGAGGGAAGGAAAGGGAAGAGAGGAGGGAAGGAAGGGGTCGAATTGCCTTCCCTTCCTTCTCTCTTGCCCTTTTCCTTTCCCCTTCCTATTCGGCCAGCAAGGATGGTGCATCAGCCCATGATGGCTGCTGCGTTTCTCCTCTTGGCCCAATAGGCCCATATAGTTTGCCGGGGGTAGCCAGAACCCTTTCGTTGACCCAATACGTACCCGGTACCCCCGGAACACTTTCGGTGTCCAAATATTATTGTCATATATATGAATCTTTACCCCTCGACCATTTCGAGACTTCTTGTCATGTACGTGATCTCATCTGGGACTCCGAACAACATTCGGTCACCAAATCACATAACTCATATAATACAAAATCGTCATCGAACGTTAAGCGTGCGGACCCTACGGGTTCGAGAACTATGTAGACATGACCAAGACACCTCCCCGGTCAATAACTTGCGGATACTGGATGCTCATATTGGTTCCTACATATTCTACGAAGATATTTCATCGGACATATCTCAATGACAACATACGTAATTCCCTTTGTCATCGGTATGTTACTTGCCCGAGATTCGATCGTCGGTATCTTCATACCTAGTTCAATCTCGTTACTGGTGATGCTTGTCTGCCAATACGACGTCGGTGTTTCCCTCAAGAGATGATGTAGCACAGCAACGGTAGGTATTTCCCTCAGTACTGAAACCGGTATCGAACCAGTAAGAGAACCAAGCAACAAAACTTAAACGGCCATTGCACACAAATAACAGCCACTCGCAGCCCGACGTGTTAAAAGGGGTTGTCAATCCCTTTCGGGTACGCGCCAGTAATTGGCACGCAGACGGGAGAAAATTGTAATAGATTGAAATAATAGATCGCAAATAAAATAAAGTGCAGCAAGATTTTTTTGTGTTTTTGTCTGAATAAAAATGCAAAGGAAAAATAGATCGCAAGGCAAATATATGAAGAAGAAGACCCGGGGGTCGTAGGTCTCACTAGTGGCTTCTCTCGAGAAAAATAGCAAACGGTGGGTAAACAAATTACTGTTGGGCAATTGATAGAACTTCAAATAATTATGACGATATCGAGGCAATGATCATTACATAGGCATCACGTCCAAGATTAGTAGACCGACTCCTGCCTGCATCTACTACTATTACTCCACACATCGACCACTATCCAGCATGCATCTATTGTATTAAGTTCATGGAAAAACGGAGTAATGCAATAAGAATGATGACATGATGTAGACAAGATCCGGTTATCTATAAGGGGGGTAGATATAGATCTCGTCTTTTTATCCTTTGTAGCAACAATACGTACGTGTTGGTTCCCCTTCTCTCACTGGGATCAAGCACCGTAAGATCGAACCCACTACCGGGCACATGTTCCCATTGCAAGATAAATAGATCAAGTTGGCCAAACGAAACCCAAATATCGGAGAAGAAATACGAGGCTATAAGAGATCATACATATAAGAGATCAAAGAAACACAAATAACTTTCATGGATATAAAAAGATATGACTGATCATAAAATCGAAGTTCATCAGATCCCAACAAACACACCGCAAAAGAGTTACATCATATGGATCTCCAAGAGACCATTGTATTGAGAATTAGCGAGAGAGAGAGAGGGAGAGAGAGAGAGAGAGAGAGGAAGCCATCTAGATACTAACTACGGACCCGAAGGTCTACAAAGAACTACTCACGCATCATCAGAGAGGCACCAATGGAGATGGTGAACCCCATCCGAGATGGTGTCTAGATTGGATCCAGTGGTTCTGGACTCTGCGGCGGCTGGATGAATATTTCGTCGACTCCCCTAGGGTTTCTGGAATATTTGGTTAGTTATAGAGCAAAGACGCGGTCCGGGGGGCACCCGAGGTGGGCACAACCCATCAGTGTGTGCCTAGGACTCCTGGCGCGCCCTGGTGTATTGTGCCCCCCTCAGGGCACTTCCCAGGTGCAACCAAGGCCCATTGCTTCCTTCTGGCCCATAAAAAATCACAAAAATAGTTTCGGGGTATTTGGACTCCGATTGATATTCATTTCCTGTGATGTAAAAAACATGGAAAAAACAGAACCTGGCACTTGGCACTATGTCAATAGGTTAGTACCAAAAAATGATATAAAATGACTATAAAATGATTATAAAACATCCAAGATTGATAATAAAACAGCACAGAACAATCAAAAATTATAGATACATCGGAGACGTATCAGCATCCCCAAGCTTAACTCCTACTCGTCCTCGAGTAGGTAAGTGAGAAAAACAGAATTTTTGATTTGGAGTGATGTTCATCAAGTCAAATCATATTCTGTTCTTTATAGCATGTACATTTGGACTTTTATGTGATTCAAAGCAATAGTCTAGTTTCACATAACAATTTAGATACTCAAGCATATCAACAAGCAACCATGTTTTTCAAAATATCAATGCTAAAATAAGATATACCTAGCCCATCATGCTCAAACATTGATCCATTCATGAAACACACTCGAATATTAACTACACCCAATACTTGAGTACGATCATATTGCCTCCTAGTTGGTGCTTTTTATGAGAGAAGATGGAGACTCAAATTTCAAAAATAAAAATTGCATAAAGTAAAAGAAAGGCCCTTCGCGGAGGGTAGTAGGGATTTGTAGAGGTGACATAGCTCAAAGTGAAAAATTAGAGATAAAAACATTTTGGGAGGTGTATCCATCCCACCAACCAAAACGACTTAGAGTTCCAAACACTTTCCATGCTAGATATACCATAGGCGGTTCCTAAATAGAAAATAAAGTTTATTCCTTTTTCCACCATTTCTTTCTCCTTACATGGCTAACCGTATCCACGGGTGCCCTCCATACCAAAACTTTCCAAGGAATTAATTATTTGACAACATAAAGTAAATATTATTTTTTTGCATTTCGGGAATGGCATCTGAAAGAGTCCCAGATTAGGGGGTGTCCGAATAGCCGGACTATAGCCTTCCTGGACTATGAAGATACAAGATTGAAGACTTCGTCCCGTGTCCGGATGGGACTTTCCTTGGCGTGGAAGGCAAGCTGGGCGATATGGATATGTAGATCTCCTACTATTGTAACTGACTCTGTGTAACCATAACCCTCTTTGGTGTCTATATAAATCGGAGGGTTTTAGTCAGTAGGATGAACAACAATCATACCACAGGCTAGCTTCTAGGGTTAGGCTCTCTGATCTCGTCGTAGATCTACTCTTGTACTACCCATATCATCAATATTAATCAAGCAGGAGTAGGGTTTTACCTCCATCGAGAGGGCCCGAACCTGGGTAAAAACATCGTGTCCCTTGTCTCCTGTTACCATCCGCCTAGACGCACGGTTCGGGACCCCCTACTCGAGATCCGCCGGTTTTGACACTGACATTGGTGCTTTCATTGAGAGTTCCTCTATGTCGTTATCTTTAGGCCCGATGGCTCCTTCGATCATCAACAACAACGCGGTCCAGGGTGAGACTTTTCTCCCCGGACAGATCTTCGTATTCGGCGGCTTTGCACTGCGGGCCAATTCACTTGGCCATTTGGAGCAGATCGAGCTACACCCCTGGCCGTCGGTCAGATTTGGGAGTTTGAACTACGGCCGACATCTGCGGAGACTTGATCTTGACGGATTGAGCCACAGCCAAGCGCGCGCCTTGTCTCGATGGGCACGATCTAGCTCGTCGCGAGCGGTGCCACGGAGGCCGCACCGATGTCGCTCCGACCCTTAGCTCGGAGCCGACTTCGCCGATCGAGGATGAGTGGCTGGACACCGCCTCGGGGCTGCGATCTCTCTGGCGATTGAGCGAACAGCATCCTGTCGCTGCGGCTTCGTGACTCAAGGTGCGAACTCCTATCCGGACTCCAGACCTTACGGCGCCCCTTGTCGAATCCGATTGGGCGCAGGTTATGGAGTTCACTGCCGCGGACCTCTTTCAGCACTCACCCTTTGGCGACATCCTGAATTCACTAAAGTCTCTCTCTTTATCAGGAGAGCTCTGGCCGGACTATGG
This sequence comes from Aegilops longissima, assembly GCA_021605205.1. Classification (NCBI taxonomy): domain Eukaryota; kingdom Viridiplantae; phylum Streptophyta; class Magnoliopsida; order Poales; family Poaceae; genus Aegilops; species Aegilops longissima. The sequence continues at coordinate 510,433,857 of CM038680.1, read as the reverse complement.
TCAGGAAGGTTGGGATGCGGACGACGAAGAAATTCAACACCCACCCACCACCCACTTTTTAGCCACTGTCAATGATTTAACTGACATGCTCGACTTTTACTCCGAAGACATCGATAGTATGGACGACGATGCCGGAGACAACCAAGAACCGGCGCCTACAGGGCACTGGAAGGCCACCTCGTCATACGACGTATATATGGTGGACATCCCAAAAGATGGGAATGGCGATGGAACGACGGAGGATGACCCCTCCAAGAAACAGCCTAAGCGCCGGCGTCAGCGGCACCGCTCTAAATCCCGCCACAGCAAAAACGGTGATTCCGGCATGGGAGATAATAACACCCCGGACAGCGCCGAAGACAACCTCCTCCAGCAGGACTCAGCACAAGAGGATGGAGAAGGCAGCCCGCATGATAGAGCGGCAGACAGAGAGGTAGAGGACGATAATTATATGCCTCCCTCCGAAGGCGAGGCAAGCCTCGGCGATGGCAATTTGTCGTGCACGAGGATCCCGTCGAACAAGAGCGTTTCAAACGCAGGCTTATGGCCACGGCAAGCAGCCTCAAGAAAAAGCAGCAACAGCTTAGAGATGACCAAGACTTGCTAGCTGACAGATGGACTGAAGTCCTTGCAGCAGAAGAGTATGAACTGGAACGCCCCTCCAAGAGCTACCCAAAACACAGGCTGCTACCCCGATTAGAGGAGGAAGCACCCAAACCTACATCACCAGCGCATTACGCGGCCGACCGGCCACCTCGTGGCCGCGACAGAGAGGTCTCTAGGCCCTCCACTCAAGCCGCACCCCGGCGTCGCTCGAAAAGTAACAAGGCACGGGGAAATGCGCCAGACCTGCGAGACATAATGGAGGACAAGGCAAGGCAAACAAGATCGATCTACGGATCACGGGGGCGCCCCACGACACGTGATTATAACCGTCACGCCGGATACAGCAATACCGGCCGGGCCGAATACAGTAGACAAAGCTCACTCGAGCTGCGTCGTGATATAGCCGAGTACAGAGGCGCCGCACACCCACTATGCTTCACAGATGAAGCAATGGATCATCAAATCCCCGAGGGTTTCAAACCCGTAAACATTGAATTATACGACGGCACAACAGATCCTGCGGTTTGGATCGAGGACTATCTCCTTCATATTCACATGGCCCGCGGTGATGATCTACACGCCATCAAATACCTTCCACTCAAGCTCAAAGGACCAGCTCGGCATTGGCTTAACAGCTTGCCAGCAGAACCAATTGGTTGTTGGGAAGATCTGGAAGCCGCATTCCTTGACAACTTCCAGGGCACATATGTGCGACCACCAGACGCCGATGACCTTAGCCATATAATTCAGCAGCCAAAGGAATCAGCCAGACAATTCTGGACACGGTTCCTAACAAAGAAAAATCAAATCGTCGACTGTCTGGATGCAGAGGCACTAGCAGCCTTCAAACACAACATCCGCGACGAGTGGTTGGCCCGGCACCTAGGACAGGAAAAGCCGAAATCCATGGCAGCCCTCACCACACTCATGACCCGCTTTTGCGCGGGAGAGGACAGCTGGCTAGCTCGTAGTAACAACTTGACCAAAAACCCTGGTAGTTCGGATACCAAGGTAGCAATGGCAGGTCGCGTCGCAACAAGCACAAGCGCCGCATTAACGGCGATAATGTTGAGGATACGGCAGTCAATGCCGGATTCAAAGGCTCTAAACCCGGTCAGCGGAAAAAGCCATTCAAAAGAAATACCCAGGGCCCGTCCAATTTGGATCAAATACTCGATCGCTCATGCCAGATACATGGCACCCCTGAAAAACCAGCCAACCACACCAACAGGGATTGTTGGGTGTTCCAACAGGCAGGTAAGTTAAATACCGAAAACAATGGCAAGGGGTTGCATAGCGATGACGAGGAGGAGCCTCGGCCGCGGAACAATAGAGGACAGAAGGGTTTCCCCCTACAAGTGCGGACGGTGAACATGATATACGCAACCCACATACCCAAAAGGGAGAGGAAGCATGCACTAAGGGACGTATATGCGATGGAGCCAGTCGCCCCAAAGTTCAACCCGTGGTCCTCCTGCCCGATCACTTTTGACCGAAGGGACCGCCCCACTAGCATCCGCCATGGTGGTTTCGCCACGTTGGTTCTAGACCCAATCATCGACGGATTTCACCTCACTAGAGTCCTCATGGACGGCGGCAGCAGCCTGAACCTGCTTTACCAGGATACAGTGCACAAAATGGGCATAGACCCCTCAAGGATTAAACCCACAAAGACGACCTTTAAAGGCGTCATACCGGGTGTAGAGGCCAACTGTACAGGCTCGGTTACAATCGAAGTGGTCTTTGGATCCCCGGATAACTTCCGAAGCGAGGAATTAATCTTCGACATAGTCCCGTTTCACAGCGGCTATCACACACTACTCAGACGAACCGCATTTGCAAAGTTCAATGCGGTGCTGCACTACGCATACCTCAAGCTCAAGATGCCAGGCCCTCGAGAAGTAATTACGGTCAATGGAAACACCAAACGCTCTCTCCGAACGGAGGAGCATACGGCGGCCCTCGCGGCGGAAGTACAAAGCAGCCTCTCAAGGAAATTCTCGAGTCCGGCTGTTAACCGTCCGGACACAGCGAAGCGCGCCCGGAGTAACCTACAACAAGACCGCCTGGCACATTCCGAGCACGTGTAGCAATGCGGCCCCGACCCCAGCCCTCGCGAAATTGCGAAACCAGTACTACGCGTACATAACTACGCTCTGGAAATACCATGGGCATAGGGGGAGGGGCACGACCACGGCATGCCCAGAATGCGGCTCAACCGCACTAGGGGCTCCTGATTGTGTCATTCCTTTTTTTTCTTTTTCTCTTACTTTCAGGACTCCGTTTTCCAGAAGCCCTGTCCAGCATTAGAATCGCCAAACACACGATGCAATAGCCAGGAAAGCAGAAAGCTACGTCGAGTGCCTAGGTGGTCTCTATTAGGAGTAGTATACCTGTTTTGCATACCATCCTGAAGCTTACCCCTGGAGGGGGACATGTCAAAAAGTCCCGTCCCTTGCTTATCGCACTATTTGTATCGTTCTGCTTTTACCGCAGACCTTTTTAAATAAACAATGCATAGCTTTTGTCTATTATTGCATTCTCCTTTCCTACGTATATATGTTCATTAATAACATGTTGCACCTGTACACTTTTGTACGGCCGAATACACCAGGGGCTTAAGTACCCCAAAATATGGTGTGATAAGTCCGAACACTTTCACAAGTGCGGCACCCCGAACTTATAGCATTATATGCATCGGTTCCGAATCATGTCGTGGGTCAATAGTTGGGTTTGCCCGGCTCCCATGTCTTGGTACCTTACGTTCCTTTATATCGGCTAAGGTAGCGCTGGGAGAACCACTGCGATTGTGCCCCGGTTGAGCTGGGTTAAGCACCTTAGTGGAGAAAGCTAAAACTGACTGTCATGATAGGGCGAGAGCCGGTCGCTGTTCGAGATGTTTTTCGAGTCCCTAAAGACTTATGCCGCTTAGAGCGAGGAGTCGGCATTGTCCGGCCAAGGCATGGATAGCGCCCCGAACTCGGTCTTCCGAATACTAGGGGCATCGCCGAAATTTAAAATTATAGAATTCTATGGCTAAGTGAGAGTGTTCAAGCATTATAGTCCGGTTGCCTTGTTACGTTCGTTGGCGCCTCCTCGAAGGACCCAGAATGGGAACAAGAGCGCTCAAGTTTATCCCAAACACCCCAACTTTCGTGGCATGGGGCTGAAATAACGACTCGCCATCTCTCAAATTTAATAAACGGCCGCACAGAAGGTAATATTTTAAATTCACAAGTGTTGCTTAGCGCATATGAACAAGTTTTTAGCGTATAGGATAACAAATGCGAGTTTCTTTAAAAATTACATCTTTGGAGCATTCACCCGCTATAAGGCGGGCACCCCTCAGGACGCCCTCATAATACATCTCGGGCTTGCGATACTCCTTGCCCGGCGGTGGTCCGTCTGTCACAAGCTTCTCAGCGTCCAGCTTGCCCCAGTGCACTTTAGCACGGGCAAGGGCCCTACGCGCACCTTCAATGCAGACGGAGCACTTGACGACTTCAATCCATGGACACACGTCCACCAGCCGCCGCACTAGCCCGAAGTAGCTCCCAGGCATGGCTTCCTTAGGCTACAGCCGAACTATGAGGCCCTTCATGGCCTGTTCGGCCACCTTGTGGAGCTCGACCAGCTGCATCACTGGTCACTCAAGGGCACCGGGTGTTCGGTCTCAGCATACTGAGACCAGAACACCTTCTCCGCCGAGCTCCCCTCCTCGGCTCGGGAGAACGCGGCAGCATCAGACACACTGCGGGGCAGATCTGCGAATGCTCCTGGAGAGCTCCGGATTCGGGTAAGTAACAGATAATTCACTTTCACGTGCTTGCTTTGCATAAAGAATGCCTTACCCGCCGCTATCTTCTTTATCGCCTCAATCTCCTGGAGGGCTTTTTGGGCTTTGGCACTCTCAAGGGCCGAGGCAAGCTCGGACTCTCGAGTCTTCGATTCATGCTCCAAACTCCCGTGTTTTTCACCGAGAGTTTGGAGCTCTTGCCACACCTCTGCCACCCGCGCCTCCTGCTTCTCTCGCTTGGTGCGCTCCGCGGCCGCATTGCTTTCAGCCCGGGACACCGCCTCCTTCAGGGTCGCCACCTCGTTCGTGGCCCCTGCAATATTCATGTTAGTCCTGTCATTTTTTGCAACCACATTTTTTATATATAATCCCATAAGGTATTACTTACCTTCTTTGTCCTCGAGCTGCTTTTTGGCAAGGCCGAGCTCGTTCTCAGACCGCTCGAGGTTCTCCTTCAATGCATTGACCTCCGCAGTAAGTGCGGTAGAGGTCAGCAGCGTAGCCTGCATTCCCATATTGACACACTTATGTTAGACTCCTGCGTATATCTTTTTAGATCCTCAGTTCGGCTTTTCTTTCCAAACACCGAACTAAGTATCAGGGGCTACTGTCTATGCGGTAATATTCTCACATATCTTAAAAACTTACCTCAAAGCCTGTTAGAAGGCTGGCACAGGCTTCAGTCAGCCCGCTCTTGGCGGACTGAACTTTCTGGATCACCACACTCATAACAGTGCGGTGCTCCTCGTCGATGGAGGCGCCGTTAAGCGCCTCCAGCAAGTTATCCGGTGCCTCCGGTTGGACGGAGGTCTCCGGTGTCGCAGTCTTGCCCTTCTTACAAAGGGGCCGCCTATCCGACTCCGGAACCCCTGAAGGTTCCGGTGTGGAATCTGGACTAGGGCCAGACTAGAGCCCCTTGGGGTGTTATCCCCTTTGCGCCCGAAGTCCGGGAGGTCGCCTTGCGGCGCCTCCAGGACCACATCCTCCTGGCTGGGGCCCTTTTGGGACTCCACCGCAGCGTCGTCTGCATCGCGAGGAGAGGAGGCGGTCGGAAGTGAAGTGCTATTCACATCCGACGAATCCAGGGAGGCGCTCGTCGAAGCGGAGAGCTAGTCCTTGGGCGGGCTGCATGGTTGTATTTGGCGTTAGAAGATACTATGCGACAAATGAAAGGCCATGAGTTACTCTTGTATCCGAACACTTACGACTTCGCACGGGGCTTGGCCCTTGATGGCCACTCCTCTTCGCCGTCGTCGGCGTTGGTGGAGTAGTCCAGAGGAAGGGTCCTTCCCTTCTTGGACCCTGCGGCCTCCCCAGTTGGGGCGGCCTTCCTTTTGTTTTCTCCCCCCTCTACGGGAAAAGCTTCTTTTTCCTCCTCCATGTTCTCACGGGAGGATTCCGCCTCCGAGTCGCCGGACGATGAGTCCGACAACACCTGGCGCCGGGCACTCCTTCAAGTCCCCGTGGCCTTCTTCTTGGCCTTCTTCTCCGGCACCACGTAAGGTGCCGGAACCAGCAGCCCCGTCAAGCGGGCGTCTGTTGGGTCTTCTGGCAAGGGAGTCGGACAGTTAACTTACCCGGACGTGTTCCGCCAGTCCTGTCAAAGGTAAGGGAGTTTAGATCCCGCATGGAGTCAAACTATGAAAAACAAGAGTCCCGTAAAGGGTAAAATAGCTTACCTCGCTAGCTTGACGCTGCGAGCTAAATCTGCGATCTTCGGTAGCGGATGCGGGAGCCTCGGCGCCCTTGAACAGCGCCTTCCAGGCATCTTCGTACGTAGTGTCGAAGAGCCTGCTCAAGGTTTGGTGTTGTGCCGGATCGAACTCTCACAAGTTGAAGGCCCGTTGTTGGCATGGGAGGATCCGGCGGATGAGCATAACCTGGACTACATTGAAAAGCCTGAGATTCTTGTTCACCAGATTTTGGACGCAGGTTTGGAGTCCGGTCAGCTCTTCCGAATTACGCCACGTAAAGCCCGTCTCTTTCCAAGAGGTGAGCCGCGTTGGGAAGCCAGATCGGAATTCCGGAGCCGCTGCCCATTTAGGGTCGCGTGGCTCGGTGATGTAGAACCACCCCGATTGCCACCCCTTTACGGTCTCCACAAAGGAGCCCTCGAGCCATAGGACGTTGGCCATCTTGCCCACCATGGCACCTCCGCACTCCGCTTGGCGGCCGCCCACTACCTTTGGCTTGACATTAAAGGTCTTCAGCCATAAGCCGAAGTGGGGCTGGATGCAGAGAAAGGCCTCACACACGACGATGAACGCCGAAATATTGAAGATGAAATTCGGGGCCAGATCGTGGAAATCCAGGCCGTAGTAGAACATGAGCCCCCGGACAAATGGGTGAAGTGGAAAACCTAGTCCGCGAAAGAAGTGGGTGAGGAACACCACCCTCTCATGGGGCTGGGGGTGGGCATGAGCTGCCCCTTATCGGGGAGCCGATGCGCGATGTCGCTGGACAAGTACCCGGCCTTCCGCAGCTTTTTGACTTGTCCCTCTGTGACGGAGGAGACCATCCACTTGCCTCCCGCTCCAGACATGGCTGGAGAAGGTTGAGGAGGGATGTGCAGACTTGGGCACTAGAGCTCGAGTGCGCGGAAATGGATGAGAAAAGGAGGAAGAAGGCGTGGGTGAAAAGGTGGATCCTTATACCCTTATATGGACGGACGAAGCTATGCTTCCCCACCAGCCTGGTAAAACTCGCTTATCTCCCAAGCGCCGTAATCAATGGCGCGGTTGGGTTACCCACGCCCGTATTGATGAGAATCCCAGAATAAGGGGGCACGATCTCCGCTTTGACAAAGACGTGCCAAGGAAACCGCCTCGCTAAACGCGCTGAGGTGGGACAGTAAAAACGATTCGAATAAAGGCCTGGCCGTGGTGTGATGTCACGCTGCGGAATACGTCAACAGATTTGTTTAAATATTATTCTCTCTACGGTGGTATGTGGAACTTGTTTTGCAGAGCCAGACACTATCCTTGTGTTCAAAATCTTCGGAGGAGGAACCCGCCTTGCAATGTCGAAGACAATATGCGCGCCGGACTCGTCGTCATTGAAGCCTGGTTCAGGGGCTACTGAGGGAGTCCCGGATTAGGGGGTGTCCGGATAGCCGGACTATAGCCTTTGGCCGGACTCCTGTACTATGAAGATACAAGATTGAAGACTTCATCCCGTGTCCGGATGGGACTTTCCTTGGCGTGGAAGGCAAGCTTGGCGATATGGATATGTAGATCTCCTACTATTGTAACCGACTCTGTGTAACCCTAACCCTCTTCGGTGTCTATATAAACCGGAGGGTTTTAGTCTGTAGGACGAACAACAATCATACCACAGGCTAGCTTCTAGGGTTTAGCCTCTCTGATCTCGTGGTAGATCTACTCTTGTACTACCCATATCATCAATATTAATCAAGCAGGAGTAGGGTTTTACCTCCATCGAGAGGGCCCGAACCTGGGTAAAAACATCTGTCCCTTGTCTCCTGTTACCATCCACCTAGACGCACAGTTTGGGACCCCCTACCCGAGATCCGCCGGTTTTGACACCGACAACATTCCTAAAACCTTTTCCTTACTCTCGTGCAATGACAAGTGAATAAACACTCATCTTGAGAATAACACATCTAGCATGGAAAATATTAGTCACCCGTTACCGTTCCATGAGCGAAATAAACACACAAATGAGAATTTTATTTTGAAATTAGAGATGGCACATGCAAATTTGCTTAGAACGGGAAAAGAATACCACATATAGGTAGATATAGTGGACTCATGTGGCAAAAATGGTTTAAAGGATTTTGGATTTACAAGTAGGGGTCATACTTGGTGCAAAGTGAAGGCTAGCAAAAAGATTGAGAAGCGACCAACCAAGAAACGAATAATCTCATAAGCAAGCATTAAGCATAATTAACACCGAATAATGCACCACAAGTAAGATATAATTTTCATTGCATGATTATTGACTTTCGTGCATGCATAGGGAATCACAAACCTTAACTCCAATATTCTTACTGGAGCACAATTACTCATCAACGTAACTCACATATCACATCATCATATCTCAAAACTATTACTAAGAATCAAGTTTATTTTGTCCAATTATATTCATGACATTTTCTTTTCTTTATCCTTCTTGGATATCTATCACTTTGGCACTAATTTTCGTGTGTTTCTTTTCATAAGCTCAAACAAATATAAATGAAGATCATAAGAATAACAAATTTTCTTTCTCTCAAAATAATTTAAGTGAAGCAAGAGAGAATTTCTTCAAAATTTTACTAACTCTCAAATAAATCTAAGTGAAGAAAGAGAGCATTTCTTCAAAAATAACAAAGCACACCGTGCTCAAAAAGATATAAGTGAAGTACTAGAGCAAGTCCTAGCTCATAAAAGATTTAAGTGAATCATAGAGAGCAATTCTAACAAGTCATGATATAATTTTAGCTCTCTCAAATAGGTGTGTCCAGCAAGGATTGATGACTTAAAACTCAAAATAAAAAAAATCAAATACACATATCATACAAGACGCTCCAAGAAAAACACATATCATGTGACAAATAAAAATAGAGCCTCGAGTAAAATACCGATAGTTGTTGGAAGAAAGCGGGGATGCCACTCGGCGGTATTGTAACATCCCAAAATTCTAAATTTTGGAATGTTATATTAAATAAATAATTCTCATTGTTTGTTTGATTGTTGAGTGAATGATTGTGTGAAATTGAGTGGAATTTGAAACTTTTTGAAAGTTTAATGAGAGGGAATGAAATGACTTTCCCAGGCCCATTTTTTTTGACTTCTGATCTCTGAATTCAAATTCAATTCAAACACAAAACCCTAGAGAGAAGATGATATGGCTTCTTCCATTGAAATAAATGAAAAGGGTTTTGAAAAGATTTGAATTCCATTTGGAAATATTTCAAATTCAGAAACTTTATGCAACTCAATGATTTTCATGAGAGAAGATAAAATGACTTCTTCAAATTATATGAAATATGAGTTGGAAGTTTAAAACAATCAAATTGAAAGGCCGGTTGAAATTATTTTGAAACCCACTTTCAAATTGGAGTTATTTGGTTTTATTGAAATTATTTTTCTCCAAAACTAAAATATACGAAAATAGGGTAAAATGATTCCCTACAGTAGAAAAGTGGAGAAAAATGATTTTTATATCATTTTGGTATTTTAAAATAATTTTGTTTGCATTTTAAATGCAACCGTGGCACCTTTTGAATTTTGGGATTTGCTGTGAATTTTATTTGAACTTGAAAAATTGTTCATACTGTAACAAATGTTTTTCTGAAAATTTTGATATATAATATGCATATGTATTTATTTTATTTATTGCCCTCTATTTCAGTTTTCCTTCTCTATTTTATAAAAAACCAAAAAAACTGGCCAAAGCCCAGCCGCACTAGGCCCAGCCCCCTCCACGACCCAACAGGTCGTCTTCCTCCTACGATCGTTCTGCACCTACAGGAGCAGAACGCACGCACGCCTCCACCCGCGCCCCACACCCTTCCCTCCTTCCCCTTCCCCAAGAATCCTCTGAATGGATCCACCTCCTTCCCCTACACCTCCTTCTCCAAGTAAAAGGCCATTAATGCCCCGGATTTCCTCGCCGGAGATCCGAACTTACCGTTTTTTTGCTCGCCATGGCTGCACGCATCTGGACACCCCCTCGCCCTATAAATACCTCCCTCGTGTTGCCCTCCTTCCCCTCGCCCAAAGCCCTCTCCCATGGGAGCTTATCCCCCTCCCTATCCAGCACAATTACTCATCGGAGTTCATAAACTCCGGCGGCTTCTCCACCGCTGTTCGAGGTTCGATTGGTACTTCCTCGACCTCTCCTGAGGTTTATATGATCTCCTCTCCACCGTCCCGTGATCTCCTTTCCTCTAGGAGCAACCGCAACATCGGATCCGATCTTCTTCCCCAACTCCGACGACTACTCCGTTGAGATCCACGAAATCCCGTAATTCAATTTTTTCAGAAAATAGCAATCTTAGAAAATTCATATCTTTTAGAGTTTTTAGTATTTTTGAGTGATTCCAATTGCTATGTGTCACAAATTTGCTGAAGTTTCTGTTAGTGTCTCTGGATTTCAAATTTGAGTAGTTTAAATTTGAATTTGATAAATTTTGTTCAAATTAGTATTTTGGCCATAACTTGAGTTTAAAAATAGGTTTTAACTAATTCTTTTTGCTCCGGTCACTTGTGATATTGTTTAGCTGTAGGATTTAGTTTGGTAATTTTGGAGTATTTTAAGTTAGATTTTAGTAAAAACAGTACTGTTTTGCTTATATAGTTGTTTTAGTTATGTAATTATTGTTTTTAATTATTTTAGTTCATTCCTTTTGTAGATTTTCACTTGTTGTTATATGTTTATGTTTAGCTACAGTAGATAAATTTTTGTAGTTATTTATTAGTGTTTAGCTACTGTTTTTGTAATTGCTTGTTTAGTTCATAGTGATAGTGGATAAAAATAGTTTTATTAGTTTTAAAAGTAATTATTTTCCACTTCAAGTTATATTGTTTTTGTTTCTGTTATTTGTGAACACATTAGTTGTTATATTTATTTAGTATAGTTTATTAATGTTTTAATAAATGATTTGCTGTTATAGTTGTCTTAGTGTTTTGCTAGTTGCTATATTTGTTCTAGTATTAACTAGATGGTTATAGTAGTTTTATATTAGTTCTTTTTGTTAGTTATTAAATTAGTAATTTATTTTCTGTTATTTTATTAGATTTATATTTTCTTTGCTGTAGAAAAAATATTAGAGTAATTTAGTGATGTTATGTTAAGATTTGTGTGAGTTGGTCACCACTAGTTTTTCCTTGAATTTTTCTTTCGAAGTTTTTCCTTTGGTTTTCGACTTGGTTTTCTTTGTTGCTTTTATTTTGATTGAGTATTGTTATGATTGATAGAATTGATTGCTAGGATGATTGCTTGTATGATTGTCTGTTTAATATAGATTTTCAACGGAGTGATGAATAGTTATACCAAGTCTTTATTCTGAGAGCGTTATTATCTTCATCAAGTAATACCAGGCAAGTTCACTTCGACCATGTTTTTCATACCTATGTGTTTTATTGCATCTAGTGTCATCTTCGCAACAATCCCTCCAGTAGTGACATTGAATCCTTGTAGTTGAGTAGTATGCATGAGGTAGGAACCCATCACCCTGTTACCAAGCCGGGGCGTTATTTATTTTAATGCTACTCTATAGTAGGCGGGTTGGTATGAGTGCTCGGGAGTGGTGTGAGAATGGAGGATCTCGTCAATGACGACAACTCCATGATGGAATCTGCAAGGACTGCATCTTCAAGGCCTCAAGACTTCAAGACTCGAGACAAGAATTCAATACACACTCTTTGGGTGAAGGACGGTTGACGGGCACCTGGAGAAACCAGTGGTTGGCGGATGCATGGAGAAGCGCCATGACATCTTGCGGAAAGCTTCACCCAGACTCAAAGAGACGGAAGAATACTTCATGCCGGAAGCTTACCTGCAACCGCAAGTCATTATGGGCTCTGGCTTGGTTGACCTTAGTTGTGACTCTGCTAGGGCGGTGCTAGCAGATGTAGAACTACGGTAGGATTGAATGAGCACCGACGGTGGTCGAGGAACTCTTGGAAGACCATGTTTGATCGTCTTGTTCTCAAACACCACGAAGTGCGAGAGCGTAAAAGAGGATCGAATCTTGCGGGTAAAGTGTACAAACCTCTGCGGAGGGTAAAACCTAAACGATTAGCCATGTCCCGATTCGGACAATTTGAGCATCTGGACTTGGATCTATCTCGGAACTCTCAACACCGGATTGATAACTTAATTGTGGGCAACTTATGATGATTTTGGGCTATGAGACATCGGTTGGCGGAACCATGTCATGATAGAAAACTCCATAGTACAGACTTCATTTATTCCTTTGATGTAGGGAAAATAAAACCAGCTTTTACATAAACAAAACTCAGACCCGAGCCACAAAGCCAAATTGCATATAGTATACCTTTACCATCTGTTTTCTCATGTTGTGATCTTGCCGGTACATTCAATGTACTGACCTACACGGCTGCAACGTATCATGTTGCAGGATTTTCTTCGACGAGTAAGAGTTACGATACAGGGTTACGGTCTACACTCAACCTGCCGATGGCGTTGATGGGACTCCACACCCGACTATTTGTTTCCTTGTGACTTATGAGGTATATATCAGTTTTGCGTTAATTATACATGTGATTGCACTTTGATATATACATTGATGTCTGTGTGTGTGCCGACATACTTGATCGAGGATGGCACGAAACACGAGGCTTGACCGTCTCGAGGTCGGGTCGCTCTGAGATATGGTATCGAGCACATGTTGACTGAGAACGTGACCCTAGAAATCGGAAAGCCCCTAGGACAGGATGTCTCAAAAACTTTATTTTCAAAAGGATCCTTTACTTCTCATCTTTTTGATTTTATCAAGTAGTTCCTCGACCTCAAATAGTTAGAATATACACCTTTCCCTTTTGACCACACGGAAGATCAACTGAAGTCACTCCAAGAATTAAAGATATCGGTCAACTGATGGCCATCTCAGAGTAAAGAGGATTTCACCATGCATTAGAAGAGTTGAAGCTACACCAGTTGAAGACTCAGACGACTTGAAGAATCAGAAGAATTATTTGACCGTTAGAGGACCAAATCCATGTTATACACTTATGTTAGATGCGACGATTTGTGAGCTGTCATTTGTTTGATGTTTTTCGACAGCCACAAAGTAAAAACCGTTTCTTCAAAAACTATTGTTTGTATTGTCTGTATCCCTCCCCACCTCTCTCATATCTCATCCCAAAACTTTTGGACCCCATAGATGATGAAAGAAGTTGGTCTGCTATTCTCTGGACCGTTGACTCAGTTGGAGGCGGAGCTATGGATTCAAAACATTGAGGATCAATTTAGAAAAAATTTGATTCCAAGGAAGTATGAGGTTCAATCGCTCTTGATTGCCTTCTGAAAGTGCTGCAACCTGGTGGAAAATGCATCAAGCCATACAAGGATTTAATGGAGCAAGAACTTGGGAGGAATTCAAGAAGACTCTCTTGAGGTCCTGTCTTATCCGGAAGCACTACAATAACCCGAAGAAGAAACCTTCTGCTTGCAAGATTTGCGGAGAAATAGGACACACCAATGAAGAACACAAGGATGGATGCCCTTATTGTGAGGAAAACCACCCAGAGGAAGAATGCCCGACTGGGCAGGTTACTTGTTTCCTGTGTGAAGGAGTTACTCATTTCCCAGCTCAGTGCCAAATTTACCCCAAGGTATAGAAAATTACCAAGCAGCTGAAGGAAGCCATGAAAGAAGCCCTCAGGGAAAATTCAGAAGAACCTGTAATGAAGGAAGTTATTGAAGACCCTGATGGTGAAGGCCTAAACAAATTTTTCGCCCAAGCCTACTATTCATGTGAAGAAGAAGGACATCTTTCAGAGTATTGCACGAAGGAAAGCCAAAATTATCTCAGAGACTTCCCGACGGAAGCAATAGAGTTTGATCCACAGGGAATAGAAGGTTTGATCAGAACGAAGAAACCCAGGAAGAGAAAACAAAGACACCCTCAGAACAACCCAATTTCTGCAAAGAGGGACAAGAGTCATATTACCTGTTTTGAATGTAAGGACGTCGGGCATTATGCCAATCATTGTCTCGAAAGGAAGCAAGGAACTCTAGGAGCAGGCACCATCTCCAAGAAGCCCAAAGGCTTATCGAAAGTTATGTGTTTTCATTGCAAGGAAGCAGTACATTATGCTACTAAATGTCTCGACAAGATGAAAGCTGGAGTTGAGTAGTTGGAATTTTGATATTGGAAACAAGAGTAGTAGAAAACAATTTCATTTTCATGAGTTCGATGAGTTGAGTTATGTAATGAGTTCTCAGAGATTGTAATGAATTCGTGAAATCAATAAAGTTAATGTGTCATGATTTCATACGTGGATTGTTTTTTTTTTGAGTTGTTACTCTGTGAACAAAGATTTTGACCATTTTCGAGGATATGAGAAATATGGTCTATGGATGGATTTGTGAATTTCATTTAAGGGTGACAGTACCCTAAGAAGAACACTAGACCAATGGAAATGGAAATGTGTCCCACAGGTTGGAGTTTGGAAAAAAATGAGTTGGAGTTTTATCTTTGATATGATGGTATGAAGAAATGAAATGTTATTGGATTTAAAGTGGTGTAATGTTGGAAAATGGAGCAACTGTAACTCCAAGGATGAGTGAAATTTGTACAAGTGTTGAAGTGGGCTCATAACCCACAGGCCCAGGAATTAATAAGGGTCAAGTACCCACTGGAAGAAGAAATTTTGGGAAGACTGCGATTTGATCAGCAGACGTTTCGTAGGAGGTTACGCAAAAACCCGAGAGTTGTGAAGAAACATAGATGTTTTGTTCAGCTTGCAGAATCAATGGAATTATCCGAACTAAGTTCGTTGAGAAGAGAAATTCTGCAACGCTTGCGAGAATGCCCGAGTGTTAGAAATGCGATATTCGCTAAACCTTATACAGAGTAATGATTTGGGTGCGGAATGGATTGATCACCATACCGACTTACTCTTGTCATTCGCTCTTGCTATTTGGAATGGTAAATCTGAGTGACTTACCCATAGTAGAGAGACGACGATGTCAAAACCTTGTTTAAACCCTAGAATGATAGGAAGGTTGATCCATGTACAGGCAACCTTTGCCAATCGTAGGATATACGGTGAGATTTAGCCGAGACCCATTTCCTGTAGAAGAAACCATACATGGTTGACCACCACGAGATTTTCAATAGTTGTTTAGTATTGGCGCCAGATCCTCAACTGAGAAGACCCTGTCTCGGAAGAACCTTAATTACCATGAAGGACTCATGATTTTGATAAAAGAGGTTATGCCCTTACCGGGAGAGCACCAGGGAAAGAGTTACCCTGGAGAATATGAGAAGACTGACATTGTCAACCCAAAGGAATGGAGTACATGAGTTTTGTCGGAACAATAACCATGCTTCTAAGTGTGGTAGCACACTAGACCATACAGATCAATGGATTTGCTAGAAGACCCCCAAACCCTAACCCTTTTCTTGCTAGCCTCTTCGAATCTCGAGGACGAGATTCATTTTAAGTGTGGTAGATTTGTAACATCCCAAAATTCTAAATTTTGGAATGTTATATTAAATAAATAATTCTGATTGTTTGTTTGATTGTTGAGTGATTGATTGTGTGAAATTGAGTGGAATTTGAAACTTTTTGAAAGTTTAATGAGAGGGAATGAAATGACTTTCCCAGGCCTTTTTTTTACTTCTGATCTCTAAGAATTCAAATTCAATTCAAACACAAAACCCTAGAGAGAAGATGATATGACTTCTTCCATTTAAATAAATGAAAAGGGTTTTGAAAAGATTTGAATTCCATTTGGAAATATTTCAAATTCAGAAACTTTATGCAACTCAATGATTTTCATGAGAGAAGATAAAATGACTTCTTCAAATTATATGAAATATGAGTTGGAAGTTTAAAACAATCAAATTGAAAGGCCGGTTGAAATTATTTTGAAACCCACTTTCAAATTGGAGTTATTTGGTTTTATTGAAATTATTTTTCTCCAAAACTAAAATATACGAAAATAGGGTAAAATGATTCCCTACAGTAGAAAAGTGGAGAAAAAATGATTTTTATATCATTTTGGTATTTTAATATAATTTTGTTTGCATTTTAAATGCAACAGTGGCACCTTTTGAATTTTGGGATTTGCTGTGAATTTTATTTGAACTTGAAAAATTGTTCATACTATAACAAATGTTTTTCTGAAAATTTTGATATATAATATGCATATGTATTTATTTTATTTATTGCCCTCTATTTCAGTTTTCCTTCTCTATTTTATAAAAAAACAAAAAAACTGGCCAAAGCCCAGCCGCACTAGGCCCAGCCCCCTCCACGACCCAACAGGTCGTCTTCCTCCTACGATCGTTCTGCACCTACAGGAGCAGAACGCACGCACGCACTCCACCCCGCGCCCCACACCCTTCCCTCCTTCCCCTTCCCCAAGAATCCTCTGAATGGATCCACCTCCTTCCCCTACACCTCCTTCTCCAAGTAAAAGGCCATTAATGGCCCGGATTTCCTCGCCGGAGATCCGAACTTACCGTTTTTTTTGCTCGCCATGGCTGCACGCATCTGGACACCCCCTCGCCCTATAAATACCTCCCTCATGTTGCCCTCCTTCCCCTCGCCCAAAGCCCTCTCCCATGGGAGCTTATCCCCCTCCCTATCTAGCACAATTACTCAACGGAGTTCATAAACTCCGGCGGCTTCTCCACCGCTGTTCGAGGTTCGATTGGTACTTCCTCGACCTCTCCTGAGGTTTATATGATCTCCTCTCCACCGTCCCGTGATCTCCTTTCCTCTAGGAGCAACCGCAACATCGGATCCGATCTTCTTCCCCAACTCCGACGACTACTCCGGTGAGATCCACGAAATCCCGTAATTCATTTTTTTTAGAAAATAGCAATCTTAGAAAATTCATATCTTTTAGAGTTTTTAGTATTTTTGAGTGATTCCAATTGGTACGTGTCACAAATTTGCTGAAGTTTCTGTTAGTGTCTCTGGATTTCAAATTTGTGTAGTTTAAATTTGAATTTGATAAATTTTGTTCAAATTAGTATTTTGGCCATAACTTGAGTTTAAAAATAGGTTTTTAATTAATTCTTTTTGCTCCTGGTCACTTGTGATATTGTTTAGCTGTAGGATTTAGTTTGGTAATTTTGGAGTACTTTAAGTTAGATTTTTAGTAAAAACAGTACTGTTTTGCTTATATAGTTGTTTTAGTTATGTAATTATTGTTTTAATTATTTTAGTTCATTCCTTTTGTAGATTTTCACTTGTTGTTATATGTTTATGTTTAGCTACAGTAGATAAATTTTTGTAGTTATTTATTAGTGTTTAGCTACTGTTTTGTAATTGCTTGTTTAGTTCATAGTGATAGTGGATAAAAATAGTTTTATTAGTTTTAAAAGTAATTCTTTTCCACTTCAAGTTATATTGTTTTTTTTCTGTTATTTGTGAACACATTAGTTGTTATATTTATTTAGTATAGTTTATTAATGTTTTAATAAATGATTTGCTGTTATAGTTGTCTTAGTGTTTTGCTATTTGCTATATTTGTTCTAGTATTAACTAGATGGTTATAGTAGTTTTATATTAGTTCTTTTGTTAGTTATTAAATTAGTAATTTATTTTCTATTATTTTATTAGATTTATATTTTCTTTGCTGTAGAAAAAAATATTAGAGTAATTTAGTGATGTTATGTTAAGATTTGTGTGAGTTGGTCACCACTAGTTTTTCCTTGAATTTTTCTTTCGAAGTTTTTCCTTTGGTTTTCGACTTGGTTTTCTTTGTTGCTTTTATTTTGATTGAGTATTGTTATGATTGATAGAATTGATTGCTAGGATGATTGCTTATATGATTGTCTGTTTAATATAGATTTTCAACGGAGTGACGAATAGTTATACCAAGTCTTTATTCTGAGAGCGTTATTATCTTCATCAAGTAATACCAGGCAAGTTCACTTCGACCATGTTTTTCATACCTATGTGTTTTATTGCATCTAGTGTCATCTTCGCAACAATCCCTCCAGTAGTGACATTGAATCCTTGTAGTTGAGTAGTATGCATGAGGTAGGAACCCATCACCCTGTTACCAAGCCCGGGACGTTATTTATTTTAATGCTACGCTATAGTAGACGGGGTTGGTATGAGTGCTCGGAGTGGTGTGAGAATGGAGGATCTCGTCAATGGCGACAACTCCATGATGGAATCTGCAAGGACTGCATCTTCAAGGCCTCAAGACTTCAAGACTCGAGACAAGAATTCAATACACACTCTTTGGGTGAAGGATTGGTTGACGGGCACCCTGGAGAAACCAGTGGTTGGCCGGGATGCATGGAGAAGCGCCATGACATCTTGCGGAAAGCTTCACCCAGACTCAAAGAGACGGAAGAATACTTCATGCCCGGAAGCTTACCTGTGCAACCGCAAGTCACTATGGGCTCTGGCTTGGTTGACCTTAGTTGTGACTCTGGCTAGGACGGTGCTAGCAGATGTAGAACTACGGTAGGATTGAATGAGCACCGGACGGTGGTCGAGGAACACTTCGGAAGACCATGTTTGATCGTCTTGTTCTCAAACACCTGAAGTGCGAGAACGTAAAAGAGGATCGAATCGTGCGGGTAAAGTGTACAAACCTCTGCAGAGGTTAAAACCTAATCGATTAGCCGTGTCCCGATTCACGGACAATTTGAGCATCTGGACTTGGATCTATCTCGGAACTCTCAACACGGATTGATAACTTAATTGTGGGCAACTTATGATGATTTTGGGCTATGAGACATCGGTTGGCGGAACCATGTCATGATAGAAAACTCCATAGTACAGACTTCATTTATTCCTTTGATGTAGGGAAAATAAAACCAGCTTTTACGCAAACAAAACTCAGACCCGAGCCACAAAGCCAAATTGCATATAGTATAGCTTTACCATCTGTTTTCTCATGTTGTGATCTTGCGGTACATTCAATGTCTTGACCTACACGGCTGCAACGTATCATGTTGCAGGATTTTCTTCGACGAGTAAGAGTTACGATCTGAGGTTACGGTCTACACTCAACTGCCGATGGCGTTGATGGGACTCCACACCGACTATTTGTTTCTGCTGTGACTTATGAGGTATATATCAGTTTTGCGTTAATTATACATGTGATTGCACTTTGATATATACATTGATGTCCTGTGTGTGCCAGCATACTGATCCAGGGATGGCACAGAAACACAGAGGCTTGACCGTCTGAGGTCGGGTCGCTACAGGTATCCCCAAGCTTAGTTGGTTGCTCATTTGTGGAAAATAGCTTGGGATGCCGGGGCATCCCCAAGCTTAGGCTCTTACATCCTTCCTTCCTCCATCGTAAGATAACCAAAAACTTGAAAACTTCAATCGCACAAAACTCAACAAAACCTTCGTGAGATCGTTAGTGTAAGAAAAAATAAATCACTACTATAAGTGTTGTATCAAACCAATTCATATTTTTTTGTATTATATCTACTGCATTCCAACTTTTCAATGGCAAAAACTCATCAAAGAAAACCATAGAGCCATCAAAATAAGCACACAACACAAAGAAAACAGAATCTGTCAAAACAGAATAGTCTGTAGCAATCTAATTTGTTAGATTACTTATGGAACTCCAAAAATTATGAAAAACTAGGACAACCTAGATAATTTGTCTATTGATCTACTGCAAAAAGAATTAGCATTTTATCACGTTCTGGTGAATTTGAACAATTGTTTTCGTGAGCAAAAAGTTTCTATCTTTTTCAGCAAGATCAAACAACTATCACCCAAGAAGATCCTATTGGTTCTACTTGGCACAAACACTAATTAAAACAGAAAAAACACAATCATAACAGTAGAATAATTCTACTAACACTCAAGAACAGAAAGCAAAAAGCAAAAATAAATTTTATTCATTGGGTTGCCTCCCAACAAGCGCTATAGTTTTACGTCCTTAGCTAGGCATTTTATTCATTGGGTTGCATCCCAACAAGCGCTATAGTTTTACGCCCTTAGCTAGGCATGATATTTAAACGACGATCACACGTAAGTTAATAATTGAAACACAAAGAGAGCATCATGAAACTTATGACAAACACATTTAAGTCTAACATACTTCCTCTGCATAGGAATTTTTTATAAGCAAACAAATTATCAAGACAAGAAACATCTAACATATGCAAACAATAGGAATAAAACATTAACGATCTCAACATAACGAGAGGTAATTTAGTAACATGAAAATTTCTACAAACATATTTTCCTCTCTCATAATAATTACATGTAGGATCATAATCAAATTCAACAATAGAACTATCACCTAAAATACTCTCTTCATGATCCACATGCATTGTAACATGCATCCCAACTTTCAATTTGGATGTTATACATAGGTCATCATATGCATACCATATTTTATTTGCATTTTGGTTGTGATCCTAGAAATCTTAAGCAACTCAAGGACCCAAGGAGATAGTTGGGGATTTCATTTATTTTCATATTTGAATTTTTCTCAAATTTGAAAAGAGGATCAAGTTGGTTTTAATAATTTTTCTCTCCAAATATTTCTAATATTCAAAAATAAGACAATATGACTTCTTCAAAGAGAGAGGAAAATTGGAGGAAAAACTTTAAAATCAAATATTTGATTTATTTGGATTTTTATTGCTATTTTATTTGAATTAGAAAAAAATGCATTTTTGAAAATTGCATTAGGCCAGAAAAAATTTCACTTTATTCTAAATACTTTATTTAGACGATGAAAATTGTTTTGGGCATTTTTAGATTTTTTTATTTTATTACAATTTTTATTCGGTGGAATTTATTAAAAAAAATCTTTTCGGGCCGACCGAACTGGGCCGCGCCCAGCCTAGCCGGCCCAAGTCGCCGCCGCCACCGCCTTCCTCCCGCGCGAGGAGTCCGAGACGCCGCCGCCGGACAAATCCGGCCGGGGCACGCCTCCCATGGCCGACCCAGACCCAGCGCCCCCTCCTCCAAGCCGAAGCCCCCCCGGCCTTTAAATAGGGCTGATGCCCGCCGCCTCCTCCCCATCGAGCCGCCGCCGCCACCCCAAGCAGCAGCACCACCACCACCAGTGTCGCGCCGCTCGCCCAAGCCGCGGCGCCGCCAGCATGCCGCCGCCTGCTCGCGCCTCCGCCTCGCCGGGATCCAGCCGCCGTTAACTCACCTGTTTTCATCGTGAACCGATAAAAAAAACTGCCGCCAGTTTTTTTCGGTTTTCGTTCTAGATCGGTTTTATTTTAGGGTTAGGGTTTTCTCGGTTTTTCCGATCGAATCTATTTAGCGAACGTTCACCCGAACGTCTCTCTTTGCGAACGTTTTTGTTCGTTTGTATCTGTCAGCGAACGTTCGTTCGTTAGCGTTTTTCTTTTTATTTTATTTTCGGTCAGGGACCTCTTCGTGATTATTTTTATCGCAGATTAGCCCCTGATCTTCAAACCCTCGCAACTTTTTAACCGTTCGTCCAAATCCAGTGAAACCAACGCCAAAATCTTTGTCTCGAACCCCTCTTTCCAGTTAATCAACTTGAACATGGTTTTGAATAATTAAAACTTGGTTTCAAGAAGATTTGATTTCTAATTTCTTTTGATCGTAGTTTTAGTTCCGTAGCTCCGATTCGATTGATTGTTTTTGCAAATCGAAGCTCTTCAGTTGAATTTTAAGTTTGGATATTTTATTTGAGTTTTCCTTGCATCTATGCATGATTGCTTATGTATGCTATTGTTTGTTTGTGATAGAATTTCCGGAGTGAGAAGCATGCTACTACGAGTCACTAGGGTTTTCAGATCGTCAGCAAGGCAAGTAACACTTTGATCATATCCCTTTATTACCCAGTTTTTATGCATTAGTTTCAACCCTCAAACATTGCATGAGTAGGATTAATAACAGGTGGGTATTGGGAAGTAGATGATGAGGTATAACCTATTTTCCTTTATTTCAAACCCTGGGAGTTACTTCTGCGTTATGCTTACACTGCTATACTATGCTCGTAGATGTGGTTTGGTTTGAGTGATTCGTGACAAATGTGACAGATTATTATGAATTAAGG
The DNA here is from genome assembly GCA_021605205.1 of Aegilops longissima. Classification (NCBI taxonomy): domain Eukaryota; kingdom Viridiplantae; phylum Streptophyta; class Magnoliopsida; order Poales; family Poaceae; genus Aegilops; species Aegilops longissima. The sequence continues at coordinate 510,411,761 of CM038680.1, read as the reverse complement.
GTTTATTTAAGGTGGCTACTCTAATACACATTTGGGTGGATTGTTTGTGGGCACCTGGGGAATCCAGTGTTGTCCAAGGAGATCCCGGGGAATTCGTGTGATCATCCTATGGTTTGCCACCCTAGCTCAAAGGGATCATAAGATCATTCATGCTAGAAACATCCGTGTGTAGCCACAGGCCATTATGGGCTCTAGCATAGTTGAGTATGTTGTGTGACCACTTTCAGTGGTAAACTAGCAGATGTAGGTGATGTAGGTGGTACGGTTTACCCGTCAAAAGAGTTAATGCTTCTGAAAGACTGTGTCTCGGTCATCCGTTTCTCCAACATCATGTAGTGCGAGAAATTTGACGGAGGTGATCGAGACTTGTGGGGAAAAGTGTGCAAACCTCTGCAGAGTGTATAAACTAATCATGGTTAGCAATGTCCCCGGTTATGCACATCTTGAGTATCTGGTGCTTGAATTATTATGATGATCTCATCACTTTACTTAACTAATTTGTTGGTTATTGATTATTAATTTTGGGATTGAGATGAGGTTTCCATTCTCAATGTTTTCAACCAACTTTGTAGTTAAATAAAATTTATTCCTTTCTAGTAGGGAAAAATTGGCTTTACGCAAAAACAATAACCATAGAGCCTCCACCAGCCATATATGCATGTAGATATAGTTGTTATCTTGTTCATTGCTCTACAATGTTATTTTGCCAGCATATTCCATGTGCTGACCCATTTCGGGCTGCAACGTATTATGTTGCAGACTTTTCAGACGACGAGTAAGGTGCGCTAGGTCGTTGTCGTGCACTCAGCTATGCCGTTGGAGTTGATGGACTCATTTACCTTCGATGCTTCCAAAATTATCTTATTTAGATGGCCTTAAGCCATATTATTGTAGTAAGTTCTCTTTTGAGACATTTGATACGTCTCCAAGGTATCTATAATTTTTGATTGCTCCATGCTATATTATATTCTGTTTGCGATGATTAATGGGCTTTGTTATACACTTTTATATTATTTTTGGGACTAACCTATTAACCGGAGGCCCAGCCCAAATTGCTGTTTTTTTTTTGCCTATTTCAGAGTTTCGCAGAAAAACAATATCAAACGGAGTCCAAACGGAATGAAACCTTCGGGAACGTGATTTTTGGAACAAACGTGGTCCAGAGGACTTGGAGTCCACGTAAAGCAATCAACGACGAGAGCACAAGGTAGGGGGGCGCGCCCACCTCCCCCAGGCGCGCCCTCCACCCTCGTGGGGCCCACGTTGCTCCACGGACATACTTCTTCCTCCTATATATACCTACGTACCCCCAAACCATCATAAGCATCCATAAAAACCTAATTCCACCGCCGCAACCTTCTATACCCGTGAGATCCCATCTTGGGGCCTTTTCCGGCGTCCTTCCGGAGGGGGCATTGATCATGGAGGGCTTCTACATCAACACCATAGCCTCTCCGATGATGTGCGAGTAGTCTACCTCAGACCTTTGGGTCCATAGTTATTAGCTAGATGGCTTCGTCTCTCTCTTTGGTTCTCAATACAAAGTTCTCCTCGATTCTCTTGGAGATCTATTCGATGTAATATTCTTTTGCGGTGTGTTTGTTGAGACCGATGAATTGTGTGTTTATGATCAAGTTTATCTGTGAACAATATTTGAATCTCCTCTGGATTCTTGTATGTATGATTGGTTATCTTTGCAAGTCTCTTCGAATTATCATTTTAGTTTGGCCTACTAGATTGATCTTTCTTGCAATGGGAGAAGTGCTTAGCTTTGGGTTCAATCTTGCGGTGTCCTTTCCCAGTGACAGTAGGGGCAACAAGGCACGTATTGTATTGTTTCCATCGAGGATAAAAAGATGGGGTTTATATCATATTGCATAATTTTATCCCTCTTCATCATGTCATCATACTTAAAGCATTACTCTGTTCTTATGAACTTAATACTCTAGATGCATGCTGGATAGCGGTCGATGTGTGTAGTAGATGCAGAATCGTTTCGGTCTACTTTTCACGGACGTGATGCCTATATACATGATCATACCTAGATATTCTCATAACTATGCTCAATTCTATCAATTGGTCAACAGTAATTTGCTCACCCACCGTAAAACTTATGCTATCTTGAGAGAAGCCACTAGTGAAACCTATGGGCCCCGGGTCTAGTTTCCATCATATTAATCTTCCAACACTTAGTTATTTTTATTGCCGTCTATTTTACTTTGCATCTTTATTATAAAAATACTAAAAATATTATCTTATCATATCTATCAGATCTCACTTTCGTAAGTGACCGTGAAGGGATTGACAACCCCTTTATTGCATTGGTTGTGAGGTTTTTATTTGTTTGTGTAGGTGCGAGGGACTTGAGCGTGGTCTCCTACTGGATTGATTCCGTGGTTCTCAAAAACTAAGGGAAATACTTACGCTACTTTACTGCATCACCCTTTCCTCTTCAAGGGAAAACCAACACAGTGCTCAAGATGTGGCAAGAAGGATTTCTGTCGCCGTTGCCGGGGAGTCTACGCAAAAGTCAACATACCAAGTACCCATCACAAACTCTTATCTCCCGCATTACATTATTTTCCATTTGCCTCTCGTTTTCCTCTCCCCACTTCACCCTTGCCGTTTTATTCGCCCTCTTTTTCCGTTCGCCTCTTTTTCGCTTGCTTCTTGTTTGCTTGTGTGTTGGATTTCTTGTTTGTCACGATGGCTCAAGACAATACTAAATTGTGTGACTTTACCAATACCAACAACAATGATTTTCTTAGCACTCCGATTGCTCCTCTTACCGATACTGAATCTTGTGAAATTAATGCTGCTTTATTGAATCTTATCAGGAAAGATCAATTCGCCGGCCTTCCTAGTGAACATGTCGCTACCCATCTGAATAGCTTCGTTGATTTATGTGATATGAAAAAGAAGAAAGATGTGGACAATGATATTTTTAAACTAAAGCTATTTCCTTTTTCACTTAAAGATCGTGCTAAAGCTTGGTTTTCGTCTTTGCCTAAAAATAGTATTAACTCTCGGAAGAAGTGCAAAGATGCTTTTATCTCTAAATATTTTCCTCCTGCAAAGATCATCTCTCTTAGAAACGATATCATGAATTTTAAGTAACTTGATCATGAGTATGTTGCACAAGCTTGGTAGAGAATGAAATTAATGATACGTAATTACCCTACACATGGTTTGAATTTATGGATGATTATACAAAAAATTTATGCCGGATTGAATTTTGCTTCTAGAAATCTTTTAGACTCGGCCGTGGGAGGCACTTTTATGAAAATCACTTTAGGAGAAGCTACTAAACTCCTAGATAATATTATGGTTAATTATTCTCTGGACACCGAAAGATCTACTAATAAAAAAGTGCATGCGATAGAAGAAATTAATGTTTTGAGTGGAAAGATGGATGAACTTATGAAATTATTTGCTAATAAGAGTGTTCCTTCTGATCCTAATGATATGCCTTTGTCTACTTTGATTGAGAATAATAATGAATCTATGGATGTGAATTTTGTTGGTAGGAATAATTTTGGTAACAACGCGTATAGAGGAAACTTTAATCCTAGGCCGTATCCTAGTAATTCCTCTAATAATTGTGGTAATTCCTACAACAACTCTTATGGAAATTTTAATAAGATGCCCTCTGAATTTGAGACTAGTGTTAAAGAGTTTATGAATTTGCAAAAGAATTTCAATGCTTTGCTTGAAGAAAAATTGCCTAAGATTGATGAATTGGCGAGGAACGTGGATAGAATTTCTCTTGATGTTGATTCTTTGAAACTTAGATCTATTCCACCTAAGCATGATATTAATGAGTCTCTCAAAGCCATGAGAATTTCCATTGATGAGTGCAAAGAAAGAACCGCTAGGATGCGTGCTAAGAAAGATTGCTTTGTGAAAGCGTGTTCTTCTAGTTTCCATGAAAATAAAGATGAAGATCTAAAAGTTATTGATGTGTCCCCTATTAAATCTTTGTTTTGTAATATGAATCTTGACAATGATGGGACTGAAGATGAGTTACCTTTATAGAAGGCGTTCCAAAAATTCGGAGTTTTTAGATCTTGATGCAAAAATTGGTAAAAGTGAGATTGAAGAGGTCAAAACTCTAGATATTAATGAACCCACTATCTTGGATTTCAAGGAATTTAATTATGATAATTTCTCTTTGATGGATTGTATTTCCTTGTTGCAATCTGTGCTAAATTCTCCTCATGCTTATAGTCAAAATAATGCTTTTACTAAACATGTCATTGATGCTTTAATGCAATCTTATGAAGAAAAACTTGAGTTGGAAGTTTCTATCCCTAGCAAACTATCTGATGAGTGGGAACCTACTATTAAAATTAAAATTAAAGATCATGAATGTTATGCTTTGTGTGATTTGGGTGCTAGTGTTTCCACGATTCCAAAAGCTTTGTGTGATTTGCTAGGTTTCCATGAATTTGATGATTGCTCTTTAAACTTGCACCTTGCGGATTCTGCTATTAAGAAACCTATGGAAAGAATTAATGATGTTCTTATTGCAAATAGGAACTATGTGCCCGTTGATTTCATTGTTCTTGATACAGATTGCAATCCTTCATGTCCTATTATTCTTGGTAGACCTTTCCTTAGAACGATTGGTGCAATTAGTGATATGAATGAAGGAAATATTAAATTCCAATTTCCGTTAAAGAAAGGCATGGAACACTTCCCTAGAAAGAAAATTAATTACCATATGAATCTATTATGAGAGCCACTTATGGATTGCCTACCAAACATGGCAATACCTAGATCTATCCGTGTTTTTATGCCTAGCTAGGGGCTTTAAGCGATAGCGCTTGTTTGGAGGCAACCCAATTTTTTTTAGTTTTTTTCCTTTTTGCTTCTATTTAGGAATAAATCTTTGATCTAGCCTCTGGTTAGATTTATTTTTATGTTTTAATTAGTGTTTGTGCCACGTAAAACCTATAGGATCTTCTTAGATGATAGTTATTTGATCTTGCTGAAAATTCCAGAAACTTTCTGTTCACGAGAACAATTGTTAAAAATCACCAGAACGTGATAAAATATTGATTCCAATTGCAGAAGATCAATGAACAAATTTTTTAGGTCTTCCTATTTTAGTAGATTTGTGTGAGTTCCAGAAGTTTGCGTTTGTTACAGATTACTACAGACTGTTCTGTTTTTGACAGATTCTGTTTTTCGTGTGTTGTTTGTTAATTTTGATGAATCTATGGCTAGTAAAATAGTTTATAAACCATAGTTAAGTTAGAATACAGTAGGTTTAACACCAATATAAATAAAGAATGAGTTCATTACAGTACCTTGAAGTGGTGTTTTGTTTTCTTTCGCTAACAGAGCTTACGAGATTTTCTATTGAGTTTTGTGTTCTGAAGTTTTCAAGTTTTGGGTAAAAGATTTGATGGATTATGGAACAAGGATTAGCAATATCCTAAGCTTGGGGATGCCCATGGCACCCCAAGATATTCTAACGACACCAAAAAGCCAAAGCTTGGGGATGCCCCGGAAGGCATCCCCTCTTTCGTCTTCGTCCATCGGTAACTTTACTTGGAGCTATATTTTTATTCACCACATGATAAGTGTTTTGCTTGGAGCGTCTTGTATGATTTGATTCTTTTCTTTTTAGTTTACCACAATCATCCTTGCCGTACACACCTTTTTAGAGAGACACACATGATTCGGAATTTATTAGAATACTCTATGCGCTTCGCTTATATCTTTTGAGCTACATAGTTTTGCTCTAGTACTTCACTTACATCTTTTAGAGCACGGCGGTGGTTTAGTTTTATAGAAACGATTGTTCTCTCATGCTTCACTGATATTATTTTGAGAGTCTTAAACAGCATGGTAATTTGCTTAAATTGGGAAATCAGCCCTAATATGCTAGGTATTCAAGATTATTAAAAAAACTTTCTTATGAGTGTGTTGAATAGTAAGAGAAGTTTGATAATTGATGATTGTTTTGAGATATGGAGGTAGTGATATTAAAGTTGTGCTAGTTGAGTAGTTGTGAATTTGAGAAATACTTGTGTCGAAGTTTGCAAGTCCCGTAGCATGCACGTACACTAGTAGAAAAAGGGGCTATCGTTGAGGCCTGTTTTTCCCATTAGTCCCGGTTCAATCCAGAACCGGGACTAATGTGAGCATTTATCCCGGTTCGTGAGCCCAGGGGGCCGGCCGGGCCACGTGGGCCATTGGTCCTGGTTCGTCCGGACCTTTTGGTCCCGGTTGGTGGGACGAACCGGGACCAATGGTCCTGGCTCCTGGCCCACCACTATTGGTCCGGGTTGGTGGCATGAACCGGGACCAAAGGATTCCCTTTAGTCCCGGTTCATGCCACGAACCGGGACCAATAGTGCTGCCTATATATACCTCGCTGATGAGCGAGCACTCCAGTGCTCTGTTTTTCTATTGCCGGCGAGGGGGCTTTGTGGTGCTCTAGCTCACCTCCTATGCACATGAGGTGTTCGATGAAATGCCCGAGCCACACTACTTAAGCTTTCTCCTCTCAAGCTCGACCTCCAACCTCCATTTTCCTCAATATTTGTCTAGGTTTAGCGGTCCGTCACGCCCGTCCCGTCTTCACCGCCGTCGATCACCAGCGCCGATCTCATCGCCAAGACCACCGTGGTGAGCCTCTTGTTCTTATCTTCTTTCTGAAAGGAAAAATATTCTTACTTGTATTATTTTCTTACTTTTATTATTGCATCTTATATAGTGCGATGGTTTTGGTATCCGCCCGTCGGCCCTCGTCCTGTCTATGATTCGGTATGTGGTATATATTATCTTTTCATAACTATTGGTTCATTTATTGTTTATGAAAATTAAGCCGACCAACGTGACATAGATTTTATTTATCTAGGAGGTTGTTGAACCGGAAATTCCAACCGACCCTATTGTCGAGAGGTTAAATTTAGTTGAAGAAGAAAACAATTTCTTGAAGGAAAAATAAAAAACTTGAGGAGGAGAAGATGATATTGGAGTTGCATGTTGCGGATGTCGCCGATGATCACAAGATCAAGATGGATGCAATGCGCTTGAAGATGAGAAAGATTAGAAAATATGCCATTCATACCGAGGCTTGGTATCATTATGCCGTTGGATCAGTTGTTACCTTGGTTGCGATTATGATCGTATTTGTTTTCACATTGAAATGGTTTACATAGTTTCAATGTATGGTTTAATTAATTTAGATGCTCTGCGAGCTTTATGTTGTTAGATGAGAACTATGTATGTACTTTGGTTTTTATGTGATGATGAACTTCTATTAATTTGGTCATTTAATTATCTATTCATGATGTTCTGTAATGATTTTTGACACACTTAATTATATATAATGCACGCAGATGAACCGACAATGGATGTACGGTGATGAGACACACCTCCGAGTACATTAAGGCGTGCATGCTTTTCTCGAAGTGGCTGAGGCAAACAAGCAGAATGGTTTTATGTGTTGTCCATGCCCTATATGTGGGAATCTGAAGTCTTACTCGACCGGAAAATCCTTCACACCCACCTGCTTTACAAGGGTTTCATGCCACACTATAATGTTTGGACGAGGCACGGAGAAATAGGGTTATGATGGAAGGCGGCGAGGAAGAAGAGTACGATGACAACTATGTGCCCCTGAATACGGTGATGCTATGAACATCAAGTTGCACTGCAGACGATGTGCACGATGGTGCTGCAACGGGCGAAGCTGCTGAAGATCAAGATGAACCAGATGATGTGCCCCATGATGATGATCTCCGCCGGGTCATTGTTGATGCAAGGACACAATGCGAAAGTCAAAAGGAGAAGCTGAAGTTCGATCGCATGTTAGAGGATCACAAAAAAGGGTTGTATCCCAATTGCGAAGATGGCAACACAAAGCTCGGTACCGTACTCGAATTGCTGCAAATGGAAGGCAGAGAATGCTGTGCTCGATAAAGGATTTGAGAAGCTACTGAAAATAATGAAGAAGAAGCTTCCAAAGGATAACGAATTGTCCGACAAGACATACGCAGCAAAGAAGGTCGTATGCCCTCTAGGATTGGAGGTGGACAAGATACATGCATGCCCTAATGACTGCATCCTCTACCGTGGTGCCTACAAGGATCTGAAGGCATGCCCGGTATGCGGTGCATTGCGGTATAAGATCGACGAGATGACCACGTGATGTTGACGGCGAGCCTCCGGGAAGAGGGTTCTGCGAAGGTGATGTGGTATGCTCCTATAATACCACGGTTGAAACGTCTGTTCGAAGCGGAGAGCATGCCAAGTTGATGCGATGGCACAGTGAGGACCGTAAGAAAGACGGTAAGTTGAGAGCACCACGACGGGTCGCAGATGGAGAAAAATCGAGAGAAAGTACGGGATGAGTTTGCAAAGGACCCAAGGAACGTATGGTTTGCTTTAAGCGCGGATGGCATTAATCCTTTCGGGAGCAGAGCAGCAATCACAGCACCTGGCCCGTGACTCTATGTATGTATAACCTTCCTCCTTGGATGTGCATGAAGCGGAAGTTCATTATGATGCCGTTCTCATCCAAGGCCCTAAGCAACCCGCAACGACATTGATGTGTACCTAAGGCCATTAGTTGAGGAACTTTTACAGCTGTGGAATGGAAACGGTGTACGACGTGGGATGAGCACAAAAGGAGGAATTTGACCTGAAGGCGTTGCTGTTCGTGACAATCAACGATTGGCCCGCTCTCGATAACCTTCGGACAGACAAACAAGGGATACCACGCATGCACGCACTGTTTACTTGACACCGATAGTATATACCGGGAAGCTGCAGGAAGAATGTGTACAGGCCATCGCCGATTTCTTCCGACCAACCATCAATGTCGAAAGAAAGGCAAGCATTTCAAAGGCGAGGCAGATCACGGAAGAAGCCCGCCATGCGTACCGGTGATCACGTACTTGCTATGGTCAATGATTTACACGTAATCTTTGGAAAGGGTCCCGCGGACTAGCTGTTCGAATGACGCCGAGAATCACGCACCCATGTGGAAGAAGAAATCTATATTTTGGGACCTACCCTCTGGAAAGACCTAGAGGTCCGCTCTTGATCGACGTGATGCACGTGACAAAGAACCTTTGCGTGAACCTGCTAGGCTTCTTGGGCGTGTATGGGAAGACAAAAGATACACCGAGGCACGAGAGGACCTGCAACGCTTGCACAAAAAAGAGGGCATGCCTCCGAAGCAAATGAAGGTCCTGCCAGCTACGCTCTTACGAAAGAAGAGAAAGAAATATTCTTTCAATGCCTGCTCAAGATGAAGGTCCCGACCGGCTTCTCGTCAATATAAAGGAATAATAAATATGTCGAGAAAAGTTCCAGAACCTAAAGTCTCATGACTGCCACGTGATTATGACGCAATCGCTTCCGGTTGCATTGAGAGGGCTTCTACCGAAAACGTCCGATTAGCCATTGTGAAGCTATGTGCATTCCTCAATGCAATATCTCGAAGGTGATCGATCCAGAAATCATAGCAATGCTAAGGAGTGATGTGGCGCAATGTCTTGTCGGTTTGAGCTGGTGTTCCCACCATCCTTCTTCAATATCATGACGCACGTCCTAGTTCATCTAGTCGACGAGATTGTCATTCTGGGGCCCGTATTTCTACACAATATGTACCCCTTTGAGAGGTTCATGGAGTCCTAAAGAAATATGTTCAGAATCGTGCTAGGCCGAAGGAAGCATCTCCATGGGCCATCAAACAGAGGATGTCATCGGGTTTTGTGTTGACTTCATTCCTGGCCTTAATAAGATAGGTCTCCCTAAATCGCGGTATGAGGGGAGACTGACCGAAAAACACGCTTGGAAGAGACTCAATAATATGCAGGACGGATATTCTTGGTCTCAAGCACACTACACAGTTCTACGTAACTCTACCTTGGTGACCCGTATGTCGATGAACACAAGAACATCTGCGCCCAAACATCCGGAGCAAGTCGACGATCGGATTACATGTGAACACATCAGACTTTCAGCAGTTGGTTGGAAACACGCCTCGAGGTGACAGCACTGTTTGTGATGAGTTGTACTTGTTGTCCAGGGACCATCTTCGATCTGTAATGATTTGGAAAGGATACGAGATAAATGGGAATACATTTTACACGATTGACCAAGATGAAAAGAGCACCAACCAAAACAGCGGTGTCCGCTTTGATGCAGCAACCGACAAGGAAATGACACATATTATGGTTACATAGTAGACATATGGGAACTTGACTACGGAGTAGATTTACTTTGTTTAAGTGCAAGTGGGTCAATCTGTCAGAGGCGGGTATGCAGGTAGACCCACAATGCGGAATGACAACAAGGATCTGAAAAATCTTGGGTACACCGACGAACCGCTCGTCCTAGCCAATGATGTGGCACAGGTTATCTATGTGAAGGACATGTCTACCAGACGAGGAAAAGAAAAGATAAGGAAGCGAATACATCATACAATGAGCCAAAGCGCCACATAGTTCTTTCAGAAAAAGGGACATCCACAGGAGTGGAGGGCAAGATGACATGTCTCAAGAGTATGAAAAGTTTCATGAAATTCCCCCTTCAAAGTCAAGGCTGACCCAAGCATCCCGATAAATGATGAAGATTATCCATGGTTACGGCGCAATAAGCAAATGACACAAGCGAAGAAAAAGTGAAGACTTTCTCCCGCAACTATTATGATGATACCATGCCAACTTTGTAACACACGAGTATGATACCATTGTCCGCTTTGTTCATGAACATGCTATGCCAACTTTTTCAGAGTTCATTTGAAAACTATGAATTTGAAAACCTCGCCAACTGAAGGGCGCCACACCGTTTATAATTAAGCCCGTCCCTCTACGCCTTGTTGAGCTCACAAACTTGTGATTCACACAAATTTCAAAGAATTCAAATTTTATAAAACTAATGGCACAAACAGAAAGTTTATAATTGTTCTAAAACAAATGGCACTAACAGAAAGTTTATAATTTTGCTGACCTAAAAGCAAAAAGAATTAAAAATAAAGCAAAAACCAAAAGAAAATAAATAATGTAGGAAACAAAACAAAAAACTTGAAAAAATAATAATAGCAACAATAAGCATTTTGTTGTAAGTAGAAACAAAATAAAATAAATAAAGCAACAAAGAAAACAAAAAAGTGTTTTGAATTTTAAAACTAATGGCACAAATAGAAAGTTTATATTTTTCTAAAACTAAAAGCACTAACAGAAAGTTTATAATTTTGCAGACCTAAAAGCAAAAAGAATTAAAAAATAAAGCAAAAACCAAAAGAAAATAAATAATGCAGAAAACAAAACAAAAAACTTGAAAAAATAAAATAGCAACAATAAGTATTTTGTTGTAAGTAGAAACAAAATAAAATAAATAAAGCAACAAAGAAAACAAAAAAGTGTTTTCAAATTTTAAAACTAATGGCACTAATAGAAAGTTCATATTTTTCTAAAACTAAAAGCAAAAGGAAATAAAATATAAAGCAAAAAAACTGCCACCTACTAGGCCCCCACGGCCTGAATACGACTAGAAACCCTACATGGGCCAGATTCAGCCCGCAGAGGCCCAATAGGCCTGACAGCAAGAGCATGATTAGGCCCAAAGCCTGCATTTGAGAGGAGCTCGAAGGGGCGCACACCAGCGCTTATAAACCAGTGCAGCGCCCTTCAACTAGCGAGGTGGGACTAAACATTTGGGTTCGGGCAGCACAGTTTGGTCCCGGTTGGTGGCACCAACCGGGACTAAAGGGGGCATTGGTCGCGGGTCGTGCTACCAACCGGGTCTAATGCCCCCCTTTAGTCCCGATTGGTGCCACCAACCGACAAAAACCGCCGCTTCCGCCCTTTGGGCTGCTGAAAATTGGCCTTTGGTCCTGGTTGGTGGCACCAACCGACTAAAGGGGCAATAGTCCCGTGTCGAGGCACCAACCGGACCAATGCCCTTGCTATATAACCAGGACTTGTGAAAATTTCACATCTCCTCGCCAGTTCCCCGACGATGCCGAGCTCATCGACGCCAGCTGCCCAAATCAAATCGACGCTGCCACCGCCCGCCCGCCGTCATAGCGCCCCCCGACGCCGTCCGCGCGCCCCCGTCGTCGCCCTGCCCGTCGTCGCCCTGCCCTGTCGCCGCCAGCGCTGCCCGACGCCGCCGCCGCCGCCGCCGCCGCCGTCGTTATCGCCCTGCCACGTCCACCGCCACGCCCTACCCCAGCCCGCCCGAGCCCGTCGTCGCCTCTGCCCCGACCCGCCGTCCTCGTCGCCCTGCCCCACCGCCCGAGCCCGTCGTCGCCCCTGCCTCAAACCCGTCGTCGCCGTCGCGCCGCCCTCGCCGCCGCCCCGCCGTCGCCCTCGCCCGCCGCCCCGTAGGAGCCGCCGCCGTCGAGCCGCCCCGTTTTTTATTTTATTTGTTTATTTTTTGTTCATATGTGATGTATATGTGTATGTGGCTATAATGTATATGTTTTTTATTTTTATTAGTTTAGTTTTTGTTCATTTATAGAAAGTTACAATTTTAATTAGGTTAGTGCATTTTAATTAGGTTAGTGTAGAGGAAAAGTAAAATAAGGAAAAGGAAGAAAAGGAAGAAGGAAGAAGGAAGAAGAAGAAGAAAAGAATGAGAGGAAAAAGAAGAAAAGGAGAAGAATAGAAGAAGAAAATATAATTTTTTTCTATTTTTCTTCTTCTCTCTATTCTTTCTTCTTCTCCTCTTTTTTTTTCTTCTTTTTTTCTTCTGCTTCTTCCTTCTTCCTTCTTCCTTTTTCTTCCTTTTCCTTATTTTCCTTTCTCGAGGATAAGAAGAAAAGAAGAGGAGAAGAAGAAAGAAAGGAATAGAGGAGAAAGAAGAAACTTTGACACGAGGGGGTACCGATACCCCTCCCCGATAACATTATTTTCCCATGTATATGTATGTTGCGTCGTTGTCGATATAACGAGTGTGTCGAGGATCGCTGAGGGTCGAGGGTCGGGAACTAGGGTAGAGGGTCGAGGGTCGTTAAGGGGTCAAGGGTCGAAGGTTTCAGGTCGAGGTTCCTATAGTGTCAAAGTATTCAAGAAATCCATGGCTTCATCATTAGCGGAAGTAACCATGGCATGATGGTGCGAAGTCCTCCAAAGTTGTTACGAATGGAGTCCGGATAGGATAATTTGCCTTTTGCTGAACTTTGTACCAAAAAGCTAATTATCCTATCTCGGGACTCCGCTCCAAAACAACTTTGGAGAGCTTGCACCATCATGCACCTGTTACTTTTTCCTAATGATGAAGACATGGTTTTGTTGAATCTTTGACACTAGGCAACCTCCCGACCCTCGGCGATCTTCGACCCTTGACCTCGACCGCTCGGCGATCCACCCCCTAACCCTTGAAGCGTTGTCGAGGCCACCCCAAACCCTAGAGAAGCAGCGTCGAGGCCACTAATATGATTCCTTATTGTGATTAGCTAGCTAGTTCTACGTTGGCACTAATATATCCATATCTGTCATGTTTGAATAATAATTGCCATGTTGTAAATATTTTTAGAAACTATGGACACCCCCCGAGACGAAGCACAAGAAGCGTTGTTGAGGGACATAATCGCACACGGAAGTGATGCCGTCTCCTCGATGATGTTTCTCAACGTCGATAACGATGGTCTGGAAGGAGAGGGTGAAGAAGCAGCTGGCTATGATTTACATGGCTCCGATGACCCAATGCCGGTGCAAGAAGTAGACCGTGAGGACGGCTCGGTGATCACCAAACCGAGTCCGCCAGGTATATATATTAGTTAAGCCTGTGTTGACTAGCTCTCGCCTTTGTTTTGGTATATATATGTACACATATTAATTAACTCTCGTCTTTGTTCTTTTTCTAGCCCTCCGGATCGAGCACAACTTCGTAAAGAGACGAGGCCCAAGAAAAGTTGAGCTCGGATGAAAAGTTTGAGATCATACAAATCGCAAGGACGGCCAACCGATTGAACCCTACCGACAAAGAAGGCATTTGTTGCTCGGTCACGGGGTTCTCGTTAGGGACAAGATCCCGATCAGCATCCACCAATGGTATAAGCCTAAGAACGAAGACCCCGAGGTGTCTTATGTCAATGATATGCGAAAAATGATCTTTGGACCGAGCTGAAGTCAAATTTTACCCTACCGCCAGAGGATGATCCGGAGAAGCCAGAATAGAGCCATTAATCAAGTCTTTTGCTCTTAAGAAGATGGTAGAACAATTCAGGAATTGGAAGAAAGACCTCAATACGTATGTCGAAAAAATGAGACACCAGAATTCACGGGCAAATATGAGAAGATCGAGATGTCCGCCCGCATTTGTGGCCTACAAGACATCGGAAAAGAGCAAAAAGACATCAGCGACAAACAAGAGAAATGCTGCGAAGAAGAAGCTTCATCATCGCACGGGTCGTGGCTACCTCATAGCCCGCCTAAGTGGTCCAAGGCTGAGAATGATCTGCTTGATAAAGGATCGAACCCAGACAATGAACTGCCAGACCGTTGCCGGACTTGGTTCTTCGGGGCCGGCGGATCCTTACACCCTATAACGGGGAAGTGCATTTGGACGGACGAACAATTGGACATACCAGTCAAGAGGCTTAACATTATATCGAAGCAGCGCAGCAAGGGAAGTTCATTCCAGACAGGGAGAAGGACGAGCTCACAATGGCCCTCGGGAATCTCGAGCACCACGGACGGACACGAGGCACGCCAGCTCCCTTTCGTGGAAGGCTGGATTTCGGACGCAAGGGGTTACAAAACCCATGAGAGGAGGAAGAAACCGGAGCAGAGCCTAATGCAGGCGCTGCACGAAAGGGTAACGGGCTAGAGGAACGAGAAGAGGAACGAGAAGCAGCCGATCACAACAAACGACCTGCCAAGCTTCACCCGGTTACCCGCCATCTCGGCGGAGAAGCAGCGTGGCTTCCACTGAGCTGCTTCAGCCAGAGCAGCATGCCTTGACGGCTCCTGCCAGCTATCCCGTGGATGCTATCACGGATGCTGAAAGTTGTCACCTTATGGCGCAATGGAGCAATTTAAAGGTCAAGGCGGCTATTGGCTCTGTTTATCCCACTAAACCCGACTCAACTTTTCACTGCCGGCCGATTCCAGAAGGATATGCTAAGGTGATGGTCGATGAAATAACGGAGGGATTTGAGGAGCTCCAGCTTGACCACCCTACCGGTGAAGGGGAGTATCGGCTGGGTTCTGCTCTGAAGACTCCATGCCTATGGCGGAAGGATCTCATCAACCTTCCGAACTGGACGCCTCCGCCTCCTCCTCCTCCTCTGGCGAGTCAGGGCACTCCGCCTTCTCCACCGCCTCCTCCTCCTCCAGCGAGTCAGGGCACTCCGCCTCCTCCACCGCCTCCTCCTCCGGCGAGTGACGATCAGGGCACTCGGCCGGCTCCTTCTCCGCGCGTGGCGGCACTCCGTCTCCTTCTCCGCCTGCACCGCGCGCGTCCGGCAGCCAGCCTCTTCCTTCTCCGCCTCGTCGGCAAGGGCGGAAGAGACCCGCGCCGCCCGGCTGCACCGGCGCGTCGTAGTCCTTCTCCTCCGCCTCGTAAGCAAGGAAAGAAGACATCCGCTCCGTCGCTCTGCCGGCGTCTAGAAGTACTGCCAAAGGCGGAGGAGATACTGATTCGGTCCTTCTCTCAAGACTCGGAGAAGTTACTGATCTGACGAGGGAGCGAGGAGGAAAACGCGAAGATCACGCAGACCGAAGTGGATGACTGGTTTCAAGGGTTGAAAGCAAAGAGACATCCACCTCCGGAGGAGAAGGTAGATCCGTCAAAGCGAAGCGCATTCGCTGCCCCGACAAAACCACCCAAGTCTCCGCCGAAAGGCAACTATGAGCGCATTATTGAAAGGCATTTGCCGAGGCGGAGAGATCGGGAAGTACTGCTGCTGATCAAAGGATGAAAGAACGATGAGCTGGGAAACAAATTGCCCAGCTCGGCGAACAAGCGAAGAATCGTGCCCCCGCTCAAGGTGCACGCTAGCGACATCGTCGATCCGAGGATGGTGCCCGGTTATGGCAATCCTGAAGATTACTTGCCCGACGATGTACAATTTGATTTCTTGGAGGTGCAGATACAAAGATACGAGTACGGAAGCCTCTCGTCAAAGATGAAAGCTCTCTAACAACGATGATGCGAAGATTGCATGATTGGTACATGAAAACCTGCAAAGAGTCTCGACGGAGGAATACTTTGTATTTGAGAGTTAAAAGGAGCATGACCTCCTTGGAATTGAACTGCTGCCTATTCCATTTGAGGAGTTCTATCAGTTTTCAATCAATTGGCCATCGACAAAGCAACGGTCACGTGCTACATGTCTGTAAGTAGTACTACTTCGTCATTAAGTATCTCTATATAACTCAGCTCTTTCATTGCATGTATTTATAAATATCCTCACTATATTATGCAGATTGAAGATCGCAGAAATGAAGAAAAACAAGTGGGTGATATTGGGTTCATTAACACATATCTCATCGATGCAAATGAGGTTAAATATCGTGCCAAGGAAACCGAGGCCAACTTGCTACGATCGTTGGAAATAAATGAACACAAAATACAATACTCTTTCCTTACAACTACACGTGAGTGTTACTGTCTTGTGGCATATTCGGTTTCCTTATTTAGTCCAGGTTATAGAAATGTAATATTGATGAGTTATGCATGCGTGCGCAGGTTCCACTATATTCTCCTAGAGATTAAGCTTGAGCAGGAGTAGTAACTGTCTTAGACTCGAGACGAAAAGATCCCAAGGAGTATGCGGAAATGACTGAATTGCTCGAGAAGTAAGTTAAATCGATCATTATCCACCATATCAGCAACTTTGTTCATTTATGATATCAAGTAATTGTTTTCTTTGTATGGCAGGGCTTGGGAAAATTCACCAAAAAGCTCCGGACTACCAAGAAGCTGCAATTTAGACACCAAAGTAAGTACTATATAGTAGCATATTCCACGCGATCTCCTAGTGATTCAAGCGCTAGTTTCATCAATACCATTTAGCATGTGCTTGCTATATATAATTATCAGTTTGATTGACCTCTGTTTCTTGTAAAGTGGTTGTGGCAGGAACAAGGGAATGATTTCATGGATACTACGCTTGCGAGTCCATCCGCCACACGACCTGTGAGAGGGGCTACTCCGACAAACAATTTGAAGTGCGTAAATAAAAATATTCACAATTTTATTTTATTACCATCATTTGTGTTGAGTTTCATTCATTCATATATATATATATATATGTATTGACCCCTTTCTTAAAATTAGATGTTTCGGCAGCGGGATGAACTCCTAGCACCAGATCGCATCCGAGCAATTCAAGAGGAATTGGCGGCATTCTTTCTTGACCACGTGATCGCTGAAGACGGAGAATACTATGTGGACCACGCGTCCGTATTGTAAAAGATAACTATTGTATATATGTAGCCGGTAGTGTCGGATAGATATACGAGAACTTGTTGTTCGACCAATCTCTCGGAGAAGGAGAGGTGGTCGATATCACTTCTCTCTGTATGCATATATATGTTCATGACGATCTTCTGCTTGCTTAATTACTAGCTAGCTAGCATGTCTAGTTAGTCCTCTCTATACGTATGTATAGTACGAAGCGTCGACCAAGCACGGACAAAAGAAAGGACACTTTTCTCTATTAATTAGCTAGCTATAGCACAATATATGAAACACCTAAATTAACCCCCAAAACCCCCAAACCCCCCTCTTTTGAAAAAAACAAAACCAGAGCCAAAGAAATGCTGACGCGTGGATGTTTATTGGTCCCGGTTGGTGCCACCAACCGGGACCAAAGGCCCTCCCGCCTGGCTCAGCGGACAGGCCACGTGGAGGCCATCTGTCCCGTTCGATAGAACCGGACTAAAGGGCGAGGGTATTAGTACCGACCCTTTAGTCCCGGTTCATGAACCGGGACTAAAGGCCCTTATGAACCGGGACTATAGGCCCTTTTTCTACTAGTGGTATGGTAAACGTTATGTAACAAATTTGAAACATGAGGTGTTCTTTGATTGTGTTCCTTATGAGTGGTGGTCGGGGACGAGCGATGGTCTTTTCCTACCAATCTATCCCCCTAGGAGCATGCACATAGTGCTTGGTTTTTGATGACTTTTAGATTTTTGCAATAAGTTATGACTAATGTTGAGTCCATGGATTATATGCACTCTTACATTTCCATCATTGCTAGCCTCTTCGGTACCGTGCAGTGCCCTTTCTCACCTTGAGAGATGGTGCAAAATTCGCCGGTGCATCCAAACCCCGTGATATGATACGCTCTATCACACATAAACCTCCTTATATCTCCCTCAAAACAGCCACCATACCTACCTATTATGGCATTTCCATAGCCATTCCGAGATATATTGCCATGCAACTTTCCACCGTTCCGTTTATCATGATACGTTCATAATTGTCATATTGCTTTGCATGATCATGTAGTTGACATCGTATTTGTGGCAAAGCCACCGTTCATGATTTTTCATACATGTCACTCTTGATTCATTGCCCATCACGGTACACCGCCAGAGGCATTCATATAGAGTCATACTTTGTTCTAGTATCGAGTTCTAATCATTGAGTTATATATAAATAGAAGTGTGATGATCATCATTCATAGAGCATAGTCCCAATAAAAAAAGAAAAAAAAGAGAAGAAAGGCCAAATAAAACAAGGAAGGCCCAAAAAAAGAGAAAATAAAAAGGGGCAATGCTACTATCCATTTTTTTCCACACTTGTGCTTCAAAGTAGCACCATTATCCTCATGATAGAGAGTCTCTTGTTTTGTCACTTTCATATACTAGTGGGAATTTTTCATTATAGAACTTGGCTTGTATATTCCAACAATGGGCTTCCTCAAATGCCCTAGGTCTTCGTTAGCAAGCAAGTTGGATGCACACCCACTTAGTTTCTTTTGTTAAGCTTTCATGCATTTATAGCTCTAGTGCATCCGTTGCATGGCAATCCCTACTCCTTGCATTAACATCAATCGATGGTCATCTCCATAGCCCGTTGATTAGCCGCGTTGATGTGAGACTTTCTCCTTTTTTGTCTTCTCCACAGAACCCCCACCATTATATTCTATTCCACCCATAGTGCTATATCCATGGCTCATGCTCATGTATTGCATGAAGGTTGAAAAAGTTTGAGCTTAGTAAAGTATGAAACAATTGCTTGGCTTGTCATCGGGGTTGTGCATGATGAGAGCATTCTTGTGTGACGAAAATGGAGCAGGACCAAACTATATGATTTTATAGGGATGAACTTTCTTTGGGCATGTTATTTTGAGAAGACATAATTGCTTAGTTAGTATGCTTGAAGTATTATTAATTTTATGTTAATATTAAACTTTTATCTTGAATCTTTCAGATCTGAATATTCATACCACAATTAAGAGGGTTACATTAAAAAATTATGCCAAGTAGCATTCTGCATCAAAAATTCTGTTTTTATCATTTACCTACTCGAGGACGAGCAGGAATTAAGCTTGGGGATGCTTGATACGTCTCTAACGTATCTATAATTTTTTATTGCTCCATGCTATATTATATTCTGTTTGGGATGATTAATGAGCTTTGTTATACACTTTTATATTATTTTTGGGACTAACCTATTAACCGGAGGCCCAGCCCAAATTGCTATTGTTTGCCTATTTCAGAGTTTCGCAGAAAAAGAATATCAAATGGAGTCCAGATGGAATGAAACCTTCGGGAATGTGATTTTCGGAACAAACGTGATCCATAGGACTTGGAGTCCACGTAAAGCAATCAACGAGGAGAGCACGAGGTAGGGGCGCGCCCACCTCCCCCAGGCGTGCCTTCCACCCTCGTGGGGCCCATGTTGCTCCACCGACATACTTCTTCCTCCTATATATACCTACGTACCCCCAAACCATCAGAAGCATCCACAAAAACCTAATTCCACCGTCGCAACCTTCTGTACCCGTGAGATCCCATCTTGGGGCCTTTTCCGGCATCCTGCCGGAGGGGGCATTGATCACGGAGGGATTCTACATCAACACCATAACCTCTCCGATGATGTGTGAGTAGTTTACCTCAAACCTTCGGGTCCATAGTTATTAGCTAGATGGCTTCTTCTCTCTCTTTGGATCTCAATACAAAGTTCTCCTCGATTCTCTTGGAGATCTATTCGATGTAATCTTCTTTTGCGGTGTGTTTGTTGAGACCGATGAATTGTGGGTTTATGATCAAGTTTATCTATGAACAGTATTTGAGTCTCCTCTGAATTCTTTTATGTATGATTTGATATCTTTGCAAGTCTCTTCGAATTATTAGTTTGGTTTGGCCTACTAGATTGATCTTTCTTGCAATGGGAGAAGTTCTTAGCTTTGGGTTCAATCTTGCAGTGTCCTTTCCTAGTGACAGCAGGGGAAGCAAGGCACGTATTGTATTGTTGCCATCGAGGATAAAAAGATGGGGTTTATATCATATTGCATGAGTTTATCCCTCTAAATCATGTCATCTATATCTATACCTACTAATAAAGCAAGGTGCGTTTCGCTAATTTTTTCATCCGTTCACCCATATTATATTTTTGGGATTTATTTTCCAACCAAGGTGGTACTATTTTTATGGTCCGTCCTAAAAATTATAGCAAAAACGCATGGGCCACGTTCGCAGCGCGCACTTAAGCCTACTCCCGCCCCACAGCAGGTTGGGCCTCAACCTTCTCTCTGCGGCCCGTCTAGGTCCCGGATTGACACCCCACAAATGTTTTAAAAAATAAGAGCCAGGCAGAGATTCGAACCGAAGACCTCCTACTTCATATCATAGGTGATTCAATGCAACAACCAACTTGGACAACTAATTGTTGTGGCTAAAACTAGGTTGTATCATATTTCTATGATTTCAAATGGGATTGGGCCTCGGGCTGTTGGCCTCCACCAACGCACGTATATATAGCATCAATGTACAAAAAAAATGTACCACTAAAAAGTATGTCGTGATAAAAAAATGTATTGATGCAGTTGTGGCACTGTTGGGCCTACTCAGCAGAAAATCGCTGCAAGAAAAGCATAAAGGAATGATGAATAGACGGTTGTGCAACCATATTTCATGTTAAATTGTCCCACCTCGCTTCTTTAGACTGACTCTTTCCAGTTTATATATGTTCGCAGTTGAGTTTGAATATCAACAAGATCGCCAAAATAGGCAATCAGAACCCTTGATTAAAGGAATCATGGGCTGTCCTGGAGGGTGTAAAGAAATGATGAATAGAGGATTGTGCAATGGAAAGATATTCACGTACATACCAGAATAGATCATGGACGTGCACCCTGCATTGGCAGGATTTGTGGGCTGATGTGACGGTGTATTAAAGGAAGGATAGATTGAAGGATTGTGGAATGGAAGGATATTAACATACATGCAAAGCATGGATAAGCATGGACCGTGGGTGTGATGCAAGGCCCTTAGGGGAAGAATCGACTATGGAATTAATGGGTGTAACGCCCCCGATGCGGCTATATCTCCCACGTGTCGAAGCACGACTTAGAGGCATAACCGCATTGAAAGCAATGTCGCAAGTGAGGTAATCTTCACACAACCCATGTAATACATAAGGGAAAGAGATACATAGTTGGCTTACAGTCGCCACTTCACACAATACATAATTAAACATCCATCATACAGAGTACACTCAAGGTCCGACTACGGAACCAAAATAAAAGAAGATACCCCAAATGCTACACAGATCCCCGATCGTCCCAACTGGGCACCACTACTGATCATCAGGAAAAGACACATAGTAACGACCACGTTCCTCGTCGAACTCCCACTTGAGCTCGGTTCGCCACCTGCACCGCATCATCGGCACTGCAACTGTTTTGGTAGAATCTGTGAGTCACGGGACTCAGCAATCTCACACCAGCGAGATCAAGACTATTTAAGCTTATAGGAAGGACAAAGTTTTGAGGTGGAGCTGCAGCAAGCGACTAGCATATATGGTGGCTACATCGCAAAAGAGAGCGAGAAGAGAAGCAAAGCACGGACGTGAAGCTAGTAGCGATCAAGAAATGATCCTGAACTACTTACGCCAAACATAACTCCAACACCGTGTTCACTTCCGGACTCCCGAGAAGAGACCATCACGGTTACACACGCGTTGATGTGTATTTTAATTAAGGTCAACTTCGGTTTTCTACAACCGACATTAACAAATTCCCATCTGCCTCATAATCGCGGGCACGGCTTTGAAAGATAATACCTGCAGGGTGTCCCAACTTAGCCCATTATAAGCTCTCACGGTCAACGAAGGATATTCCTTCTACCGGAAGACCCGATCAATCTCGAATCCCGGACTACAAGACATTTCGACAAAGAATAAAACAAGACCAGCAAAGCCGCCCGAATGTGCCGACAAATCCCGATAGGAGCTGCACATATCTCGCTCTCGGGCACACCGGATGAGCCAGACGTCGGGTTGGCATAGACCCTGATTGCCCAAGGGCGCCGGACATCGCTCAAGTTGGACCAGCACTCAAGGAGAACTGGCCCGGGTTAAAATAAAGATGACCCTCGGCTCGCAAAACCCGGGGAAAAGGCTTAGGTGGCAAATGGTAAAACCAAAGTTGGGCCTTGCTGGAGGAGTCTTATTCAAAGCGAACTGTCAAGGGGTCCCATAAATCACCCAACCGTAAGGAACGCAAAATCAAGGAACATAACACCGTATGACGGAAACTAGGTGGCAAGAGTGGAACAAAACACTGGGCATAAGGCCGAGCCTTCCACCCTTTACCAAGTATATAGATGCATTAATCATAGCAGATATATATTGTGATATCCCCAACAAGTAAACATGTTCCAAAAAGGAACAACATCTCCATGTTCCAACAAGGAACAAACTTCAACTTCACCTGCAACTAGCAACGCTATAAGAGGGGCTGAGCAAAGCGGTAACATAGCCAATCAACGGTTTGCTAGGGAAAGGATGGTTAGGGGCTGACATAGCAATATGGGTGGCATGATAAGCAAGTGATAGGCATCGCAACATAGGCATAGCAAAAGAGCGAGCATCTAGCATAGCAAAGATAGAAGTGATTTCGAGGGTATGGTCATCTTGCCTGCAATGTTCTCAGAGTTGTCGAAAGCTTGATCCTCGTAAGCGTTCTCAACAGGTTCCTCGTTCACGAACTCGTCTCCCGGCTCTACCCAAAGCAAGAACACAAACAAAGGAACCACAATAAATCACGGTGCAATGCACAATCAACATGATGCAATATGTGGCATGATATACGGGATGTGATATGCAATGCGATCGCACTCGGAAGGAAATGATGAACCAGGCATCAACTTGGCAAACCAAGTATGCCGCTGAAAGATGAGATGATTTCGGTTGAAATCGATATAAAGATCACCGAATCGGATGCACGGTTTGCAAATGACAAGCAAAACAAGAATGGCACAAATCGCCATTAACAAAGATGATGCCACTTAGCAAGCAACAAGAAATTAAGCTACTGCACCCAAACGTACCAACAAAGCACATGGCAGTGATCTACTAAAGATGCTTGACAAAAGATGAACACTGAGCTACGGCTAAATCACATCACAACAGGTTCAAACAAGCATGGCAAAAGTGCAAAACATATCAGCTGGACATGGCAAAAACAGCATCAGGTAGCAATGTTCAGAGCAAGAAAACAACATGCTACAGGAACTGATAATAGCAAAACATGGCATGGCATGAATCTAATCAAAGCGTAGAACAAAAGTCCCTTACTGACCATAAGCCAAAAAGGATCAGAAAATATAGTAACACCCATGTCAATTTCGCAAGTTTCGTTAACAGATTCAGCAACATGGCATGGCAAAAACAGATAACAAGTAGGCATGTTTGAGAGGTCAAAACACTCACTACAGAGCCTTTCATGATAAACTAAGCATACATACATCAAGAAGACATGGCATAGAAGACATACATGGCAAGAACAACATGATAGAATACACGGATCAACCACAACAACCTTGGCAAAATTGAATAACATGTAAAAAATCTGCCAGGAAACATTTTGTAGCAAAAGTAGAGCTCGATTGACTCAAGCTATGACACTCCATAATTGCAAACAAAGGCATGGATGGATAGAGCATAACCATATGTTCAAAACATCATTACTGAAGTATCTCAAAATATGCATGGATCTCTCGGTAGCATCAAGTTAACATGGCATCAAAATATCAGCTAAACAGGGCTGAAATCAGCAACATCAGGAAGCCTACTTTGCATGCTTTTGCTAGTCACCACATAGATCACAAAAATACATGGCATACACCCCTGGAAAGATGGCATGGCATATTACGAAACACATGTAGGACTCAAGATCATAGGGTGCACACATCAATCATGGCAAAAACAACGAAAGTGCATGTTCTGTTAAGAAACAGAAACTAACATCACATAGCCTTCTTCTAACAGCATTTCGGGCATCAAGATGAGCTCAAATGAAAATGATGCAATGACATGAAATGATCTACTCTTCAAGGCGAACCTTTTGACATATTATACGCACGAAATGGAGCTACAGGTGCAAAGTTATGCTGCGTTGAAAATGCCACAAATTATCACCGGATGAAAAACTTAGACGAAAATTAAGGGGGGAAAAAGTCGACCGCCCGGGACTCGGATCTCAGATCCGGCCGGAGCTCGAGGCGGCCGGCGGCGCGGCTGCGCCGACGGCGAGGGGCCGGGCCGGCGAGGGAGAGGCCGGCGGGGGCGCGGACCGTGGCAAGCGGGCGGCGAAGCGAGGTCCGGCGACCTCGGCTCGTCGGGCGCCAGCAGCGCGGAGGGGCGGCGGCGGCGGGCAGTACGCCGGCGACGCCACCGGACGGCAGGGAGGCGGCGGAGCGGGTTATGGGTCGGGCGCGAGGCGCGGCCGAACGGCGGGCGGCGGCGCTGCTCGCTGGCCTCCGTGGGCTCCGCGGGCGCGGCGGCGGTGGGCGGCGGCGTTCCACGTGGCGCGATGCCACTGGCTGCGGGCGGCGGCGGCGATGCGTCCCGCGCGGACGGACGTGTCCGCCGCGGAGGAGGAAGGCTAGGGTTTCGGAGGAAGAAGACCCGATTTGGACGGGGAGGTGTTTAAATAGGCATAGAGGAGCTAGGAGAGTCCAAATGAGGTGTAGTTTTCGCCCACACGATCGTGATCGAATGACGGAGAGCATGGAAGTGACTTAGATGGGTTATTGGGCTGTTTTGAAGGGGTGTTGGGCTGCAACTTAAAAGAGGCCTTTGCGAGAGTGCGGTTAACCGTTGGAGTACCAAACGAGCTCCAAATGACCCGAAACTTGACCGGTGGTCTACCGGTGGTATACCAAAGCCACTTGAAAAACCTCGGTCCATTCCGAGAAAGTTTAGTACCCGCTCACGGAAAAACGCAAAAGGGGACGCCGGGGGACATAGGAGTGCCGGATTGCAAAACGGACAACGGGAAAAATGCTCGGAAACATGAGATGAACACGTATGCAAATGCGATGCACATGATGACATGATATAAAATGCATGACATGGACAAAATGCAAAATGGAGAAAAACCCAACCACGGAGGGAATATCATATCACAATGCCGAAAATAGCAAGAGTTGGAGTTACAAATATGGAAAGTTACTTCCGGGGTGTTACAACACTCCACCACTACAAGAGGATCTCATCCCGAGATCTAGGACTGAAAGAACTCCGGATATTCGAACGGAGGTGATCCTCGCGCCCCTGTGTGGCTTCTCGGTCGGAATGGTGTGACCACTTCACTTTCAGGAATTTGATTGACTTGTTGCGAGTCTTGCGCCGGTTTCTTCAAGAATAGCAACGGGTGCTCATGATAAGAAAGATCTTCTTGAAGGTCTATCTCTTCGGGTTGATAGTGCGTTCAGAGTCTTGAAGCACTTGCGAAGCTGTGACACGTGAAACACATCGTGCACATTTGCGGTTGGACGGAAGCTCGTTGATAGGCGAGATCGCCTCTTTTGCCAATTATCTTGAAAGGACCCATGTATCTAGGGGCAAGCTTCCTTTGATACCGGGCGACGAGTGCCTTTCATTGAGAGACGCGAGGTAGACATGGTCTCCGATTTCAAAAGCCACATCACGGTGCTTATCATCATAATAGCTCTTCCGCGCGATTATGCAGCTTTGAGATTTTCACGAATGACTTTGCACATTTCTTCGCTTCGTGATCAAGTCATTGCCAAGAAGTTGGCGCTCACCTATCTCGCACCAATTGAGAGGAGTACAACACTTTCGCCATAGAGAATTTCAATGGGGCCTTGCCCAACTCGCTTGGAAGCTGTTGTTGTAGGAGAACTCGCATATGGAAGACAATCTTCCCACTTCATACCGAAGAAATGACACAAGCCCTGAGCATATCTTCAAGGATTTGATTTACTCGCCGACTTGGCCACTTGTTTGAGGATGGAAAGCTGTGCTGAAACGAATGTTGGTGCCCATGGCCTTCGAAAAGAATCCCAAAACTTGGAGGTAAAGATGCTGCCACGGTCCAAGAGATCACTTGTGGAATGCCGTGCAAGGAGACAATCTCGATGTGTATAGCTCGCCAACCGAGCTCTGTGATAGATTCGTTGATAGGAAGAAAATGAGCCACTTTAGTAAGCTTGTCAATGACAACGAAGATGGCATCATTTCCACGCTTGGACTTTGGAAATCCAGTCACGAAGTCCATTTCAATATGATCAAACTTCCATTCCGGGATAGCAAGAGGTTGGAGGAGACTAGCTGGTCGTTGGTGTTCTGCTTTCACTCTTCTGCAGACATCACACTCATTCACGAATTGAGCAATTTCTCGCTTCATTCGAGTCCACCAATATGACTGCTTGAGATCATGATACATCTTCGCATTTCCGGATGAATGGATAGAAGCGAATTGTGAGCCTCGCTCATAATGACTTTACGAGATCACCCTTTGGAACCACAATCCGTCCTCAAGAAAAGAGTATCTTTGTCATCAATGTGGAAGCACTTGTACTTGAAATGCCCTTGTCGATACCACGCTTCACCTTTTTCAACATGGCATCCAGGAGTTGAGCCTCACGAATCTAATCTTCCAAAGTAGGAGAGACTATGAGG
The DNA here is from genome assembly GCA_021605205.1 of Aegilops longissima. Taxonomy (NCBI): domain Eukaryota; kingdom Viridiplantae; phylum Streptophyta; class Magnoliopsida; order Poales; family Poaceae; genus Aegilops; species Aegilops longissima. Next base: position 510,384,674 of record CM038680.1, on the reverse strand, counting down.
TTGGCAAGAAAGCCTTGAGGAACAACTTGAAGATTCAGCTTGGAAAGCTTCACAGAGATCCGTTGGAAGGGCTTGAGGATTAAACTGCTGCAATAAGCCTTCCTGCTCAAAGCATCTGCAATGACATTGGCCTTGCCCGAGTATATTCAATACTTGGGTTGTACTCTTGAATCATTTCACCCATCGAGTCTGCCTCGAGGTTGAGGTTGGGTTGAGTGAAGATATACTTGAGACTCTTGTGATCGGTGAAAATGTCCACTTTCCTTCCCAACAAGAGATGTCTCCATGTTATCAATGCATGGACAACTGCCGCCAACTCAAGATCGTGAGTGGGGTAGTTCTTTTCGTTGGCTTCAATGACGAGAGGTATAAGCCACAACTCTCTTCTCTTGCATTAACACAGCACCGAGACCTTGAAGAGAAGCATCACGAAAACTTCAATGGCTTGGATTCATCAGAGGAGTCAAGACAGAGCTGTGACGAGTTTCTCTTTGAGAGTATTGAAAGCAACGTCACACTCGTGGAGACCGTACATACTTCACATGCTTCGGAGGAGGTTGGAAAGAGGCTTTGCAATCTTGGAGAAGTTCTCAACGAATCTTCGCAATAGCTTGCAAGACCAAGAAAATCATGGAGCTGCTTGACATTCGAGGAGGTTCCCAATTCACAATTGCAGACACCTTCTCGGGATTAACAACGATGCCCTTGGCGGAGATGATATGACCAAGGTAAAGCACTTCATCAAGCCAAAATTCACATTTGGAGAACTTAGCATATAATTGATATTCTCTGAGCTTGTCTAGCACCAATCGCAAATGTTTGGCATGATCCTTCTTATTCTTGGAGAAGACCAAAATATCATCAAGATAGACCAAGACAAATTCATTGGTGTAGGGGTTGAAGATGAAGTTCATCATCCGAGAGAATGTTGGAGGAGCATTGACAAGGCCGAAAGACATGACAGTATATTCATAAGAACCAAGCTTGTTCTCAATGCTGTCTTGGGAATATCTTGTTCACGAATCGTGTCTGATGATAACCCATACGAAGGTCAAGCTTGAGAACACTTTAGCACCTTTGAGTTGCTCGAAAAGCTCATTGATGTTGGGAAGTGGATACTTGTTCTTGATTGTCTTCTTATTCAATGGACGGTAATCGACGCAAAGTCGGTCCGTGCCATCCTTCTTCCGGACAAAAGAACACCACAACCCCAAGGAGATGAACTCGGTCCGATCAAACCCGAAGCTCTTGTTCATCGAGCTGCTTCTTCAATTCCTTCAGCTCATCAGGTCCAAGCTTGTATGGACGCTTGCAAACGGGTTCAATGCCGTGCTCAAGATCGATAACGAATTCAAGCGGCCGATGAGGAGGCATACCCGAAGCTCTTCGGAAAGACATCTTGGTACTCACAAACGATCGAATCGAGAGATAGCATCCAATTCTCCTTCTCATTGAGAGAAAAACCGAATGGTTTCATCACGAGCGCATAGATGATCACATCATTAGAAGAGTGAGTCAATTGAATTTCCACAGCAGCACAATCAAGCTGAGCTTTGTGCCGATAAAGCCACCCATCCCAAGAATAAGATCAATATCCGAGTCACCAAGGACAATAGGTTTAGCCAGAAATCTATAATCGCCCATCTTGATAGAAACATCCGGAACCATGGAGCTTGCATGCATGAATTTACCCGGAGAGACAACCGATAAAGGTTTAGGCAAATCTTGAAAAACCAACTCATGCTTAGATGCAAAAGGTCTTGAAATGAAAGAATGCAATGCACCAGTATCAAATAAGACTTTTGCCGGAATATCATTAACTGAGAGATTACCCATTATCACATCAGAAGATTCCTCTGCTTGAGCTGCATTCATCATGTTCACCTTTGCAGACTTTGGATTATGCTTGACCACTGCATTGCTGGAAGATTTCACAGGAGGAGGAGGAGGTGGAAGGCGCCTTTGGTTGAAGCACTTGTTCGCATAGTGACCTTTCTGCTGACATTTGTTGCAAGTCACTTCTGAGAGCGGACGGTGGTAAGGAGCACTTGACCTTGGAGCTTGAGAATTAGACTTGTTCGATAGCTTGGGTTGGGCGGGTGGGAAGATCCACGACCACCTGAGTTCTTCTGCGATAAGGCCGACGGAACGGAGGAGGTGGAAGGTAGAACTTCGCTGCTTAGCTGCCACTTGAGAGGAAGAAGAAGACTGAATCTGCATCCCCGATTCTCTTCTTAGAAGCCTCACATTTGAGCTGGGCAGCTTCTTGCTTCAAAGCCATGTTGTAGAATTCATCATACTTTTTGGCTAAAAAGCACAAGAGCTAATTGCAGATCTTCTCTGAGACCACCTCTGAATTGATAGATCATACTCTTTTCATCGTGGACGCCTTGCTTAGCAAAGCGAGCGAAGTTTCGAACTGGATATTGTATTGATACACGACATGTTGCCTTGCTTGAGATTGCGGAACTCCTCACGCTTGCTCTCAACAACACTTTTCGAATGTGGTGAGCTCAAATCTCGTGAACTCATCCTAGGTAATGACACGACCTCCTCTAGAATCTTTGTATTGTCGGTACCACTCAAAGCAGCTTGATCCTTGAGTTGAAACGATGCAAACTTGACAAAGTCCTCGTGTCCGACATTGCTACATTCAAAATGCTTGCAGATGTCCACAAGCCAATCGTCAGCGTCGTGGCCTCGACACGTAAACCGAAAGACTTCGCTGATTAGCGAGGAACCGACCGAGAGTAGCAAAGTGCGGCTGGTTGTTGCCTTGACCTTGATTTCCTTGACTGCCTTGCCCTTGAGTACGCTCTTGCAAGAGCTGCAAAATCATCTCGAGCATTGGCATTGGTGGCTGCCATGATAGTTGCCAGCCTCCGGAGGCGGAGGTGGAGGTGGAGGGTTCGATGATTCCCATCATTTCGCTCCGGATTCTCGACGCTTGGCGGAGCCATCCTCAAGAGGGTGACATCCGTTAGCACTTGATAGACAAATAGTCAAGTAGAATCAACAGATAGAAATTGCAACATATAGTCTTCACAATAAACATTCAACAAGAATGAACGAATGAATTCCAAAGTTAACATCACACGCCCATTAAGGTGAGAAGCCACTTGATTAAGGTTGATGAAAAAAATAACAAGGTAAGATCGAACAAATAAGTGGTAAGGATTACCCAATCACGAACCAAATATCTCAAGGGAAGAAATGCTAGGAGCTACTTGAATCCCACCTATAAACTCCCAAACTTTCTGGTTATGCAATCTGGTGTTGGGGATACAGGGACACAAAATATATCACCCAAACTAACAATACCTAGATCCAAATTGTATCCATCCGTCAACACAAACCAAGAAATCCTCGAAATCGTGTACCTCGACCTTCAAAAACATCCGTTATACAAGTCATGGCAATACTCCCGAGCTCGCCCAAGATCGGGTTATCGGGTTATCTCACCAACAACTGCACAAAAGAGATTTCATGTCGGTAAGACTCGTATTCCGAATGCAACGATAAAATTGTGACGACAACACCTCGGAGCTCAACTCCCGGGACACCGCCACAACCCCTAAATGTCGAGGCACCAAGAACAATGTTCTTGTCACAAAACCATCGGAACGATTCCAAGATACCCGCGTGATCCTAAATTTTTTTTAGCGAAATTTGAGGAGAGGAGAGTCAAAACTTCTACGTCAGAGACCTCACAGAGCGATTTAAGGACTGGGAGTAAAAAGAATCCTACTCTCGATATATATAATCCTAAGACTCAAAACATTTTCCGTTCTAGACTCAACAACGCCAGCAAACAATCAAGTAGGGGGCTCCTAAGTCGGGGAAGGCTCTGATTACCAACTTGTAATGCCCCCGATGCGGCTATATCTCCCACGTGTCGAAGCACGACTTAGAGGCATAACCGCATTGAAAGCAATGTCGCAAGTGAGGTAATCTTCACACAACCCATGTAATACATAAGGGAAAGAGATACATAGTTGGCTTACAGTCTCCACTTAACACAATACATAATTAAACATCCATCATACAGAGTACACTCAAGGTCCGACTACGGAACCAAAATAAAAGAAGATACCCCAAATGCTACACAGATCCCCGATCGTCCCAACTGGGCACCACTACTGATCATCAAGAAACGACACATAGTAACGACCACGTTCCTCGTCGAACTCCCACTTGAGCTCGGTTGCGTCACCTGCACTGGCATCATCGGCACCTGCAACTGTTTTGGTAGAATCTGTGAGTCACGGGGACTCAGCAATCTCACACCCGCGAGATCAAGACTATTTAAGCTTATAGGAAAGACAGAGTTTTGAGGTGGAGCTGCAGCAAGCGACTAGCATATATGGTGGCTACATCGCAAAAGAGAGCGAGAAGAGAAGCAAAGCACGGACGTGAAGCTAGTAGCGATCAAGAAGTGATCCTGAACTACTTACGTCAAACATAACTCCAACACCGTGTTCACTTCCCGGACTCCGCCGAGAAGAGACCATCACGGTTACACACGCGTTGATGTGTATTTTAATTAAGGTCAACTTCGGTTTTCTACAACCGACATTAACAAATTCACATCTGCCTCATAACCGCTGGCACGGCTTTGAAAGATAATACCCTGCAGTGTGTCCCAACTTAGCCCATTATAAGCTCTCACGGTCAACGAAGGATATTCTTCTACCGAAGACCCGATCAATCTCGAATCCCGGACTACAAGACATTTCGACAAAGAATAAAACAAGACCAGCAAAGCCGCCCGAATGTGCCGACAAATCCCGATAGGAGCTGCACATATCTCGCTCTCGTGGCACACCGGATGAGCCAGACGCCGGGTTGGCATAGACCCTGATTGCCCAAGGGCGCCGGACATCGCTGTTGGACCAGCACTCAAGGAGAACTGGCCCGGGGTTAAAATAAAGATGACCCTCGGCTCGCGAAACCCGGGGAAAAGGCTTAGGTGGCAAATGGTAAAACCAAAGTTGGGCCTTGCCGGAGGAGTCTTATTCAAAGCGAACTGTCAAGGGGTCCCATAAATCACCCAACCGTAAGGAACGCAAAATCAAGGAACATAACACCGGTATGACGGAAACTAGGTGGCAAGAGTGGAAAAAAACACCAGGCATAAGGCCGAGCCTTCCACCCTTTACCAAGTATATAGATGCATTAATCATAGCAGATATATATATATTGTGATATCCCCAACAAGTAAACATGTTCCAAAAAGGAACAGCATCTCCATGTTCCAACAAGGAACAAACTTCAACTTCACCTGCAACTAGCAGCGCTATAAGAGGGGCTGAGCAAAGCGGTAACATAGCCAATCAACGGTTTGCTAGGGAAAGGATGGTTAGGGGCTGATATGGCAATATGGGTGGCATGATAAGCAAGTGATAGGCATCGCAGCATAGGCATAGCAAAAGAGCGAGCATCTAGCATAGCAAAGATAGAAGTGATTTCGAGGGTATGGTCATCTTGCTTGCAATGTTCTCAGAGTTGTCGAAAGCTTGATCCTCGTAAGCGTTCTCAACAGGTTCCTCGTTCACGAACTCATCTCCCGGCTCTACTCAAAGCAAGAACACAAACAAAGGAACCACAATAAATCACGGTGCAATGCACAATCAACATGATGCAATATGTGGCATGATATACGGGATGTGATATGCAATGCGTGCGCCGCTCCGAAGGAAATGATGAACCAGGCATCAACTTGGCAAACCAAGTATGCCGCTGGAAAGATGAGATGATTTCGGTTGAAATCGATATAAAGATCACCGGAATCGGATGCACGGTTTGCAAATGACAAGCAAAACAAGAATGGCACAAATCTGCCATTAACAGCATGATGCCACTTAGCAAGCAACAAGAAATTAAGCTACTGCACCCAAACGTACCAACAAAGCACATGGCAGTGATCTACTCAAGATGCTTGACAAAAGATGAACACTGAGATACGGCTAAATCACATCACAACAGGTTCAAACAAGCATGGCAAAAGTGCAAAACATATCAGCTGGACATGGCAAAAACAGCATCAGGTAGCAATGTTCAGAGCAAGAAAACAACATGCTACAGGAACTGAAAATAGCAAAACATGGCATGGCATGAATCTACTCAAAGCATAGAACAAAAGTCCCTTACTGACCATAAGCCAAAAATGATCAGAAAATATAGTAACACCCATGTCAATATCGCAAGTTTCGTTAACAGATTCAGCAACATGGCATGGCAAAAACAGATAACAAGTAGGCATGTTTGACAGGTCAAAGCACTCACTACAGAGCCTTTCATGATAAACTAAGCATACATACATCAATAAGACATGGAATAGAAGACATACATGGCAAGAACAACATCATAGCATACACGGATCAACCACAACAACCTTGGCAAAATTGAATAACATGTAAACAATCTGCCAGGAAACATTTTGTAGCAAAAGTAGAGCTCGATTGACTCAATCTATGGCACTCCATAATTGCAAACAAAGGCATGGATGGATAGAGCATAATCATATGTTCAAAACATCCTTACTGAAGTATCTCAAAATATGCATGGATCTCTCGGTAGCATCAAGTTAACATGGCATCAAAATATCAGCTAAACAGGGCTGAAATCAGCAACATCAGGAAGCCTACTTTGCATGCTTGTGCTAGTCACCACATAGATCAAAAAAATACATGGCATACACCCCTGGAAAGATGGCATGGCATATTACAAAACACATGTAGGACTCAAGATCATAGGGTGCACACATCAATCATGGCAAAAATAACAAAAGTGCATGTTCTGTTAAGAAACAGAAACTAACATCACATAGCCTTCTTCTAACAGAATTTCGGGCATCAAGATGAGCTCAAATGAAAATGATGCAGTGAGATGAAATGATCTACTCTTCGAGGCGAACATTTTGACATATTATACGAACGAAACGGAGCTACAAGTGCATAGTTATGCTGCGCTGAAAATGCCACAAATTATCACCGGATGAAAAACTTACGCGAAAATTAAGGGGGGGAAAGTCAACCGCCCGGGACTCGGATCTCAGATCCGCCGGAGCTCGAGGCGGCCGGGCGCGCGCTGCTGCGCTGGGCGGCGAGGGGCCGGGCCGGGCGAGGGAGAGGCCGGCCGGTAATATCATCATAGTGGCGCACGCAGATGTGGTGCGCCACTACTATAGCAGCAGTGGCGCACCACAAACAGGTGCTCCACTAATAGTGACATTACTAGTGGCGCACCAGGTGTGGGTGCGCCACTACTATTTTTTTGAACAGTAACCAGCCATGCCCAGCTTACCGGTGGCGCACCAGGACAAGGTGCGCCACTACTATTTTTGATAGTAGTGGCGCACGCTGCCCTGGTGCGCCACTGGTAAGGCTGGGCGTGGTTGGTCCAAAAAAATAGCAGTGGCGCACCCTTCACTGGTGCGCCACTAGTATTCCTGACTACTAGTGGCGTACTAGTGAAGGGGTGCGCCACTGGTAACCTGGGAGCAGAGCTATAATTAGGCAGCCACACCTACCACACACTCACTTTCCCTCCACCAAAACAGATTTGGTCTTCTTGCTCCTCCTCCTCACCTCATTTGCACCATAGATTCACCCAAATTAAGTGGTTAAATTTCCTTTTTTGATAGGTAAGTAAGGGAAAGCTTTCTTTATGTTCTAGATCTACTTTTCTCTCCGCTCCAACAACGCATACACTTTTTATGGCCTAGAGATCTACGATGTTTGTGGTGTTGCATATGTTTGTGTTTGCAGGTACCGTATTTGAAATGCGATAGTTGCCAATATTTTGCTGGAATGTTGATTCATTTCCGCTTCGCAAGAATTTGGCACTATATGCATTCTTTTGGTCCTATTTTTAGGCAAAGTCATGCCAAATTTTTTTTGTTCTAAAATATCATTTTGTTTCTACCCGCAGCGACCATGGTCCGCACGATGACCGAAGGCATCGTAAATAGGTTTTTGAGCTCCGCCAAGGCCGAGATGCTTCAAAAGAACGAGACGGAGATAAGATGTCCGTGTCGAAGATGCAAGTCAAGAGCCTTATTGCGGACCCGGATTCCGGCAGGTGCGGGACCACTTGCTCTTGCGTGGTTTCATGGATGGCTATTGGTGGCAGGTGATGAAGATGACTATGAAGTCATCCATGGGGCCGCAAGCAGAAAAAAGGAAGGGCAGCAAGACAATAGCGGCGAGGGCGGCGAGAAGACGAAGAATCTCCGTGACATGATCACGGTAGATGCAGGACACGGTCATCATGTAGAAGATGCCGACATGATGATGAGGAAGATCAAGACGAAGGGCATGATCATGAAGATGAAGATGCCGGAGCGCACGACGATGGACCATCGATGGGCTGGGTGCATGACCTCATATTCAAGAGCTGCTTCGCAAGCGACGGTAACGCAAGAGCTGCCGCCGAGAGAAAGCTAAGCTGGATCAACTGGAGATGACGCGTTACTCCATTGTATGAAGGATGCAGCCCGAGGATACCCGCCGAAAGTAACGCCATGGCTCGAGATGAAGGTAAAACACAAAATGACGGACGATGCTTCGACGAGAACATGCCATTCGCACGAACGCCTTCCGAAGGGGAACAAGTGCCCACCAGTTTGGAGGAGGCGAAGAAAATCGTGTGTCCTCTGGATTTACCGCGACGTGAAATACCATGTCTGCATGAACAATTGCATCATTTATCGGGCGAGCACGCGAGTCTACCATATGTCCGGTGTGCGGCGCCACTCGATACAAGAAGAGGAAGAAAGCTCCTCGAAAAGTGGTGTGGTACTTTCCGATCACTCGCTCGCAGCGGTATTTCGCGGATCCTAAGGTAGCAAAGCTCCTGCGCTGGCACGCCGGATAGGGAGGAGAAGAAGCGAGAAGATGACGCAAATGATCCGGAGATAGATAAAAAGACAAGATGCTGAGTCACCCTAAGGATGCGAGCCAGTGGCAAGCGTTGAATTTTGAATACCCAGAATTTGGGAAGGATCCAAGGAACATCGTGTTTCGGCGCGAGCACCGATGGAGTCAATCCGCTTGGCAGCCGAGAAGCACACATAGCACCTGGCCTGTGTTTGTGTGGATGTACAACCTTCCCCTGGTTGTGCATGAAGAGGAAGTACATTCACATGAGTATGCTAATTGAAGGGCCGAAACAACCAGGAACGACATCAATCAGATCCGGGGCTGCTCAAGGAGGAGCTAGACACGCTGTGGAAAACGCCACCAATACGTGGGGCGCCGCAGAAAGAATATTTCCTATGAGAGCCGCACCGCTCACGACGGTGCACGACTATCTCGGTTACGGATATCTCAAGGGCAGGTAGTCCATGGATTTTCTGGATGCGACGGTGCATGGATGACACAACGACGCCAGCTAGATAGAGATCCCGGGTCTTCGAAAACCGTGTTCATGGGACATCGAAGGTGGCTTCGCGACGATGACGCATGGAGAAAACGCAAGGATCTGTTCGATGGTGAAACCGAACCCCGAAGACCCCCACGTACGAGGAGCGGCGAGGAAATAGACGAGCTGTTGAAAAATTGGAAAGAGTGCCCACCGCCGAAAGAAGCGAAGGCGCCAGAGCCGCTGCTGAAGGTATGGAAAACGAGGTCTGTTTTCCGGGACTTGCCGATCGAAGATCCTCCGTGTGCCTCACAGCCTTGATGTCATGCATATCACGAAGAACGTGTGCGAGAGTCTGCTTGGTACCCTGCTCAACATGCCAGAGAGGACCAAAGATGGGCCGAAAGCAAGGGCAGACTTGCAAAAATGGGCATCGTGGAGGAGCTCGCGCCCTAATGATGATGATGATGATGATGATGATGATGAGGCGAAGGACACGGAAAGTCATCGCAAAGGCAAAAAGGCCAAGAAGATCGAATATGACTACCCTCCCGCGTGCTTCACTCTAAGTCAGAAGGAGATCGAGCAGTTTTTCACCTGCCTCGTAGGAGTAAAACTTCCTTACGGTTACGCGGGGAAGATAAGCAGATACCTAGACTCAGCCAAGCGAAGTTCAGCGGGATGAAGTCTCACGACCGCCACGCGTCGATGACGCAGATATTTCCAGTTGCAACCGTGGGATCATGGACGCGCGCGTCCGCGACACGCTATTTGGCCTATGCAACTTTTTCGACGCCATCTCTCGGAAGTCGGTTGGCGGAGGCAACTCGTAAGGCTACAGGAAGAGATCGTGGTGATACTATGCGAGCTTGAGATGTACTTCCGCCCGCATTCTTCGACGCTATGGTGCATCTGCTGGTCCATATAGTGGAGGATATCATCCAACTCGGGCGAAGTTCCTGCACAGCATGATGCCGCTCGAAAGGATGAATGGTGTCATCAAAGGATACGCTCGCAACATGTCACGCCCAGAGGGAAGCATAGCCAGGGCTTTCGACCAAGAGTGCATCTCAGATTGCACGAATTATCTAGGCATCGAGAACCCCGCTGGTCTGCCCGTCAACAGCACCTCGGCAGGCTCGCTGGATGGGGTCACCGCGAGGGTCGCCAAAATGCATGTCGACTTCATGGGTCGACTCACCGACTTTGAAAGAGCAAACCTAGTCGCGCTACAACACATAGACGTGGTCGATCCTTGGGTGGTAGAGCACAAAATCTTTATTGAGAAGACGACAATGACCGAGGCCAACAGAGGACGGAGGGAGCTATAATCAAAGAGCATAACTCATGTTTCACGCGTTGGTTCAAGGAGAAGCTTCGTCGCACTTTTACATGAGGATTCTTCCGCGGAAGAAAAACTCATATTCGCTTTGTCACAGGCGCCGAGCACAACCTGATGACCTATGAGGCGACGATATCAACGGCTACACATTCTACACCGAGGAAAAGGACATGAAGAGCGATTATCGAACTCCGGGTAACGATGGAATCCTACACCGTAACGACAAGGACAGATACTACGGAAGGATCGAGGAGATCTGGGAGCTGAGCTACGCCTGGAGAGAAGGTCCCGATGTTCCGTGTCGATGGGCCAAGAGCGCCCTAAAAGAAGACCGTATTTCACCACCATGGTTATACCCGGTTAAATCCAAGATCATGGGCGCAAACGTCACCGCAAAAATGAGCCATGGGTACTGGCTTCCAAAGTGGACCAATGCTTTTTCATTACCGACCCGCCAAAGCCCAACCGTGTTGTCGTGAGGAGAGGCAAAAGGAACATCATCGAATGGATGGAGTCGCCAATGAGCAAGACTTTGACAAGTACGGCGACCAAGATGGAAGATGACGACGACGATGAAGTACCATACACCACAAGAAGAAGCAGGACCACCCTACCTAAAGGACGTCCGCTCAAGAGAAGATCAATTCAAGGGGTTCCGGCTAAATTATTCAACCGCGAGGAAGAAGGGCAAGAAGATTGTGAAAAGATAGCTAAGATTGAATCACGACGTGTCGGCCAAGCGTGTGTGTGTGTGTCGGGGCAAGCTCAATTATTACATGCAACTAAATTATTACATGTATCACTTGATTTCAACCATTATTAAAGATCTTTTAAACATTATATTACTTTACATGCAAACTCAATCTTAATTTGACGATCGTTATTTCATGTCAATCTTTGATGACTGTTATTTCATCTCACTTGATTTCAACCATGCCATAGCATTGTAAATGATTCTATATTGTGATTGAGTAAAGGAGATGCATTGTAAAAAATTATACGCCCTACTTTTAGGAATGGAGGAGTATTAAAATTGCCATGTGTTTATTTTAAAGTGTTTGGATGTTTATCATAAGGTTAAAATAAAATTTTAAAAATATGCAAAAGTGGGGTTGCTGTGATTCAACCTGGGTGGTTCTGTCCATAACCAACGCGCCAACCACTAGGCCATGTGTGTGGTTCTGTCCATAACCACACACACAATTCTTATGACTTTGATATTGAGCTGTTTATGGCGCATGTCCCTGGTGCGCCATTGATATCGATCTGTTATGGCGCATGTCCCCGCTTTCTCTCCCCCGCCTCCCTCTCCTCCCCGCTTTCTCTTCCCCCACCCAAATCCCCCCCCCGCCGCCCCCCCCCCCGCCAAGACTCCGCCTCTCCCCACCGCCAGACTCCGCCTCGCCCTCTCTCCTTCCCGCGTGCTGCCGGGCCTGGACCATGGGTCCCCGACCTCCTCCGACGCCTCCTCGCGACCTCATCCGCCGCTTCTTCCCATCTGACGCCTCCTCCGACCTCCTCCGACGCCTCTTCCGACGACCTCCTCCGACGCCTCCTCCGACGACCTCCTCCGACGCCTCCTTCGACGACGCCCTCCGACCTCCTCCGACGACCTCCTCCAACGCCTCCTCCGACGACCTCCTCCAACGCCTCCTCCGACGACCTCCTCCGACGCCTCCTCGTGAGTTCCTTCCTCTCCTCTCTCTTTCTAATCTAACTTCTCTCTGCTGCCAGCTCTCTGTCAATTCGAGGGTTCCTGTTCTAGGTTCATACCTTTTGATGATGCTCGTTCAATTGGGTACTAGCTTAGGGTTCCTAGGGTGTTAATCTAGCTTCTACTTCATTCTAGGGTTCAATTTAATTACTTGTTCGAGCTAATCATCTCTGTCTCAAAATTTGTCTCGAACCTAAAGTTCAGTTTCAATCGACATAAAGTGTTAAGTGGTTACTTGCCAAGAGTTTGGCTTTCGTGCTACCAAAGATGACATTGCACATATTAAAGCTTGCAGCTCACTACATGTTCAGATAAACCAGTGAGCATGCATGTGTGAGCCTGCTCTACATGTCTCCTCGCCCTTTCTGCTATCTCCAGCTCCCATCATATATTTTACCCGCAAAAGATTCAAATGCTTTTTAGAGGATAGAAGCACAGCTGCTAAATCGATATCTTATCTTGCCCCACATCGACATTTCTTTTTAGGGAAGCAGGATCCCATGGTCACATCCGGAGATATGTATATAATTACCCATGGAGACTATATGTGCTTGTCCAAGAAGAATACATTATCATGCGGATCGATGCTTTCTCAATAATGTGGGATCAGTTCCTTAATAATGTTGGCCCATGCAGGATGTGACACATACCATAGCTAAAAAGGGACAAGTAAAGTTTTCCGAGAAAAAACTTAGGTGTAATATTTTACCACATCAAAAAGATGAAATTGGGAGCTCTCTTATTTGTATTTGTACAGACTGTGTTGCATTAAGTAATAGATACACAGAGACATGTAAAGCAGTGCCCACGGAAGTGATTCAGTTCAATTACAACAAAGATGCACATACACATATGCAAAGGCGCACACACACAAGGGTTTTCCAAGGGTAAGGAGAAAATGAGGCGACCAGAGATTCTGCCTCCTCAGTTCCCTTCCTCTCGCCCGCCGCCACGATGGTGGAGGGTGGGGCAATCCTGGATCTTTGTGTCTAATATGTGATTTGTAGGGTCTGCTTGTTCCTCCTAGTTAATAGAGTTGCGCAGCGGCATTTATGAGAAAAATGCCTCCTTGGCTTTCCACATGTCGATGATGGGCACACATAGAGCGACGCCGACATGATTTTGTTTTTTGGTTCATTCTCCATCCAATGAAGCTCAACTAGATGCGCCTCCGCCAAGATCTAGTGAGGTTTGTTGATAGTCATATTTTACGAGAAGAATTGCTACTGTTTTATCAAAATTCTAGTCAAACCAAAGAGCTATTAGAAGGAAATATACACCGCAATACTACTGGTAGGTTTATACTACTGTTGTATTTTCTTTAAATGCAGATTATGCTGTTGGTCCTGTTACACTCTTGTAGGTATATAAGCACTAGTTATATGGCTACTGCCATGTTCCTATACAGGTTCTTATACTACTTTACTTAAATTATTATCATGGTTCTGAAAGTACACTTGTTCAAGATTGGACAATAGACTTGCTGCTCTGTTATTATACAGATTCAAACATAGTTTCTGCTCACCAAAAGAGTGATGGGCTTGTTGCTCACAGCCTATATGTAGGCCTTTTTGTCCATATGAAAGCAGAGGACCATATGGTCTGTGGCCTTTTCATCCATAATGAAAGTAGAGGCACATTGTGGTGCTAGTTTGCTGGGTTTTGTCTCCGACCATCGTGTCGTGATGATTTTGCAGTACCCGAGAGGCCCTTGAGTTTGCCGGAATGTCGATTAACTTCCGCTCCGGCAAGTTGGTATTCCATATGTCCTATTTTCAGCAAAGGTCATGCTGAAATTTTCCGTGAATTTTAGCATGACTTTGCTAAAATAGGACATATGGGGTACTTATGACTAATGCATGGGCCGGGTATCTTAGTACTTAATTAAGTAGGATCAAGAATTAAGTAGGACTAGTTCTGAATAGCTTCTATCAACGGCACTCTAAATGATAAAACCGTAGCTTTTAGGATGCCTCGTGTCGACAAACCCTAAGTGATGAGACCATGATAATTCCTCACAAACCCTAAATGATGAGATCTTGTTCCTTGACAATAACCAACTTTTGACCAAACTTTTTCCTATTTAGAGCGAACATGGCCGACAACGATGAGGCCGGCGGTTCGGCGGCAAGCCATTCTCGAGCTGTCCCAGAGATGGAGGAATACCTCACCGCTATGAGGACGCCATGAAGACACCGATCCCGACTACACAACCCCTAGTGGCGCTGGGATGACACCACCGATGGTGCCGCCGGGATGCCACCACCGATGATGGCAGCGAACGCACAGATGGTAGCCAACCAAGAGGCAACGGAAGGACCGGCGCCGAACGTGCTCGGCACCGCCAAGGAGGAATTTACTGAAGTGTCCTCCAAAGGCATCCAACGGCGCCCAAAGAATTAGTCAAGGTACGCTGGACAACTCGGTGCATTGTCCGGAGCACCGCCACGATCAACACCGAGAACCTAAGGCATCGTGAACGAGGGAATTTATGGATCCTCCTCTTCACGGCTGCACGAACGATACAAGTTCCCGGTGACTTCGCAAACACACGCCTCGTGGAATAAAGTGAACAGTGCCGCCTCACGAAGATGAGCACGGCCCGCTTCTTGGAGAGCCCGGTGAAGAAAATGATTGAAAGAGGTGATAGTTATGAGAAGATCAAGGAGAAAATCCTTCGATCAGCAAAGCTGACTACCTGGAGTTCAAGACCAAGTGCGAGAGCAACGATCCGTGGAATCAAGTCGGGGGAAAGAAATGCGGAATTGAACTTAGGGGTCCACAAACTCGGTCCCGCGGTTACAGAGTGGCGGAACCTAAATGGGACAAGGAGGACGCGGAGCGCCTCGAGCAAGGCCTACCGCCTCTTCGATAAATACCGCCATGAAAAGCAGACCAGAACTATATCGAGCCGGTACAAGGAGGACCCGTAACAAAGGAGCTTACCACGGATCCGAAGGTGAAGGCGCTTGAGCTTGTTCTCGTAAGGAATACACCCCGCTGTAATTAGCTCCATATGGTTGCATTCTAATTAATGAAGCCAAATTTCTAAATGGTTCACGCTCCTTCCGCAGAAATCGAAAGCAGAGCGCTGGGTCTCGAGCTCCCGTCGCCTTTGGGACACCACTTTAAATAGGGCGTTGAATGTAATGAAACGTAGGATAAGTTAACTAAGCCGACGTCAGCTGGTCGTGGTGGCGGCGAAGGCTTGTCCACGAAATGGTCGGAATACTATAAGATCGGGCGAAGGAGAGAAAGACCAGCTTGGAAAGCCAGGAGGTTAAAGAACTCAAGGCAAAAGTGGCGCAGATTCCTCAGATAGTCGAAGAGCAAGTGCGAGACCAACTGGGAGCGACGATCACCGCCATTATGCCTACCTTGGTTGAGGGGCTGCGGGGGTGGTTTGTGGGCGGCCAACAGGGGCCGCCCCCGATTCCCAGCTTGACGGGCAGCAACTCGCACAACGCGCCGGCAGTGGTGTCTCCGGCGGAGGCGTCATTGGTGTCTCCGGTGCCGGCGCCGGCATTGGAGCTTGATGCACCCGGGTGTGGGAAGAATACGCCGGCGGCACTCGGCAGCAAGCGCCCCCTCCGTCACTTGCACGCCCGCCGCTGGCGGTGCTCGACATTAGCCGAGCTCGACGCCATCACGGTAACTAAGCCTCGCCGATGACTTCATCTCCTTGCCTTTGATCGGCATCCCCGACGCCTACTACATGTTTTCGCAGGGCGCCGCCAACGGTTCCATGCACTCTCCTGCACTTCGTGGACGGCAAGTTGATCGATGTCGCCAAGGCCAAAATCGCTGAACCGGCAACCGCGTGTTCCACCATAATCCGATGCCACCCACCGTATAGGGTTCAACTGGTTCGGTGCTGCGGGCTGCGACGACTTGTTACCTCCGTGACGACCCCATGGGGCCGACGAAGAGGATGTGATGACCCTCGGCGCCGCTTCAACTGGCCATTGCTTTGGCCAAGAGCCAGATTCGCTTTGGGGCGGGGTCACCACCCCACGCATAACACCGCCAGCCCCGCCGGGCGCCAAGCCATGGCAAGACCGCCGAACGCTATCGCCGCCGCTTGATCCGGGCATGCATATGGCACAGATCCGGACGCCGACGACGGTACATTTGTCAACGCCGATGACTACTTCAACGAACATGGTGGGTACGGTGACGAATTCTTGGCGCCTCCTCTCAAGAACCCAACCCTGCAAAAGTCGATCGCGATCTAGCTGGTACCGCGGAGAAACCCAATTGCAACAGCGCCGCCTGCTCGGTTCTCGAGAGACGCCCAGCTGCCGCCTTCACCGAGACTCAAACAGCCGAGGTGGGAAATATTATCAGCCCCACCACACTCAAGAAGGTGGTCTCGAGCAGACCTCGATCCCATTACATCAGCGAGGCCAAAGAAGGGACGGAAAAGAAAACTAACAAGGGTGCGAGCCAGCCGCACCGAGTACGATCCGTGCTCGGGACGGGCCACCAATACCTAAGGATATCATGAGGGCGATGCATGTGGCGGTAGGCCGATGCTACCGCTAATCTGCTCAAGGCTGCAACCGTGCTATGCGGAGTCTGCATGATGTTGTTCTTTCTATGGAGAAGCGGCGCTCTCTCCGAGAAAGATGACTCATACCCGTTTTCGTGGCTAAGGTGCCGAGGGCAAGGGCTTTGTCGATGGCACCATTGGGAGTATGATCGCCCCGCGGTTTGATGACATCTTCGCTATGTTTAACCTTCATCCGCTGCACTACACCTTCATTCGCTATTTTCGCCAATATGGAGATGCAGATCATTAGAGACAAGACCCGGACATCGTGATAGTCGACCCCTTCTACATGCGTGCAAGCACTTGGACAGCGCTGGGGACCGCAAATCGCGAGTTCATACCTCGAAGGCGCTATTATGGCTAACAAAGATAAGGATACCTTCCTCGTGCCTTACTTTCCCGAGTAAGTCATCCCTCACCGCCTGTAACATATGATTTCTTAGATTTCGATCGTTTTTTTTTCTAACATTCCGTGTTTTGTGCAAAGACACACGCTGCACACTCATCCTCTTAAGCCCAAATATTCCACGGCCACGATTTCGACTCGGACCGTCAACAAGAAAGACTACACAAATATCAAGAAAGTTCTTGATGATGCTCTCCCTGCCACGCCAAATCTGGAGGCACCTTCAGAAGGAAATGTGTAGGTACGGCAAGCACGTGTTCACCCACGTAACGACGCTCCCCTGCGTTAAGCAGCCGCCTAGCAGTCGAAGGATGCCTACTACGCCCATCACATGCGGGCGATCATACGGGACCATAATCACCTTATGCTACCAAAGGGTCTCCAAGATTGGGCCGCACGCTTGTCGGCAATCCAGACATGGACATCGACAAGAATTCTTTCGCATCCAAATGGAGTTTGCGGAAATCATCTGTCAAGATGTCCTTCGTACTCGGGCAGTTCCACCTCAAATATCAACCGTCCAACAGGGAAATAGAAACAACGCTATTTAATGCAGGCTGACAACTACCAAGACATTCATGACGCCGACGGATGACGGCGGCTTCATCCACGGTCCGTCCCCGAGTCGAGTCAAGAAAGTATTGATGGTATATAGTTCTGAAATGTCGATTAGCTCGTGTTGTAATTAAACTTTAATGAACTTGTATGTCTCTTTAGTTTGGAGAGTCGCTCAACTTATATGTAATCGATGCTATTTATTAGTAGGACCATGAACCGTGCTATTAATGTGTTGCTTTTCTCTTCCGATCCTTTTGTTGCATACTTATATATTATCTGTGAATTGCTACTAACGCTTTTGTTTGTCTAGTGCATAGAGATGCCGTCCGTATGTCGTGGTACAAGGGTAGGGTTTCCGGAGTCTATGACGACCGGGAGGAGTGTCGGAGACAGGTTCACCGCTTCAGCGGTAACAGTTACAAAGGGTACACCACTAGGGCGGAGGCGAAGCTAGATACGAGCGCTATCTAGAGGGAGAGAGGAGGAGCGGAGGAGGAACCGGATGAAGACTAGTTTCATCGCGATGATGCTCATCGTGACCGCAGCTCTCTTCTATGTGATGGTAGTTTAGATGATATCAACTTTGTAATGTGACGACAAACTCGCTACTCGGTCTCGAGACCTAAACTTGTCTAATATTTGAACTTTGTTCGCTATTTCAATTCGAGACTAATGTGATGATTTGTATTATGTGCTGTTTATATTCTGTGATGTATTGTATTTTGTAACCTGTGCAAATACCAGAAATGCAGAAAAAAAATTCCTAGAATTAATAGTAGTGGCGCACCATATTGCACATTAGTGGCGCACCCAGCTAAATAACAAAGTGGCGCACCCATATGGATATCATGGCGCATCAAGAGGGACCCTGCTGCAATACCAGTGGCGCACTATCTTGCACATTAGTGGCGCACCCAATTAAATAACAGGGCGCACCCAAATGAATATCGCTGGCGCACCGTATGAATATCAGTGGCGCACCCGTATGAATATCGTGGCGCACCCATATGATTACCATGGCGATTATGTGGAATACCAATGGCGCATCGGTGGTGCGCCACTGTTATTTGATTAACAATGGGCGCATCGGAGGTGCGCCATTAGTATTCCTTATTAGTGGCGTGGTATTAGTGGCCCACCCATGGTGCGCCACTAATGGCAATATTGGGTGCGCCACTAATAGCCTTTTTTCTAGTAGTGGGGCGCCGTGGCGACGGGCCGGGCGAGGAGAACCGTGGCCGGAGCGGGCGGCGAAGCGAGGTCCGCGACCTCGGGCTCGGCGGCGCTGGCCGACGGCGGCGGGGCGGGCAGCACGCCGCGACGCCACCGAGGGCAGGAGGCGGCGAGCGAGGTTGCGGGTCGGGCGCGAGGCACGGGCCGAACGGCGGCGGCGGCGCTGGCTCGCGCTGGCCTCCGTGGGCTCCGCGGCCGCGGGCGGTGGGCGGCGGCGTGCCACGTGGCGCGATGCCACCGGCTGCGGGGCAGCGGCGACAGGCCCGGTGCGGACGGGACGGTCCGGCGCATGCATGGAGGGAGGAAGGCTAGGGTTTCGGGAGGAAGAAGACCCGGATTTGGACGGGGGAGGTGTTTAAATAGGCATAGAGGGAGCTAGGAGAGTCCAAATGAGGTGTAGTTTTCGCCCACACGATTGTGATCGAACGACGGAGAGCATGGAAGTGACTTAGATGGGTTATTGGGCTGTTTTGAAGGGGTGTTGGGCTGCAACTTAAAAGAGGCCTTTGCGAGAGTGCGGCTAACCGTTGGAGTACCAAACGAGCTCCAAATGACCCGAAACTTGACCGGTGGTCTACCGGTGGTATACCAAGGCCACTTGACAAACCTCGGCCCATTCCGAGAAAGTTTAGTACCCGCTCACGGAAAAACGCAAAAGGGGACGCCGGGGGACATAGGAATGCCGGATTGCAAAACGGACAACGGGAAAAATGCTCGGAAACATGAGACGAACACGTATGCAAATGCGATGCACATGATGTCATGATATAAAATGCATGACATGGACAAAATGCAAAATGAAGAAAAACCCAACCACGGAGGGAATATCATATCACAATGCTGAAAATGGCAAGAGTTGGAGTTACAAATATGGAAAGTTACTTCCGGAGTGTTACAATGGGATTGAGAAATCTATATATCTACCCCTTTCGTGAATTTCAAGAAAAATCCACCAATTTTGAACAAATGTTCGTCTATTCTAGAATTGTTCGCCCATTCAAAAGAAAATGCTTAAAACCCGTTCACAATAAAAAAAAATGTTCATCAATGTTTGTAAATAGTGAAAAATGTTTTCAAATTTGTAAAAATGTTCACAAATGACCGAAGCTATGTAGTTAAACAGTAATGCTTCTGAGTCTTTGTGACCGTATACCCGCATGGATTTTGAAGAATTAACTGCCAGGGTGGATTGAAATATGATAGTATGTTTTTTTAAAACGTTTCTTGAAATTCAGAATAATTATTTGAATTACCAGGTTTTTTGACAACTACGATATTTTTTCGAAAATGTGAACGCTGCTTCAATTTTTGAATAAATTTTAAAAAAGAAACATTTTCTTGCATTTGTGAACTAATTTTCAAAATCATGCGATGAGATGTGAACAAAATGTGGTCATCGCTAGTGAAGGTTATGAAAAAAAATCCTCCCGTTGCAACGAACGGGCACTTTTGCTAGTCATACTTAAAGCATTACTTTGTTCTTATGAACTTAATACTCTAGATGCATGCTGGATTGCGGTCGATGTGTGGAGTAATAGTAGTAGATGCAGAATCGTTTCGGTCTACTTGTCACGGACGTGATGCCTATATACATGATCATACCTAGATATTCTCATAACTATGCTCAATTCTATCAATTGCTCAACAGTAATTTGTTCACCCACCGTAATACTTATGCTATCTTGAGAGGAAGCCACTTGTGAAACCTATGGCCCCCGGGTCTATTTTCCATCATATTAATCTTCCAACACTTAGTTATTTTTATTGTCGTTTATTTTACTTTGCATATTTATTATAAAAATACCAAAAATATTATCTTATCATATCTATCAGATCTCACTTTCGTAAGTGACCGTGAAGGGATTGACAACACGTTTATTGCTTTGGTTGTGAGGTTTTTATTTGGTTGTGTAGGTGCGAGGGTCTTGAGCGTGGTCTCCTACTGGATTGATACCTTGCTTCTCAAAAACTGAGGGAAATACTTACGCTACTTTACTGCATCACCCTTTCCTCTTCAAGGGAAAACCAACATAGTGCTCAAGAGGTAGCAACATTTGATGTTATAAGTCTGTGATTGCACTCTGTTATAAATCCTTCAAGTACTGTGTGTGTCAGCATTACCGATCCAGGCTTGACACTTATGCACAAAGATTTGACCATTTGAGGTCGGATCGCTACAAGATGGTATCAGAGCACACACTGACTGTAGGACGCGACCACGAAGATAAGCCATAGCACTACAAAAAAATACACTTCCGTGATGATACGTGTTTTTCACAGTAGGTCACGTTTTCTGTCATGCTTGTACATCCATGACAAATTTATGACAGAATCAAGATAGTCATACTTGTGCTTTCGTAGAAGTGTTCCATGGCATTACCAAAATTATCATCATGGAAGGGTCCACTTCCATGACGATAAATCGCGCGTCATATAAGTGCTTTCGTCAAGGGTGACTGACACGTGGCATCCACCGTAACGGAACGCCATTAAGCTATCGGGTCCGGTTTTGGATCCGATAACCCGTTAACAACCCAGACCAATGGGGATTTTCCACGTGTAAAATCATCACTGGCCGGAGGAAACACGTGTTGCCTCACCGTTGGGACATATGTCATCCACTCATTGGACAGGAGGCGCCTATGATAGGTGACACGTCGCACGGTCCAACAGTGGCCCATTCCGGTGAAAAAGGCCGGCCAGTAAAAAGTAGCAGGCCGGCCCATATAATGCCTACTTGTGTTAGGTCCATTTAAGCCCACGGCCCATACGAGATGTTCCTATTCAGCCCATCAACGGCCCATTAAAGATTTGACACCATTGCAGCCCATCGTCAGTTCGAGCCCGTTAACAGCCCGCTATATATTTGGGCTCAATATCGGCCCGATGATATTTCGGCCTGTTAACGGACCATTCAGTGGATGGGCCAATTTTCACGATGTACATCTTTCAGCCTTTTAGCGACCCATTTAAATGTTGGGCTAATTTCCGGCCCGATGTGTCTTCCATGTGGCACCCCGGCTCAGAGCAACCGGTTTACCATGCATTGCCAGCCCAGAGACCATGTCTTTTGGCAACACACAACATCTTGGTACAGAGAACAACCACTTTATTGATGCTAGCGGATCAAAGTTTATATTACAACAAGTATCGAGGCCAAGTGGCACACACGGTGCGGCTGAACAATATGTACATTATTTAGTGAACATAAAGGTGCCTCAGCCATAACAACTACACGGTAGCGGAACAACGTTGTAGCGGAACTCCATAGCACAAGGACACCGATGTGGACACGGTCTAGATTCGAACAACACTCCTTTCAATGAGACTTTCCTGAAATCTGGTATGACACACCAGGTAAGTACATTGAATGTACTTGCAAGCTCACAACAAACATAAACATAATGACAAACAATATCATGATAATTAACCAATTATTAGTAATGCAACAATATAGCCAACATGCTGTAATCATGCTCTTGTGAGAAAAATCCCTCGAATTGGCTTATCAACGGTGACCGCTCTTGGATCACAAACGCACCAACCTCATTGTCTTGACTATGGATATCTCGTGATCTTTCCAGCGATCACAGCCACGACCAACACTTGGTCTCAAACTATCAGATGGCCTTCCCACCATCATCAATAGTGCAAAGTTCATGACTTAGTGTGCAAAATTTATTAAATGGTGACCCATGGTGTGACCTACTTTCGAGCGTGTCCGTAACCGTGGACTCGGCTATCGATAGATTAATACACTCTGCAGAGGTAGCACACTGTACCCACACCACGGAATCCATGGCCTCGCACTCCCATTCAGGTGGACCAACGACATTCCGACGAAACCCCTCCATTGCCATGACACTCTCTCGGCCACTCCGACTCACTCCCCATCTGGCTAGTCCTGGGTGGCCCCGTGTCTACCAGAGACACCAACGACCACTGTCGTGGCCAAAACATAAACGTCCCACACGGGGACACGGTACCATAATCTCAACAATGGGCACACAAGGTTATGTCTTCTTACCGGGCCAGGGTACCGCACGCCCATAACCTTCCCTCATTGGAGGCACCGACCAGAGGCATGACAATGAACCGAATAAAGGCTTTCCCATAAAGGCAAATGTGGTTGCACTGGGAAAAACTCGATTCAGTGGCACCATGACCCGGTCAACGATTTATTCAAGTTGAGTTATTAACAGGTTCAACATAAAATGAAAATAACCGGTGTCGTAGTATGCCATGAAATGCAAAACTAACATATGCATCACATATCAACGGAAATGATTGAGTCAACTATATCCACACTAAGTATCAACAACTCATGACACTCCTCTGGTTAGGATTAAACATCACTCTAAATAGAATCTTTTCTAACAAATTTATCAATTTTACTCATGCAAGAAAATAACTCTGAATAACTACGTATATTCATATTACTTTTTCATAACAAAAATTAATTCTAGTTTCTTTACCAACTTAGTTAGCTTCAAACTTTCTGTAAATCAAGCATATTAACTTAAACAAGCAACTAACAGAATATAAATAACATAATAGTGATTTAAATGCATGGATTCAATCATTCATTCAAGTAAGAAAATCACAAATATTGTAATGGCACCATGAAAATGTTGTTGTGGCTTGCCTTAGTGCAGATGAGGTTCACAAGCCTCCTGGTGATCCTCAAGAAAAGCTTCACTCTCTGAAAATATTTATAAACACAAAAAGAAAACATCAAGAACCCTTCTGAAATTCACCAGAAAATCTAGACAGTAGAGAAAAATCTCATTTTTGGTGAGCTGCTAGATTTCTTTACAAAGAATAGAATACAAAAAGAATCATTTCATTTGGACTTATGGTTGAAGGTTTTGGCTGTTTGAAGCTCTCTGGAAAAAATGAAATTTGAATTTAAATAAAAACAGACTGGGAGGGGGTGACGTCGAAGGCGTAAAGCCTCGCGTGCGCCACCACTCGTACCGCTTCGCATGCGTACTGAGTGGCTGACTAGCGGGCCTCGCTAGTCAGGTGAGGGGGGGTGAGAAGGAAATAGAGGACGACGCGGCTTCGCTGGAGCACACACTGGCGACGAGGGCTTCTTGGCCAAAACGAGAGGGAGGGATCGAGAGAGGAGACGGAGGCGCACCTGCCCATACCCGTAGAGTAGCTAGGGGTGGTCGGACGGTGTCGGAATCGGCCTCGCTAGTGGAGGCAGAGAGCGGAGGTCGCGGGAGACGAAGACGATGGCGAACATAGGCGACTCCAGGGGCTCCAACCAGGCAGAACAACACCACCGAAGAGCGGCGGAGTCCCTGGAAGGGTTGCCCAGGCCTGGGAGGAGCTGGAGCTACGAAGACGACCCGAGGGGATCGCCGGCGAGCTCGAGCTCGGGGACGGCGGACCGCGGCCTGCCCGGCCGGGCTACGACTTCTACAAGATCGTGGAGTGTGTGGGAGGAGTGGGTGATGCTCGAGGAGGCTGGGCAGGGCTCTATTTATAGCCGAGCGTTGAGGGGGGTTCGGGCTCCGCCTGTGTACACCTGGACACGGCGCCCGGTGACGAACGGTGTCAGTGAGAGGGGGAGAAGGTGACGCAGCTCATGCGGGAACTATGGGCGAGCGGGGACGAGCACTGGGGCGAGGGAAAGGCGATGAGCACAGTGCACCGCGGACTGTTACGTTGGCCGGACCGCGCCCGTGCTCGCTGCGGCGAGCTCCGGCGTCGGTGACCACCAGGAGGGAGTTAAGAGGTTCGTGACGACAATTGTGGCAAGTTTCGGCAAGGCTAGGCAGTCTGGGAAGCGAGCACGTGAGCAACAGAAGCTCGGGCACAACGCAGAGCGCGTCGACATGCAGGTTGGGATCGTGCACACGCGTGGTCACCGCGTGAACTCTGCACTCAGGCCGACCTAAGTCCAAACTTCATGTCTGGCATGTTGTTTGTGGTAGTTTTAGAGGTTACCACATTTGGGTTTGATCGCAGGCGCATTAGAATAGATTTCAACTGCCTGGTAAGTTCCTGATCAGTAACTTTGAGAGCTTACTGTGGTAAAACTACTGGGAGTTGGGAGCTGGGCTTTGGAGGTTGGCAATCATCTACTAAGGTGATGATGCACAAGAAAAATCAGCACCCAATAGATCAGGTAAAATGGTAGTTGCTGTAGAGACCACCATTTCTGTCCAGAACAGAAAATATTTTCTGTACCAAAAATATTCCAAAAAGTGATGAAATATTTTTGCTCAGGAAGGTGCCCTAGGGTTCAAAGAATATTTGTGAATTTTCTCAGATTTTTGTGGGCATGAAAAATTGGGGTTGCATTGGAGCACATTGAGCTCGCTAGGGTTTAAGAGGGGGAAATGAATATTTTTCATTTAAGAAAATATTCAAAATATTATTTTGAGGTGAACCAGAGAGGGAATGATAGTTAGAGAGGGAAATGAGGCACTTGGGTGAAAGCCAAGGGGTACCCAAGTGTTTAAGTCCATATGAAAAGATTCAGAACTCCAATTTCAAATTCAAACCAACTGAAAATTAGGCAAAGAGAAGAGGGCAAAAACCAGGCTGTCAAATTTTAGCCTGTTGACAGCCCATAAATCAGTTGGGCCATTTGTAGTCGGACCTGAGTTTCGGCCTTTTAGCGACCCATTTAAGTGTTGGGCCAATTTCCGGCCTGGTGTGTCTTTCAGCTTGGCGACGGCCCATATATCTGTTGGGCCATTTGTAGTCGGACCTGAGTTTTGGCCTTTTAGCGACCCATTTAAGTGTTGGGCCAATTCCAGGCCCTGTGTACCTTTCAACCTGTTAACGGACCATAAATGAGTTGGGTCATTTGTAGTCGGACCTGAGTTTTGGCCTTTTAACGGCCCATGCCCTTCACGGTCCAATACCAGCCCGGTTTCTCTTTCGGCCTGCTAAAGGCCCACAACGCAGTTGGGCCATTTACAATACGATCTGACTTTCAGCCTCTTAGCGGCCCATGCTCTTCATGGTCCTGTACAAGCCCGCTGTCTCTTTCGGCCTGCTAAAGGCCCACAGTATAGTTGGGCCATATGTATCACAAACTTAGTAACGGCCTGTTAACGGCCCGTGAAATCAATTGGGCCCACCTGTTGCCCGCTTTGATGTCAGCCTGTTAACGACCCGGGAGTTAAGTGGGCCGACCATTAACTTTCGGCCTAGTAACGGCCCATTAACTTAATGGGCCCACTAAAGTTCGTACATGTCTTTAGGCAAAATTAGATAATTTGAGCCCATTACGACGAGCAATTATGCACAGGACCAAAACCGATCAAGCAAAGGTACGACATACAGGGAAAAACGTTGCACATCCAGCATATATTATAGGAAATTACATCCATTGGGCAATCAAAGATTGATGCCAGTGCAAATAAATGAACAGAACCTAACGATCTACAACGTCACAATATGCAACCTCAGCACAGATGACGCCCATAAGCATGTGGGCAAGTTCTTGCTGCTTTATTATATTGTCTCTGAAAACTTTGATCAGTTGTTGTGTCGCACGACTCTGCACCTCTGATTCCTCCACCATTTCCATCATTCCTTAAGCCATTAATTGGTTCACAAATATACATTTTTTCCGTTGCATTCGAGATAGAGGATACTGAACAGATTCACATGGCGATTTTGGCAGGCTTGTATTATTGATAGTGGAGAGTGTCTCGACCACTGCATCATAACATAAATTAGGAGGGGAACCAAACAGATTAATCATGAGTTATTGGCATATTACCTGGCCTAGATTTATTGGAAAGAAACAATGGGGTTGCCTTGCTGTTTTCAGAGTTTGTCTTCTTATCTTCAGCAGCCTGCACCAAATTAAGACACTAGCATTCTTATCATTGGCCAAGTCAGATAATAGGAAAGCAACATTGGCACAACGAATGTTCGGGCAACTAGCCAACACCAAATTAACACAATATGGCACAACTATCATCAGCCAGGTAAGGTAATACGAAAGCAACATTGACACAATGAATGAATGGGCAACCGGAGCAGCACTACAATTCAGTACTGTGCATGATATGAGATGGTACACTCATGCAGCTCAGTATGCAAAACTACCAGGAAGTTTTCTTTACAAAAATCAACATTGGTGCCTTTAACATTATGCTACAACTAATGTTAGATCATATAAAGGTTGGATTCACGCCGATTAACAAAATACATGTTGATGTAAAAATATAGTGATATACAACAGGTACTTACATCAGCATTGGAGCACAGAGAATTCCCGCAAGATATTTTCCTCGAATACAATCCCAATGAAGGAAGTCTTCTATCATTTAACCTTATTTTGTAAAACAGAGATGAGTAAGAAACATGTAGAAAATATGATCATAATGCTATAAAATTTCATGATGCGAGGATACGCACACGCTTCTTAGAATGGAGTTGACATTCTTGTGCTGGAGTGGAGCGGACTAGTTCTTTGGCCACTGGAATCTGCTTATTATCAGTGGGAGTTGGGTTTCTCTGTGCTGGAGCAATATATATGAAAAATGGAGTTGGTTTATTATATCCTGGCAGTTGGATCTTTTGCAAAGACCTGGTTTGTAACCCATCAAATTCTAACATAGCCGTCTTCCCCTTGCATGCCTTATATAGAAGAATGGTGCTTAAATTATAAAACATGCTACAGCAGAGATGGAATAGGTACTGAAGAATAGAAAGGCATGACATATTGACTTGTATTCCGTCCATCCGCAAATAAATGGATGGGTCTAGGCGTATTTTAGTTCTAGATACATCCAGTTTTATCCATTTCTGCGACATGTAATCCGGACGGAGGAGTATGATGTAAGAGCCGGGATACGACAGACAACACAAAGAAAAAAATTTAAAACCCACCGCAGAACCAAAGTAATCAAACCCACTAATATGAGATAGTACACTCATGCAGCTCGTGATGCAAAACTACTGTGCAGTTTTCCTTACAAAAATCAACATTGTGGCCTTTAATCATACATTTTGCTACAACTAAATTTAGATCAGATAAAGGTTTGATTCACGCCGATTAACAAAATACATGCTGATGTAAAAATATAGTGATATACAATGTACTTACATCTGCATTGGAGTACAGAGAATTCCTGCAAGAATCTTTCCTCACGCATTTATACCAAAGGCAGAAATTCTTGTATCTGTTAAGCTTATTTTCTAAAAGAGAGATGGGTAAGAAACATGTAGAAAATATGATCAGCATGCTATAAAATTTCATGATGCAAGGATACGCACACGCTTCTTAGAATGGAGTTGACATATTTTTGCCGGACTGGAGCGGACTAGTTCTTTGGCCACTGGAATCTGCTTATTATCAGTAGGAGTTGGGTTTCTCTGTGCTGGAGCAGTATCTCACTACAAAAAAAAGACACCTTCCGTGATAATACGTGTTTGTCACAGTAGGTCGCGTTTTTTGTCATGCATGTACATCCATGACGATTTTATGACAGAATCAAGATAGTCATACCTGTGTTGTCGTAGAAGTGTTCCATGACATTACCAAAATTATCATCACGGAAGTGTCCACTTCCATGACGATAAATCACGCGTTACAGAAGTGCTTTCGTCAAGGGTGACCGACATGTGGCATCCACCGTAACGGAACAACGTTAAGATATCGGGTCGGGTTTTGGATCCGATAACCCATTAACAGCCCCGACCAATGGGGATTTTCCACGTGTAAAATCATCATTGGTTGGAGGAAACACGTGTCGGCTCACCATTGGGACAAATGTCATCCGCTCATTGGACCGAAGGCACCTATGATACGGCGACACGTGGCACGGCCCAATAGAGGCCCATTCCTCTGAAAAGGCCGGCCCGTTTGACTTGGTCAAAAGGTGGCGGGCCGGCCCATGGAAAGCCTGTTAACGGCCTGTTCGCATATAGCCCATTTATAGCCCGCTAACTCAGGGCCCGTTATGCCCTATCCGAATTAGGCCCAGTAGCGTCATCTGGGCCGTCCAATATGATTCAGCCCATTTTAACTTCCGGCCCATGTGTGTCCCATGGCTTCTTTCGGCCCATATGAGGACTGTCGGTGTCAAAACCGGCGGATCTCGGGTAGGGGGTCCCGAACTGTGCGTCTAGGCGGATGGTAACAGGAGACAAGGGACACGATGTTTACCCAGGTCCGGGCCCTCTTGGTGGAGGTAAAACCTACGCCCCGCTTGATTGATATTGATATTGTGGATGTTTACAAGAGTGGATCTACCACGAGATCAAGGAGGCTAAACCCTAGAAGCTAGCCTATGGTATGATTGTAAGGGTTGTTGTGATTGTAGTCCTACGGACTAAAGCCATCCGGTTTATATAGACACCGGAGAGGGCTATGAAGGAAATATGCCCTAGAGGCAATAATAATGTTATTATTTATTTCCTTATATCATGATAAATGTTTATTATTCATGCTAGAATTGTATTAACCGGAAACATAATACATGTGTGAATACATAAACCTACAGAGTGTCACTAGTATGCCTCTACTTGACTAGCTCGTTAATCAAAGATGGTTATGTTTCCTAACCATGAACAAGGAGTTGTTATTTGATTAACGGATCACATCATTGGTTGAATGATCTGATTGACATGACCCATTCCATTAGCATAGCACCTGATCGTATAGTTTGTTGCTAGTGCTTTTCTTCATGACTTATACATGTTCCTATGACTATGAGATTATGCAACTCCTGCTTGCCCGAGGAACACTTTGGGTGCTACCAAACGTCACAACGAATCGGGTGATTATAAAGGTACATTACAGGTGTCTCCGAAGGTACATGTTGGGTTGGCATATTTCGAGATTAGGATTTGTCACTCCGATTGTCGGAGAGGTATCTCGGGCCCTCTCGGTAATGCACATCACATAAGCCTTGCAAGCATTGCAACTAAATGTGTTAGTTGTGAGATGATGTATTACGGAACGAGTAAAGAGACTTGCCGTAACGAGATTGAACTAGGTATTGATACCGACGATCGAATCTCGGGCAAGTAACATACCGATGACAAAGGAACAACGATGTTGTTATGCGGTCTGACCGATAAAGATCTTCAGAGAATATGTAGGAGCCAATATGGGCATCCAGGTCCCGCTTATTGGTTATTGACCGAGAGGTGTCTCGGTCATGTCTACATAGTTCTCGAACCCGTAGGGTCCGCACGCTTAACGCTTCGATGACAGTATAATGAGTTTATAAGTATTGATGCACCAAGGTTGTTCGAGTCCCGGATGTGATCACGGATATGATGAGGAGTCTCAAATGGTCGAGACATAAAGATTGATATATTGAAGCCTACATTTGACATCGGAAAGGTTCCGAGTGAAATCGAATTTATCGAGTACCGGAGGTTACCGGAACCCCCCGGGAACTGCATGGGCCCATAGTGGGCCTTGGAGGAAAGGAGAAGGGCCAGCCCTAGGTGGCCGCGCGCCCCCCCCCTTCCCCTAGTCCTATTAGGACTAGGAAAGGTGGGCCGGCCCCCCTCTCTCTCTCTCCCCCTCCGGGAATCCTATTCCAACTAGGATTGGGGGGGGAGTCCTACTCCCGAGGAGTGGGACTCCTTTGCGCGCCCTCCTCTTGGCCGCCACCTCCCCTTGGCTCCTTTATATACGGGGCAGGGGCACCCCAAAACACACAAGTTGATTTCTTAGCCGTGTGCGGTGCCCTTCCACCATATTCCACTTCGGTCATATCGTCATGAGCTTAGGCGAAGCCTCGCGCTGGAGAAGTCATATCGTCATGAGCTTAGGCGAAGCCCCGCGCCGGTGGAGCATCATCATCGCCACCACGCCGTCGTCTCGACGGAACTCATCCCCGACACTTTGCTGGATCGGAGTCCGGGATCGCCATCGGGCTGAACGTGTGCAGAACTCGGAGGTGCCGTGACGCTCGGTGCTTGGATCGGTCGGATCGTGAAGACGACGACTACATCAACCGCGTTGTTATAACGCTTCGCTTTCGGTCTCACGAGGGTACGTGGACGGACACTCTTCCCTCGTTGCTATGCCATCACCATGGTCTTGCGTGATCGTAGGAAAATTTTTGAAATTACTACGCTCCCCAACAAAGTGGTATCGAGCCTGGTTTTATGCGTTGATGTCATGTGCACGAGTAGAACACAAGTGAGTTGTGGACGATACAAGTCATACTGCCTACCAGCATGTCATACTTTGGTTCAGCGGTATTGTGAGATGAAGCGCCCGGACCGACATTACGCCAGACGCTTACGCGAGACTGGTTTCACCGCTGTGAGCACTCGTTGCTTAAAGGTGACCGGCGGGTGTCTGCTCTCTCACTTTAGTTGAACTGAAAAGGCTACGCCCGGTCCTTGAGAAGGTTAAACGGAGTCTATTTGACGAAGTATCGCTGTGGTTTTGATGCGAGGTAAGAACGGTTCTTGCTCAGCCCGTAGCAGCCACGTAAAACTTGCAACAACAAAGTAGAGGACGCCTAACTTGTTTTTGCAGGCATGTTGTGATGTGATATGGTCAAGACATGATGCTATATTTTATTGTATGAGATGATCATGTTTTGTAACCGAAGTTATCGGCAATCGGCAGGAGCCATATGGTTGTCGCTTATTGTATGAAATGCAACGCCATGTAATTGCTTTACTTTATCACTAAGGAGTAGCGATAGTCGAGAAGCAATAGTTGGCGAGACGACAACGATGCTACGATGGAGATCAAGGTGTCGCGCCCGGTGACGATGGTGATCATGACGGTGCTTCGAGATGGAGATCACAAGCACAAGATGATGATGGCCATATCATATCACTTATATTGATTGCATGTGATGTTAATCCTTTATGCATCTTATTTTGCTTTGATTGACGGTAGCATTATAAGATGATCTCTCACTAAAATTATCAAGAAGTGTTCTCCCGAGTATGCACCGCTATGAAAGTTCTTCGTCTGAGACACCACGTGATGATCGGGTGTGATAGGCTCTACGCTCAAATACAACGGGTGCAAAACAGTTGCACACGCGAATACTCAGGTTATACTTGACGAGCTATGCATATAAGATATGACCTCGAACACGGAGACCGAAAGGTCGAGCGTGAATCATATAGTAGATATGATCAACATATTGATGTTCACCATTGAAACTACTCCATCTCACGTGATGATCGGACATGGTTTAGTTGATTTGGATCACGTAATCACTTAGATGACTAGAGATGTCTATCTAAGTGGGAGTTCTTAAGTAATATGATTAATTGAACTTTAATTTATCATGAACTTAGTCCTGTAGTATTTTGCAAATTATGTTGTAGATCAATAGCTCGCGTTGTTGCTTCCCTATGTTTTCATATGTGTTCCTAGAGAAAATTGTATTGAAAGATGTTAGTAGCAATGATGCGGATTGGATCCGTGATCTGAGGTTTATCCTCATTGCTGCAGAAGAATTATGTCCTTAATGCACCGCTAGGTGATGACCTATTGCAGGAGCAGATGCGACGTTATGAACGCTTGGCTAGCTCAATATGAGCGATACGACGCGTTATGAACGCTTGGCCAGCTCAATATGATGACTACTTGATAGTTTAGTGCACCATGCTTAACGGCTTAGAATCGGGACTTCAAAGACGTTTTGAACGTCATGGACCATATGAGATGTTCCAGGAATTGAAGTTAATATTTCAAGCAAATACCCGAGTTGAGAGATATGAAGTCTCCAACAAGTTCTATAGCTAAAAGATGGAGGAGAATCGCTCAACTAGTGAGCATGTGCTCAGATTGTCTGAGTACTTCAATCGCTTGAATCAAGTGGGAGTTAATCTTCCAGATAAGATAGTGATTGACAGAATTCTCTAGTCACCATCACTAAGTTAGTAGAACTTCGTGATGAACTATAGTATGCAAGGGATGACGAAAAAGATTCTCGAGCTCTTCGCGATGCTAAAATCGCGAAGGTAGAAATCAAGAAAAACATCAAGTGTTGATGGTTGACAAGACCACTAGTCTCAAGGAAAATGGCAAAGGGAAGAAGGGGAACTTCAAAAGGAACGGCAAGCAAGTTGCTGCTCGAGTGAAGAAGCCCAAGTCTAGACCTAAGCCTGAGACTGAGTACTTTTGCTGCAATGGAACTGGTCACTGGAAGCGGAACTACCCCTGAATATTTGGTGGATAAGAAGGATGGCAAAGTGAACAAAGGTATATTTGATATACAGATTATTGATGTATATTTTACTAGTGTTCATAGCAACCCCTCGGTATTTGATACTGGTTCGCTAAAGAGTAGTAACTCAAACGGAGTTGCGAATGAACAGAAACTAGTTGAAGGGAAGTGACGATGAGTGTTGGAAGTAGTTCCAAGATTGATATGATCATCATCGCACACTCCCTATACTTTCGGGATTAGTGTGGAACCTAAATAAGTGTTATTTGGTGTTGAGCATAAATATGATTTGATCATGTTTATTGCAATACGGTTATTCATTTAAGTAAGAGAATAAATTGTTGTTCTGCTTACATGAATAAAACCTTATATGGTTACACACCCAATGAAAATGGTTCATTGGATCTCGATCATAGTGATACACATATTCATAATATTGAAACCAAAAGATGCAAAGTTAATAATGATAGTGCAACTTATTTGTGGCACTCGCCGCTTAGGTCATATTGGTGTAAAGCGCATGAAGAAACTCCATGCTGATGGATTTTGGAATCACTTGATTATGAATCATTTGATGCTTGCGAACCGTGCCTTTTGGGCAAGATGACTAAAACTCGTTCTTCGAACAATGGAACGAGATACTGACTTATTGGAAATAATACATACCGATGTATGCGATCCAATGAGTGTTGATGCTCGTGGCAAGTATCGTTATTTTCTGACCTTCACAAGATGATTTGAGCAGATATGGGTATATCTACTTGATGAAACATAAGTCTGAAATAGTTGAAAGGTTCAAAGAATTTCAGAGTGAAGTGGAAAATCATCGTAACAAGAAAATAAAGTTTCTGCGATCTGATCGTGGAGATGAATATTTGAGTTACGAGTTTGGTCTTCAATGAAAACAATGTGGAATAGTTTCACAGCTCACGCCACCGAACACCACAACGTTATGGTGTGTCCGAACGTCAGAACTGCATTTTATTATGATATGGTGCGATCTATGATGTATCTTACCGATTTACCACTATCGCTTTGGGGTTATGCATTAGAAGACAGCTGCATTCACGCTTAATAGGGCAACCATCTAAACCGCTGAGATGACACCGTATGAACTATGGTTTAGCAAAGAAACCTAAGCTGTCGTTTCTTAAAGTTTGAGTTGTGATGCTTATGTGAAAAGGTTTTCACCGATAAGCTCGAACCCAAATCGAGAAGTGCGCCTTCATAGAATACCCAAAAGAAAATGTTGGGTACACCTTCTATCACAGATCCGAAGGCAAGTTTTTGTTAAGATGGATCCTTTCTAGAGAAGAAGTTTCTCTCGAAAGAAGTGAGTGGGAGGAAAGTAGAACTTGATGAGGTAATTGTACCTTCTCCCTTATTGGAAAGTAGTTCATCACAGAATCAGTTCCAAAGTGATTCCTACACCAATTAGTGAGGAAGTTAATGATGATGATCATGAAACTTCAGATCAAGTTGCTACCAAACCTCGTAGGTCTTCCAGAGTAAGATCCGCACCAGTGTGGTACGGTAATCCTATTCTAGAAGTCATGTTACTAGACCATGATGAACCTACGAACTATGAGGAAGCGATGATGAGCCCAGATTCCGCGAAATGGTTTGAGACCATGAAATCTGAGATGGGATCCATATATGAGAACAAAGTGTGGACTTTGATGGAGTTGCCCGATGATCGGCAAGCCATGTTATATAAATGGATCTTCAAGAGGAAGACAGATGCTGATAGTAGTGTTACTATCTACAAAGCTCGACTTGTCGCAAAAAGGTTTTCAACAAGTTCAAGGTGTTGACTACAATGAGATTTTCTCAACTGTAGCGATTCTTAAGTCTGTCCGAATCATGTTAGCAATTGCCACATTTTATGAAATCTGGCAAATGGATGTCAAAACTACATTCTTTAATGGATTTATTAAAGAAGAGTTGTATATGATGCAACCAGAAGGTTTTGTCAATCCTAAAGGAGCTAACAAAATGTGCAAGCTCCAGCGATCCATCTATGGACTGGTGCAAGCATCTCAGAGTTGGAATATACGCTTGATGATTTGATCAAAGCATATGGTTTTATATAGACTTTTGGAGAAGCCTGTATTTACAAGAAAGTGAGTGGGAGCACTACAGCATTTCTGATAAGAATATGTGAATGACATATTGTTGATCGGAAATAATGTAGAATTATTCTGCAAAGCATAAAGGAGTATTTGAAAGGAGTTTTTCAAAGAAAGACCTCGGTGAAGCTGCTTACATATTGAGCATCAAGATCTATAGAGATAGATCAAGACGCTTGATAAGTTTTTCAATGAATACATACCTTGACAAGATTTTGAAGTAGTTCAAAATGGAACAGTCAAAGAAAGAGTTCTTGCCTGTGTTATAAGGTGTGAGATTGAGTAAGACTCAAAACCCGACCACGGCAGAAGATAGAAAGAGAATGAAAGTCATTCCCTATGCATCAGCCATAGGTTCTATAAAGTATGTCATGTTGTGTACTGATCTATTGCATACCCTACCACTAAGATTGGCAAGGAGTGCAATAGAGATCTAGGAGTAGATCAATGGACATCGGTCAAAATTATCCTTAGTAGAATAAGGATATGTTTCTCGATTATGGAAGTGAAAAAGGTTCGTCGTAAAAGGTTACGCCGATGCAAGTTTTAACACTAATCTAGATGACTCGAGTCTCAATCTGGATACATATTGAAAGTGGGAGCAATTAGCTAGAGTAGCTCCGCAAGAGCATTGTAGACATAGAAATTTGCAAAATACTTACGGCTCTGAATGTGATGTAACCGCTGACTAAAATTATCTCACAAGCAAAACATGATCACACCTTAGTACTCTTTGGGTGTTAATCACATAGCGATGTGAACTAGATTACGACTCTAGTAAACCCTTTGGGTGTTGGTCACATGTCGATGTGAACTATGGGTGTTAACCACATATAGATGTGAACTATTGATGTTAAATCACATGGCGATGTGAACTAGATTATTGACTCTAGTGCAAGTGGGAGACTGAAGGAAATATGCCCTAGAGGCAATAATAATGTTATTATTTATTTCCTTATATCATGATAAATGTTTATTATTCATGCTAGAATTGTATTAACCGGAAACATAATACATGTGTGAATACATAAACCTACAGAGTGTCACTAGTATGCCTCTACTTGACTAGCTCGTTAATCAAAGATGGTTATGTTTCCTAACCATGAACAAGGAGTTGTTATTTGATTAACGGATCACATCATTGGTTGAATGATCTGATTGACATGACCCATTCCATTAGCATAGCACCTGATCGTATAGTTTGTTGCTAGTGCTTTTCTTCATGACTTATACATGTTCCTATGACTATGAGATTATGCAACTCCCGCTTGCCCGAGGAACACTTTGGGTGCTACCAAACGTCACAACGAATCGGGTGATTATAAAGGTACATTACAGGTGTCTCCGAAGGTACATGTTGGGTTGGCATATTTCGAGATTAGGATTTGTCACTCCGATTGTCGGAGAGGTATCTCTGGGCCCTCTCGGTAATGCACATCACATAAGCCTTGCAAGCATTGCAACTAAATGTGTTAGTTGTGAGATGATGTATTACGGAACGAGTAAAGAGACTTGCCGTAACGAGATTGAACTAGGTATTGATACCGACGATCGAATCTCGGGCAAGTAACATACCGATGACAAAGGGAACAACGATGTTGTTATGCGGTTCGACCGATAAAGATCTTCAGAGAATATGTAGGAGCCAATATGGGCATCCAGGTCCCGCTATTGGTTATTGACCGAGAGGTGTCTCGGTCATGTCTACATAGTTCTCGAACCCGTAGGGTCCGCACGCTTAACGCTTCGATGACAGTCATAATGAGTTTATAAGTATTGATGCACCAAGGTTGTTCGAGTCCCGATGTGATCACGGATATGACGAGGAGTCTCAAATGGTCGAGACATAAAGATTGATATATTGAAGCCTACATTTGGACATCGGAAAGGTTCCGAGTGAAATCGAATTTATCGAGTACGGAGGTTACCGGAACCCCCCGGGAACT
This sequence comes from Aegilops longissima, assembly GCA_021605205.1. NCBI lineage: Eukaryota > Viridiplantae > Streptophyta > Magnoliopsida > Poales > Poaceae > Aegilops > Aegilops longissima. The sequence continues at coordinate 510,347,287 of CM038680.1, read as the reverse complement.
GCATGGGCCCATAGTGGGCCTTGGAGGAAAGGAGAAGGGCCAGCCCTAGGTGGCCGCGCGCCCCCCCCCTTCCCCTAGTCCTATTAGGACTAGGAAAGGTGGGCCGCCCCCCTCTCTCTCTCTCCCCTCCGGAATCCTATTCCAACTAGGATTGGGGGAGTCCTACTCCCGAGGAGTGGGACTCCTTGCGCGCCTCCTCCTCTTGGCCGCCACCTCCCCTTGGCTCCTTTATATACGGGGCAGGGAGCACCCCAAAACACACAAGTTGATTTCCTTAGCCGTGTGCGGTGCCCCTTCCACCATATTCCACTTCGGTCATATCGTCATGAGCTTAGGCGAAGCCCTGCGCTGGAGAAGTCATATCGTCGCGGAGCTTAGGCGAAGCCCTGCGTCGGTGGAGCATCATCATCGCCACCACGCCGTCGTCTTCGACGGAACTCATCCCCGACACTTTGCTGGATCGAGTCCGGGATCGCCATCGGGCTGAACGTGTGCAGAACTCGGAGGTGCCGTGACGTTCGGTGCTTGGATCGGTCGGGTCGTGAAGACGTACGACTACATCAACCGCGTTGTTATAACGCTTCCGCTTTCGGTCTACGAGGGTACGTGGACGGACACTCTTCCCGCTCGTTGCTATGCCATCACCGTGGTCTTGCGTGATCGTAGGAAAATTTTTGAAATTACTACGTTCCCCAACAGGCTAGGGTTACATAGAGTCGGTTACAATGGTAGGAGATCTACATATCCGTATCACCAAGCTTGCCTTCCACGCCATGAAAGTCCCATCCGGACACGGGGTGAAGTCTTCAATCTTGTATCTTCATAGTCTTGGAGTCCGGTCGATGATGATAGTCCGGCAAATGATAGTTCGGCTGATGATGGTAGTCCGGCTATCCGGACACCCCTAATCCAGACTCCTCAAGAGCCCCTGAACCAGGCTTCAATGACGATAAGTTCGGCGTGTATATTGCTTGGCATTGCAAGGCGGGTTCCTCCTCCAAATGATAGAAGATTGTGAACACCAGGATAGTGTCCGGCTCTGCAAAATAAATTCCACATTCCACCGTAGAGAGAATAATAATATATACACAAGTTCAATCTGCTGACGTTTTCCGTGGCATGACGTCACACCACTACCAAGCCATTACTCGAATTGTTTTTTACTTTACCACCTTAACGCATTTAGCGAAGCGGTTTCCTTGGCACGTCTTGTCGAAGCAGAGATCGTTTTTCCCCTTAATCCGGGATTCTCATCAATACGGGCGTGGGTAACCCAACCGCGTCATTGATGGTGACGCTTGGGAGATAAGCGAGTTTTACCAGGCCGGTGGGGGACGCGTAAGACTTCGCCCGCCCATATAAGGGATAAGGATTCACCTTCTCACCTACGCCTTCTTCCTCCTTTGCTTATCCATCTCCGCGCACTCGAGCTCCAGCGCCCAAGTTCGTGCATCTGCTCAACCTTCTCCGACCATGTCCGGAGCAGGAGGTAAATGGTTGGCCTCCACCGTTAAGGAGGAGCAATCGCCAAACTGCGCGGGCGCGGATACCTCTCCGGCGACATCACAAGACCGGCTGCCCGACGAGGGGCAGCTCATCCCCACCCCGGCCCCATGAGAGGGTTGTCTTTCTTTCCCACTTCCTCCACGGACTGGCTTTCCACTTCACCCCTTTATCCAGGGGCTCATGTTCTACTACGGCCTGGATTTCCATGATCCGCGCCAACTTCATCCTCAACATCTCGGCATTTATCGTCAGTATGCGAGGCCTTCCTCTGCATCCAGCCCCACTTCGCTTGGGCTCAAGACCTTCAATGTCAAGCGAAGGTAGTGAAGGGCATTCAAGCGGAGTGCGGAGGCGCCATGTTGGGCAAGATGCCCAACGTCCTTTGGTTCGAAGGGGCCTTCGTGGAATCCGTCAAGGGGTGGCAATCGGGGTGGTTCTATATCACCGAGCCACGTGACCCTAAATGGGCGGCTCACCTCCTGGAAAGAGAAGGGCTTGCTGTGGGGTAGTTTGAAGGAGCTGACGGGACTCCAAGACGAGTTTAGATCTGGTATCCCCATGCAGCTCACCTCCTGGAAAGAGAAGGGCTTGCTGTGGGGTAGTTTGAAGGAGCTGACGGGACTCCAAGCCTGTATCAAGAAGCTGGTGAAGAAGCTCAGGCTGATTAACGTGGTCCAGGTCATGCTTGTCCGCCGGATTCTCCCATGCCAAGAGCGGGCATTCAATCTATGGGAGTTCGATCCGGAACAGCACCATGTGCTGAACAAGCTCTTCGACACAACGTACGAAGGCGCCTGGAAGGTGCTGTTCAAGGGCACCGAAGCCCCCGCATCCGCGACTGAAGATCGCGGATTTCGCTCGCAGCGCCAGGCTGACGAGGTAAGTGATTCTACCCCTTTACGGGACACTTGTTTTTCATAGTTTGACTCTATGCGGGTTTTAATTTCCCTTTTCCTTTGACAGGACTGGATGAAGAAGGCGGAGCAGATTACCTGTCCGGCTCCTATGCCGAAAAATCCAAAGAGACGCCGCCTAGCGAGGCTGCTGGTTCCGGCACCGCACGTGGTGCCGGAAAATAAGGCCAAGAAGGAGGCCACGGGTGCTCGAAAGAGTGCCCCTTTTCAGGTGTCCGACGACTCCGGGGCGGACTTCTCCCCCGAAAACGAGGAGGAGGAAGAGGACTCTCTCCCAGAGGAGGGAGAGAGGAAGAGGAAGGCTTCCCCAACAGGGGAGGCCGGAGGGTCCAAGAGGGGAAGGACTATTCCCCCGGACAGCTCTGCCAACATCAATGTTGGCGAGGAAGAATGGCCTTCAAGGGCCAGGCCTCCGGCGAGATCGTAAGCATCCGGATTCCTGAATGATTTATAATTTCTTTTTCTGCGTGACATAGTGTCATTCTAATGCCGCATACTGCCTGTAGTCCGGCCAGTGATGATCTCCCCGCTTCTTCGAGCGGGTCGTTGGCCCCGTCGGATGTAGACTCCATCCTGACCGCCTCCACCCCTCACGTCACCGAGGACGCCGAGGTGGGAACCCAAGAAGGGACCCGTTGGGGGGAGGCTCCGGAGGTGCCACAAGGCGTGCTCCCGGACTTTGCGCCGGACTCCACAACAGAACCCGCAGTGGTTCCGGAGTCCGGCCGGCGGCCCCTTCGAACGAAGGGCAAGACCGTGACGCCGGCGACTTCCGTCCAACCGGAGGCGCCGGGTAATTTGTTGGAGGCACTGCAGAGCGCTTCCATCGAGGAAGAACACCGCACTATTATGAGTGCGGTGATCCAGAAGGTGCAGCTCGCCAAGAGCGGGCTGACCGAAGCCTGCAGTAGCCTTCTATCAAGCTTTGAGGTAAGACGTTAAAAATATGCAATGTAATACCGCATAGACAGTAGCCCCTGATGCTCGGTTTGGTGTTCAGAAAGAAAAGCCGGACTGAGGATCTTAAAAAAGATATACGCAGGGTTGCTAAAAAATTATGTCAATATGGGTTGCAGGCTGCGCTGCTGACCTCTGCCGCACTTACTGCGGAGGTCGGTGCGTTGAAGCAGGAGCTCGAGCGGTCCGGGCAAGAGCTCGGCCGCGCCAGGAAGCAGCTCCAAGACAAAGAAGGTGAGTAACACCACTTTGAATTTGTACCTTACAGAAAAGGATTTAGGTTGCGACAAAAAATAACAAGGATAACATGGGTACTGCAGGGGCCACGAACGAGGTGGCGGCCCTGAAGGAGGCCGTGTCCGCGGCCGAACGCAATGCGGCCACGGAACGGGGGGAGCGAGAAAAGTAGGAGGCGCGGGTGGAGGTGGTTCAGCAAGAGCTCGAGGTTCTCATGGAAAAGCATGAGAGTTTGGAGCGCGACTCAAAGACTCGAGAGTCCGAGCTTGCCTCGGCTCTCGAAAGTGCCAAAACCGCCAAGGCCGAGGCCCATAAGTCCCTTCAGGAGGTTGAATTGATGAAGAAGATAGCGGCGGTAAGGCATTTTTCATGCAAAGCAAGCATGTGAATGTAAATTACGTGTTACTTACCCGGATTCGAGCTCTCTAGGGCGCTTGCAGATCTGCCTCGCAGCAGCGTGTCTCGATGTCACCGATTCTACCGAGCCGAGGAGGGAGCTCAACGGAGAAGGTCTTCGGTCTCAAGATGCCGAGGCCGCCATCCGTGCCCCTAGCGACCAGCTGAAGCAGCTGGTCGAGCTTCACAAGGTGGCCGAAAGCAGGCCATGAAGGGCCTCATAGTCCGGGCCAGGCTCGAGAGGCCATGCCAGGAGCTACTTCGCCTCGAGCGACGGCTGGTGGATGCGTGCCCCTGGGTTGAGGTTATCAAGCGCCCGCCTGTATTGAAGGTGCTCGTCGGGCCCTTGCCCGCAAAAGGTGCATTGGGGCAAGCTGGATGCGGAGAAGCTAATCAGCGACGCGCCACCAGCGGGCAAGGAGCATCGACGCTGAAATTTACTATAAGGCTGTCCTGAAGGGTGCCCGCAAGATTGCGGATGAGTGCCCAGGATGTAATTATTGAGTGAATTTGCAATGTGTTATCCTGTGCGCTGAAAACTTTGTTCATATGCGCTAAGCAACGCTTGTTTAATTTAAAATATTACCTTCTGTGCGGCCGTTTATTAAATCTGAGAGATGGCAAGTCTTCGGCTTCAGCCCCCATGCCACGAGTGCTGGGGTGTTCGGGATAAACTTGAGCACTCTTGTTCCCATTTTTTGGTCCATCTAGGGAGGCGCTCAACACAACGAACAAGGCAACCGGACTTATAGTGCTTGAACACTCTCACTTAGCCATAGAATTCTATAATTTTAAATTTCGGCGAAGCCCCTAGTATTCGGAAGACCGAATTGGGGCGCTATCCACGCCTTCATCGGACATAATCCGGAACTTCGCTCGAAGCGGCGTAGGTCTTTAAGGACCCAAAAGGACCTCTCGAACAGCAACCAGTCTCTCGCCTTATCATGCCGGTAAGTTTTAGCTTTCTCCACAGAGGCGTTAACCCGGCTCAACCGGGGCGCAATCGCAGTGGTTCTCCCAGTGCTACCTTAGCCGATAGAACGGAACGTAAGGTGCCGAACATGGGAGCCGGGAAAAAACCCAACTATTGACCCAAGGCATGATTCGGAGTTGATTCATATAATGTTATAAGTTCGGGGTGCCGCACTTGTGAAAGTGGGCGGACTTTATCACACCATAAAGCGGAGGACATAAGCCCCTGGTGTGTTTGGCCGTACCAAGATGCACGGGTGCAACATGTCGTAAATGAACATATATATATATATATATATATATATATATATATATATATATATATATATATATATATATATAAAGTAATGCAATTATAGGCAAAAAGTGCTGCATTTTATTCGAGAAGATATGCTATCGCATGCGAATGATACAAATAGTGCGGAAAGCAAGGGATTGATTTAATTAAAGGCGCTCTCTCGTGGGTAGGCCGCGGAATGTTGTATTTTAACAAATTTAATGCTCGTGATGGATACCACCTGAGTGTTCGTTGCGGCCGTTGTCCTTCCCTGGCTGTTGCATCATGAGTTCGGCAGGTTCGCCGCCGGACTGAGTTCTGTATAAAAAGAGAAAATAAAAGAAAAAAGCGACACACTTGGGAGCCCCGGTGTGGTCGAACCGCACTGGTCTATTGTGGTTGTGCCCTTCCCCTATGCCCATGGTATCTCCGTGGTGTAATTATGTACGCGGAGAGTTTGTCTTGCAATTTTGCGAGGGCTGGGTTAGCCGCATTGCTACGCATGCACGGAACGTGCTGTGGTCTTGGTTGATGTTGCTCCGAGCACGTTTGGTCGTGTCCGGTCGCTTAACGGCCGGACTCGAGAATTGCGTTAAAAGGCTGCTCAGATTTCCGCCGCGAGCCGTCATTGTATGTTCCTCCGCTCGAGGGAGCGCCCGTGTTTCCATTGACCGTGATGACTCCTCGAGGGCCCGGCATCTTGAGCTTAAGGTATGCATAATGCGGCACCGCGTGAATTTTGCAAACGCGTTCGTCCGAGCAGAGCGTGATAGCCGCCATGAACGGGACTATGTCGAAGATTAACTCTCGCTCGAAATTATCCGGGATCCAAGACCACTTCGGTGTAATCGAGCCTGCATAATTGGCCTCGACACCTGGTATGACGCCTTTGAAGGTCGTCGTTGTAGGTTTAATCCTTGAAGGGTCTATGCCCATCTTGCGCAATGTATCCTAATAAAGCAGGTTCAGCTACCGCCGCCGTCCATCGTGACTCTCGTGAGGTGAAATCCATCAACGATTGGGTCTAAAACCACGCGCGAATCCGCCATGGCGGATATCGGTCGGATGGTCTCTTCGATCGAAAGTGATCGGGCAAGAGGACCATGGGTTGAATTTTGGGGCGATCGCTCCATCGCAGATACGCCCTTTAGTGCACGCTCCGCCCCTCTTGGGAATATGCGCTATGTATATCATGTTTACCGTCCGAACTTGAGGGGGAATCCTTTGTCCTCTGTTGTTCGGTGGCCGGTCTCTTCCTCGTCATCGCTGTGTAGCCCCTTGTCACTGTTTTGGCGACAATTTGCTCGCTGCTTGAATACCCAACAATCTCTGCTGGTATGGTTAGCTGGCTTTTCGGGGTTCCATGTATTTGACAAGAGCGGTCGAGTATTCGGTCCAGATTGGACGGGCCCGGAGTGGTTCTTTTGAATGGCTTCTTCCGCTGACGGGTTTGAGCCTCGAATCCGCGCTGACTGCAGATCCTCATTGCTGTCGCCATTAATGCGGCGCTTGCTTTTGTTTCGATGCAACCTGCCATTGCGGTCCTTGGTATCCGGACAGCCAGCTTTTTTCCGAGGTTGTTACTGCGAAGCGAGCCAGCTATCCTCTCCGCCGCATGAAGCGGGTCATGAGGGAAGTGAGGGCTGCCATGGATTTCGCTTCTCCCGCCCTAGGTGCCGGGCCAGCCACTCGTCGTGGATGTTATGTTTGAAGGCAGCGAGTGCCTCGCATCCGGACAATCAACGATTTGATTTTTCTTTGTTAAGAACCGTGTCCGAATTGCCCGCCGATTCGTCCGCTGCTGGATTATGTGGCTTAGGTCATCTCGTCCGTCCGTGGTCGCATATACGCGCCACGGAAGTTGTCGAGGAATGCGGCTTCCGTGTCTTCCCAAAGATCCAATTGACTCTGCGGGTAGGCTGTTAAGCCAATGCCGAGCTGGTCCTTTAAGCTTGAGCGAGATATTTGATGGCGTGAAGATCGCCGCCGCGACCATGTGTATATGGAGGAGATAATCCTCAATCCAGACCGCTGGGTCTTTGTGCCATCGTGAGATTCGATATTAACGGGTTTGAACCCTTCAGGATTTGATGATCCATTACTTCGCCGGTGAAGCATAGTGGGTGTCGGCGCCTCAGATTGAGCAATATCGCAACGTAGCTCGAGAGAGCGTTGTCCGCTGTGTTCGCCCGCCGAGTAGTTGTATCCGGTGCGACGGTATTCGTCGTGGGTTGTCGGGCGTCCACGTGATCCATAGATAGATCTGGATTGTCTTGCCTTGTCCTCCAATATATCTCGCAAGTCCGGCGCGTTCCCCCATGGCTTCCTGCTTTTAGAGCGATGCCGGGGTACGATTTTGGTGGAGGGCTTGCACGCCTCTCTATCGCGTCCACGAGGTGGTCGGTCTGCCGTATTGTGCGCTGGTGATGCTGCCTCCTCTAATCGGGGGAGCAACTTGCGTTTTGGGTAACTCTTGAGGGGCGCTCGAGTTCATACTCTTGACCGCGAGGACCTCGGTCCATCCGTCGGCCAAGAGGTCTTGATCAGCTTGAAGCTGTTGTTGCTTTTCTTTAGGCTGTTTGCCGTGGCCATTAGCCCGCGCCTAAAACGCTCTTGTTCGACGGGATCCTCGCACGACGAATTAAATGCCGCCGAGGCTTGCCTCGCCTCCGGAGGAGGTAAGTAATTGTCATCCTCGACCTCTTAAATGCCCGCCCCTCTCCCGAGGGCTTGCTTCTGCCTCCTCCTGCGCTGGATCGTCTTTGGAGGAGTTGTCTTCGCACTTTCGGGGTGTTATTATCACCTGTGCGGAATCTCCATTCTTGCCGTGGCGGATTTAGAGCGCGCCACGACGCCGGCGCTTGGGCTGTTTCTTTAAGGAATCGGCCTCCGCTGCTTCTTCGCCGTCCCCATCTTTTGGGGTGTCCACCATATATATGTCGTGATGACGAGGTGGTTTTCCAGGTGTCCTGTAGGCACTGGTTCTTGGTAGTCTCCGCATCGCCGCCCATACCGCCGATGTCTTGGTCGTAGTCGAGTACGCCGGTTAAATCGCCGACGGTGGCTACGGCGTGGGTGGTGGGTGGGATCTGAATTTCTTTGTCGTCTGCGTCCCACCCGCCCCGCCGTAGTTCGCCAGGCTCTCCGGATAGCGAGAGATGCTTCATGAATTTATGATATCGCCAAGGGCGAAAAGGAAAGATGTCCGCGGCGGTGAATTCCATGATCGGCGCCCAATCGGATTCGACAGGCAAGGGCGCAGGCGGTCCGGAGTCAGGCAGAGAGTCCGGCGCCTCGGAATCATGGGCTTTATGCGGGACAAGGTAAGTGTTCGGCTCCATCGACGTAGAAATTGCAGCTCTCGAGGCGGTGTCCAGCCATCCGTCCTCGATCCGAGCGATCGGCTCCGGACTATGAGTCGGAGCGGATTCGTGGGCGGCCTCCAAGGTGCTGTCCGGCGGCAGAGTTAGGTCATGCCCATCGAGACAGCGCGGCACGCTTGGCTGTGGCTCAGATCCATCGAAGATCAAGTCCCCGCGGATGTCGGCCGTGAAGTTTAGGCTTCCAAACCTGACCTGAGGGCCAGGGGCGTAGCTTTCGATCTGCTCCAGATGGCCAAGGGAGTTGGCCCGCAGTGTGAAGCGCCGAATATGAAGATCTGTACGGGGAGAAAGGTCTCACCCAGGACTGCGTCGTTGTTGATTGAAGAGGCCATCAAGCCAATCGGTGACGACACAGAGGAACTCTCAATGAAAGCACCAATGTCGGTGTCAAACCGGCAGATCTCGGTAGGGGGTCCCGAATCGTGCGCCTAGGCGGATGGTAACAGGAGACAAGGGATACGATGTTTACCCAGGTTCGGGCCCTCTTGGTGGAGGTAAAACCCTACGTCCTGCTTGATTGATATTGATATTGTGGATGTTTACAAGAGTGGATCTACCATGAGATCAAGGAGGCTAAACCCTAGAAGCTAGCCTATGGTATGATTGTAAGGGTTGTCGTGATTGTAGTCCTACGGACTAAAGCCATCCGGTTTATATAGACACCGGAGAGGGCTAGGGTTACATAGAGTCGGTTACAATGGTAGGAGATCTACATATCCAGACGCCAAGCTTGCCTTCCACGCCAAGGAAAGTCCCATCCGGACACGGGTGAAGTCTTCAATCTTGTATCTTCATAGTCTTGGAGTCCGGTCGATGATGATAGTCCGGCAAATGATAGTTCGGCTGATGATGGTAGTCCGGCTATCCGGACACCCCCTAATCCAGGACTCCCTCAAGGACCTTTGTAACTCATGGCCCATTAACGGCCCATGGTGAAACTGGCCCGTAATGAACAGTGTATCACTTTATACCCATTAACGGCATGTTATTCCATTGGGCCGTTTCAAGCCCAAGTTATCTTTCGGCCTTCTCAGGGCCCATTGATTCTTGGGCTCATTTTGCAGCATTCGGTTACATACGGCCCGTTACTGTCATTTTCTGCTTGTGGGCCAAATTCAGCCGGTCGTTACAGTCGGCCCGTTTGCGGACCGTTAATAGGTTGGGCCGTTTTCATGTCAAAAAAATCCGTTGGGCTGTTTTCATAGAGTTATCAAATACGACCTATTAACGGCCCGTTATGGTCCACGAATAGTACGACCCATGATTGGCGAAATGATGATACGCCCCGTAGAAGGCCCATGGATCCTACGGCCCGTATGAGGCCCATGGATAGTACGGCCCGTAGAAGGCCCATGGATCATACGGCCCGTAGAAGGCCCATGGACCCTACGACCCGTAGAAGGCCCATGGACCCTAAGGCCCGTATAGAAGGCCGATGGATCCTACAGCCGGACGAAGGCCCATGGATCATACGGCCTGCAGGAGGCCCATGGTTACAACAGTCCATGTGTTGCCATGATTATTTTGGCCTAGTTACCAAAAATTGCCTATTGTGACCACTAGAAAAAAACAGAAAAAACTCCAGTGACTACAAGCAAACAACTAAACAATACAATAAGGAAATAAATAAGCAAGCAATTAATGCTAGCCTATTATCACTATTACACATATTACATCCACTGGGCATCAAAGTTCGCCACCAGTGCAAATATAGGGAACAAAGCAGCACATTACATAGACTGGGCGACAAAATTGGCCACCAGTGCAAATAAACGCGGCAGCAAAACAAGAGCATAACTGAAGCAACTTCAGAAGAGCTCAAGAAACGTTATCCTGAGTATCCACCATTCTGGCAATAAGCTTAGCAAGCTGATTAGCTTTGTCCTGTTTGGCGCTAAAATCCTCCAACGCTTGTTGTTGCACCAAAAAGTATGCATCTGAATGCTCCAGGGACTTCCGCAGTCCTTCCGCTTCTTGTCGCAGCATAGCTGATCGATGTCTTTCAGCTTGTAGTTGAGACTCAAGAAACCTAACTGATTCAGACAGTGAGTTTGAATAGCTTGTGCAAGCGGTAGTGGCCAGTAACTCGAACACTAAACCAAGAGAGGACTTTCGGGTTGTCTCGCTGTCTTCAAGATAGTCTTCCTTAGCTGTTTTATGAGCTTTATTGGAGACCAACAAGGATGTGTCAATATCCTGAACCTTACCTGCATTACTTCCTTTACCATTGCTTAATAAGGCACTCTTCCCCAATATTCGGTCAGCATTCTAAAAGAAGAAACAAGCAGACACATAACAAGTTTAACATGTACTAGTATATGAAACTCATTTTGGTGAACCAGTTCATTAGTAAGGTGGACAGGATTAAACTACCAAGTCTTCTATTGCCAAGTACTAGTACATAATAAAAGCATCAAACAAACATATATCTATGTCCTATGGTCACTGCATTGTCTTGCCAAATCAAAATAGAGACACGGTTCAAATCATATCAGTTCAAGACAAAGCAGCAGTGAAAGAATACAAAGCGTGGGAAACTACATGGCACAACAAGATTTCAGACGGGTACCACGGGTCTACATGTACAACAACACTATTGGCTCTGTTGTGATGCTAGTAATGTGCATGATATGAAAGTCAATTGTATACACAATTGAAACTGAAATCAACAAAGCTATTGATAAGAGCAAAACTGATAAAGAAACATGCGTGAATATACCTGTTGTGCCATTGGAGTTCCGATTAGATCCTTCAATTTAAAAATAAGTTTGTATGAGTAAATATAGTGATACAAGAGCAAAGCAATCATAGCTAAAAAAGGCGCGCCTAAGCGAGCGCTTAAGCGCGCCTAGGCTCTAGGCGTTGGCAAAACGCATTGCGCATAACTATGCATAATCTGTACATAATCACAAGCATAAGCATGTGCTTTGGTCAAGAAGCGCAAAGCGGTGGCAAAACGCACAATTAACGCCTAGCGCTTTTTTGAACTATGATAGCAATGGAATCTTAAATTAGAACAGTTGTTCTTCAGGTTTAGGCACTTGTTCTACATGAACAGAGTACAGTTAGACGCAAGAATATAAACTTAAAAATAGAAAATGAGCTCATACACCTTACCACATTCTTGGTTCGGGACCAAGATAGAGCAAAGCGTTCCCGATCATCGTCCAAAGAATGTGTCTCGGGAGAACGTAAGGGAATTTGATGAGTTTCTTTGCCGTGAAGTACGCTTTTCTTGAGTAATTCCGATCACGCCACCAAGCATTCTTGAAGATAGCAGAGGTATTAGCACATGTTACCTCATCATGAGTTTCCAAATCGTTCCTTCTCTATAGAGAAAAAATGGGAAAATTTGTTGTATTATAACCATCATGGAGGTAGGATGTGTGGGACGAAGCAAAGTAACTGCCATGAATAACATTACTTACACATAACTCCTAGACAAACACCTGCAACTGGCATTTTCCTTCATCTTCAGTATAATATTTCCAAGATGGGAAGATACACACATACGATTTAACAACATCAAATGCGATAGATGCTAAACTATGACTAGCTGGTTGTGCTTCCTCCACAGGAATAGGCGTACTAACTGGTGGAGTTGGGGTTCGCCGTGATAGTACTGGCCCTTTGGGCACTGGAGCTACCTTACTAACTGCTCTTGTTTGGGAGCTCTGTGGTGGAGATGGTGCTGTGTCAACAAGAACTGGGTCACTATCGGCTGGGGTTGGGGTTAGATTGTGTGAAGCTGGTTCTATGTCCATCGCAGTAGGGGTACAGTCTACGAGAGTATGGGTTATGTGTGGTAGGGCTGGTTCTTGTGCATGTACAACCGGGGTGCTATCTCCACCAAGAGGTAGCACTATTTTATTTGAAGACCGTGTTTTTAGTCCGCTAGATACTGGTGTCGGGGAAGCTGATCGTGGCCCACGAACACCTATGGGACCTGGGTCCCTTGTGGTTCGGAGGGGGGCGGAGATTGCACAAAGAGCGGATCGAAGCGATGCACACGAGCAGATTTACCCAGCTTCGGAGCTCTCCGGAGAGATAATACTCCTACTGCTGCTTTGTGGATTATATTGTGTTCTTGCTAGGGAGCAATGAGGGCTACCAAACCTAGCTCGAGTGTATGTGTGAGTCGAATGAACTAAGCTGGAGCTGAACCGAACCCTTTCTACGTTGCACTTGGGCCTCCTTTTATAGGCACAAGGGGTCACCACATGTGGCAAGTAGACAAGGGTAAGATAGTAAAACAGAGGTTGGTACACCGCTTTATACAAAGTACAAGTGATCTATACCTAACTCGACGGCAAGGGACAAGAGTCATAAATGCCCGCCTTAGTCACCAAACAAAGGTAACAGGGACCGCTGGTGCGCCTCCGCTTGCCACGATGGTAGCTTGTCGGCGCCGCTTATCGCTGCTCCCCGCTGGCTGCACAGCCCATCGACACGCGTGCTTAGGAAAGCCCCATGGCGATACGTTGGCGGATGAGCTGGAGCGGAGATGAAGAGAGGTTGCCTGCCGCTGTGAGCACCTTGTCGCGGCAAGGTTCCTGTCGCGCTCGGGAGCTTGTCGCTCACCAAGCCTTCCCGGTAAGCTCCTCTTGCCGGGGCCTTGTTTCCTTTGTGCCTTGAGTGGCCTTCCCGGCAAGGTCCTCTTGCCGGGGTCTTGATTACTTTGTTCTTGAGCGGCTCCAAAGGAGCCGCTGAGGATCTTGGCGGTCACCAGGCCTATCCTACCGCGGGGTGCTGCGACTGTCCGTGCACGAGTTCGGGATACTAGGGTACCCCTACTCTAGTACACCGACAACTGGCATCACCCGCTCCAATTCAAATGGCTGATAAACAGGAAACATAGTTGAATGTACAGACATTGTATGAGAGACAGATGTAATAGATAGTGTGGAAAAAAGAGGGCATGAAATAGTTGACATGTATATTGTTTAACTAAAATGGATAGTATGACATAATTTCACATATATGATGTCTATCTAAACTGGATAGCATAGCATAACATAATTCAAAGATATGATGAATAACTAAACAGGATCGCATGACATAATTCACCTACATGTTATCTAAGTAATCAGGATCACATCATTTAATTCACATATGTGATTTATATGCTAAACATAGGGCATTTGATATGATGTATGAACTAAGAACATGGTGTTGAATATTGTGTATATGATGTCTAAACTATGCAATGCAAGACACCGTATGCATGATATGAGCAGTATAACCGTGCCAAGTTAGAGCATACACCTCATTGGGGGAATAGAACGTGTCATTTGTCTATGAATCCATCTCTGAGGAGCTATCGGGACCCAACAAGAGATCTTCTTCGATAGGTAGCACTGTCTGCTCTGAAGGCCTTGTTTTCACTCCAGATTTTTCCATCTCCCACCCAAATGGCTGATTCACAGGAAGAGTAGTTTAAGGTACAAACATTGTCGACAAATGGAAATGTAATGAAGAAAAGGATGGGCAAGATATCATCCAAATATATGATGCCTGGTTAAACAGGATGGCATTGCAAATTTCACATATATTATGGCTGGCTAAAAGACATGAGACTACATAATTCCCATATATGATATAGAAACTAAACAGGTGGCATTACAGAACATGTCTAAACTAAGAAGATGACATATATGATGTCACAAGTAGGCACTTCAAGGCAACATATGCATGATGACTAACATCATCATGCCAAGATAGAGCAAACACCTTGGGGTGTAAATAGGAGTGGTCAGCGGCGTCTGAATCCGCCTCAGAACAGATATCTTCCTCTGGATTACAATCTGGAGAGGGGTGGGGAGGGTTTGCCATCGAACCCACCATGGAGCAATGTATGCATGACATTGTATTGCCGCGCAAAACTCTTCACTTTTTCTCTACATGTTCAGCATGACTGTGTACAATATCTGACATGCATACGAAAAAAATATGGTGAGATTATGTAAGGAGAGCATGCAAAAATTTAGAGTGATGGTAACATGATCTATTCGAATAGCCGGGTCCGCGGTTATGGACTTCTTGGATGCTTACGTGGTACATAGACAACTTGAAGTGGATACTCTAAAATGCTCAAGACAAGTGTGAGTGCTATGGATGGCCTTCTCGTAGGGAGACGAGGATGAATCCATAGTAGTGTATTGTGTGGTGATTAGTGGACTCGTGTGCGCCATATCACCTCAAAGAAGTTTCTCGTAGTCGTAGATCAGGATAGCCACTGAGTCAAAGCTGGCTTGCTGCAACTAAACCCCACAGTACCTTCTTGATACAAATGCATGTATAATAGGATCTGATGTAAGTCTTGCTGAGTACCTTTGTACCCACATTGCTTTATTTATGTTTTTGTAGCGGAGACTTCGGTCTTACTAGTGGTTCCGCTTGGACTTCGACGAGTAGCTTGTTACCTCAGCTACGATCTTGTACCCTTGGGAGGGTCTTGTAGATAGTCAGGCTTCTCATCCTTTTTCTTTTGTAGTTGTCTGTACTCAGACATGTAATGCTTCCGTTGCTTGTATGCTCTGAATGATGGGTCATGTGACCCCTGTTTGTATTTAATGCTATGTGGCTCTTCTGGGCCTTTATCTATATGAGTTTGCGTTATGTTGTGATGCCATGTTGTACAACACATACTTGCATGTTATGCGTATGTGTAACGTGTATTGCTATGTGTGGGATAGGACAACCTAGTTGTCTATCCTTGGTAGCCTCTCTTATGGGGAAATGTAGTCTAGTGCTTCCACCGAGCCATGGTAGTCCGCTACAGCCCGGTTCACCGGAGTCCTGCTAGCCCGGCACTACTGCTCCGGAACACTTGACTGGCCGGCATGTGATTCACTTCGTTCCTGTGTCTGTCCCTTCAGGGAAATGTCACGCGGTGACATCCGGAGTCGTGCCTAGCCTGCTACAGCCCGGGTTCCCGGAGTCCTGTTAGCCCAGTGCTACAGCCCGGATTCGCACGCCGAATCCGACATGCTCGATGTTGATTCATGTATGCCTGTCCCCGTAAGTTAGTGCCACTTTGGGTTCACGACTAGTCATGTCGGCCCGGGTTCTCTGTCATATGGATGCTAGCGACACTATCATATACGTGAGCCAAAAGGCGCAAACGGTCCCGGGCCATGGTAAGGCGACACCCGTGGGAATACCGTGCGTGAGGCTGCAAAGTGATATGAGGTGTTACATGCTAGATCGGTGTGACTTAGAATCGGGGTCCCGACAGCTTTGGTATCAGAGCCTGACTGCCTGTAGGATTTCCAAGCCAAACTAGTCGAAGTTGAGTCTAGAAATTCTTTAGTTATGTAAGGGAATTGATTGTGGGAAGGATCGTAAGGCTCTTTTTACTCCGATACCTCATGGCCTTCTGATCTGAGTCATCCTATCTTCCCTACGGGGTTAAGGAACTAGGCTTTCTTTTCTGTCTATCAGGATCACGTGTTACTACTCCGTAGTCCCATATGATTGGTTGGTCTGAGTCATATCCCAGTTTCGAGTACTTCTGGTGTAGTCTGTTTAGTATTATCCCAGAACCTTTGAGCGGTGATGTTGAGTATGTTACTATCCCATTTTGGCAGGATGTCTCATTCTGGGCATTTTACTGCCGTTATGCTGCCGGAATTTCCCTAGGAGTTCGAGAGATACTAATTCCCTTGTCCTACATTCTACAGTCTATAGTTGATGCTGATCCGTCCTTGGTTTCGTTTCTCAGGATGTCATCAGTTAAGCGAAGTTTTGTTGCCCGTAGCCAGAACCACGGAGATGGTAGGGATGAGGATCCTCCTGACCAGCCTTCATTGGCAGAGTTCATGTTAGAGATGGAGAGGAACAAGCGTGAGTCTAACCGCTTGTTGGCACGTATCAAGGAGAACACCGCACATCAGTTCAAAGGATCTGTGACCATTCATGACTTCATTCGCTTACACCCACCCACTTTTCATCATTCTATTGAGCCACTCGATGCAGATGACTGGCTCCGTAGCATCACTCATAAGCTGCGTTACACGAACGTAGCTGAAGATGACAAGGTTACCTATGCCACATACCACCTGGAGGGTCCTGCTAGTCTTTGGTGGTAGAACTATGAGGCTATGCTTCCAGCTGGCCAGATTCCTACCTGGAGGGATTTCACTGAGGCTTTTCGCGAGCATCACATTCCTCAGGCCCTCATCGATCGCAAGAGAGAAGAGTTCTGTAGATTCACCCAGAGTAAGATGGTTGTTGACGCTTACAGCAGAGAGTTCGAGAACCTTGCCCGCTATGCTTCAGAAGAGGTGTCCACGGACGCCAAGAAGCAGGCTAGGTTCCGGAAGGGTCTCAACCCCAAGTTGCGTCGTGATCTCCACCTACATCATTGTGATACATTCCAGGCTCTTGTGAACAAGGCCATTAATGCAGAGACAGCTCAGCTCACTTACGAGGAGTCTCGTAAGCACACCCGTGATTTGGGATCTTCCTCCGGTTCTACTTCTCAGAAGCACCGGATTTGGATTCCAAACTCTGCTCTTCCACCCGGATATTCACTGAGGCCATCTTATGTGGCACCTCACCCAGTTCAGCAGTATGCTCCACATAGGCCTACTGGTAGACCGCTTGTCAGTGCGGGTCCACGTCCAACCTCAGGAACTTGCTTCACATGCGGGAAGCCAGGACACTATGTACGTGACTGCTCTCAGACCAGTTATGCTCCACCCCAGCCCGAGAAGACTGTTGGTTGTGTTAAGCCATCACGCAAGATGATCAATGTCAAGTCAGCTCCCACTGAACATGGACGTGTGCATCACGTCTCAGCTAAAGACGCTCATGATGATCCGGATGTCGTTCTTGGTACACTCCTTGTCAACTGTCATCCAGCTTCGGTTCTGTTCGATACCGGAGCATCTCACTCCTTCATCTTTGAAGGCTATGCTCGTTTGCACGACATGTCATTTTGTGATATGCCAACTCCGCTTGAAATCCAAACCCCAGGGTCTAGATGGAAAACCACTAGAATCAGCCATGGTAATGAAATCCTTGTTGATAGACTTGTATTTCTTGCATCACTTGTAGCCCTCAGGTCCTCAGATATTAACATCATCTTGGGTATGGACTAGATGACTGCTCATCATGCCAAGATTGATTGTTACACGAGGTATGTTCAGCTTACACACCATGGCAAGATAGTCACTGTCTCCACCAGAGTTGCAAAGCGTCAACTCTACACTCTTATTGCCAGCCCTCTTCCAGACCTTGAAGATATCCCGGTAGTCCGTGACTTTCCGGATGTCTTTCCAGAGGAACTGCCAGGTGTTCCACCTGACACAGATGTAGAGGTCGTCATAGATCTTATCCCAGGAACTGCTCCAATTTCTAGGAGACCTTACAAGATGGCACCCTTAGAACTAGCCGAGCTTAAGAAACAAGTTGACGAGTCCTTGCAAAAGGGTTACATCCGTCCTAGTTCTTCTCCCTGGGCTTGCCCCGTCCTCTTTGTCAAGAAGAAGGATGGTACGGACCGGATGGTTGTAGATTATCGTCCCGTTGATTTGGTCACGATAAAGAACAAATATCCGCTCCCCAGGATCAACGACCTGTATGATCAGTTCGCTGGATCCTCAGTCTTCTCCAAGATGGATTTGAGGTTAGGCTACCACCAAACCAAGATCAGAAACGGGGACATCCCCAAGATGGCCTTTGCCACTCGTTATGGCCAGTACGAGTACACCGTCATGTCCTTTGGTCTAACCAATGGTCCAGCTACTTTCTCTCGCTTGATGAACTCGATCTTCATGGAGTACTTAGATAAGTTCGTCATGGTTTACCTTGATGATATTCTTATTTACTCGAAGAACGAGGAAGAGCATGCCGAACATGTTAGACTTGTGTTAGAAAAACTCAAAGAGCATCGCATTTATGCCAAGTTCTCCAAGTGTGAATTTTGGTTGCCAGAAGTGACCTACCTAGGCCACGTAATCTCTGGTAAGGGCATTGCTGTCAACCCCGAGAGAGTTAAGGCCGTTCTCGATTGGACTCCACCTGAAACCGTTAAACAAGTTAGGAGTTTCCTTGGTCTAGCCAGCTATTGTCGCCGCTTTGTTGAAAACTTCTCCAAAGTAGATAAACCCCTCATGGAACTTCTCAAGAAGGATAAAAGGTTCGAGTGGTCCCCGCAGTGTGAGTACAGTTTTCAGGAACTGAAAAGACGCCTGACTTCTGCTCCCATACTTGTGCCACCGGATTTCACGAAGGACTTTGTTATCTACTGCGACACCTCACGACGGGGACTAGGTTGCATTCTTATGGAGGATCGTCATGTGATTGCCTATGCATCTCGACAGTTGCATCCACATGAGGAGAATTATCCTACACATGACCTAGAGCTTGCAGCCGTAGTCTATGCACTCAAGACCTGGCGACATTACCTTCTTGGTAAACGTTGCGAGATCTACACCGATCACTAGAGTCTCAAGTATATCTTCACCCAACCAGATTTGAACCTTAGGCAAAGACGTTGGTTGGAGGTGATCTCAGATTATGATCTAGGGATTACCTACACTCCAGGCAAAGCTAATGTCATGGCTGATGCGCTAGGCCGTAAATCCTATTGCAACAGTCTCATGTTGCAGCAGGGTCAACCACTTCTCCATGAGGAATTCAGTAAGCGTAACCTTTACCTTGCTCCTCGCGGATTCCTTTCTACCTTGGTGGCGAAACCTACCCTTGAGGATCAGATCATTTCTGACCAGAAGTTTGATAGGGGTGTTATCCGCATTAGGAGAAACATTAAGAAGGGAGTTGGTGGATGTTTCTCTATGGATGATCGAGGTGTTGTTTTCTTTGAGAATCGCTTGGTGGTTCCCAAGAGTCAACATCTTCGACAATTGATCCTTAAGGAGGCGCATGAATCTCCTCTCACAATTCATCCCGGTAGTACTAAGATGTATCAGGACCTACGCCAGAGGTTCTGGTGGACTAGGATGAAGAGAGAAATCGCTCAGTTTATTACTAACTGTGATGTTTGTCGTCGCATTAAAACAGAGCATCAGAGACCTGCGGGCACCCTTCAGCCTTTAGCCATTCCTGAGTGGAAGTCGGATAAAGTTGGTATGGACTTCATCACCGGCTTTCCCAGGACCAAGAAAGGGAATAACGCTATCTTCGTAGTCATTGATCGTCTGTCCAAAGTGGCTCACTTCCTACCTGTTTGAGAGAGTATCACCGCTAGTCAGCTCGCTGACTTATATATTTCTCGAATAGTATCACTTCATGGTCTTCCACTAAAGATCAATTCAGAACGTGGCAGTCTTTTCACTTCTCATTTCTGGGAGAGTTTCCAAACTGCCATGGGAACCCATCTTTCCTTCAGTACTGCTTTCCACCCTCAATCAAGTGGTCAGGTGGAAAGGGTCAACCAAATTCTCGAAGACATGCTTAGAGCTTGCATTATCTCATTCGGTATGGATTGGGAGAAATGTCTTCCTTTTGCCGAGTTTTCTTATAACAATAGCTATCAATCCAGTCTCAAGAAAGCTCCTTTTGAGATTCTCTATGGACGAAGATGTCGAACACCTTTGAACTGGTCAGAAACCGGTGAAAGATAATTCTTTGGACCGGACATGATCCAGGAGGCAGAAGAGCAAGTTCGCATCACTCTGAGAATTTGAAAACAGCCTAGTCTCGTTAAAAGAGTCAGTATGATCGTCATCATAAGGATATGACTTATGAAGTTGGCGACAAAGCTTACCTTCGGGTTACCCCGTTGAAGGGTACCCATCGTTTCGGTATCAAAGGCAAGTTGGCTCCTCGTTACATTGGTCCTTTTCGCATTCTCGCTAAACGAGGAGAGGTTGCCAACCAGTTGGAACTACCCCCACATCTTTCCAGAGTGCATGATGTCTTCCACGTCTCTCAACTCAGGCGTTGCTTCTCGGATCCTATCCGCGGAGTGGACCACGAAACGCTTGATCTCCAAGATAACCTTACATACCGAGAGTACCCGGTTCGCATTCTTGATCAAGCAGAGCGTGTTACCCGACGTCAGAACATCAAGTTTCTCAAGGTTCAGTGGTCTCATCATTCCGAGAGAGAAGCTACTTGGGAGCGAGAAGATCTTCTTTGACTGGAGTACCCCGCTTTCTTTCCGTCGACCCCTGAATCTCAGGACGAGATTCTTTCAAGTGGGGGCGAGTTGTCACATCCCTATTTCTGGTATGACCTAGACTAGCTAGCCATGCGTGCATCATGTTTAAATTTCATTTAAATTTGAATTGGGGATTTGTGAAACCCTCAGAATCATTTCTGGAAATGACCCAACTAAAAATTGCTCCAAAAGGGTCCAAGCAAATGCTCATGTTGCTCTCTGAAAATATTGGACAGAGATAAAAATCAAACCAATATTTTTAGGAGCTCATAAGTATTTATTTTGGGCATTGGAATTAATGCATAATTATTTGTATTGGATATATATGTTATATATATAATATATGTCCAAAAATTGTGCCATTTGTTGAGGAGCTCTGGAATAATACCACTAGCCCCTACAAAAATTGGCATAAGAAAATAAAATGGTTTAGTATTTTTATTAAACCAAACAAATGTCAAAAAAATAGAAAAGAAACAAAAAGGGGAGAAACTTACCTGGCGCCAACCTTCAGCCCAGAGGCCCAGCACTGTGCAGCCTCGCCGGCCCAGTTGGCCAGCCCAGCCCACCTGGCCCCCCTCCTCTGTCGTCTTCCTCCCCGACAGTAGGACGGGCGCGTGCCCGACGGCGTGCACCACCGCGCCGCGCCACCTTCTCCCTTCCTGCCTGCCTGTCCTCCCTCTCGTCGCTATGGATGCTCCGCGCGACGCCATGCGCCGCCCCGTACCCCTCTCACTCTCCCCCGGTCCTCTCCTCTCCACTCCCTCGCTTTCTCTCTCGCGTCCGAACACGCCCGACGTTGCCGACGATTACGACCACGTCCCCCGGCCACCCCTCGCCCTGCCGCTGTGCCCAGAAGCTCCGCCACATCGCCGGCTACCTCCCTGTCAAGCCACGTGCCTCAGGAGGCTCTAGAGAGCCGCCTCGCCGCCGTCTTCATCTCCGGTCGCCGGAGATTGTCTTCGCCGCCCCGCCGTCTTCAGCGCGTCCCCGAGCTCGCCGACAAGCCCGTCGAGTCCATCGTGAGCATCTCCTCGTTTCCCCTCACTTCTCCCCCTCGTTCCCGCGTCGTAGCCGTCGTTTCCACCATGACCCAAGCCATCGCCGTCGCAGCTCCTCGCCGTCGTGGCCACAGCCGCCGCAGCTCGCAGCCGAGCTCGCCGTTGCACTCAGTGCACTCTGGCGAGTTGCGCGGACCAGCTCGCAGCCTCCCCCGTGCCACGCAACATCAAAACCCCGATGGCCAAACTCCGGCCACCGCACTCGTCGTCGCCGCCGTCGTTCTGGGCCACCTCCGACGAAACCCCGTGCACCGTTGGATGTGGCGCTCCGCCAGCTCCCTGTAGCTCCTCTCCCTATGTCGTCTGGACGCCGGAACAACGACTCCGGCGAAGAACCGCCGCGACTCGAGGTCGTCGCCGGCCGAACTCCGGCGAGGCCGACGTGGCT
The DNA here is from genome assembly GCA_021605205.1 of Aegilops longissima. Taxonomy (NCBI): domain Eukaryota; kingdom Viridiplantae; phylum Streptophyta; class Magnoliopsida; order Poales; family Poaceae; genus Aegilops; species Aegilops longissima. Next base: position 510,325,066 of record CM038680.1, on the reverse strand, counting down.
GTCATTAGCGCCTAATCCCGCAGCCTAAACCACCCCACCAGCCGCTGACCGTGGGCCCTAGGGCCAAGTCAAACCCTGGTCAGTGCGGGTTTGACCCAGGTTGACTGCTGACGCAGTGCTGACCTCAAGCTGATGCAATAAATGATTTCTGGATTTAAATTAAATTAGGAAATTCCAGAAAATGCAATAAACTTCTAAAAATCATAGAAATTCAACCGTAGCTCAGATTGAAATAAATTATATATGAAAAATTATCATAAAAATTCAATATTTCCATCTGTACAAGTTTCATGCATGACCAACCAACTTATACCTACTGTATAAGTGAAAACATATAAATGGCATTTATAAAGAGTTAATTTGGAGTTGCATTTGAACTCTTGGTTCAAATGAACTTCAACCAAATGAATGCTAGTTGCATTAGCTCAATTAGCATCACATCTACATGCCATGTTCATGCATCATATTGTTGCATATGCTTCTATATTGATTTCCGACACCGTTCCTTCTCGATAGGTCCTGCTCCGGAGTCCGTTCCAGAGTACCTGTCTGTGAAGTAGTGCCTCCTCTGTTGGTCTACCAGGAAAGCAAACCCCCTTGTTCATCCCGATACAATCCTACTCTCTCACTCCTGCTCTCAGTTATTGCATTAGGACAACAATGATTCATCTGCTACTTTGTGTCATAGTAGTTGAACCCATTCCTCTGCATGACTGTCATTGCCACGAAGAATAGTTGAAACCCACTAGCATGTGTAGGAGTTGATTGAGCCATGTTGTGTTCCTACCATGCTATGCCTGCTATTGCTTAGAGTTGTGTCAGGTCTGATTCATTGGGAATGGATTGGAGTGTTACGATATGTTCTGATGCTGAGAGTGAAGTGTGTGAACACGATTTGGTAAAGGTAACGATGAGAGGCCATGTAGGAGTACATGGTGGGTTGTCTCACTGGAACCGTCCTTAAGCACTGAGTTCTGTGTATGTTGTCCAATGACTAGCTACTACCACACATTGGAATGCTTATGTTGCCCTCTCGACTTATTAACCAACTTGATCTCTGTCCAGGAGTCGCAACTAGTTTCTGGTGTTTGTAGGTAGTGCTATTTTTCTACCAAGTGGCACCCGGCAGGGTGGGCTTGGCACAGACTAAGCACACGTGGCCTGGTGTACCGAGTGGCACCCGGATGTTGGGCTCGGGAACCCTGCACACATCGTTTGGGGCCGTGAGCGACACCTCGGCCGGATCTCCTTGCGGATGGAACTTGAATAGGCGATAGACCAGGGCTAGAGTCTTGTGTGGTTAGTCAGGTCGTGGCCAACACCCTCGCCAGGCTTGCGCTTGAAGGTTGCCGAGATACATGACGTGTACATGGCGGTAAGTGGCGAGAGCGTGTGTGAAGAAGTACACCCCTGTAGGGTTAACATGATCTATTCGAATAGCCGGGTCCGCGGTTATGGACTTCTTGGATGCTTACGTGGTACATAGACAACTTGAAGTGGATACTCTAAAATGCTCAAGACAAGTGTGAGTGCTATGGATGGCCTTATCGTAGGGAGACGAGGATGAATCCATAGTAGTGTATTGTGTGGTGATTAGTGGACTCGTGTGCGCCATATCACCTCAAAGAAGTTTCTCGTAGTCGTAGATCAGGATAGCCACTGAGTCAAAGCTGGCTTGCTGCAACTAAACCCCACAGTACCTTCTTGATACAAATGCATGTATAATTGGATCTGATGTAAGTCTTGCTGAGTACCTTTGTACTCACGTTGCTTTATTTATGTTTTTGCAGCGGAGACTTCGGTCTTACTAGTGGTTCCGCTTGGACTTCGACGAGTAGCTTGTTACCTCAGCTACGATCTTGTACCCTTGGGAGGGTCTTGTAGATAGTCAGGCTTGTATGTTCGGAATGATGGGTCATGTGACCCTGTTTGTATTTAATGCATGTGGCTCTTCTGGGCCTTTATCTATATGAGTTTGCGTTATGTTGTGATGCCATGTTGTACATCACATACTTGCATGTTATGCGTACGTGTAACGTGTATTGCTATGTGTGGGATCCGACAACCTAGTTGTCTATCCTTGGTAGCTTCTCTTATGGGGAAATGTAGTCTAGTGCTTCCACCGAGCCATGGTAGTCCGCTACAGCCCAGTTCACCGGAGTCCTGCTAGCCCAGCACAACTGCTCCGGAACACTTGACTGGCCGGCATGTGATTCACTTGTTCTGTGTTCTGTCCCTTGGGAAATGTCACGCGGTGACATCCGAGTCCTGCCTAGCCTGCTACAGCCCGGGTTCCCGAGTCCTGTTAGCCAGTGCTACAGCCCGGATTCGCACGCTGGCGACCGACATGCTCGATGTTGATTCATGTATGCCTGTCCCCGTAAGTTAGTGCCACTTTGGGTTCACGACTAGTCATGTTGGCCCGGGTTCTCTTTCATATGGATGCAAACGACACTATCATATACGTGAGCCAAAAGGTGCAAACGGTCCCGGGCCATGGTAAGGCGACACCCGTGGGAATACCGTGCGTGAGGCCGCAAAGTGATATGAGGTGTTACATGCTAGATCGGTGTGACTTAGAATCGGGGTCCCGACATGAAGATTGCTTTATCACATTTTAAAATTATAATAAGAGTGCAGACGCTCCTCCATCCTGTTCCTAGTACTAGTATAGTACGTACCTTTATAGACTATAGTAGCAGTACTAGTAAACTTTGCGCTTGGCTGTTCGCCTATTCGGGAAGTCGAACAATAATAGCACTAGTAGTATAGTGTATGCTTCTGGCAATCTGACACCGAATTAACTGTTGCACGTCCACCGCCTGAGAGAGGGAGAGCTTGCATTAGTCAAAAGTTTCTCCTTGTCCTGCGAGCCACCGCGTGCAAGCTTCTCCCGTCCTGCAACCTTCTCCTCGTCAGGCAAGTTGACGGGACACAGCAAAGTAATGCTAGTCCATACTGCCTCCTCTCCGGTTAATATGGCTTAATTTCGAACGAGATAAATCCACTGTCTGTCACTATATATTAGTAAAAATACGGTCAGTGTACTTCATAATACGCTCATTGCGCTCAATATATATATATATTCCGGTGTTTATACGGTCACTAGCTCACCCTGACTGAGTACGTGTGTGCATGCACGTGTAGGTTGAGCACTTGAGCGTGACTGTGGGTGTTCCTTCATGTGCTCGGACATGCATGCATTAGGGCGTCGCGCGCGTTTTTGCGTCCATGTGTACGCGTGACCATTGCATACACGTAGGGGGAGTACGTGTAGGGGCCACTAAGGAGCAGGCAAAGCACACAGTAAGTTAGTCGGAAGAAGCAACCATCATTTCACTCTTGAATGACACGTACGCAATATAAAATGGTTGATATGGAGAGAAAAAGAAAACCACTATATATACACTAGCAGGAGCCTAAGCTACAAGCCTACTTGCTTAGGTTGTTCTCTTCACAAGCATCGAACGACGGGCCTGATCCCGTAGTTGGGGAAGGGAACAATGTTCTGCGTAGACGCGGTCGACATCGGCGAGGGAGAAAACCCACAGTCGGTGTGTCCCAATCGGGGGTCAGCGCTGTATGGGCCGATGCCGCGTCCCAACTGCCCTTCTAGCTACAGCCCGACGTCCCAGGTAGTCCATCTTCCTTTTGGAGCCGGCTTGCTCCACTACCGTAGCTCCATCTCCATGTCGATCTTTCTCTACTTCTACCGGCTTCTACTTGTGATGATTTTATGTCTCATGAACTAGTGCCAGTACTATTATTCTAATCACACTTCTTCAATATCTTTGCCATCAGGGATGCTCAGGTCGATTTTAGTGGAACTGCACAAAAGCATCGTATGATCCGAGGGTGCCAGCCGTCTTTCCTTTGACAGGTTCTACCTGGCCAGGAAATTAAATCATGTTTAGGGTTTAGGGTTTAATTCGTAGGGACCCCATCAGTAGTTTTTCTTTCATACACACTCTCACAACTTTTTTCTTTAGTTGTGAAGTGAATATTGGCTATGATCTGTGAATCATTGAGATGCATCAGCATGCGTGTTAGTTTTCCTTTGTATTTCATGGAATGTTGTAACGGGGCAACCTTGGAATAGGAATGAAAATGGAGTGGAAAGTTTCCGTTTTTCGGATAAAAAATGGAAACGGAGAGAAACCAACGTTTCGTTTCGTTGGATCGCGCCATCGAGAAAAACCAACGTTTAAATCACGTCTGTCGTGTTCGTGTCGCACCCTCCTCCATGGCTCGACCCCACATGGTCGCTCGGCATGCCACTCACCGCAAACCGAGTATACGATAACTTTCCCGCCTGCTTGTCGATGGATCGCGCCATGGAGTACTAGCACTACTGGAAGAGATTGACAAGTTGGGGGAGGACAGCTAGCTGTAGCACGGACTCCCAATAACTTTTTACATGCATGTTGTAGCGGCTATTGAGACCTTTGAACGCGGAGCAGCCGTGCACTATGTGGCGGCGGCGGCGACTCTCTCGCCGCGCGCGCGCTTCAATGCCGGGCGCCAGGTGAGAGGTCGCGTCCGCTCTGGCGGGCATGAACGCTGCACCGTTCGCTTTCGGGGGAAGCACGCGGGTGATGAAGAGGGTTCGGGTTGGTCGACCGGCCGTGGCGATGGTCCTGACGCGCAAAACAAGAGATGTTATGCGTTAATATTGCTGCGTATATATCTAACAACGCAAATAATGTGCCAGTTGGACAAATATGATTGGAGATGGAGATGGAAGTGGAATTTGACGTAAACACGGATATGCATGTCTATGTCTATCTGTGTGTGCGCGACGACTCTCGCGACCTGGAAGCGGGGGCGTGTTTTGATCGAGTTTTCTTTCTTGGTACGTTAGAAAATCAGTTTGTCTAATGTAACATCCCAAATTTTCAATTTGGAATTTTATACATAGGTCATCCATGCATATCATACTTTATTGCATCTTCGTTCCGCAATCCTCGAAATCCTAAGCAACTCAAGGACCCTTGGAGAGAGTTGGGGATTTTCTGATTTTCATATTTGAATTTTATCAAATATTGTAAAACGAGGATTTTTTATTTTAATTATTTTTATCTCCGGAAAAATATTTCATACTAAAAATTAGTGAGGGGAGATAATATGACTTCTCCAAAACAATTGAAATATTGGAGGAAAAATGTTAAAATCATTATTTGGATTTTATCTGAGTTTATTTGAATTTTATTCGCATTAGAAAAATTGCACGTTTTTAAAATTTGCATTTTAGGGGCCAAGAAAATGTTCATCTCGTTCTAAATATTTCATTTTGACGGAGAAAATTTATTTTGGTATTTTTAGGTTTTTATTTAATTTTATAGGTGTTTTTCTGTCGGCGGAACTATTTAAAAAATCCGCGTGCGCCTGCACCTGCCTGGGCGAAGCCCAGCCAGGCCAGGCCGGCCCAAGCCGCCCGCCGCCGCCTTCATCCCGCGCCGTAGCCTGCCCCCTACCCCAAGGCACCGGACCCCCCTCCTTTAAATACCATCGCCCCCCCCCTCCCCAGCCATCACCACCGCCTCCGCCTCCGCAGCCCAAGCCGAGCCGAGCCCGCCGCCGCCCGAGTCGCCGCCCCGCCTCTAGTCGCTGCCGCCGCCGCCTCCGCCAGCCAGCCCGCCGTCAAGCCGAGCCCGCCGAGCCTCGACGTAGCCGCCCCGCCGCCCGGCTTTCCGAAGAAACCCGTTTCATTTTTTTTAAACCCGTTTCATTTTTTTTAAACCCTAGGATTTTTTTCTAGATCGGTTTATTTATTTAGCGAGCGTTCGCTCGTTCGTTCGTCTTAACGAACGTGTTCTTCGTTTAGGTTCAGATAACGAATGTTCGTTCGTTAATCTGTTCGTTGCTTTTCTTTTTATCGGATTTATTCCGCAATTTTTCTGATCGCGATTTCTGATCCGATGTTCGAACTAGTTTAACTTTTCGCTCGTTTATCGGAATCAGGCGATTCAAGCGCCTAGAGTTTTGTCTCGAAACCCTCTTTCCAAATAACCAGCTCAAACAAGTTTTTGCCTCTGTAAAATTTGACCCTAGTTCAGATTAGTAAACGGATCTTATTTCTTTCGCCGTTTGAGTTTCGTTGCTTCGTTTGGTTTGATTCTTTTTGTGAACCGGAGTTCTTAAGTTGAACTTTCTGGTCAACCTCTTTTAGTTGAGTTTTGCTTGTGCATTTTTGCTTGTTGCTTATGTATGTTATTGTTTTCTTGCGATAGAATTCCCGTAGTGCGAAGCGTGTTACTACGAGTCTCTAGGATTCACGGATCGTCAGCAAGGCAAGTAACACTTTGATCATACTCTTTTCATACCCAGTTTTTATGCATTAGTTCCAATCCTCAAACATTGCATGATTAGGATGTCATTAACTTGTGGGTTGGGAAGTAGTAGTTGAGGTAGAACCTATTGCCCTGTTATTATCAAACCCTTGGGAGTTACTTCTATGTGTTGCTTATATTGCTATGCTATGCTCGTAGACGTGGTTGGGTTTGAGTGAATCCATGATAGATGTGAGATTGTTAATTAATGGTTTAATTTAAGGTGGAAACTTTAATACACATCTGGGTGGATTGAGGCACCTGGGGAACCCAGTGTTGTCTGTTTTATTTTTGGAAATCCCAGGGTACCCGTGTGATCTTCCTATGGACCGCCACCTGTGCTCAAAGGAACTGAGATTATTCATGCTAGAAACTTCCGTGTGCAGCCACAAGCTACTATGGGCTCTAGCATAGTTGAGTAAGTTACGTGAAGCTCTTGAAGAGGTAGATCAGCAGGTAGTGGGTTTTGTAGGTTTGGTATGGTCTACCCGGAGTAGAGAGTTAATGTTTCTGAAGGACTGTGTCTCGGTCATCCGTTTCTCAAACACCATGTAGTGCAAGAAATCAACGGAGGCGATCGAGTCTTGTGGGGAAAAGTGCGCAAACCACTGCAGAGTGTACAATCTAATCATGGTTAGCCGTGTCCCCGGTTATGGACAATTCTGAGTATCTAGTACTTGAGTATTCACATGTATCTCATCACTCTTAATTAATATTGTTGGGTTGTTAACTACTTTAATTGGGATTGAGTTGGGGTTATACCTTCTCAGTGATGTTTCAACCACCATGATAGTTAAATTAAAATTTATTCCTTTGTTGTAGGAAAAAATTGGCTTTTCGCAAAACCATAACCTTAGAGCTTTCCACCAGTCAAATATTGCATGTAGTGATAGCATTATTCTATTCCTGCTCTACTGTGTTATATCGCTAGCATATTCCATGTGTTGACCCGTTCTCGGGCTGCAACGTATTATGTTACAGACTTTTCAGACGAGGAGCAAGGTTCGATAGGTCATTGCCGTGCAGCTCAGCCATGTCGTTGGAGTTGATGGACTCACTTTATCTTCCAAGCCTTCCGCTGTTATCGCATTAGATGGCCTTAAGCCATATTATTGTAATAAGTTCTCTTTTGAGACATTCGATGTAAAAAGTATGTGATTGCTACTCTGTTATAAATCCTTGAGTACTGTGTGTGTCAGCATTACCGATCCAGCGATGACACTGAAACACATATGCTTGACCATCTGAGGTCGGGTCGCTACAAGATGGTATCAGAGCACACGCTGAGTGTAGGACACGACCACTAAGATAAACCATAGGTCACTCCTCTCTACTCATTTCTGACTCCTCTCCATTTTTCCACTCTTTAGGATGACGGAGATGAAGAACAAGTTTGCACAACCGGATGAAGACACACCTTTTGGACGCCACTTGAAGGAAGTCACTAGGTACTTGAACATTGGAATACCAAGCTTCACCGGGACGTACAACGCCACTTTACCAGAACAGGAGCGCTGGATGATTCAAGTTCAAGTTCCAGGAAGGACGTTCTCACCAACTTCTAAACCCATAGAATTTTCTTTCGAAGCACCTACCTGGAGACTAGACAAGAGCATGGTAGCTCATATTACCATGGGACGTATTGGAGAAGTCTACAACCGGAGCTTAAAGACACCATCTATCAAATATGTGGGCGCCGAGATGAGCAATGGGAAGTAATAAGCACCAAGAAGGATAGATCCATTGCAGCTTACATCCAGGAGCTAAACCAGCACATTCGACGTCAGGAGAACCAGGTGTGCGCAGATATGATGGAGATGAAGAAGGTGAAGACCAGGATCATCGAGCTGGAGGAAGAACTCAATTTTACGCGCGACGGATATGAGGAGGAAATCAAGACACTACTGGAGAAGAACGACGACCTAGTTAAGAAGATCGGAGTATTCATGGGAGGATCTGCACCGGAAGAAGAGGAGGAAGATCCCACTTGCCCGGACAACTACATAATCATCGACGACACCGATTCCAACCCAAGTGATGATGACTACGAAGATGAAGCTGGAGAAGACATCATGGAGTCTTCCACCGATAAAAATTTCTAGATGACCACCATATATTAGTGGTATTCCCCCATGTAACTAGTAGTAGTTGAGCACTTTCGCAATAGTCCGAGACCGTTTGTATGCCCTTGCTTGATTGATTGAGTGAAATGATTGTGTTTGCCTCATATGCATATGGGTAGTGTTTTCTCATTAGACCATTTTTCTCTATTCTAATCTCTTCCATCTAAACCCTCAGATGCCTCCGACACGTGACACCGGTTTTGTTTTCCCACCGGAGCTCACCCAGTTGATCCAGCAGCGAAATGCCTTGATGCAATTGCTAGTTCAGAACCAGGGCAACAACAACCACAACAACCCGCCGCCAGTGGACAATTTAGCCCGTTTTCTGAGGTTACACCCGCCGGTGTTCTCCAGTAGCACTGAGCCAATAGTTGATGATGATTGGCTACACCGTATTGGAGGGAGTTAACCACTGCAGGATGCACGGATGCTGAGAAGGTGCGCTTTGCCGCACATCAATTGGATGGACCAGCAGCCGCATGGTGGGAGAATTACACGGCTACTCTTCCTATAGCCAATGTCACTTGGGACCAGTTTCAGCAAGCTTTTCGCACGGCTCATGTTTCAACTGGAGCCATGCAGATGAAGAAGCGCGAGTTTCGCAACTTACGCCAGGGGAACCATACTGTGGCTCAGTACGTGGATGATTTTAGTAAGTTATCACGCTATGCCCCTGATGATGTGGCCACAGATGCCGTGAAGCAGGAGAAGTTTATGGAAGGGCTGAACGATGAGATGAGCATGCAGTTGATGGTGGAAACTTTCAACAACTACTAGGAGTTGGTAGACAAGGCCCTTATGATTGAAGGAAAGCAGCAGCAACTTGAGAGCCGTAAGAGGAAGTATGGACAAGGGAAGTACAACTCAGGAGCTCACCAGAAGCCTCGCTTAACCCCGAATTCAGGAGGACTTGTTCATAACCATGGAGGTCACAACCATACTGGAGGAGGATGGCATAACCACAATGGTGCGAAGAATGGGAATGGGAACGGAGTTAATAACAATCAGAACCGCTCCAACCCATATACACCCGCCAAAAGGGACTTAAGCCAAGTTATTTGCTTTAAGTGCGGGAAGACAGGGCAATATGCCAATGACTGCCCTGAAGGAAGGAATGGAAACAGAAATGGGAGTGCTTGGAAGAAGCCCAATCCATTCAACAAAGGACAAGTGAACCACGTTAATGTGGAGGAAGTTGAAGAGCAGCCGGACGCGGTAATAGGTAAGTTTTTGGTTAAGTCATTTACCGCTGTTGTTCTTTTTGATACTGGTGCATCACATTCATACATATCAAGGGGATTTGTGGATAAGTTTAAGTTACCAACCCAAACCCTTAGGAACCCTCTTTTAGTGAGCTCGCCTGGAGCAGAGTACATGGCTAGCCGATGGTGCAACCAGATACCCCTAACCATTGGCACGCATGTTTTTCCGTCTGACATAATGATCTTGGAGTCGCAAGGATTGGATGTGATATTAGGTATGGACTGGATGTCAAAGTATGGAGGAAGCATTGACTGTGCTAGCAAATCAATTTATCTTACCACCCCGGAGGGAAAAAGGATTAAGTATGTATCTAGGCATGTGCCTAGGAGGAGCCAAGTGAATTCCCTCACGGGAGTTGTACAGGAGGAAGTGCCAGTAGTAAAGGATTTTCCGGATGTTTTCCCGGAGGAGTTACCAGGCATGCCACCGGATCGAGACATCGAGTTCCTGATAGAGCTATTGCCAGGTACAGGGCCAATATCCAGGAGACCCTATCGGATGCCCACGAATGATCTGGAGGAAATTAAGAAGCAGATCAAGGAGTTATTGGAGAAAGGTTATATTCGAATAAGTTCATCACCTTGGGGAGCACCAGTACTTTTGGTCGAAAATAAGGATAAATCCCTGAGGATGGTCATTGATTATCGAGCCTTGAATGAAGTGACGATAAAGAACAAGTATCCATTACCGATGATCAATGACCTGTTTGATCAGTTGCAAGGAGCTAAGGTGTTTTCGAAGATTGATCTTCGATCGGGATACCATCAGTTGAAGATCCGAGAGAAGGATATCCCAAAGACAGCTTTTACCACGCGGTATGGATTATATGAGTATACGGTCATGTCGTTTGGACTGACTAACGCCCCTGCCTATTTCATGAGTATGATGAACAAGGTGTTCATGGAGTATTTGGACAAGTTTGTTGTGGTGTTCATTGATGATATTATTTTATACTCGAAGAACGAACAGGAGCACAGGGAGCATTTGCGTTTGGTTCTCGAGAAACTCAGGGAACACCAGTAATATGCCAAGTTTAGCAAGTGCGAGTTTTGGTTGAAGGAAGTTGGATTTCTTGGGCATGTTATATCAGGAGAAGGTATAGCAGTGGACCCCAGCAAGGTTCAGTCATTCACTGAATGGTTGGCACCCACTTTCAGTTGGCGAGATCCGCAGTTTCCTTGGACTCGCAGGATATTATCGGAGATTTATTGAGAAATTTTCCAAGATTGCTAAGCCAATGACTGAATTGCTGAAGAAGGATACTAAGTTTAAATGGACAGATGATTGCGAGGCATGTTTTCAGGAGTTGAATAAATGTTTGACTACAACCCCAGAGCTAACATTGCCAGATATACATAAGGAGTTCCAAGTTTATTGCGACGCCTCTCGCTTGGGACTTGGATGTGTGCTTATGCAGGACAGGAAAGTTGTTTTGTATGCCTCACGACAACTGAAGCCTCATGAGTTGAACTATGCCACACATGATTTGGAGCTAGCAGCCGTAGTGCACGCATTGAAGACTTGGAGACATTACCTTATTGGGAACCGTTGTGATGTGTACACGGATCATAACAGTTTGAAGTACATTTTCACACAGAAGGAGTTGAAACTTAGACAAAGGAGATGGCTGGAGCTTACAAAGGATTACGATATGGAACTGCACTATCATCCAGGAAAGGCCAATGTCGTAGCAGACGCTTTGAGCCGGAAGAGTTATGCTAATATCCTTGAAAGTAAAGGATTGCCGAAGGAGTTAGCTGAGGATATCATGGAACTTCGGTTGGAGATTGTTCCAAGAGGTTTCATTGCGACAATGGAGGTTCAGTCTACATTGTTGGACAAGATTCGAGAAGCTCAGAAGGAAGACAAAGAGATTGCTAAGATAAAGGAGAAGATGAGCAAAGGAAAACCTAAAGGTTTTCGCGAGGATGAGCACGATACCTTATGGATTGAGGACCGAGTTTATGTGCCTAATAACTCAGAGATCTGGAAGTTAATACTTCAGGAGGCCCATGACTCACCATACTCGATACACCCTGGAAACACCAAGATGTATTTGGATTTGAAAGAACATTTCTGGTAGACTAGTATGAAGAAGGATATTGCCGAGTATGTAGCTGTATGTGACGTATGTCAGAGAGTGAAGGCAGAGCATCAAAAGCCAGCAGGACTGTTACAGCCTATGCCGATACCCGAATGGAAGTGGGATAAGCTTGGCATGGACTTTATCACCGGATTGCCCCGAACCAAAGCAGGATATGACTCAATATGGGTAGTAGTGGATCGTTTGACCAAAGTAGCTCACTTTATCCCAGTCAAAACAACCTACACAAGTGCAAAGTTGGCCAAGATATATATGTCCAGGATCGTATGTTTGCATGGAGTTCCGAGGACCATCGTATCCGACAAAGGAACACAGTTTACTTCAAAGTTCTGGCATCAGCTACACCAGACCTTGGGTACCAGATTGGAGTTCAGTAAAGCATTCCACCTGCAGACGGATGGACAGACAGAGAGAGTCAATCAGATTCTGGAGGACATGTTGAGAGCCTGTGCGCTAGATTATGGATCTAGTTGGGATGACAATTTGCCTTACGCAGAGTTCTCATACAACAATAGCTACCGTGCCGGTTTGAAGATGGCACCATTCAAGCTCAGATGGGCGCAGATGTAGAACACCTCTGATGTGGGATGACGTAGGAGACCGTCAGTTGTTTGGACCAGATTTGATCAAAGAGTCGGAGGAGAAGGTTAAACTGATCCTAGACAGAATAAAGGTTGCTCAGTCCAGGCAGAAGAGTTATGCAGATTCAAAACACTAGGAGGTAACCTATGAAATTGGAGACAGAGCCTATCTGCGAGTATCACCCTTGCGAGGAGTGAAACGTTTTGGAGTTAAAGGAAAGTTGGCACCAAGATTTGTAGGACCGTACCGTGTTTTGGAACGGATGGGAGAAGTTGCCTACAAGCTGGAGTTGCCTGAAGGATTGTCAGGAGTTCACGATGTGTTCCACGTATCATAGTTGAAGAAGTGTCATGCTGAGATGGCTGATATACCGCTAAGAGATATAGTGCCCCTAGAGGCGGTACAATTGGACAGTAATTTGACTTATGAGGAGAAGCCAGTAAAGATTCTTGATTTTGACAGCCGAGTCACTCGCAGCAAGGTTATCAAGTTTTGCAAAGTTCAGTGGAGCCACCATACCGAGGAGGAAGCTACCTGGGAACGAGAAGATGATATTCACAAGGACCACCCACACCTATTTTCTAGCCAACCCGAATCTCGAGGACGAGATTCATCTTAAGGGGGGTAGGTTTGTAACATCCCAAATTTTCAATTTGGAATGTTATACATAGGTCATCCATGCATATCATATTTTATTGCATCTTCGTTCCGCAATCCTCGAAATCCTAAGAAACTCAAGGACCCTCGGAGAGAGTTGGGGATTTTCTGATTTTCATATTTGAATCTTATTAAATATTGGAAAACGAGGAATTTTTATTTTAGTTATTTTTCTCTCTGGAAAAATATTTCATACTAAAAATAAATGAGGGGAGATAATATGACTTCTCCAAAACAATTGAAATATTGGAGGAAAAATGTTAAAATCATTATTTGGATTTTATTTGAGTTTATTTGAATTTTATTCGCATTAGAAAAAATGCACGTTTTTAAATTTGCATTTTAGGGGCCAAGAAAATGTTCATCTCGTTCTAAATATTTCATTTAGACGGTGAAAATTTATTTTGGTATTTTTAGGTTTTTATTTTATTTTATAGGAGTTTTTCTATCGGTGGAACTCTCTAAAAAAAATCACATGCCAAGACCCGACCGGGTCAAGCTCAGCCAGCCAGCCGGCCCAAGCCGCCGCCCGCCGCCTTCCTCCCAACCGCCGCCGCCAGAGTCCTGCTCGGACTCCGCCGCCCGCCAGCCCCTTCCCAAGGCACCGGACCCCCTCCTTTAAATACCACCGCCACCCCTAGCCATTACCACCGCCACCGCCTCCGCCGCCGGCCGAACCCAAGCCCAAGCCGCCGCCTCAAGTCGCCGCTGCCGCCTCTAGCCGCCGCCGCCGCCTCCCGCCGCCACCCCGTCGTCAAGCCGAGCCCGCCCGGAGCCGCGATGTAGCCGCCCCGCCGCTCGGTTTTTCGAAGAAAACCGTTTCGGTTTTTTTTTAAAACCCTAGGTTTATTTTATTTTATTTTTTCTAGATCGGTTTATTTTTTTCGGTTTATTTCTTTAGCGAGCGTTCGCTCGTTAGTTCGTTTTAACGAACGTGTTCTTCATTTAGGTTCAGATAACGAACGTTCATTCGTTAATCTGCTCGTCGCTTTTGTTTTTATCGGATTTATTCCGTGATTTTTCTGATCGTGATTTCTGATCCGATGTTCGAACTAGTTTAACTTTTCGCTCGTTTATCGAAAATAGGCGATTCAAGCGCCTAGAGTTTTGTCTCGAAACCCTCTTTCCAAATAACCAACTCAAACAATTTTTTGCCTCTGTAAAATTTGACCCTAGTTCAGATTAATAAACATATTGTAACACCCCGGAAGTAACTTTCCATAATTGTAACTCCAACTCTTGCCATTTTCGGCATTGTGATATGATATTCCCTCCGTGGTTGGGTTTTCTTCATTTTGCATTTTGTCCATGTCATGCATTTTATATCATGTCATCATGTGCATCGCATTTGCATACGTGTTCGTCTCATGATTCCGAGCAGTTTTCCCGTTGTCCGTTTTGCAATCCGGCACTCCTATCTCCCCCGGCGGCCCCTTTTACGTTTTTCCGTGTGCGGGTACTAAACCTTCTCGGAATGGACCGAGGTTTGTCAAGTGGCCTTGGTATACTACCCGTAGACCACCGGTCAAGTTTCGGGTCATTTGGAGCTCGTTTGGTACTCCAACGGTTAACCGCACTCTCGCAAAGGCCTCTTTTAAGTTGCAGCCCAACACCCCTTCAAAACAGCCCAATTACCCATCTAAGTCACTTCCATGCTCTCCGTCGTTCGATCACGATCGTGTGGGCGAAAACTACACCTCATTTGGACTCTCCTAGCTCCCTCTATGCCTATTTAAGCAAACCCCTCCAAATCCGGATCATCCTCCCGAAACCCTAGGCGAATCCCTCCGCCGCCGCCCGGACGTGTCCGGCCCGGGCGGACAACGTCCGCCCGCCAAGCAGCCTCTCACACAGCCAGCGCCACGTGGGCTCCGCGCCCCACATCGCCGCCGACCCAGCAGGCCCGCGAGGTCCGTTCGGGGCCCTCCCGCCCGGCCCGCAGCAGCCATGGCAGCGCCCCGCCTCCGCGCCTCCGCCCGCTTGGGCCCGTGCCCTCTGCCGCCACGGCCGCCCGTCGCCGGCGACGCGCGCCCCGCCCGCCTCTCGCCGTCACCTCCCTCCGGCCGGCGCCTCGCCCCGGCTTCTCCCTCTCCGGCGAGCCGCCCGCCGCCGCCATCCTCGATCCGATCGGATCCGGATCGGGACCTAGCTCCCATTGACTTCTCCCCCCCTCTAAATTCTCCTAAGTTTTTTAATCCTATGATATTTTGTGGCATTTTCAACGCATCGTAACTTAGCATATGTAGCTCCATTTTGCACGTATAATATATCAAAATGTTCGCCTCGAAGAGTAGATCATTTCATCTCATTGCATCATTTTCATTTGAGCTCATCTTGATGGCCGAAATGCTGTTGGAAGAAGGCTATGTGATGTTAGTTTCTGTTTCTTAACAGAACATGCACTTTTGTTATTTTTTCCACGATTGATGTGTGCACCCTATGAATTTGAGTCCTACATGTGTTTTGTAATATGCCATGCTATATTTCCAGGGGTGTATGCCATGTATTTTTGTGATGTATGTGGTGACTAGCACAAGCATGCAAAGTAGGTGTCCTGATGTTGCTGTTTTCAGCCCTGTTTTGCTGAGATTTTGATGCCATGTTAACTTGATGCTACCGAGAGATCCATGCATATTTTTAGATACTTCAGTAAGGATGTTTTGTTCTACATGTCTTGCTCTATCCATCCGTGCCCTTGTTTGCAATTATGGAGTGCCATAGCTTGAGTCAATCGAGCTCTACTTTTGCTATCAAATGTTTCCTGGCAGATTGCTTACAGGTTATTCAATTTTGCCAAGGTTGTTGTGGTTGACCCGTGTACGCTATGATATTGTTCTTGCCATGTATATCTTCTATGCCATGTCTTCTTGATGTATGTATGCTTAGTTTATCATATAAGGCTCTGTAGTGAGTGCATTGAGCTTGTTAACATGCCTACTTGTTATCAGTTTTTGACATGCCATGTTGCTGAATCTGTTAACGAAACTTGCGATATTGACATGGGTGTTACTATATTTTCTGATCCTTTTTGGCTTATGGCCAGTAAGGGACTTTTGTTCTAAGATTTGAGTAGATTCATTCCATGCCTTGTTTTGCTATTATAAGTTCGTGTAGCATGTAGTTTTGTTGCTCTGAACATTGCTACCTGATGCTGTTTTTGACATGTCCAGCCTGATATTTTGTGCACTTTTGCCATGCGTGTTTGAACCTGTTATGATGTGAACTAGCCGTAGCTCAGTGCTCATCTTTTGTTAAGCATCTTGTGTATATCACTGCCATACACTTTGTTGATACGTTTGGGTGCAGTAGCTTAATTTCTTGTTGCTTGCTAAGTGGCATCATGCTGTTAATGGCAGATTTGTGCCATTCTTGTTTTGCTTGTCATTTGCAAACCGTGCATCCGATTCGGTGATCTTTATATCGATTTCAACGAAATCATCTCATCTTTCAGTGGCATACTTGGTTTGCCAAGTTGATGCCTGGTTCATCATTTTCCTTCGGAGCGCTGCGATACGCATTGCATATCGCATCTCGCATATCATGTCATGTTTTGCATCATGTTGCTTGTGCATTGCACCGTGATTTATTGTGGTTCCTTTGTTTGTGTTGTTGCTTTGGGTAGAGCCGGAGGCGAGTGCGTGAGCGAGGAACCTGTTGAGAACGCTTACGAGGATCAAGCTTTCGACAACTCTGAGAACATTGCAGGCAAGATGACCATACCCTCGAAATCACTTCTATCTTTGCTATGCTAGTTGCTCGCTCTTTTGCTATGCCTATGCTACGATGCCTACCACTTGCTATATCATGCCACCCATATTGCCATGTCAGCCCTTAACCATCCTTTTCCTAGCAAACCGTTGATTGGCTATGTTACCGCTTTGCTCAGCCCCTCTTATAGCGTTGCTAGTTGCAGGTGAAGCTGAAGGTTGTTCCTTGTTGGAACATGGAGATGTTGTTCCTTGTTGGAACATGTTTACTTGTTGGGGATATCACAATATATATCTGCTATAATTAATGCATCTATATACTTGGTAAAGGGTGGAAGGCTCGGCCTTATGCCTAGTGTTTTGTTCCACTCTTGCCTCCCTAGTTTCCGTCATACCGGTGTTATGTTCCTTGATTTCGCGTTCCTTACATGGTTGGGTGATTTATGGGACCCCTTGACAGTTCGCTTTGAATAAGACTCGTCAAGAAGGCCCAACATTGGTTTTACCATTTGCCACCTAAGCCTTTTTCCCCGGGTTTTCGCGAGCCCGAGGGTCATCTTTATTTTACCCCGGACGGTGCTCCTTGAGTGCTGGCCCGAACCGAAACCGCTCAAGGGGCCACCACGGGATACTCGAGGCTTGGTTTTACTCAGAGCCTGTCTCATCCGGATGTGCCACGAGAACGAGATATGTGCAGCTCCTATCGGGATTTGTCGGCACAATCGGGTGGCTTTGCTGGTCTTGTTTTATTGCTGTCGAAATGTCTTGTAGTCCGGGATTCGAGATTGATCGGGTCTTCCCGGTAGAAGGAATATCCTTCGTTGACCGTGAGAGCTTATAATGGGCTAAGTTGGGACACCCTGCAGGTAATATCTTTGAAAGCCGTGTCCGCGGTTATGAGGCAGATGGGAATTTGTTAATGTCGGTTGTAGAAAACCGAAGTTGACCTCAATTAAAATACACATCAACGCGTGTGTAACGTGATGGTCTCTTCTCGGGAGTCCGGAAGTGAACACGGTGTTGGAGTTATGTCGGCGTAAGTAGTTCAGGATCACTTCTTGATCGCTACTAGCTTCACGACCGTGCTTTGCTCCTCTTCTCGCTCTCTTTTGCGAAGTAGCCACCATATATGCTAGTCGCTTGCTGCAGCTCCACCTTACAACTCTGTCCTTCCTATAAGCTTAAATAGTCTTGATCTCGCGGGTGTGAGATTGCTGAGTCCCCGTGACTCACAGATTCTACCAAAACAGTTGCAGGTGCCGACGATGCCAGTGCAGGTGACGCAACCGAGCTCAAGTGGGAGTTCGACGAGGAACGTGGTCGTTACTATGTGTCTTTTCCTTATGATCAGTAGTGGTGCCCAGTTGGGACGATCGGGGATCTGTGTAGCATTTGGGGTATCTTCTTTATTTTGGTTCCGTAGTCGGACCTTGAGTGTACTCTAAATGATGGATGTTTATTTATGTATTGTGTGAAGTGGCGACTGTAAGCCAACTATGTATCTTTTTCCCTTATGTATTACATGGGTTGTGTGAAGATTACCTCACTTGCGACATTGCTTTCAATGCGGTTATGCCTCTAAGTCGTGCCTCGACACGTGGGAGATATAGCCGCATCGAGGGCGTTACAAGTTGGTAATCAGAGCCTTCCCCGACTTAGGAGCCCCCTACTTGATTGTTTGCTGGCATTGTTGAGTCTAGAATGGAAAATGTTTTGAGTCTTAGGATTATATATATCGGAGAGTAGGATTCTTTTTACTCCCCAGTCCCTTCGTCGCTCTGGTGAGGTATCCTGACGTAGAGTTTTGACTCTTCTCTCCTCAAATTTCACTAAAAAAAAATTTTAGGATCACGCGTGTATCTTGGGATCGTTCCGATGGTTTTGTGACGAGAACATTGTTCTTGGTGCCTCCTGACATTTAGGGGTTGTGGCAGTGTCCCGGGGAGTTGAGCTCCGAGGTGTTGTCGTCACAATTTTATCGTTGCAGTTCGGAATACCTGAGGTTTGCCGACATCGAAATCTCTTTTGTGCAGTTGTTGGTGAGATAACCCGATAACCCAAAGTACTTGGGCGAGCTCGGGAGTATTGCCATGACTTGTATAACGGATGTTTTTCGAAGGTCGAGGTACACGATTTCCGAGGATTTCTTGGTTATGTGTTGACGGATGGATACAAATGGATCTAGGTATTGTTAGTTTGGGTGATATATTTTGTGTCCCTGTATCCCCAACACCAGATTGCATAACCAGAAAGTTTGGGAGTTTATAGGTGGGAATTCTAGTAGCTTACGGGATATCTTTCCGACGGATGTATGATTTCAGATTGGGGTTCAACGTCTAGTGGTCCGCCCATTCAAGGTCGATTCTGATGGTCGCGAGGCGTCTTAAAGAATCCTTGGCTATGCTGATTCGGGGCGTCTTGTTTGTCATTCGTGGCGTCCGCTATCGTCGTGTCCGTGTGGGACCCACCACGAACACTTTGGGCGAAATCTCTATCATGTGTTTGTTCGGCTCATTCTAGAACCCAATCTTTTGTTTTCAGTTGTGATATTCGATTTGTTTCTAAGACAGATGTTGTTTCCATATCTTTATCTAAGTGGCTTCTCACCTTAATGGACGTGTGATGATTAACTTTGGAATTCATTCGTTCATTCTTGTTCGAATGTTTATTGTCAAGACTATATGTTGCAATTTCTATCCGTTGATTTCAACTTGACTATTTGTCTATCAAGTGCTAACGGATCTCACCCTCTTCAGGATGGCTCCGCCAACACGTCTGAATCCGGATCGCAATGATGGGGATCAGTCGAACCCTCCACCTCCACCTCCACCTCCGCCTCCGGAGGCCTGGCAAGCTATCATGGCAGCCACCAATGCCAATGCTCAGATGATTTTGCAGCTCTTGCAAGAACGTACTCAAGGGCAAGGCAGTCAAGGAAATCAAGGTCAAGGCAACAACCAGCCGCACTTTGCTACTCTCAGTCAGTTCCTCGCTAATCAGCCGAAGTCTTTCAGTTTCTGTGTCGAGGCCACAGACGCTGATGATTGGCTTGTGGACATCTGCAAGCATTTTGATTGTAGCAATGTCATACCTGAGGACTTTGTCAAGTTTGCATCGTTTCAACTCAAGGATCAAGCTGCTGAGTGGTACCAGCAATACAAAGATTCGAGAGGAGGTCGTGCCATTACAGGATGAGTTCCACGAGATTTTTGAGCTCACCACATTCAAAAAGTGTTGTTGAGAGCAAGCGTGAGGAGTTCCGCAATCTCAAGCAAGGCAACATGTCTGTCTATCAATACAATATCCAGTTCGAAACTCACTCGTTTTGCTAAGCAAGGCGTGCTGATGAAAAGAGTATGATCTATCAATTCAGAGGTGGTGCGAGAGAAGATCTGCAATTAGCTCTTGTGCTTTTGAGCGAGAAAAGTATGATGAATTCTACAACATGGCACTCAAGCAAGAAGCTGCCCAGCTCAAATGTGAGGCTTCTAAGAAGAGAATCGGGGATGCAGTTCAGTCTTCTTCTTCCTCTCAAGTGGCAGCTAAGCAGCAGAAGTTCTACCTTCCTCCTCCTCCGTTCCGTCGGCCTTATCGCCAGAAGAACTCAGGTGGCCGTGGATCTTCCCACCCACCCAACCCAAAGCTATCGAGAACAAGTCTAATTCTCAAGCTCCAAGGTCAAGTGCTCCTTACCACCGTCCGCTCTCGAGGTGACTTGCAACAAGTTTCAGCAGAAAGGTCACTATCTAACAAGTGCTTCAACCAGAGGCGTCTTCCGCCTCCTCCTCCTGTGAAATCTTCCAGCAATGCAGTGGTCAAGCATAATCCCAAGTTTGCAAAGGTGAACATGATGAATGCAGCGCAGGCAGAGGATTCTTCAGATGTGATAATGGGTAATCTTCTTGTTAATGATATTCCTGCAAAAGTTCTCTTTGACACTGGTGCATCGCTTAGTTTCATCTCTAAACCATTTGCATCTAAGCATGAGTTGTCTTTCCAAGTTTTGCCTAGACCATTGGCAGTTGTCTCTCGGGTAAATGCATGAGCATAAGCTACATGGTTCGGATGTTTCTATCAAGATGGGCGATTATAGATTTCTGTCTAAACCAATTGTTCTCGGTGACTCGGATATTGATCTTATTCTCGGATGGATGGCTTTATCGGCACAAAGCTCAGCTTGATTGTGCTGCTGTGAAATTCAATTGACTCACTCTTCTAATGATGTGATCATCTATGCGCTTCGTGATGAAACCATTGGTTGTTTTCTCTCAATGAGAAGGGCAAATTGGATGCTATCTCTCGATTCGATCGTTTGTGAGTACCAAGATGTCTTTCGGAAGAGCTTCCGGTATGCCTCCTCATCGGCCGATTGAGTTCGTTATCGATCTTGAGCACGGCATCAACCCGTTGCAAGCGTCCATACAAGCTTGGACCTGATGAGCTGAAGGAATTGAAGAAGCAGCTCGATGAACAAGAGCGTCTGGTTTGATCAAACCGAGTTCATCTCCTTGGGGTTGTGGTGTTCTTTTGTCCGAAGAAGGATGGCACGAACCGACTTTCGTCGATTACATCGTCCATTGAATAAGAAGACAATCAAGAACAAGTATCCACTTCCCAACATCAATGAGCTTTTCGAGCAACTCAAAGGTGCTAAAGTGTTCTCCAAGCTTGACCTTCAGATGGGTTATCATCAGATTCGCATTCGTGAACAAGATATTCCCAAGACAGCATTCGAACAAGCTTTGGTTCTTATGAATATCTTGTCATGTCTTTCGCCTTGTCAATGCTCCTCCAACTTTCTCTCGGATGATGAACTTCATCTTCAACCCTACACCAATGAATTCGTCTTGGTCTATCTTGATGATATTTTGGTCTTCTCCAAGAATAAGAAGGATCATGCCAAACATTTGCGATTGGTGCTAGACAAACTCGAGAGTATCAATTCTATGCTAAGTTCTCCAAATGTGAATTTTGGCTTGATGAAGTGCTTTATCTTGGTCATATCATCTCCGCCAAGGGCATCGCTGTTAATCCAGAAGGTGTCCGCAATTGTGAATTGGGAACCTCCTCGTATGTCAAGCAGCTCCATGATTTTCTTGGTCTTGCAAGCTATTGCGAAGATTCGTTGAGAATTTCTCCAAGATTGCAAAGCCTCTTTCCAACCTCCTCCGAGAAGCATGTGAAGTATGTCCGGTCTCCCGAGTGTGATGTTGCTTTCAATACTCTCAAAGAGAAACTCGTCACAGCTCTGTTACGACTCTGATGAATCCAAGCCATTGAAGTTTTCTGTGATGCTTCTCTTCAAGGTCTCGATCTTTGTGTTAATGCAAGAGAAGAGAGTTGTGGCTTATACCTCTCGCCAGTTGAAGCCCAACGAAAAGAACTACCCCACTCACGATCTTGAGTTGGCGGCAGTTGTCCATGCATTAATAACGTGGAGACATCTCTTGTTGGGAAGGAAAGTGGACATTTTCACCGATCACAAGAGTCTCAAGTACATCTTCACTCAGCCCAACCTCAACCTCAGGCAGACTCGATGGGTTGAAATGATTCAAAAGTACAACCCAAGTATTGAATATACTCCGGGCAAGGCCAATGTCATTGCAGATGCTTTGAGCAGGAAGGCTTACTGCAACAGTCTAATCCTCAAGCCCTTCCAACGGAACTCTGTGAAGCTTTCCATAGCTGAATCTTCAAGTTGTTCCTCAAGGCTTTCTTGCCAACCTCATAGTCTCTCCTACTTTGGAAGATCAGATTCGTGAGGCTCAACTTCGGATACCATGGTGAAAAAGGTGAAGCGTGGTATCGACAAGGGCATTTCAAGTACAAGTGCTTCCACATTGATGACAAAGATACTCTTTTCTTTGAGGACCGGATTGTGGTTCCTAAGGGTGATCTGAGAAAAGTCATTATGAACGAGGCTCACAATTCGCTTCTATCCATTCATCCTGGAAGTACGAAGATGTACCATGACCTCAAGCAGTCATATTGGTGGACTCGAATGAAGCGAGAAATTGCTCAATTCGTGAATGAATGTGATGTCTGCAGAAGAGTGAAAGCAGAACACCAACGACCAGCAGGTCTCCTCCAACCTCTTGCTATTCCGGAATGGAAGTTTGATCATATTGAAATGGACTTCCTGACTGGCTTTCCTAAGTCCAAGCGTGGAAATGATGCTATCTTCGTTGTCATTGACAAGCTTACTAAAGTGGCTCATTTTCTTCCTATCAAAGAATCCATCACAGCAGCTCAGTTGGCAGAGCTATACACCTCCAGGATTGTCTCCTTGCACGGCATTCCACAAGTGATCTCTTCAGACCGTGGCAGCATCTTTACCTCCAAGTTTTGGGATTCTTTTCAGAAGGCCATGGGCACCAACATTCGTTTCAGCACAGCTTTCCATCCTCAAACAAGTGGCCAAGTTGAGCAAGTAAATCAAATCCTTGAAGATATGCTTAGGGCTTGTGTCAGTTCTTTCGGTATGAAGTGGGAAGATTGTCTTCCATATGCCGAGTTCTCCTACAACAACAGCTTCCAAGCGAGTTCGGGCAAGGCCCCATTCGAAATTCTCTATGGCAGAAAGTGCCGTACTCCTCTCAATTGGTGCGAGACAGTGAGCGCCAACTTCTTGGCAATGACTTGATCACGAAGCGGAAGAAATGTGCAAAGTCATTCGTGAGAATCTCAAAGCCGCGCAATCGCGCCAGAAGAGCTATTATGATGATAAGCACCGTGATGTGGCTTTTGAAATCGGAGACCATGTCTACCTCCTCGTCTCTCCAATGAAAGGCACTCGTCATTTCGGTATCAAAGGGAAGCTTGCCCCTAGATACGTGGGTCCTTTCAAGATCATTGGGAAAAGAGGCGATCTCGCCTATCAACTTGAGCTTCCGTCCAACTTCGCAAATGTGCATGATGTGTTTCACGTGTCACAGCTTCGCAAGTGCTTCAAGACTCCTGAACGCACTATCAACTTCGAAGAGATTGACCTTCAAGAAGATCTCTCTTATCATGAGCACCCCGTTGCTATTATTGAAGAAACCGAGCGCAAGACTCACAACAAGTCAATCAAATTCCTGAAAGTGAAGTGGTCACACCATTCCAACCGTGAAGCCACCTGGGAGCGCGAGGATCACCTCCGTTCCGAATATCCGGAATTCTTTCAGTCCTAGATCTCGGGACGAGATCCTCTTGTAGTGGTGGAGTGTTGTAACACCCCGGAAGTAACTTTCCATAATTGTAACTCCAACTCTTGCCATTTTCGGCATTGTGATATGATGTTCCCTCCGTGGTTGGGTTTTCTTCATTTTGCATTTTGTCCATGTCATGCATTTTATATCATGTCATCATGTGCATCGCATTTGCATACGTGTTAGCCTCATGATTTCGAGCATTTTTCCGTTGTCCGTTTTGCAATCCGGCACTCCTATCTCCCCGGCGCCCCTTTTACGTTTTTCCGTGTGCGGGTACTAAACCTTCTCGGAATGGACCGAGGTTTGTCAAGTGGCCTTGGTATACCACCGTGACCACCGGTCAAATTTCGTCATTTGGAGCCCGTTTGGTACTCAACGGTTAACCGCACTCTCGCAAAGGCCTCTTTTAAGTTGCAGCCCAACACCCTTCAAAACAGCCCAATTACCCATCTAAGTCACTTCCATGCTCTCCGTCGTTCGATCACGATCGTGGGCGAAAACTACACCTCATTTGGACTCTCCTAGCTCCCTCTATGCCTATTTAAGCAAACCCCTCCAAATCCGGATCATCCTCCCGAAACCCTAGGCGAATCCCTCCGCCGCGCGGGGCGTATGCAGGCGGGCGGACAACGTCCGCCCGCCAGCCTCTCCTGGCCGCCACGTGGGCTCCAGCGCCCACGCCGCCGACCGACCCAGCGGGCCCGCGAGGCCGTGCGGGGAGCCCTCCGGGCCGCCAGCCAGCGCCATGGCCAAGCCCGCCCTCGCGCCTCCACCGCTCGGGCATGGCGCCACCTCGCCGCCGCCCTTGAGCCTGCTGCC
This sequence comes from Aegilops longissima, assembly GCA_021605205.1. Lineage (NCBI taxonomy): Eukaryota > Viridiplantae > Streptophyta > Magnoliopsida > Poales > Poaceae > Aegilops > Aegilops longissima. The sequence goes on along the minus strand of CM038680.1, from coordinate 510,300,289 downwards.
CCCGGCCGCCATGCCGCCGCCTCCTCCGTCACCTCCCTCGGCGGCGCCCGCCCGGCTTCTCCCTCTCCGGCGAGCCGTCCGCCGCCGCCGTCCTCGATCCGATCAGATCCGGATCGGGACCTAGCTCCGTTGACTTCTCCCCCCTCTAAATTCTCCTAAGTTTTTAATCCTATGATATTTTGTGGCATTTTCAACGCATCGTAACTTTGCATATGTAGCTCCATTTTGCGCGTATAATATATCAACATGTTCGCCTCGAAGAGTATATCATTTCATCTCATTGCATCATTTTCATTTGAGCTCATATTGATGCCCGAAATGCTGTTGGAAGAAGGCTATGTGATGGTAGTTTCTGTTTCTTAACAGAACATGCACTTTTGTTATTTTTGCCACGATTGATGTGTGCACCCTATGAATTTGAGTCCTACATGTGTTTTGTAATATGCCATGCCATATTTACATGGGTGTATGTCATGTATTTTTGTGATCTATGTGGTGACTAGCACAAGCATGCAAAGTAGGTGTCCTGATGTTGCTGTTTTCAGCCCTGTTTTGCTGAGATTTTGATGCCATGTTAACTTGATGCTACCGAGAGATCCATGCATATTTTGAGATACTTCAGTAAGGATGTTTTGTTCTACATGTCTTTCTCTACCCATCCATGCCCTTGTTTGCAATTATGGAGTGCCATAGCTTGAGTCAATCGAGCTCTACTTTTGCTATCAAATGTTTCCTGGCAGATTGTTTACAGGTTATTCAATTTTGCCAAGGTTGTTGTGGTTGACCCGTGTACGCTATGATATTGTTCTTGCCATATATATCTTCTATGCCATGTCTTCTTGATGTATGTATGCTTAGTTTATCATATAAGGCTCTGTAGTGAGTGCATTGAGCTTGTTAACATGCCTACTTGTTATCAGTTTTTGACATGCCATGTTGCTGAATCTGTTAACGAAACTTGCGATATTGACATGGGTGTTACTATATTTTCTGATCCTTTTTGGCTTATGGTCAGTTAGGGACTTTTGTTCTATGCTTTGAGTAGATTCATGCCATGCCTTGTTTTTCTATTATAAGTTCCTGTAGCATGTAGTTTTGTTGCTCTGAACATTGCTACCTGATGCTGTTTTTGACATGTCCAGCCTGATATTTTGTGCACTTTTGCCATGCGTGTTTGAACCTGTTATTATGTGAACTAGCCGTAGCTCAGTGCTCATATTTTGTTAAGCATCTTGTGTAGATCACTGCCATACACTTTGTTGATACGTTTGGGTGCAGTAGCTTAATTTCTTGTTGCTTGCTAAGTGGCATCATGCTGTTAATGGCAGATTTGTGCCATTCTTGTTTTGTTTGTCATTTGCAAACCGTGCATCCGATTCGGTGATCTTTATATCGATTTCAACGAAATCATCTCATCTTTCAGTGGCATACTTGGTTTGCCAAGTTGATACCTGGTTCATCATTTTCCTTCGGAGCGCGATCGCGTTGCATATCGCATCTCGCATATCATGTCATGTTTTGCATCATGTTGCTTGTGCATTGCACCGTGATTTATTGTGGTTCCTTTGTTTGTGTTGTTGATTTGGGTAGAGCCGGAGGCGAGTACGTGAGCGAGGAACCTGTTGAGAACGCTTACGAGGATCAAGCTTTCGACAACTCGAGAACATTGCGAGCAAGATGACCATACCCTCGAAATCACTTCTATCTTTGCTATGCTAGTTGCTCGCTCTTTTGCTATGCCTATGCTACGATGCCTACCACTTGCTATATCATTCCACCCATATTGCCATGTCAGCCCCTAACCATCCTTTTCCTAGCAAACAGTTGATTGGCTATGTTACCGCTTTGCTCAGCCCCTCTTATAGCGTTGCTAGTTGCGGTGAAGTGAAGGTTGTTCCTTTTTGGAACATGGAGATGTTGTTCCTTGTTGGAACATGTTTACTTGTTGGGGATATCACAATATATATCTGCTATAATTAATGCATCTATATACTTGGTAAAGGGTGGAAGGCTCGGCCTTATGCACAGTGTTTTGTTCCACTCTTTCCACCCTAGTTTCCGTCATACGGTGTTATGTTCCTTGATTTCGCGTTCCTTACACGGTTGGGTGATTTATGGGACCCCCTTGACAGTTCGCTTTGAATAAGACTCGTCCAGCAAGGCCCAACATTGGTTTTACCATTTGCCACCTAAGCCTTTTTCCCCGGGTTTCGCGAGCCCGAGGGTCATCTTTAATTTACCCCGGACCAGTGCTCCTTCGAGTGCTGGCCCGAACCGAGCCGCCTGCGGGGCCACCACGGGGAAACTCGAGGCTTGGTTTTACTCGTAGCCTGTCTCATCCGGATGTGCCATGAGAACGAGATATGTGCAGCTCCTATCGGGATTTGTCGGCACAATCGGATGGCTTTGCTGGTCTTGTTTTATTCTTTGTCGAAATGTCTTGTAGTCCGGGATTCGAGATTGATCGGGTCTTCCGGTAGAAGAATATCCTTCGTTGACCGTGAGAGCTTATAATGGGCTAAGTTGGGACACCCTGCAGGTAATATCTTTCAAAGCCGTGCCCGCGGTTATGAGGCAGATGGGAATTTGTTAATGTCCGGTTGTAGAAAACCGAAGTTGACCTCAATTAAAATACACATCAACGCGTGTGTAACCGTGATGGTCTCTTCTCGGAGTCCGGAAGTGAACACGATGTTGGAGTTATGTCGGCGTAAGTAGTTCAGGATCACTTCTTGATCGCTACTAGCTTCACGACCGTGCTTTGCTCCTCTTCTCGCTCTCTTTTGCGAAGTAGCCACCATATATGCTAGTAAACTTGCTGCAGCTCCACCTTACAATTCTGTCCTTCCTATAATCTTAAATAGTCTTGATCTCGCGGGTGTGATATTGCTGAGTCCCGTGACTCACAGATTCTACCAAAACAGTTGCAGTGCCGACGATGCGGTGCAGGTGGCGCAACCGAGCTCAAGTGGGAGTTCGACGAGGAACGTGGTCGTTACTATGTGTCTTTTCCCGATGATCAGTAGTGGTGCCCAGTTGGGACGATCGGGGATCTGTGTAGCATTTGGGGTATCTTATTTATTTTGGTTCCGTAGTCGGACCTTGAGTGTACTCTGAATGATGGATGTTTATTTATGTAGTGTGTGAAGTGGCGACTGTAAGCCAACTATGTATCTTTTTCCCTTATGTATTACATGGGTTGTGTGAAGATTACCTCACTTGCGACATTGCTTTCAATGCGGTTATGCCTCTAAGTCGTGCCTCGAAACGTGGGAGATATAGCCGCATCGAGGGCGTTACACATATCTTATTTCTTTCGCCGTTTGAGTTTCGTTGCTTCGTTTAGTTTGATTCTTTTTGTGAACCGGAGTTCTTAAGTTGAACTTTCTGGTCAACCTCTTTTAGTTGAGTTTTTCTTGTGCATCTTTTCTTGTTGCTTATGTATGTTATTGCTTGCTTGCGATAGATTTCCCGGAGTGCGAAGCGTGTTACTACGAGTCTCTAGGATTCGCGGATCGTCAGCAAGGCAAGTAACACTTTGATCATACTCTTTTCATACCCAATTTTTATGCATTAGTTCCAATCCTCAAACATTGCATGATTAGGATGTCATTAACTTGTGGGTTGGGAAGTAGTAGTTGAGGTAGAACCTATTGCCCTCTTATTATCAAACCCATGGGAGTTACTTCTACGTGTCGCTTATATTGCTATGCTATGCTCGTAGACGTGGTTGGGTTTGAGTGAATCCATGATAGATGTGAGATTGTTAATTAATGGTTTAATTTAAGGTGGCAACTTTAATACACATCTGGGTGGATTGAGGCACCTGGGGAACCCAGTGTTGTCTGTTTTATTTTTGGAAATCCTGGGTACCGTGTGATCTTCCTATGGACCGCCACCAGGCTCAAAGGGAACTGAGATTATTCATGCTAGAAACTTCCGTGTGCAGCCACAAGCTACTATGGGCTCTAAGCGTAGTTGAGTAAGCTACGTGAAGCTCTTGAAGAGGTAGATCAGCGGTAGTGGGTTTTGTAGGTTTGGTATGGTCTACCGGAGTAGAGAGTTAATGTTTACGAAGGATCTGTGTCTCGGTCATCCGTTTCTCAAACACCATGTAGTGCAAGAAATCAGCGGAGGCGATCGAGTCTTGTGGGGAAAAGTCATAAACCACTGCAGAGTGTACAATCTAATCATGGTTAGCCGTGTCCCCGGTTATGGACAATTCGAGTATCTAGTACTTGAGTATTCACATGTATCTCATCACTCTTAATTAATATTTTTGGGTTGTTAACTACTTTAATTGGGATTGATTTGGGGTTATACCTTCTCAATGATGTTTCAACCACCATGATAGTTAAATTAAAATTTATTCCTTTGTTGTAGGGAAAAATTGGCTTTTCGCAAAACCATAACCTTAGAGCTTTCCACCAGCCAAATATTGCATGTAGTGATAGCATTATTCTATTCCTGCTCTACTGTGTTATATTGCCAGCATATTCCATGTGCTGACCCGTTCTCGGGTTGCAACGTATTATGTTACAGACTTTTCAGACGAGGAGTAAGGTTCGATAGGTCGTTGCCGTGCAGCTCAGCCATGTCGTTGGAGTTGATGGACTCACTTTATCTTCCAAGCCTTCCGCTGTTATCGCATTAGATGGCCTTAAGCCATATTATTGTAATAAGTTCTCTTTTGAGACATTCGATTTAATAAGTGTGTGATTGTTACTCTGTTATAAATCCTTCGAGTACTATGTATGTCAGCATTACCGATTTAGGGATGAAACTGAAACACAGAGACTTGACCATCTGAGGTCGGGTTGCTACATCTAATTCACATCTAGATGTTATTTAAGGATATCACATCTAAGCTCCCACAAGTATATAATGTAGCAACAAGAAACAAAAAAAACTAGGAAAAAAGATAGACCACAAACAGAGTGGACATCAACTTAGATGTGACATAACTATGTCACATCTAGATGTGTCCTAGACTGACCCTTAAAAATTGTCCGCCAGTTTTCATTTTTTTTTCTGGGAACGCGCGTATTCTATTTAAAACCACTGCTATGGAGAGATTTTTTTACTCCATTATAGCCTCTTGTTTGATAGAGTTTCTCGCGTCTCTCTCTCTCTCACCCTCTCCATATCAAAACAAGATGACAGTGTCCACTCTATCTCTCTCCTCACCGGTGGTCACAGATCCGGATGAATCCCGTCCGCTGCGGGAGGTGAGGAGGTGCAGCGTTGACGTTGTCGCCGTCGGCGACGGAGGAAGCCGGTGTGCACCGTCCTCTCAGAGCCGGCGCTGGCGCGGACGAAGATCCTCCGCGCCCTTGTTCACTGTCGTCTTGTGGGCAGATCCCGCTCGCCCGCCTAAACGACATCTCGCCCACCTGAGGTATAACTTCTTGTACTGGTCTAGCTCCCCAGGTCGCTGCGTGCGGGTTTTCTTCTATGCGACTACTCCCCAGCTCCCCATGCATAGTAGCTAGGGTTCGTCGGCTGGTCCAACATCACCTACTAGTACTGCTATAGAGGAAATGCCACTCGAAATGTTGTCCTGATTTATGCCTCGGTGGAGGTATACACGTTGTTTCGACAAAAAGTACATGGTGGTTGTGCGGTCATTGTCCATATGGTGGTAGTACTATCACTGGTTAAATGAAGAAATGCTTTTTTTCTCGGGTATCCTGGTTTAGTTCCTATCAAGATAATTATGATGCTTCTGTTTTTTGGTGTACTTTTCATTAATTCTTATTGAGAAATTGAGATGTCGTTGCTAACCCTTTTTTATACTTTTGCAAACAGCGATGCGTGTCTCCATACCCGGGCATGTCTTCCTGAATTTTAGTGGAACTGCACAAAATTGGATGGCCATTGTTGTTCCGCCTCACTGTCCTCTGCCACATGGTTCTTCCTTCCTCGAGCTTGATTACTGAGAAGAAACAGACCACAGTGAGGATTTTTCGAACTTCATAGGTGCCTCAGCCAAACTTGATGCCAAATGGATGATGCATCACCACGATGACCTATCGATGCTCATGGTTGCGCCTCATGGTTTCGTCGGTAGGTGAAACTGATCGATTTTTAATGAAAAACAAGCTGTCTTCCATCAGTGTTCTTTGCTTGTTACGCACAAAGATGATATCCTTTGTCAGTTCACCTTGGTTGGGTTGAAGACGCAGTCATCTTTCACGTTGGTGCAATTTTATCACACAATTGGCTATGAACCAAATGTTTCCTCGAAGAAGGATCGACGTTGGTACTAAGAGCATAAGTTTTGTATTGATTTCAAAGCCTTCTCACAACTTTGTCTCCAGCTCCCCTGTAATTTTATTTGTCTAGGTATTAACTTTGATTTAAAAAATGGCGTGGACTAAAAACCTGGATGGACGTAGTAGCCCTCCATTTTTATTTACTCCGCATATTAGATTTGACTGAAGTCAAACTTTGTAATACTCTCAAACCTTTCCGATAATTGAAATTAAAATTCTTTATTTGTACACACTCTCACACATTTCCGATAATTTGGCGCATGTGTGGTTGTTCACTTAAGGGAGGGTAGTGTACCACACGTGAAGGACAGGAAGTGCGACCGGGACGCGTGGGCGTGGATCGTTAGTTCATCGGAAGTAGTACTAGTTTTCTTCACTGTACATTAAATAAAGAGTTTCGTTTCGTACTTACACAATTTAAAACGATTATTATGGATAGAATAAGAAAACCACTCCACTATATATTAGTCGTATACATGAGAGTACTATATGGACGCAGCTTCATTGACTTATTGCACTTGCCTTTCGATTTATGACAAGTGGGCCCAAAATGTGGCTGCCTCACCTGTCATACAGCCAAAAGCAGGTGCAGTGAAGGCACCGGAGCTCAGTCCGTACTATAGTAGTATATATATAAGCGGGATCCTCAGCGCTTGTTCGCTAGGGTTTTCACTCTCCACACGCTCGCCGCACTACATATATGTTACACGCTGGAGGCTCAGCGTTCATTTGCTATGGTTTGCTGTATTCACAGTCTCTCACCCTTTCTTCACCAGATCTAAACAAGACTGCATTGGCCTCTTGTCTCTCTCTCCCCCCTCACAGCTGGTGAAGGAGGCGTCCGTATCCCGTCGCACCGGGAAGGGGAGGAGGTGCAGCGTTCACTCTATCGCCTTCGGCGAGGGAGGCAATCCACTGCCGACTGCGCTGTTCTCTTTCACCCAGCGCCTGTGCGGGAGGGCCACCGACCCCTTCTTCCTCACTGTCGTACATAGTGTGGGCAGATCCGGCCTCCCGCCGCATGCCTTGCCACATCCCGACGACCCTAAGGTATAAGTTTCTTTGAAACCGTCGTTGCTCTAGCTGCATGTGGATCCTTTTCGATCTGTAGTCGAATCTAGGTCTTGGTTCAAAGAGGAAAGAAGGGTGCGGTGGGCTGGAGCAAGAATCTAGGACATGTTTCAATGAGGAAAGGAGGGGCGGAAAGTAGTATAGACTGGCTATCCAGCCGCTTTGTAGGTCGAAAAGGGAAAAAGGGGGTAACCCAGTACACACATCTGTAAGGAACCGTCGCTTTGTTGAAAAGGGAAAGAAAGCTGGGGGTCGGGTAGTTTGTGCAGGACTAGATTTGCTGCCCTCACATTGGAAGAAGGTTCAAAGAGAACAAATATCAGACCAGCGCATATATCTTGCTTGGCTACATACTCTGCATCACCCATTTATCGTGTGGGCCTTTTATGGTGCTTGGCATGTCCCATACAGCTATTTTGCTATTGTTAATCTAAGAATGCCGCCGGAAAATTGACGCAATGCCATTGTTAAAAGTAAATTACATTTTTTAACGAATATTGTTTCAAGAGAATGTCTCTGTTAATATGAATCAATGCAACCGTTTTAGAAATGCTACTGTCCTACTTTGTTTTCCATCCAAGATAAGTTAGATGCTTCTTTCTGTCACCGTTTGTTTCATCCTCCTTTATCGGAAAGTAATTATTTCCTTTTTTGCCTCTGTTAAAATAGGGGTATCGATTCAACTTGTTGCTATTGCGAAATTTTGCTTCGCTACTCGAAACACTTATGTTTTAAGAGTGTTTTGTGCAGTTCAACTTGAATGTCACACCGGTGACTTTGCTTAATTTTAGTGGAACTGCACAAAAGGAGATCGAGATTTGTTTCCAGTCTTCGTGGTGAGTTGTTTCAAATCTTGGTCTCAACCACATGATGTGCACTGTGCTTTGAGATGTTGTGCTACTTGTTTTGGTACTGTTTTAAATAAATGTTGAATTGAAGCTATTGTATTGCTGTCTTTTCCCATTAAGTAGTGAACAAAAATGGGACCAACCCAGACATGATGCTTGTTTCTTTGTTACAACAAATTCAGCATCACCCCCTTTATAAGCTAGTAATTGATGCCACTCTCAAAATTAACTACTGAATCTTATTTCAAAACTGCAACACTTGTTAGGGATTGGCGGGATTACCATTTTTGTGGTCGCATGTTTCATCCTCCGTTATTAGCCAGTAATTGATTCCTTTTTTGCCTCTGTTTAAACAGGGATATCTATTCAACTTGTTTCCATTGCGACATTTTGCTTCGCTACGCGAAACACCTTGCTTGATTTCGGTGCAACTACACAAAACGAGATTGGATTTCCTATTCGTGTTGGCAGATTCGTATCTTATCTTGTCCATCTCATGAAAGGTCAGTACAGGCCTTCATCCACATGATTGTGCAGTGTGCTTTGAGATGTTGTGCTAGTTGTATTGGTACTGTTTTAAATAAATGTTGAATTGATGCTATTGTATTGCTGTCTTTTCCCATTAAGTAGTGAACAAAAATGGGACCAACCCAGACATGATGCTTGCTTTGTTACAACAAACTCTGCATCACCCACTTTATAAGTAGATGGAAGCACATACTGTTGTTGCGCCCACTCTCCCCTGGAACTATTTATGCTTTTCGTTAATCTAATGCCGCTGGTAAAATTAAGCAATGCCACTCTCAGAATTAATTAACTACTGAATCTTTGTTCAAAACTGCAACACTTGTTAGGAATGGTACTATCCTCCTTTGTAGTTCTTTCTACATGTTTAACCAAGGTATTGTTAAGATAATGTCTCTGTTAAAATGAATCAGTTGCATTTTTTAGCAATGGTACTTTTCTGCTTTGTCGTTCTTTATACATGTTGAAACAAGGCATTGTTAACATAATGTCTCAGTCAATATGAATGAATCGCACTGATGAAGAATTGCTACTCTCCTGCTTTATTTCCCATTAAGATAAAGTAGATCAGTAGATGCTTTTCTTCTGGGAGTAAAAGTCATCAACCGTTATTTCTCAGTAATTGTTTCCCTTATACATATTGTTGCTTATAGGGATATCAAAATTAGAGCTCGGTTTTATTCCGACTTCGATTTTAGTTGAACTACACAAAAGGAGCCAATGTGTCCAAGGCAAACTGCTGCATTACTGGGTCCAGTTGGTCGTTCCACTTGGCAGAAAGAAGCAGCCACTGTTTGCGCTACATTATAGAAGGAATGACTGAGAAGCTTTACAGAGTATTATTAGACACCGATGACATGACTAGTCTGCAAAGACCATTGGCAATTTAACAACACGTGGAGTGCCCTGGGCAAAAAGTGCCCAAACAAGTACAAGAAGCTACGACAGGACTCCACGATCATAGGCATTACATATTTTGAATGGGAAAAGCTTGTCAAAGTTTAATAATTGATGTTAGCAAGAAGACGTTAGTTTAATATATTGGAATTGGAAAACCTTGTCAAAATTTGCTCATTGATGTTAGCCAGAAGACATGCATTTGGTATTTTTGAGTTGGACGCCCTTGCTGTGAGCTGCGTCGAGTGTTTTTCCTATTCCTGTGTTCAGTTTAGAAGTAAATAGTTACTCTGCTGAGATATTCCTGTGTTAAGAATTTGTTCTGAATATTGTCTATGTAATGTCAGGCCTTGTGTTTGATTGCAAAGTTGAGCTTGGAATGTTGTGGCATGCGGCATCACGAGCTGTTCACCGTGCCTCCTGAGAATAATGCTTCGTATTGTTTTGCATGACAATCAAATGCCATTGATTTGCTGGTTAAGAAGATCATCCTCTTCTGTTGTTTCCGTGCTTAAGAAGTTCATCGTTTGATGTTTCATTCATAACCTATACGACAAGTCAGGTAGGTTAGACATGAAACAATATGATCTTCCGATCAACTCATGATATTAGGCCGTGATTGGATCGTCATTTTTCAACCAAAACCTCTTGTAAAACTGACGCTTGTAAATTAAAGCAGATGGTCTCGGGCGAAGGCGCTTGGTTGGTCGATTTCGACTAGTAAAATATCGGAAGTACTTCACACACGATAAAAATGCTGAACGACACTCGGGCGATTGCTAATCCAGCTGTTAGTTGCTATTTCAGCCTTGCCCATGGATGGCATGATACACACGTCGTGCATGTATCGTCTGGTAAAGTCGTCCATATAGCAGTGCTCGTAAAATATACACTGGTCTCTCAAATTACACGCGTAACCGGCCGGTTTTACTTACATACCTCGGGCCCTCGGTTTCATTACGCTGTATTTTTCGCGTTGTTTCGACGGCGAGTAAATTACACTTGTATGTTAATACAGGTTTGAAATAAACCAGAGCTCCCAAGCGCGGCCTTACCGTTTCATGCCGTCTCAGTTTCTTGAAGGTGCTCATAGGTGTCCGATGATCCTGGCTTCCTGAATGAGCAGCGGGCGTTGTATCAGACCATCCGTAGGGCCCGCGGGGCCCTCTCCATTGTCCTTCGAGTTGTTGCGCTCGTCGTGGCGCCGAGCATTGTTAACATAGTCAAAGAACATGAGGATTCAGGAGATGACTTTATTTTGTTGGATGACACTAGGGACCCACGAGGGCCATAGCTGTCATGCGTCGCAAAGTGCCTCCTTATTATGTACAACTATAATTTTTTTGCTTTCTCTGGTTTCTGACATCACGGTCCCACACCATTGTCGACCTATGTAGTCAATATAAGCGAGAGAATTGCACAAGGTGCGGCCGACAGTGGGACCAAGCAGCTCGAGTAGTATTTGTGCTTTTGAGGCGTGAGCACTGCAGAGTTTTCTTGGCGATGATTTCGTTGTTGTTCGAGAGGAGAGCAGGGTATTAGCTGGCGGGTTGTGGCCCGTCTATCCCAGGCCAGATATCCAGCCCATATACTAATTTTTTCAAGATGAAAATGGCTAGCCCAGCTATACGTCTTTTTGAGGAATACCCAGGCAAGGTCAACTTTTTATTCTCCGCCCCGCTGGGCTGCAAATCTTTCCTAGGAGGGATGCATTAGGCTTAACAGGAAAATGGCTGTCCACCGGACGGGCCACCGTATTTCGCGAAAAAAACGTTCCCCCCGCTGTCAGCTTGGACCCACCGGAAGTGCCTCCTTATTACGAACAAAAAAATGAATACTCCCCATGCTAGCTGGGACCCACCTTGGTGGGAGGCTGACTTGTGGGCCAACTAAGTTGACGGGGACGGAGAGCTTTGTCAACTTAGTCAATATGAACGATTCTAGCTCCAGTGACCGTACGATGTCCATCCAACGGCCGTAATGCTTCTTCAACCTCTGGTCTTCTTGCTCCAGCCGCCCAAAGCAGCGTCGGTCGTGTCGCTTGCTCCTGCCTCCCGTGGCGGTTGTCTTTGCCTTGAGGCCTCACCGCCTTACTATTCCCACCGCTGGCGAGGCCTGCGGCGACGGCAGCCTCACACCGCAGCCGAACGAGTGAACCCTCATACTCCTCTCCGTGTGGGCATCCACTGCCGTGTCTTCACCGGCTCCGTGTCGTCCCCTTCCTAGGCCTCGCCGTCATCTGGACCCACCTGGTCGAAGCGTACGTAGCGTTGCCATTGTGGTCGCAAATGTGTACGTAAATATATACTGGTCCATGTAGAGGCGCACGTGTCGTAGTAGAGGCGCGTACGTGTCGTAGTAGAGGCGCGCACGTAGCATGTACTCGTACGTACCACAACCAGGGTGCAAGAAAGAAAATACGGCCATGTACGTACATACGGGCAGGGTCTCGAACGCCTACTCGCGCATACGTACGGCGAGGGCTCGTGTACATGGCTGGTTCGGAATGGAGAAACAACGTCGTCGTCGTGTTCATGGGGAGGCAACGGAATGCGTCGTGTTCAAGGGGAGGCAACAGAATGCGTCGTGTTCATGGGGAGGCAACGGAATGCGTCGTGTTCAATGGGAGGCAACGGAATGCGTGGGAGCCAACCAGCTGGGTCGAAACGGAATGCGTGGCCGTGTTCATCGGGAGAGCTTGGACGGAACAGGCGATGGAAACGAGGCCTAGCATACCGCAAAATGGAGGAAACGGCCTTGTGTTCGACTGGCCACGTTTGAAACGGGATCCTGTTCATCGGGAGGGGTCTGGTGTCGGTGTCAAATCCGGCGGATCTCGGGTAGGGGGTCCTGAACTGTGCGTCTAGGCGGATGGTAACAGGAGACAAGGGACACGATGTTTTTACCCAGGTTCGGGCCCTCTCAATGGAGGTAAAACCCTACTCCTGCTCGATTAATATTGATGATATGGGTAGTACAAGAGTAGATCTACCACGAGATCGGAGAGGCTAAACCCTAGAAGCTAGCCTATGGTATGATTGTTGTTCGTCCTACGGAGTAAAACCCTCCGGTTTATATAGGCCTTTGAAGAGGTTAGGGTTACAGTCGGTTACCTTTGGTAGGAGATCTACATATCCGTATCGCCAACCTTGCCTTCCACGCCAAGGAAAGTTCCATCCGGACACGGGACGAAGTCTTCAATATTGTATCTTCATAGTCTAGGAGTCCGGCCAAAGGTGATAGTTCGGCTATCCGGACACCCCCTAATCCAGGACTCCCTCAGTAGCCCCTGAACCAGGCTTCAATGACGATGAGTCCGGCGCGCATATTGTCTTCGGCATTGCAAGGCGAGTTCCTCCTCCGAATGCTTCATAGAAGATTTTGAACACAAGGATAGTGTCCGGCTCTGCAAAAATAAGTTCCACATACCACCGTAGAGAGAATAATATTTACACAAATTCAATCTGCTGACGTATTTCGCAGCGTGACATCACACCACGGCCAAGCCTTTACTCCGGGTTGTTGAGTTATGTGACTTAAATCGTCTGCATCCGGAGGTCGGACGTAGGTCCCTTGAAAATTTGCCCGAAAAGCATCCTCGAGCTCTTCCCAACTTCCAATGGTGTTTTCGGGGAGGCTTTTAAGCCAATGCCGGCCTGGCCCTTTGAGCTTGAGGGGTAAGTATTTTATGGCGTGGGGGTCATCTCCTCTATCCATGTGTATGTGGAGGATGTAATCCTCAATCCAGACTCCAGGGTCTGTTGTTCCCTCGTATGCCTCTATGTTTACGGGCTTGAATCCCACTGGAAATTCATAATCCAGCACCTCATCGGTGAAACATAGGGGTGTCGGCACCCTATATTTAGGTGTACCGTGATGTTCGGATACTTGATGTGTTGCATTGCTTACTAGAGCTTGCTTTCTTGGCCTGTAGATAGACCTAACTGGGCCATCTTTTTGATGTGAATCCTTGTGCGGGTCGCGTGCCGGCTTGTGTGCGGCGCCATTTGCCGCTCTATGTTTGCCATGGGGTCGTCTATCCGACCGGGCGGCCTCTTGTTCTTTGATTGCGGGGGCTCTACGGCCTCCTCATCAAATTTGGGCAGTACTTTTCGCTTCGGGTAGCTCTTTGTTTGGCGACTATCACCGTATTTGTCTGCGGTGTTGAGTACTTTGCTCCATCTAATTCTGAGTGCATCTTCCGCTGTTTTGAGCTTCCGCTTCTGCTTTTTCAGGATGCACACAGTGGAGACCAGCCTTTTGTGGAGGTTCTTCTGCTCCAACAACTTTTCCGGCGTGAGATCGTCCGGACTATTATCTTCGCCGGGGACGGGTTGTTTATCCAAGTTGTCATGTTCGGACGGTTGCTCGATAGCATGTTCGTCGTCCACCGGTTCGCCCTGCCCTATGGCTGGGTCTGTATGGCTGCTGTCTTTGTCGTGGCGGGACTTTGAGCGGTGCTTACGTCGCCGTTTTGACTACTTTTCGAGGGAATTAACCTTCGTAGTGTCCCGTTGTTCCTCGTCGTCGCTTCCTTTAGGTGTGTCCACCATGTATACATCGTGAGATGAGGTGGTTGTCCAGTGCCCTATAGGTGCTGGTTCATGTTTATCTCCTACATCGTCGTCCATACCGTCGATGTCTCTAGAGTCGAAGTTGAGCACGTCGTTTAAACTTTCGACAGTGGCTACGAAGTGGGTGGTGGGTGGGCGTTGAATTTCTTCGTCATCCGCATCCCATCCTTGCTGACCATAGTCCGGCCAGGGCTCTCCTGATAAAGAGAGAGTCTAGAGAGGAGTCCGGCACCTTGGAGTCACGAGCTTCGCAAAAGACAGGGTTAATGTTCAGCTCGATCGCAGTAGAGATCGCAGCCCCCGAGGCAGTGTCCAGCCACCCTTCCTCGATCGGCGCAGTCGGCTCCGAGCTGAGGGTCGGAGCGGACACTGGTGCGACCTCTAGGGCAATGTTCGGTGGCAGAGCTAGATCATGCCCATCGAGACAGTGCGGTGCACTTGGCTATGGCTCGAATCCGTCGAAGATCAAGTCTCCGCGGACGTTGGCCATGTAGTTCAAACTTCAAATCTGACCTGAAGGCTAGGGGGTAGCTTTCAATCTGCTCCAAATGGCCAAGCGAATTGGCCCGCAGTGCAAAGCCGCCGAATACGAAGATTTGTTCGGGGAGAAAAGTCTCACCCTGGACCGCATCATTGTTTATGATCGGGGGAGCCATCGGGCCTAAAGATGACGACACGAGGAACTCTCAATGAAAGCACCAATGTCGGTGTCAAAACCGGCGGATCTCGGGTAGGGGTCCCGACTGTATGCGTCTAGGCGGATGGTAACAGGAGACAAGGGGCACGATGTTTTACCAGTTTCGGGCCCTCCGATGGAGGTAAACCCTACTCTGCTCGATTAATATTGATGATATGGGTAGTACAAGAGTAGATCTATGCGAGATCGGAGAGGCTAAACCTAGAAGCTAGCCTATGGTATGATTGTTGTTAGTCCTCACGGACTAAAACCCTCCGATTTATATAGGCACCGAAGAGGTTAGGGTTACAGAGTCGGTTACAATGGTAGGAGATCTACATATCCGTATCGCCAAGCTTGCCTTCCACGCCAAGGAAAGTCCCATACGGACACGGGGCGAAGTCTTCAATCTTGTATCTTCATAGTCTAGGAGTCGGCCAAAGGTGATAGTTCGGCTATCCGGACACCCCTAATCCAGGACTCCCTCATCGGCATACCGCAAAAGCGGAGAAAACGGACCTCCTACGGTCAAAGCAGGGGTCCTGTTGATCGGGAGGGTGTGGCGTGCCGCAAAACGGAGAAGCGGACTTGTGTTGGGCGCTTCGGTCGAAACGGGGTCTGTTGATCGGGAGGGTGTGGCGTGCCGCAAAACAGACCAAACGGACCTCCCTACGGTCAAACAGGGGTCTGTTCGCCGGGAGGCTGTGGCGTGCCAAAGCAGGACTCCACGGGATATTGTTCATCTCTACCGTCGACCTCCTCCAACCTCCACGGGCTACCGTCGATCTCCTCCAGCCTCCACGGGCTCCTGTTCATCCAGCCTCCACCGCGCGCTACTCCACCGGCTACTGTTCAACCACCCCTCCACCATCTACTGTTCATCCAGCCCTCCACACCACGGGGTCATGTTCAACCACCCCTCCACGGGCACCCCTCCACGGGCTCCTGTTCATCCAGCCTCCACCGCGCGCTACTCCACCGGCTAATGTTCAACCACCCCTCCACCATCTACTGTTCATCCAGCCCTCCACACCACGGGGTCATGTTCAACCACCCCTCCACGGGCACCCCTCCACGGTCTACTTTTCATCCAGCCCTCCACACCACGGGGTCCTGTTCATCTAGAGGCAACGCCACCGCTCCTTTATTCATCCAATCCCCCTACAGCGCTCCTTTTTCATCCAATCAATTGGCTTGATTAGCGGCGATAGCGAAGAATCGTTCGATCGGGTTGATTAACGACCATCGATCGATCGCTCGAGTTCGATGTCGCGCAGCTGCGATTACAATCGCTCGGGTTGATTAGAGCCCAACGCCTCGCTTCGGGTTGATTAGAGCCAGCGCCTACGCACTGCAGCGTACATGTATGAGAGAAACACGCATCGCTCGGCCCCGACCTCCCACCGTAGCAGGAACTCCCGAATTTTCCTCCCCTCGCTTCTACCACGGTTTTTCCGTCATGGGCGGCCCAAAGAATGTCATGCAGCTGCGTCTCCGGCCCGCCCAGGACGAAAATCCCATTTTCTGTCATGATTTTTTGTCATAGAAGTAGGAGCCCACCACATCTATGATGATACCGGGTTTTGTCACAATTATCGTCATTGAAGTGTCATAGTATGACAGAAAAAAAATTGTTCAGCCCAAAATGTCACGGATGTGTCTTTTTTTTGTAGTGTCTATAAAAACTGGAGTTGGTTTATTATCTCCTAGCGTTTGGATCTTTTGCAAAGACCTGGTTTGTAACCCTTCAAATTCTAACATAGTTGTCTTCCCCTTACATGCCTTGTATACAGGAATGGTGCTTCAATTATAAAACATGCTATAGCAGAGAGATGGAATAGGTACTGAAGAATAGAAAGGCATGACATATTGACATGTATTCCCTTCATCCGAAAAAATGGATGGGTCTAGACGTATTTCAGTTCTAGACATATTGACAGGATCATGCATGTAAT
The DNA here is from genome assembly GCA_021605205.1 of Aegilops longissima. Lineage (NCBI taxonomy): Eukaryota > Viridiplantae > Streptophyta > Magnoliopsida > Poales > Poaceae > Aegilops > Aegilops longissima. The sequence goes on along the minus strand of CM038680.1, from coordinate 510,283,468 downwards.
CCGGACGGAGGGAGTATGGTGTAAGAGCTAGGGATACGACAAGACAACACAGTAAAAAAACACTAGTTGAATGTACAACTGTATGCTAGCGGAATATGTACAGAAAAAATTAAGGCAACATACACGTGTATGATTGGGAAACTAAGATGGCATTGCAACAGAGCACTAGAACAGCACTTCAATGTAAAAAAATGGTATGGTAGACAGATGAAGCACATACTGATGAATAATAATGCATAAGATATTCAGAAGCATGATGTCCAAATTAAGCAGATGGCATTGCGATAGAGTAGAATAGCGATACTTGAATTTGAAAACATGTTATCATGAATGGAATGTGTACTGAAAAACAGGAAGGCATGACATATTTACATGCATGATCATCATGCTAAGCACATGGCATTGCAACAGAGTAGATACACTCCAGGACATTATATGCATGTTGTACCCATATCATGGGCCAAGTTAGAGCAAAGACCTTGTGGGGTGAAGAGGATTCAACATCTTTATGCAAGTCTTTTGAAGAACTGCCTTTACATGTTCCATCATATTGGGTATCATTGACATCAAGTTTATTGGCCGTTACATTGCTCCGTGAGGTTCTTGTGGATATATCAGTGTGTGCAATTATATCTGACATGCATGGAAGACAACTAGTAGTTAGATTTATGTAATGAGTGCCTATAGGAGACGACATAAATAGTAGGACTGGGGTTAACTAGCAGCAACAGGTCTCAAAAACTAAAGGGAGAACACAGATGAAAGTTACAGAATATGTATCGTTTGTACTCGAAATTAACTAGATGGCACACAAAAGTATTAAAGAACAACATAGGTAATACTAGAAGGGGATAATACTATAATCACCAGCATGTGGGATAGCATTGGCTGATGGATGATAACTATGGAACAATGTTACCTAAAGAATATGTATCTTAGCTGAACTATGGAACAACGTTAACTCCTGAACAAGACTCGTAAGAGATCAGCATGAATATACAGTGAAATGTGATAAATTTATTTTCCATGCTTAGATGAATAACAAAGCCATAAATGTTGCACACAAGTAAGATGAGGTACAACTTTTATGTCTGGCGCAATCCATAGGAGTGAGCATCATGTCTTGACTTGTCGATGGCCTGCGGTTGTTGTGGCTGTCCATGTGCAGAGCAGCGCATTCAATGCAGGGGAACTGTTGAGTGGGGACTATAGCTCCCTTACGGTGTATGCTTCCCTTGTTGGAGCAGCTGCGGTGAGTCGAGAAGGCGGTGTGGCTGAAGATGCGAGATAACGCATAATGTTAAAACGACTCATCTCTTTGATCTAAAGAAATACACTAAGAGATCAATAGCAAAGTGCGAGTGGTCACACGTCATTGGTGAAGACTAAATTGGGGTCACACGATTTTATTTTATTTTAGTCTTTGTCCGATCTCGCGGATGGCTTGATGGATGTCTTGTGCCTCCCGGCTAACACTGTTAGGTATCTTCCCCGAAGAGCCAGCGACCAACGGCAGAGCAATTTGCCTCCACCGTCCGTGGCCCCGGCCAAAACCCCGCTCCCCTCCCCACCGCACTGCAGTGGTTGCGCCGCCCCCGGGCCAATCCACAAAGACACCCCGTCATCCAGATCCTGCGGCGGAAGTACCTTCAACCCACGCAACTCTAAGATAGCCATATAAGCGCTGCTTCCGCGGCGAACTTGCGGCCCCGCACCCTACGTTAGACACCAGCCAACCGGCAGCCCAGGAGCTCTGCCGCCTCGAGGGGTGCTGCTTCCCATTGGGAATCGATTGGCCCGAATAAAATTCACACAACTAACGCCTAAATAAAGTGATTTGAGATGAGGGTGCGACCTATCTGGCGGCATGGTGAAGTAGGCAGGTCCAGCTGCCGAGTCGGTGAGGTCGGCGTGGTTGCGGTGGCCACCGGCGGCAGGGAAACAACGATGTCGCGACGGTCGGCTCTCTGATGAAGCGACATCGGGACCTTTGGGCGGATTGAAGTTGGAGCCGCTCGGTGCACGATGAACAACGGCGAGGTGAATCGGCGGTATGGTTCACGTGGCGTCGTCGAGGCAGCTCTAGCAGCCGGAGATAAGAGCACACGGCCCGATGCACGATGGCAAATGGACAGCGTCTCCGGCATTAGGGAGGAGGGCGGCTGTGAAATTGGTGCGGTGGGGGTGCCATGGAGGAGGGGCTGAGATTTCGCGGCTCGGGAGATGGAAGCTTCCGGGGAGAAGGTGATTTTGCACCCACAAGGTATGAATGGGGGATCGGGAGGGTAGTGGAACCATGTTTCTGGGACGCATTTATGCGAAATGTGAGGGGAGTTATAGTTCTACCCCTGTCTTTAGGCTTCTCGTCTTGGAGTGCGTGTCTTGAGGTCGGGGATAGTAGAGTAACTGCGTCTCCCCAAATAGTGGCGGGGCGATTTGAGGCGAGGCGTGTTTTGAAATATAGTGGGCGATTTGAGGCGAGAGGCGTGCTTTGAAATCTTGGTAGCGAGCTATTTGGACGAGGAGAGTGTGTTTTGCCAACCATGGTTTATGAATTATTAGTCCCATGCCATTTCAGCGAGGAGAAAGCGGCGCTTGGATGAAATTCTGAACCTACCCTCGATGTACAACGAGCCAGTGTCGTCTCCCACATAGGAAGGTAATTTCGCGTCTCCCATTTATTTGCTCGGGCGAATTCCACCGAGCAGAGGATGTTTAACGGTTCGTTCAAAATTCGGGAGAACGAGCATCCACGTCTACCTTACCAAGTCGATTCGAATCAAATTTTGAAATATTAGCTTGCCACTTGTTTTTTAGATGGAGAGATGATGCTCGGGAGTAATGTGTGTTTGCATGCTCATTGCTAGCGATTTACTATATGACAAATAGTTGACCCACTCAAAAACGGGAATCGGACCCAAAATGAAATATCTCGATTCAATGAAATAGCTCGTTCACCAGGTCAAAATAGTGAACTAAATCCAAAATTGAACACCTCAATCGAATAGCATGTTGTACAGTATTATAGTACTCTATGAACATGTTGAAGTCAAATTAATGAATGTCGGTGTACTAGAGTAGGGGTACCCTAGTATCCCGAACTCGTGCACGGGCAGTTGCAAGACCCCGCGGCAAGGCTTGCCTAGTGACCGCCAAGGTCCTCCGTGTTTCCTTTGGAGCCATTCAAGAACAAAGTATTTAAGCCAAGGAGACAAGGCCCAGGCAAGAGGAGCTTGCCGGGAAGGCCACTCGAGGCACGCAGAAGACAAGACCCCGGCAAGAGGAGCTTGCGGGAAGGCTCAGCGGCGACAAGCTTCGAGACGCGACAAAGGATTCAGCGCGGCAAAGGCGCTTGCGCGCGAGCAACCACTCTTCATCTCGCTCTAGCTCATCCACCAGCGATGTCGCCATGGGACCATTCGGTAGCGTGTCAAAAAACTGTCGGCCAGCGGAGAGACAGCGATGGCGGCGACACAAGAATGCCATCGTGGCAGCGGTGGCGCTCTGACGGTCCTGTTGCCTGTTTAGGCGACATAGGCGGGCATTTAGTGTTTTGTCCTTGCCATCAGAGTTAGGTAGAATACCTTGTACAAAGTAGATGTACCAACCGCGACTCATTTTCCGTTTTGCCCTTGTCTCGTTGCCACCTGTTGGTGACCCCTTTAGCATATAAAAGGAGGCTCATGCGCAACGTAGAGGAGGTTCGACTCATTCGAAACTAGAGACACTCAAGCTAGGTTTTGTAGCTCTCATTGCTCCCTAGCAAGAACACAACATAATCGACAAGCAGCAGTAGGAGTATTATCTCTGCGAGAGCTCGAAGCTGGGTAAACTTCTTCGTGTGCTTAGCCGCCTCGATCTGCTCTTCGTGCGACCTCCGCCCCCCACCGAACCGAAAGGGGCTCAGTCCGCCGGTCCCATAGGTGTTCGTGGGTTACGATCAGCTTCCCCGACAATGAACTTGTTTGATATACGCATATATCCGTTCATGTGTGGATTGCAGACAACATGTTCTCCAATTTAAATATTTGAACGCAAGTTTATATCGAAGCATGGTCTATATTAGTCTTTGATGCATAAAACGCGACCTCCCCCTCTCTCAGACTCCTGCTCTCTCTCTCTCTCTCTCTCTCTCTCTCTCTCTCTCTCTCTCTCTCTCTCTCTCTCTCTCTCTCTCTCTCTCTCTGACAATCTTCAATTCAGCCATGCGCATCCAACACACAAACCTTGTTGGTCCCTCTTGCTTTCTCTCCATCTCTCTCTCTCTCTCTCTCTCTCTCTCTCTCTCTCTCTTTGTGTATGCGTGGGGGGGTCTTTCTAGTTCGCATGCATATATACTCAATCTATAGGTCTCTCTCACACACTATGTATGATTCTCTAGTCCAAGCTAGATATCTTGGGTGCACTCATCGTATGCACACAAATTCCTTGGCTCGTTGCCCGTAACTCTCTCACGCACCACTCTGTCCTCTCGGAGCTCTTCCCCCTCTATCTCAAACTCTCCATCTACCTGGGTCACACATACACATGCATATCTCACTCGCACTCGATAGGCCCATCTAAAACTCTATCTCTCTCCCTCGTTCTCTCTCCATCTCACACACACACAATCTCATGCCTAGCTAGCCAAGTATGGTGGTCTCACACTCAATTGTAGGCACACGCAGTCCCCCCTATATGTATATGACTAGCTAATCTTAGTCTCCATCACAAACATGTGTGAGGGAGTCCCGGATTAGGGGGTGTCCGGATTGCCGGACTACCATCATCGGTCGGACTATCATCGGCCGGACTATCATCATCAACGGACTCCAAGACTATGAAGATACAAGATTGAAGACTTCACCCGTGTCCGGATGGGACTTTCCTTGGCGTGGAAGGCAAGCTTGGCGTCTGGATATGTAGATCTCCTACCATTGTAACCGACTCTATGTAACCCTAGCCCTCTCCGGTGTCTATATAAACCGGATGGCTTTAGTCCGTGGGACTACAATCACAACAACCCTTACAATCATACCATAGGCTAGCTTCTAGGGTTTAGCCTCCTTGATCTCGTGGTAGATCCACTCTTGTAAACATCCACAATATCAATATCAATCAAGCGGGGCGTGGGTTTTACCTCCATCAAGAGGGCCCGAACACAGGTAAACATCGTGTCCCTTGTCTCCTGTTACCATCCGCCTAGGCGCACGATTCGGGACCCCCTACCGAGATCCGCGGTTTGACACCGACATTGGTGCTTTCATTGAGAGTTCCTACGTAGCGTCACCGATAGGTTTGATGGCCTCTTCAATCAACAACGGCGTAGTCTGGGTGAGACCTTTCTCCCGGACAGATCTTCGTATTCGGCGGCCGCTGCGGGCAACTCCTTAGCCATCTGGTGCAGATCGAAGCTTCGCCCCTGGCGTCGGTCGGTTTGGAAGCCTAAACTTCACGGCCGACATCCGCGGGGACTTGATCTTGATGGATCTGAGCCACAGCCAAGCGTGCGCGCTGTCTCGATGGGCATGACCTAACTCGCGCGGACAGCGCCTTGGAGGCGCCCGAATCCGCTCCGACCCATAGTCCGGGCTGATCGCTCGAATCAGGATGGATGGCTGGACACCGCCTCGGGAGCCGCAATTTCTCGTCGATGGGCGAACACTTACCTTGTCCCATAAAGCCCATGACTCCGGTGCGGACTCCTGCGGACTCCGAACCTCCTGCGCCCTGCGGTCGAATCCGATTGGCGCCGATCATGGGATTCACCGCTGCGGACATCTTTCGGCACTTTCGCCCTTGGCGATATCATAAATTCATTGAAGCATCTCTCGCTATCCGGAGAGCCTGGCTGAACTACGGCCGGGGCGGGTGGGGCAGCGGACGGCGAAGAAATTCAGATCCACCCACCACCCGCCGTAGCCACCGTCGGCGATTTAACCGACATACTCGACTACGACTCCGAAGACATCGGCGGTATGGGCGGCGATGCGGAGACTCCAGAACCGGTGCCTACGAGACCTTTGGAAGACCACCTCGTCATCGACATATACATGGTGGAAACCCGAAGGAAGCAATAACGAGGAACAACGGGGCGGCGGCGGAGGATAATCTCGCCGATAAAGAACCAAAAGCGGCGGCATAAGCGCCGCCTAAGTCCGCCTCGATCAAAGCAGCCTTCCTAACGACCCAGCGATAGAGCGAGGCAAGCCAGCGGACGACGAACAGGGCGAGCGGATAATCAACCCCTTAGCGGAGCAATGAACAGTCCGGCCACAACACGAACATAAGAACATACGCAAAAAACTAGTCGCCCTTGCAAGAAGTTTGAAGAAAGCGAAGCAGATGCTCAAAACAGCGAAGACACGCTCGAGAATGAAGTGAAGAAAGTATTCAAGACCGCGGACAAATATGGCAATGGCCATCAAACTAAAACTACCGAAGCACAAGTTGCTGCGAAATTTGTGAGAAGCCTTGAGCCTTCACAGTCAAAAAATAAAGAGGCCGCTGGCGGATAGGCGACGAGATGACGAGGCCCAAAGCGACAAGCGGGGCTGCACACAAGCGAATTATAATCCTGGTAAAGCAGACGGCCCAACTAGGTCCATCTACGGGCCAAAAAGAGACCCAGGAAGTAACACACCACGACAAGTGTTCAAAGACAGCGGCACACCCAAATCTGAGCGCCGCACACCGCTATGTTTCACCGATGAGGTCTTGGATCATAATTTCCAGCGAGGTTTAAACCCATAAACATAGAGGCATCTGAAGGCTAACAGACCCGGAGTGCGGATGAAGACTACATACTACACATACACATGGCTAGAGAGATGATCTCACGCCATAAAATACCTACCCCTCAAGCTCAAAGGGCCAGCTCGGCATTGGCTCAAAAGCCTCCCGAGAAAACTTGTTGGAAGTTGGGAAGAGCTTGAGGGCGTTTAGAAAAATTTTCAAGGGACTTATGTCCGCCCTCCGGATCTGACAATCTGAGTCATATAACCCAACAGCCCGGAGAGTCGGTAGCATAAATTCTGGAACAGGTTCCTTACCAAAAAGAACCAAATAGTCATTGTCCGGACGCGAAGCCTTAGCAGCTTTTAAACACAACGTCCGAGGACGAATGGCTCGCCGGAACAACTCGGCCAAGAAGCCAAGAACAATGGCCGCGCTAACAAGCCTCATGATGCGCTTTTGCGGGAGAAGACAGGTGGCTAGCAAGATCAGCACCAGCGACCAGTACATCAAGATCGGAGATGGAAGCGGAAAGTCACGGCGCGAGGAAAGATCAGCGCGGAATAAAGAAAAAAAGCCCACGGGCACGGCGGTCAACGCCCGGATTCAAAAGCTTCGTGGCGGACAATAAAACCACGGCCTCTTAAGGACAACGAGCGAGCATTCAAATTTAAACAAAATTTTAGATCGGATATGTCAAATCCTGATACCCGGAAGGCACGCAAACCATACCAACGAAATTTTGGGTTTTAAACAGTCCGGCAGACTTAATGCGGACACAAAGAAACTCGTCATGGCGAGGACAATGGCGAGCCCCACCGGTGAGCACCGGAAGTCAAAGGACTTTCCCTCGAGAAGTCAAAACAGTAAACTTGCTTCACATGATAAAAAGGAAAGCCAACACGGCACTTCGCCAAGACAAGTGTCGGACGATCCACCCAGTGGACCAAGGTTGGATGTCAAAACCAATCACTTCGACCATCTGGATTAGTCGAAGTATTGGGCGCAGGATAGACTGCCTGAAATCGGATCCCATAATAGGCGGACTGCAATTAACGCGGTGTTGATGGGCGGCGGCGACTTAAACCTGCTATATCCGGACACAATCCGCAAGTGAGGATAGACCCTATTACAATTCGGCATAGCCGCACTTCCTTCAAAGGAGTGGCGCCGGGCCCTTAAGCCAGCTATCAAGCACCTTTGGGCGGAAGCTCTTGTCGCTTCAATACAATACCACATTCCGCGTCTCTTACGCTTAAAATGCCGGTCCACGTGGCATCGTTTCATCATAAGTGCGCGGAGACTCCGGACACGGGCTGGGCGAGTCGGAATAAATAAGCTAGGGGCTACCTAGCCGCACACCTTCACAAGGGTTTGCGCATATAAGCCATAATGAGCTAGCATAGGCTCAGCTTTCCTAATCTATATTTCAATTTTTATGCACTTTCTCGCGATTTCTTTTCCAACCAAGTTCTTCTCTTTTTACAGATGAACAGCGTGTACACCCGTCGAGGATGCGGCTGCGGAGACCTGGTAGCGAGGCGTGCGGTAGGGACCCGTTGCAAGGACTCTTTTGGACTAAGACCCTCGTAAAACTTTCTTCTGTTTCTTGTTGTTATAATCCCCTGGTTCATCATTATAACGAGTGGAGACTAAGCGTTTTGGCATCGGCGGCGCCGAAGAACCTGCCGTGCACGGACACAAGGGGCTTAGGGCTTTGTTTTGCCGCTATTATAAAGACCGAACACCTTGGGAGTGTTGGCGTCTCGAGTTAGGCCTTATATGCATCAGCTCAAATCATGTCTTGGGTCAAATGTTGGGTTTGCCCGGCTCCTGTGTTTTGCTGCCTTACATTCCGTATCATCAGCTAACGCGGCTCGGAGAACTCTGCGATTGTGCCCCGGTTAATTTGGCGAGCACCTCGATGAAAGCGAAAACTGCTGTCATGATACAGCGAGACTGGTCAACCACTCGATCGACCTTGGGAATGTTTAGGATTCCTCCGCTTTGTGAAGGGCCGTTTCGGCCGAGCACATCTGGCGCCCGAATTCGGAGAGCACGGTGCCCCGGGGGCTATGTCGTAGCCCCACCCTCGAACTCCATGGCTAAGTGAAAGTGATAAAGCATTATAGTCCGTTTTCCTCGTTTGCTCGCTACCACCTCCTTTCTTGGACCGAGGCGTCGGATTAAGTGTGAAAACGCGCTATTTTTGCGAACACCCCGCACCTTGTGCACAGGGCTGAAGCCGACGACGCCATCTTCGGGTTATACATACGTATACATGAGCGGCCGCAAAGGAGATATTCTATTACTTGAGCGCACAAGTATAAAAGGCGCTTACATCATAAATATCATTTTACATCATATAAGCGTTCATTGAGCGGAACATTTTTGAGCACCGCGACTCTATTACGAGCACCAGCCAGACGCCGCCAAAATAGTGCTCGGCGGGTAGCGGTTATTATCGAACCGAAGTGCGCAACAGCGGTGGCATCCATCTCTGTCAATGTGTCTTCACGGTAGCGCGCCATCCGCGCACCCTCTATGCAGGCCGACCGCTTCATCGCCTTGATATGCGGCACCGCCCCAAGAAATTGCTGCAATAAGCCAAAGTAACTCTTTGGCTGAGGCCTATCCGGCCAGATATGGGTCACTATATCCGCCATAGCAAGCCCGGACAACCGATTTAGCTCAGCCCACTCAGCCAAGCGATCGGTCAGCGGAAGTGAACGCTCCGGACTATGGAATTGAGAACAAAACAGCTCTTCCGTCGGTGATCCTTCGGCGAAAATGCTGCGGCATCCGCCGCTTTTCGCTGCTAAGTCCATATAAGGGTCCTCCGGACACCACAGTTAGCCCGATTGAGCATATTTTGGATCCGTGAACCTTGGCGCAGCGAAAAAGGCTTACCGACTACAATCTCCCGGCTGGCGCAACTCTTCCATTATAGCTCGCATTGCGAGTGGGCATTCTTGGTTTCAGCGGTGGCCTTCGCGGTCTTCTTGCCCGCTAAGCGCTCCTTCCCAAGAGTCTCATTACGGTCGGTAGCCTCTTTTAACTTCACAGCCATTTCGGCTATCTCTTCCTGCTCGGCGGTGTGCGGCCCTTTCGGCCGCTAACTCCTCGGCCGCCTTGAGGCTGCCGCATTACTCCTCGGCCTGCTCCTTGGCTTGAGCAAGTTCGGCCGAAGACTCTCCGCAGCGGCACAATCTGCATTTCACGCACATATTGTAAGGAGTTGGCCGCCTCCCTTACCCGCGTGATCGCGCGATAACACTTACCTTGCGACTCATCAAGTCGCTTTGTTGATCAGCGCGATGTCTTCATCCGCCACATCGAGTTGCCGCTTTAGTTCAGCAACTCCATCGATCGGCTGGCCCCGGACGACCAGCCACCTGCATCGACACGGCGGGAATTTAAACCTGCGATTTTGATCCTTGCGCAGCTGTCGATATCGACAACCTACCGAGTCTCGAGGGCTACTATCTATACTCGGGTGCATTCTATATGCAAAACTGTTAAAAGGTGTGTCATTTTACGTACCTCAAACCCGCTTGATAAACTCTGGCGGCATCATGCAACCCGCCTTGGTGACGAAATCCTTTCAATCACCATGCTCATCAGCGCGTGCTGATCTTACGAGATAAGCGCCTTCTCAAGCGAATCCTTGACCGTACACGGTTGGCGCCGAACTATCCAGCTTTGCCACACCGGGGCTCCCTCGTGGCGACACTTGAGGCTCGTCCGCCCTATCAATAAGCGCCCGGACGAAGCGTCTCGCTCTCTATCATCTCGGACGAAGGTCCCCGAAAACGAGCTCATCTGCGAAGGGCGGAGATCCGAACTACAAGGTAAAACATTAGTTATCCTCGAAGCACAAATAGGGATGTCCCTTATTATAAAACTCCTTTCTTTCTACTTACGGCTCGTTGGAGGCTGGCTCATTAAGGGAGATTGTGCGGCGGGGCCTCCCGGACGCAGGACCCTCGGCGAATTTCTTCCCCGTTTGGGGCTTTTTCCCAGGTCCTCGGAGGCAGTCCTCTTCTCCCCTTGGTAGGAGGATTCTCGATCCCCCTCGTTCAAGAGCCTCCTCGGGCGAGGCAGTAGCTTTCTGCTTTCCCCTTCTCCTTCCTCCGGCGCAACCTCAAGCATCCGGACCAGCCACGGGATCCGCGCGGTCTCGGGGAGGGCGGACACCGTATTAATTTTGCTTCCGCTATCCACTCCTGTGTAGAAGGAGATCGGTCATAAGCGGATCATCGAAAGGCAAACAAGCGGTATGTCGGACTTGGAACTACTTACTTGAGTATTGAGGCGATTGCAGCTTAGTCCAGCATCCTCGGTCAATTCCGCTTGCGCACCTTTTGCGATCCGAAGAATAAGTTATACATCTCCGGTGTCATACCCATGAAGTGTTGAAGAATCCGTGGGCCCTCGGTTGAACTCCCATAGCCGGAGAGGGCGGCGTTTGCGAGGCAGGAGGCGCCTAATTAGCATAACCTGCATCACCACCACCATATCGATCTCCCTCGTTAGGAGATCTCGAATCCGACCCTGCGGTGAGGGCACGTCCTTTGGCGGCCCCAGTTGAGCCCTGGTTGACCCATGATATCAATCGTCGTGGATGTCCCGGGCGGAATAGGGGGCGGCTTTTGTCTGCGGCCCCTCGGAGCGGTAATATAGAACCACTCTTGCTGCCACAGGCGAGCTCCTCTTGGAAGGAGCCAGTAGACCCGGGGCATCGGCCCTCCTACTTATGGCCGCCCGCCACACTCCGCAGCGCCCGTCGATCATCTTGGCGCTACATTAAAGGTCTTGACCCACAGGCGAAGTGAGGGTGAGCGGAGGAAGGCTTGAGAGCGACAATAAATGCGGAGATATGGAGGATGGACTCGGAGCCAAATCGTGGAATTCCAACCCATAGTAAAACATGAGCCCTCTCACAAAAGGATCCATCGGAAGCCTAAACCCCGGGAGGTGGGAAATGAAGGCGACATATTCGCTGGGCTCGGAGGTGGGGATGGCCTGCCCTTGGCGGGCAACCTATCTGAAATCTCGTAAAGGCAGTGCTTGGCCTCCGCAGCTTCAGCGTCCTCCTCCGTAATGAGAGGAGGCATCCACCGCCACGGAGGTGGGAACCGGACATCTTTGAAGGTCCAAAGCGCTCGAATCTGGAGCTCTAGGTGCTGGAACTTGGGCGTGGAGAGGATTCGATGGAAGATTGAAGAAAAAAGCGAGCCTTGGTCCCGTTATAAAGAGGAGGATACCAAGAGCCGTCTCCGTGGCCGTTTGGGACTCGTCTTGATAGAGGCGTGGCGAGCAGGCGCGGTTGGGTTACCCACGCCGTATTGATGAGAATCCTGGATTAAGGGAAACACGATCTCTGCTTTGACAAGGCGTGCCAAAACCGCTTACCTTCGTCGCTAAAGGTGGTAAAGTAAAAAACAATTTGAGTGATGGCTTGGTAGTGGTGTGGCGTCATGCCACGGAAAGCGTCGACAGATTGAACTTCGTGTATATATTATTATTCTCTCTACGGTGGAATGTGAAATTTATTTTGCGAGCGGACACTATCTGGTGTTCACAATCTCCTATCATTTGGAGGAGGAACCCGCCTTGCAATGCCAAGATATATACCGCCCGGACTTATCGTCTTTGAAGCCTGGTTCGAGGAGCTCTTGAGGAGTCCGGATTAGGGGTGTCCGGATTGCGGACTACCATCATCGGCGGACTATCATCGGCGGACTATCATCATCAACGGACTCCAAGACTATGAAGATACAAGATTGAAGACTTCACCCGTGTCGGATGGGACTTTCCTTGGCGTTGAAGGCAAGCTTGGCGTCTGGATATGTAGATCTCCTACCATTGTAACCGACTCTATGTAACCCTAGCCCTCTCCGGTGTCTATATAAACCAGATGGCTTTAGTCCGTAGGACTACAATCACAACAACCCTTACAATCATACCATAGGCTAGCTTCTAGGGTTTAGCCTCCTTGATCTCGTGGTAGATCCACTCTTGTAAACATCCACAATATCAATATCAATCAAGCAGGACGTAGGGTTTTACCTCCATCAAGAGGGCCCGAACCTGGGTAAACATCGTGTCCCTTGTCTCCTGTTACCATCCGCCTAGACGCATAGTTCGGGACCCCCTACCCGAGATCCGCCGGTTTTGACACCGACAATGTGCATGGTCTATCTCGATTTCTCTCGGGGCATCTTTCTATCGCTCATGCACCTCCCTCGATCTCCCACCCATATAGTCCCCTCACGATCTCGAGGGGGTCTCTCTATCACAAATACACCCTCTCGCCCTCCCCATGCGTCCATGTTCTCCATGTGTCCCTCTCGACCTTTGTTCCTTGTTGGCCAGACCTCCATTGGACATGTGCTATAGGGGTGTCTCTCTCCATTGCAAACAATCACACACTAGCTATCTTCAAGTACCTCCTCGCCTCGCTATTCTATCTCGGAGATGCATGTGTGATATGTTCGCCTAAGAAACGAAAAAACACACACTCTCTCTCTCTCTAATTTATCTTTTGTTGTCAATTTCTCTTTCACACACATACTCTTTTTGCACACTTACTCATTCTCCTTCACACGCACTTGATCCCTCTTGACTTAGGCACTCTCCTCGGTCCATAGCATACTGATTTATTGAAAAGTCAAACATCACAAAGTTTGACCATGTACGTGGAGAAAAACAATTACATCTAGAACGGCAAACATATACCATTAGATTCACCATGAGATGTAGTTTCGTATGATGTATCTTTGGTATTGAAGATATAAATAACATTTGTGTAAACCTGATCAAAGTTTCCAATGTTTGACTTCTAAAAAATTACATACCTTTGCATTATCGGCGGATGGAATATCTCTTTCCCCCTCTTAGCTATCTGACGCACCACTCAGCCTTATCGGGGCTCCTCAGTCTCTCTCAAACTTTATATCTCCCTGGTTCACACATACACATGTCTCGCTCGCACTATACATATAGACCCATCCAACACTCTCCGCCCTTGTTATCTCTCTATGTGACACGCACCCCCTAATAAGTACCATAATCCCTCACTCCATCATAGGTAAAGCCTCCCCCCCTAAGTATGATTATCTCTCACTAGCCATCGGGAACACACGTATTGTATCCTTCCATCCATACGTCTATCTCGATATCTCTCAGGGTATCTTCTATCACGCACACACCTTGTCACTCTATCTCCCACCCATATAGTCCCATCACGATCTCCAGGGGATCTCTCTATGACAAACATACACTCTCTCTTCCCCATGTCTGCATTTTCTCAGTACGTCTCTCTCGACCTCTCCCTTGTTTGTCAGACCCCTCTTGGCCATGTGCTAGGGGTCTTGCTCTCTCGGTTGCAAACAACCACACACAATCTCCTCACCTTGCTTCCTTTGTCGAAGATGCATGTGTGATATGTTTGCATAAGACACACACGTTTCCTCTCGACTTTTATCGAGTGTTGTACATGTCTCTTTCACACACACACACACACTTTTTTCACTCACTCTTTCTATTTCACTCTCTCTCCCTCTCTCTCCCTTTCTCTCTAGTTAGGGACTCTCTCACGTCCATAAGCATATGGATGTTTTGAAAAGTCAAACCTCAGAAAAGTTTGACCAGGTATATGTGGAGAAAAACATTTACAGCTGGAAATATCATTAGATTCATCACAACATGTTCTTACTTCATACTATCATTTATCTTTGGTATTGTAGATATAAGTAATTTCTTTATAAACTTGGTCAAAGTTTCAAAAGTTTGACTTTTTAAAAAATGTTGGAACTACATTATCGAACGGAGGGAGTAGCTCTTTCTCTCTCTCTCTCTCTCTCTCTCTCTCTCTCTCTCTCTCTCTCTCTCTCTCTCTCTCTCTCTATCTCTCACGGGCCTCCCCTCTCACACGAATACTCTATACTGACGGATTATACGCTAATTGTGTCAGCGTATAGCTCCGTATATTGTTTAGTTGACGGTCAACCAGTCCACATGCTGCCTTGTCATTTCGTGTTACTGTATCTTCGTGTCTTGGCCCATGTGGGAGTGGGTGAAAATAAGTAAACTAGTGGCCCATCGGACCGCGGTGAAATAAACAAAGTTGTAACCACTCGGGTAGCACCCTTGCGCTAGTAAATTGAGGCGCGTGAGGACACACTTCTTCGCGTGGAGGGCCTTTTCGCGCACAATTCACCACTGCTTGGCGGCATGCATGCACGAAGGGCCTTTTCGCGCACACCACACACACACACACCAGCACTGCGTGTACACGGCATCGCCGCGGTTGAGATGGACGGCGAGGCAGCCAACAAGCGGGCGGCTCGAGCCAAAACCGCATCCGGCGAGCCTAGACTTCATCGCAGCCTCCCGGCGACATGCTGCTCGTCATCATCAGCCTCCTCCCACCAAATCTGCCGTGCGGACCACCTGCTCTCCCGGCGGTGGCGCCCCTCTGGCGCCCGCGTCCCCTCAACCTCACCGTCGGCGGCTGCCGGCTGTGGCGGGGATTACTAACGCATGGCGCGATCTCCAAGATCGTTTCATCACACCTGGGCCAGCCGGACACCTTGACATCCGCATGTTCGGTACCAACTAGAAGGTCCAACCCAACCCGGCGAGTGGTTCTTATCCCCGCCCTAGATCAGCTCGAGGAGCTCAACTTTGAAAGCTGGGCGATGTCGCTCTGCTGTCGTCGTCGCGCGCTCTCGCCAGCGCTGCACCGCCCGACTTCAGCTCCTGCTATCTTCCCTAGATTAAAGCCGCACCCGCCCTTCTTCTCCCTCAACTCAAGCAGCTCGACGTCTTCGACGTTGTCATCTCGAAGAAGGCTATGGAGCACCTGCTCTGCAGCTGTACTGCGCTTGAGTACCTTCGTCTTGAGCAGATCCACGGGTTCATTAGCCTCCACATCGCCTCGACGAATCTCTGATGGATTTACGTGTCTTGCTAGCCCCGCAACAAGACATCACTTGGGAAGAGATCACTCCAGCTGTTCCACGTTATGGTCATTGAGAATGCGCCTTTCCTTGAGATATTGCTTGTATCGGATCTATAAGGTTCAAAAAAATCAGGGTCATTGACGTGCCGAAATTGACAGCGGTGGTGCACTCGTCTGCCAAATTCTCTGAACTCTTTATTGGATCTGTAATCGTTCAGGTACATCACTCATCTTCTTCTCCGTCTTCTTGAAATTCAAATTTTTAAATTTCTTCTTGATGTATTTACGACCGTCTTCCAGAAAATGATTCCCACGAGCTTGACCGAGTCTATGCGCATAGTGAAGATCTTGGCAATAAAATCTACGGCCCCAATCTGGATCAAGTTGTTGGATTCCTTACATGCTTTCCGTGCGGAGAAGCTACTCATCGAGGTGAAACTTCTTTCCTATTAGTAAACGGTAATCACAACATAGCTCAAATTTTTCGTAATTTTCCCAAATTACGATGACAAATATAGTGTTCAAAACTGCATCTACGCACTGCACCGAAAGAAATGTTTTTAGTATTTTTTTCACGTGATCACCTGCATCATTTTTTGTTGTACTACTATAGTAACCTAGGCTAATCATAGTGGAAAGTAACTTAGACTACTCCAGTAACTCTATGGTTACCCTAAGAGCAAGTACTACCTCCGTCCTGGTTTACTCTTCCTATTTTGTAGTATCAAAATTTGACCATAGATTGAACTGAAAAAATGTTAATGCATGTCACTAAGAACTATATCGTTGGATTCGTATTTGAACATAATTTCAAATGGTGTAATTTTTTGTGACATGCATTGGCATTTTCTTACATAAATATATGGTTAAAATTTTATACTAAATAAGAGGTAGTACAAAAGTGGGCTATAACGGCCCTCCACTATGTAGGCCAAAACACGTGCCAAATTCACTTGTGATGCATTTGGCATCGATGCCCCTCCATTGCTCACCTGGTGCCCCAATCTGGATCACCTACTTTATTCCAGTGCCAAATTAACTCACGCAATGAAAAAACACTTGCGTGGGAGAGAGAGAGAACTCAGGCAATAAAAAAACACTTGTTTGGGAGAGTGAGAGGCTGGTGTAGTTGGTTTGATTGATTTGTTTATACATGTGGGTCTGTGTGCACAGCGGTGCCAACTCTCTCACGTCGCGAGAGTGGTGCTAAAATCTTTTGATTTGACATCAATGCGTATTATCTGGCATACTTTTGCGAAATATGGCATCGGCCACATGTGGAAGGCAACAAATGCCCAAGCTCTTCACGTACTCCTAGGTAAATGAGAGGAAAGAGAAAGAGAGAGTGAGAGAGAGAGTGAAAAAATATCACTAGCCAGCCAACCCTATCGTATGAGTAAATGATATTGGTACCTCTTGATGACACGGCAATCTTATACAGCCAGCTGCTCTAATATGTTCTCTTTTTTGCAGATAAAAAAAGACCTGAAAGTGAAAAATGTGCTGCATTATAACAATCTCATCGAATGCTTTGATCTCCATCTTATAGAAATTGATTTGATCGACTACCGAGGCAGCACATCTGAGATTAAATTGGCCAGGTTCTATGTTCTGGAGGCAAGTGTGCTCAAGGTAATGAGGTTTGGTGTTCTCTAGCGCAACAATGAATGGTGTCTTGATCACATGACGTCTAAGCCTAAATGACAAAGTCTCATGAAGCTGAATTTGTTTTTGAAACATCAAGTGGCCAGAGACTCGAAAACTTATTTGCCCATTAGTGACTTGTCAGGGCGGTGGATTTTTGTTTGTACGATAATGTTGCATCCACCTAAAGTAATGAAAGTTCTTACTTAAACTTCCTAGTAATTCCCTCTTCGTAGGTGCAGTATTACTCCTAACATTTGTAACAACACTTTGAAACTTGTAATACTGTCGTGTCCTATTCCTGCGTTTTCAAAATCCTACGAATCAAACAGGTCCTGAGTTGGTGATGATGTTGTGCCTGCCATCTTTCACCAATAGCCGTCGGATCTAGATCTGACGCATACAAACCAAACTTCTCCAGTTTTGCAAAAAGATGACCGCACTTGTTCCCTATTTACAAACAACTCCTTGTCTCTCACAATCAGCCTTATCTCCTCCCCACCACATCTAGAAGGCCATGGAAAAATCTGGCGCAATGGTCGCGGCCGGCGCCGTCCACCCCCCAATCTTGGTGTTCCATGCAATGCACGAGCATCTACGCACGGGAAATTATGTCAAACACGGCTAGTTTTAAGCAGGCTAGGTCTACAGCCATGATGATAGTGACTGCAGACGGTGAGGCTGACTATGGTATGCCGAACACGGCGCCTATACTCAGGTGTCATCTCCGGTGTAGGGTCTTGTCACTTCACGGTGAGGAGCAGCACGTAATAATTTGACCAACAGGTAGTATAGTGCTACTACATT
The DNA here is from genome assembly GCA_021605205.1 of Aegilops longissima. Lineage (NCBI taxonomy): Eukaryota > Viridiplantae > Streptophyta > Magnoliopsida > Poales > Poaceae > Aegilops > Aegilops longissima. The sequence continues at coordinate 510,265,335 of CM038680.1, read as the reverse complement.
GGTAGTACCACTACTACTAGTACTAGCACCACCGTCTGGATTTAGTAGTACTACCACTTCCATCTGGATTTAGTATTTGACTAGCAATATCTAGTAATGCATGTCACAAAAATTGTACTACTCCCTACGTAAATAAATACATGGTGTATTGTTTTATTCCTATCGTGAGATAACTTAATGTCTTTTGCTACTTAATAGGATTACATGCAATGAACTAACCACTTGCATGTGATGTTTGGTAGTCTCAAGTCATTGAAAGCATGCACGGGCATGGAGGGGGACGTAGCTTCATTAACTTACTGCACCTGCCTTTGGGTGTATGACACGTGGGCCCAACGGGTGGCTGGCCAACCTGTCATACAGCCAAAGGCAGAAATCTGAAGCGAAAAGCGAGTAGATGGCCAACACGCACGTGAATTCAACGCAGTCTGCACTTCTCATATAAAGGCTCCCGCCAGTCCAATCTATGAAATCCTACACATCAAAGGGCAAGAGTGATCACTCCAATCGCAAGATCAGTTGACTAGAAGCTAGACCCATGGAGGCGATGAGCGTGAGCATCGGCCGGCTGTGCTAGATGGTCCTAGCGCCCGACCTGCAGCCCGGCACCGAGCGTCTCGGGTAGTGCTTGAGGCCGCTAGGGCGAGGGCGCAGGGCGGCAACCGTCTCCTTGTTCGACGAGGTCCTCGTCGGATTCCTCGACAAGTTCACCATCGTCAAGAAGCTCGCGGATGACCTTGACGTATGCCTCCAGCCCACGCGCCCAGGCTCTGTGATGCCTGCCACCCTCAACGGTCTCTATGGTGACAACCTCTTCGACGCACTGGTGGCCCTGCGACTGCCCGCCATCGCGTCGGAGAATGTCCACCTCGAGGCCGCGCTCGCCGCGCAGCGCCTGGCGCAGCAAGACACCATCAACATAATCACCCACATCTACGCGCAAATCGTCCACAAGGACTAATACATGCAAGAGCAGGACGATAGGACGCTGGCTTTCTTGGAGCTCATGGGCAACCTTGGACGGCATTGTTCAGAAGCACGTTGAGCTTGCCGCCAACACCGCTGCTCCTCACACGTCGGTTGGTGACCCGGTGCACTAGGGCGTGAGGATGTCGTTGATGGAACCGTATGTATCTTTATCTTTCCATCAAATCCATCTAGTAGTATATGGTACTACTAGTAATTATCTTACCTTCCGCATCAACTTCATAATTTTCCTACGTACTCCATGCATGAACCGCGCCAGAACCAAACTTCTCATTACTCTAGGGAAAATCGTTATTTCTATCTACCGGTCGCACCATGGAGCAGAACCAAATTTTACAAGTTACAAGTTCAAAAGGAAAAGCCTGCCGTGTTCGCATCGCACCCCCACACGGTTGGTCAAGACACGCCACTCAGGGGAATGCATGCTGTGTTGCATTTTCACTTACAAGTGGGACCGCATGATTGAGCAAACCGACTATCGGCAAACCCCTCCGCCCACCGTGCGATGGCTGAGAAAACAGGAGGGAGAAGAGATGGTTGTATACGGACTCCAAGAATTGGTGTCGGATGGGACTCGTGTGGGTGGCGTGTGCCGTCTTGCTGAACATGAATGCTAGTTATGGCCCATGCCACCCCACTATATCGAGGTGCTGGTTACGTAGAACAAATTTCACGGAGTCAGTGCTCAGCCCTCCTCTATCTCTCCTCTCAGCCAGCCCATGAGCCTTGGAGCCCATCGTCTGTTTGCTCATATGCGGTCCCACATGTCGGTGAAAGCATAAGAGGACCCACTGAACCTGCACATCTTTCACCTCGGCGTCTTTGGTGATGAAAAACAAATCCAATAAAGATCTTAGGTGGCCGCTTTTGGAGTTACTCAAGAGTAGTAAGATTCTATTTACAGTTTAACCCAAGATGCACATCACGTGGCTTCAACTACCACTCTATTTTCTTGCATGACACGACCTAGATGTTGGATGTCCCACGTGTCGGCAAAAGGAGGAAGAACTTGACCAAATCTTCGGTTGTGCTATCGGATTAGACTAGTTGTGCTAACTTAAAATTTTATTGTGTAGAATGGATGCAAGTTTTGGTATTGGGAAGAAGAGTACAATGATATATTGATAGAGTGCAATTTAGTAGATGTTCTAGCACTTTTAGCTAGCATAGAGGCTAGAGATGAGACTAGTGCTCTTATTGATAGAATAGAGGCTAGACACGTCTACTTCTTTACACTCGAAGAAGAAATAAGCACGCAAGATCGAGCCTCCGCAGATAAACAATGAATGCATCGAGAAGGCACTAATCCAACTTACAGGAGCAGTTATCGAAGTTGGATATCTTCTAAAATGTATTCTTGTGGTTCTTGTTTTCTTTGGTCTTGCTTTTCTAGTCAAAACTTTAGTGATGTATTTCCATGTACCAAAAAATCAAATGGGTAAAAAAATATATGTGTTTGCAAAGAAAAATGTACTCGGCCGGGATGCGTCCGCGCGTTCGGCGCATGGCCACCGCATCCGAGAAATGGCCCGGACACGACCCCATTGCCCTACCCAAACGGACAGAATCCGGGCAAAACAGAGGTCCGTTTGGGGTCGTGCGTTGGAGTTGGCCTTACAAGTGGGACCGCAGTTAAGGAAACCGACTATCGGCAAAACCCCCACCTCGCCCGCTGCGTGATGGCTGAGTTAGAGAAACGATGAGGTTGAAGAGATTGAGATGTCGGGGAAGCTGATCGTGGCCCACGAACACCTATGGGACCTGGGTCCCTTGTGGTTCGGAGGGGGGCGGAGATTGCACAAAGAGCGGATCGAAGCGATGCACACGAGCAGATTTACCCAGCTTGAGCTCTCGGAGAGATAATACTCCTACTACTGCTTTGTGGATTATATTGTGTTCTTGCTAGGGAGCAATGAGGGCTACAAAACCTAGCTTGAGATGTGTGATTCGGATGAACTAAGTTGGAGCTGAACCGAACCCTTTCTACGTTGCACTTGGGCCTCCTTTTATAGGCACAAGGGGTCACCACATGTGTCAAGTAGACAAGGGTAAGATAGTAAAACAGAGTTGGTACACGCTTTATGCAGATGTCACGATGATCTATACCTAACTCGGCGGCAAGGGACAAGAGTCATAAATGCTGTCTCGGTCGCTGAATAGTGTATGAGGACCGTCAAGTGCGCCTCCGTTTGCCACGATGGTAGCTTGTCGGCGCCGCTATCGCTACTCCCGCTGGCTGCACAGCCCGTCGACCTGGCGTGCTTGGGAGAGCCCGTGGTGACACGTTGGCGGATGAGCTGGGCGGAGATGAAGAGAGGTCACTTGCATGGCGAGCACCTTGTCGCGGCAAGGTTCTTGTCGCTCGGGGCTTATCGCTCACCAAGCCTTCCGGCAAGCTCCTCTTGCGGGGCCTTGTTTCGCCGTGCCACAGTGGCCTTCCCGACAAGCTCCTTTTGCGGGGCCTTGATTACTTTGTTCTTGAATGGCTCCAAAGGAGCAGCTGCGAATCTTAGCGATCATCGGGCCAGCCCTGCGCGAGGTACTACAACTGCCGTGCGAGTTAAAGGTGCTAGGGGTACCCTACTCTAGTACACCGACAGAGCCCGAACTGGGCCACACGGCGCCAAGCTCTGTTGGGCCGGGCCCAAAAGCGATTGCGAACGCGCGTGGTCTTGATTACGCCGTTACTGCGCCTTGGACCCACCGCCTCCCACGAGCGTCACGCACGGATGTGGCGTCGTGGGGGAGATCGTGGGGCTTTCTTTAATGGAAAAAATCGAACGCCCGTCCCTCTCCCTTTATAAGCGGGGAGCAGGCGGGGCGCCCACTTTCCCTTCTGTCACATCGAGAAAACCCCGTTGCTTTCCCTTTCTTCTCGAGCCCAAAGAGTGACACTCCGCCCCTCCATTGCCACGGTGCCTGCGCCGTCGACCTCCTCCACCACCTCTCCCCATGGCTCCGAAGTCCGACAAGGGAAAAGGCGTGAAATCGGCCTAAACACGGCGACTTCATGGCGCTGCGGAAGGAAGCGGGCCCTCTTGACCCCACAGCAGCGGGGAAGGAGCTGCGGGGAGCTGTACTATCTCTTACAGGTCGGCGGACACCGGGCGCACCAGCGCGCGAGTCATCTCGCCGCCACATCCGAGAAGGTTTCCATGGGTACCCCTTCTTGGCGCTTTTCTTCCCTGCGGGCTCTGCCGCCTTTTCTAATTTTTACGTGATGTCATGAACACATATGGCCTCCGCCTCCTTGATTTCACCCCCAACGTCGTCCTCACCTTGGCGTTTCGCACACCTCTGCGAGAACTTTGTCGGGAATCCACCCAAATGTAGCACTCTTCGCCATTACTTCATGCCCGCATAGAGAGAGAGCAGCTTGCGGGGGATTGCATGGGTCTCTAGGATCGGCAAGAAGGCGTATCTTGACGGAGAGTTGCCTAGCAAGTGGGAGGTGGAGAGCTGGTGGTCTTTGGATCTTAGAGGAGGAGCCACACCTTTCACCGCCTGCGCAAACTCCCATAGTTCGCGGCAATGATTGGAGTAACTTGGCGCGGAGGGCGACAAGTTGAAGATTGCCGTGACTAGGATTCTGCGTCTCCGGCAAGCGGGGCTTACCGTAGGAGCAGTTAGCGCGGACTTCGCCGCCGCCGCATTGCGCCCTTGCGGGAGAGGAGGAGGCCTGCTTGGGAATTCGAATCTGGCGGACATCATGAGGCTGCGCCCAGGTCTGAACTGGAATTTTACTACCTTGGAGCTGGGCGGCATGCTGCGGGAGTTGTTCAAGCGATCACGGATCACCCGAGTGGTGCATGTTGCGAGGAGTCGTGCCTTGTGCAACAACTCGTCGCTTGACAGCATCCAGCGATGATGCCATTGTGCGATTCCCATGGAATCGTTCCAACAGCGAGAGCCGCCCGATGGCGTCGTTCAGCGGTTCTTCGACAACCTGGTGGAGGTGCCGATCAGCGCCCGGCGAGCGGAAAGCGGCTCACGGGACACCACCGATCGGGAGATGGCGCGCGCCACAAGATTGGAGGCGGCGAAGCTGCCGCTGCCGGCGTGTTGGAGTTCACCGTCGAGGCGGAAGCAGCCGGCGGCAAGCCTTGCCGGCCGAGAGGAGCTTGTCGGTGAGGAGAACAGGCGAGCAGCGTCAATCCGGAAGAGCGGCGGTGGCGCTTCCCTCGCCGTCAAGCAGCTTGCGCGGGGAGGAGCCAGCGGCCCGCCAAGAGAGCGCCTCCATAAGACCGGAGAAGTGGCGGCGGCGAGCGGCCCAACAACCGCCTCGTCACCCGGCCAGCGCTCCACGCGGCAAGCACATTTGCAGCGGAGGCGCCTCCTGCCGCCACGACAGCGGGGCGGGGTCTTACGGAGTTCGGCCCTGCATCCGCCAAGCGTCGAGAGTCTTCTCCTCCAATTAAATCGCGCCGGAGCTGGTCGATCTCTCGCCCTCAGCTCAGGAAGAAGAGGAAGAAGTAAGATCTTGTCGCTGCTACTCGCAATCCTCCAATTTATTGCTTTATTTTGTATCGGCGGCTTCATTACGAACCTTCTCCTTCTTGAGGACACTAGCTCGGAGGCGTCGAAGGGCCAAGACCCGGTGGTTGTCGTCTCGGATGATTCCCACAATGGCTGACGAGGGGCACGTCTGGGACTCCCCTTGGACCAGCAACCCTTCAACAAAGCAGCCCCAGCACAGCCCCAGCGTAAGTGTTTTGGTTTACTTCGTGGTTAGGTGTGCTTGGGTGCTTCTCCGTCAGCGATATTTGGTTTGTTGAATTATGTAGGAAGCGAGCAGCCTCATCGGGGAAGCACGGAGGTCACTCCCGAGTTACTTTGCTTCAACTCGCCACCAAGGAGAACTCTCCGCCAAGGGGCGCTCTCCGGCAAGGGAGGCCTCTCCGACAAGGGAGCTTCCCGACAAGGACCAGCGCCGACGACCCTCCGGTTGTGGAGACCGCGACAACAGATCCCATCGCAGGTAATTTTCTTGCTTGAAAATCTCCCTTGGGTCTTGTTTTCTTCTGTTCTTCTCTTTCGAACATTTGCTTGACTTGTTCTTTCTACTTCCGACCATCAGATCCATCTGCGGAGACCCGATGGGCCCGAGGCTGCCCGGCGAGGGGCCTTCATGGCGACAATGTCGACGCCGCCAACATGGAGGAGGAGGCTGGCTGTGGCAGGCCCGCCGTGAGGGCCGCCAAGGCTCTTGGCCTTGGTGGGGAGAATCTGGCGTCGCCAGCGGCCACGAGGCCGCAGGAGGCGCCAGGCGCTACACCGACCGCCGATCCTCCGCCACGATGTCGCACCAGATTCGAAGAGCCCCAGCCAGGCGCCTATCGAAGGCGGCGGTGTCTTTATCAAGCTCCCACAGGCTTCAAGCTCGAGGCACGGCGAGGAAACCGGCCGGCGGAACTGCTTGCCTCCATTGGGTGTCGCTGGTCGATGCTCGAGCAGCGACAGCCAGCGAGCTGAGGAGGCAGCTGCTAAAGAGGTTCTTTGTCGCTCTACCGCGCCCGACAAGCCAAGCTGTAGTCGGGGAGGCGCTTGTCGGCGGGATCGACTTGGAGAAGCAGCGAAAAGAGCTCGGCGCCAACAACAAAACTCTCCGTGATATAGCGGGCGCGGGAGCAGCTTGCGAGGCGCCGCGACCTTCATCTTGGAAAGGGCGAGATCGAGGAGCAGCGAGAGGCTTGCGGCGAGAAGCTCTCCAGCGAGAAGGTGAGCTGGCGCGGAAGATCAACCTCGACAGCTATGAGGAAGATCTCGCCGTCTTGTGAACAAGCGATTGGCGGGCCGCCGGGAGGCAAAGGATGCTTTGCTGCGGCTGCCGAGGCCGCCAAGAAGGAAGCTGGAGGCGGTGGCTCAGCTGGAGTCCGCCCTCCCGAAGCGCCGAGGAGGTCAGCTGGGTTGAAGCGGCGTGAGAGAAGAACGCCTACACCCTCGGTGAGTTGCGAGGCGCCTCGCTGAGAAGATCAAGGAGATCAACGCCGCCAAGGACTCCAAAGGCGGATCTGGGCTGGCCCGACCACCTTGATGGAGCGTTGGAAGGCGCCAAGGAGGCGGGAAGCGGGCCTGCTATAAAAGATCAAGGCCAACGAGGAACTGCTGTCATTGCTGTGGCTGCCAGAATAATCTCACGACAGACATAATGCATTGGACGGAAGGTCTTGTGGACACCACGCCCGGCATCCATAATGAGTGATGGGCTGGGGATGGTGGATCTTGGGTACTCAGCGGCGAGAACCTCCAACCCAGCGTCAAGCTCAGCCTGTTCTTCAAGGCGTCTTGGCGGGTCTCCAGCTGACTCGGGAGGAGATCCCAAAGCGGTGGCGGAGGAGTCGCGCCAAGTTTGCGCGGGGCTCTCGGAAGGTCTTGATGAAGGTGGCCTTCCGCAACCCAGTCGATTTCACCAAAGTCCTCAAGTCCCTGCCTCCATCTGGCGGCGTTGAAGCGCTCAAAACCCTTATCGCACCCATTGTGGACAGGGTGGCCGAGTCAAGAGGCTCGATGGCGACCGGCGTGGACTAGGCGTAAGCTTATCTTTCTCTTGTCGCTGTAGATCATGTTTAGGCGAAAAATCTATTAGATCGCGACAAGTCATTATGTAATATACACTATCTTAGGTAATCGAATGCAATGTTATTTCCTTTACTCGATTTCTTCCTTGTATGTTTATGCCCTCGCTTTTAGGGAACTTGTCGGTCACGAACACCTTTGCATGGCTGAGTGCGGAACTTCAGCAGCTTCTTTGGCGATGCCGCCTCCGACAAGCAACCTTATCGCAACTAGTTGCAGCACACTTAAGTTGTTGGCGGACTCGAAACAAAGTAAGAGCGCAAGCTAGTCATGGTCGGTTCCTCTGCGCACAGGTTTTCCATACAAAGTACTATCGTTCGAGGAAGATAACTTAAAAGTTTAAAACTAATCGTTTAAACTTAGCAACTTAGCTTCTCTGTTGTCCCTTTCCCGGCAAGGCGACAGTCCCTCGAGCGACGCTTGGCGGCCCACACCATTATCTTCTCCTTCCTCCCCGGTTAACTTGTGGGTGGATGAACCTTCTTCTTGTTTGAGAAGAAAGAAGAGAAAATAAAGTTATGGAGCCCAGTGACTCGTTATAAACTTACGGTGTGGATGCTGCACAAAATTTTAGAGCACACATGCATACAAGATTATGAAAACATGTATTGACAAGTTGTGCGCAACACATAAACTTCTTGATGCAGGGGTCTGCGCGGCTTTGTACAAAGGATTACATGCAACAGCGGCAAGACTTGTACAAAAGGGTGGTTCAGAGGCAGGTTCGGCAACCGCACCTTATGGGTAAAACTTGCGAAGATGCTCTATATTCAGGAATTGCTCACGGAGCCATCTTGGTCTCAAAGGCGGACAGCGCCGGGCCTAGTATTTCGTTTCACCCGATAAGGGCCTTCCCACTTTAAGCGTCAACTTGTTGGAATTCTTGGCGGATTGAGCAGCGCGAAGAACAAAGGTCGCCTTCCTCGAAGCTTCGGCATGGACTTTGCGGCTATGGTAGCGGCGCAAAGCTTCTTTGATAACGAGCAGCTCGTCTGCAGCACGAAGACAATCTTCCTCGAGGAGCAGCGCGTCATCTTGTCGCAGCTGCTCTTGCTCAACTCATCATAGCGAGCACTCAAGGTGACCGTATCTGAGTTCCGTGGGGAGAACTGCCTCTGCTCCATAGACTAGGCGAAAGGTGTGCGGCGGTGGCTCGATTTGGCGTCGTCTGATCGACCAAGAACCACCGGCGGCTCCTCGATCCGGTTTCTTCGCACTTGCGCAGCTTGTCGAAAGTTCTAGTCTTGAGTCCCGCAGCACTTCAGCGTTTGCTCTCTCGCTTGACCGTTGCTTCTCGGATGAGCAGCGAAGCAAAGCAGATCTTGGCGTAAGATCTTGGGCGTCTTGCATGAAGGTGCGGCTCGTGAACTGTGTGCGTTGTCGGTGATGATCCGGTTAGGAATCCCAAAGCGGCAAACAATCGACTGAAGAACTTGGCTGCTGGTTGTCTTTGTCACCTTCCTCCTTGGTTCCACTTCCGGCCACTTTGTGAACTTGTCGATTACAGCGTACAAGTACTCAAAGCCCCGACAACTTCGGGGAAGGGCGAGGATGTCGAACCCCAGACCGAAAGGGCGGGATAAAGGGATCTTCGGAAGCTTGAGCTAGTTGGTGTATCTGTTTGGAATGGGCGGCATGCTTCACACTTGGTTACTTGTGCGTTGCATCTGGAGGGCTTCGGCGGAAGAAACCTTGCGGAAAGCTTTGCGGCAAGTGCTCTTCTTGCCAATGTGGTGACCACATATGCCTCCATGTATCTCTGCCGGCGGCTTACATCCATCTTCGGCGAATACACTTCAATTTCACACCGTTGAGTCTTCTTACATACATGATGTTGTCAACAAACTGGTACATACTTGACTGCCGAGCTACTTTTCCGCTTCTTCTTGCTCTTGGGAAGTTCTCTGTCTGAAGGAAGTGGGCGATTTCTTTCGCCCATGTTGGAGCATGTGGCTCGACAACGAGGACTAAAGGCTCATCTACCCTGCGGGAACATTAGCTTCCACGGCAAGAACACGTGGTTCTGCGGAGCTTAATGATCCCGACAAGCTTGCCGGAGCAAAGCTTGTCGGGGCGTCTGCTTCAACGAAACAAACCACAGGGTTTGTCGGAGCAGACAGCTCCTTAGTGATGTTTGCATTGATTTTAGGGACCTTCTTGGCGGCAGCTCCAGGGAGCTCTGCCGGAAAGTAGTCGCTCTTGCTCTGTCTTGTTGATGGTGTTACGGTTGGCTGAGTCAGCTTGAGCACAAAAATTCCTGGTTCCACAGGTAACTTAAGTGCGGCACATTTGGAGAGGCCATCAGCTATATCATTCTGAGCTCTTGGAACATGTTCCATTTGCAGGCCTTCAAAGTGCTCTTCTAGCTTTCTCACTTCATCGACGTAGGCTTCCATCAACGGACTCTAATAATCTTTATTTACTTGGCGGACGACAAGTTGCGAGTCCCCCCTGACAATGAGCTTCTTGATCCCAAGGTCTACCGCAATCCTTAGACCGGTAAGCAAACCTTCATACTCTGCAGTATTGTTCGTTGCTTGTTCCTTGGGAAAGTGCATCTGGACTATGTATTTGAGGTGTTCTCCGGTGGGTGCGATAAGCAACGCCCGGCACAGGCGCTTGCGTGACACCTTCAAAGTACATCAGCCACTCTTTATTTGCCTCCTTGACGGGGATGCTTGCCTCTGGTATTTCTTAATCTTGCATTGGCGTCCATTCTGCTATGAATTCTGCCAAGGCCCTGCTTTGGATAGTTGAAGTGCTTTCAAACTTGAGACCAAAGCTTGGCAGTTCGATGCCCACTCGACAATTCTGCCCGTTGCTTGGATTTTACAAAATCCTCTTGATGAAGCGGTGACAACTGTTATCTCGTGTGCTTGGAAGTAATGGCGCAGCTTTCGAGAGCCATGAGGAGGCAAAAGCAACCACACACGAGTACCTTGACCTAGCCCCTCTGAAGGGCCGACAAAGTAGGCAGGCGCTGCACCATCCTTTTTGCATCTTATCGCAACCACTGTCTGATCTGTCCTTATCGGGACCCGAGCTTGTGGTGAAGCCCTTGCTTGTCGCTGGATGCACCTGCCTCGGTTGCGGCTCATCATCTGCCTCCCTCTCCGCTACTAACGCAGCACTAACCACTTGATTGGTTGCCGCTATATCTGCACAACTTCTCTTGTAGCCTAGGTGCGACAAGTATTGAGTGGAGGACAGGTATCTCTTCAAGTCTGCGGCGCAGCCTCCGCCGAGTCCATTTCATTGGACCTGCCTTTTTCAAAATCTTGAAAAATGGCGGGGCGCTCAGCAGAACTTAGAAATAAACCTGCTGAGAACAGCCGCAACCGGCAAGCCTTCGACATCCTTGACCGCTTTGGTGCTTCAATCTGCTGAATGGCCTTGATCTTGTCGGGATTGGCTTGATTCCCCGTTGAGATACAAAGAACCGAGAAGCTTGCGGAAGGACTCCAAACCACGCACTTCTCGGGGTTGAGCTTGAGGTTGATCTTGCGCAGATTTGCAAATGTCTCATCCAAATCCTGAATCAGAGTTGCTTTGTCCTTGCTCTTGACCACTATGTCATCCATGTAGGCTTCTACGTTTCTGTGTATCTGTGGCCAAAGGCACCATGGACTACTCTTGCAAAGGTTGAACCAGCATTCTTTAAACCGAAAGGCATCCGTATGAAGCGATCGTGCCACATGGTGTAATGAATGCGGTTTTCTCTTCATCCTCTTACGCCATGAAGATCGATAATATCCGAATATGCATCAAGAAGCGAGCAGATCACATCCGGCCGTGGAGTCGACAATCTGGTCGTCGTGGCAAGGAAATGGGTCTTTGGGACAAGCTTTATTAACATATGTAAAGTCAATACAAAGTCTCCATTTCCCATTTGCCTTCGATACAACTACGGATTGGCCAACCACAGGGATGGAGGACTCCTCGACCAGGCCTGCTGCTTCCAACTTCTTGATTTCTTCTTCTATGAATTCTTGGCGCTCCTTGCTTGTTTCCTAACTTTTTGCTTGGCGGGCGCGTGAGGACAGACAGCTAGGTGGTGCTCAATTACTTTCACAGGAACACGGGGATGTCGGATGGTTGCCATGCAAACACATCGACATTAAGCCCGCAGAAAAGCAGCAGCTAGCCTTCCTATTTAGGGTCAAGTGTGGCGATGGTGAAAGTACCACCGGTGCCGTCCTCCTGGCGGGCACCTTCTTGGTCTTGGCGGAGCTGCCATCATCTTCTTGCACTTGCGGTGGAGCTCGATGGTGCGTCCTCGGCGGTGGCGCAGCACTCGAAGAGTGCGCTTGCGGAGTGGGCATCGAACTCTTGCGGACTTGGTGGTCTTCTTCTTCCCCGGGAGCCCGGTGGCAAGTGGTTTGCTATCATTGCGGCTGTTGCATCCGGTAGATCTTGTCGGCGCGAGATAAGCGCATCCTTCTTATCGCCATGGACAGAAATGGCGCTTATCGGGTCGGGCATCTTAAGTAAGTTGTAAGCATAATGAGGCGGCCATGAACTTGGCGAGTCTTTGGGCGGCCAAGTATGCCATTGTAGGGCAATGGGAAATCGGCAACATCAAGCGTCACCCTCTCGGTTCTGAAATTGAGCTCGCTGCCAAATGTTACGGCAACATGATCTTCCCTTTGGGCTTGCTCCTTCTGGGTTGATTCCTTGGAAAGTACCGGTCTCTTGAGCTCATTGTCGAGGATTTGAAGCTTTTGGAGCCTGCGAGAGGAGATCGAGTTCAGAGCCGGCCCCCGTCAACCAACATCTTTGTGACCTTGAGGTTGCGGATGGTTGGTGAGACCAACATCGGCAAGCACCCGACCGCGATTATGCGGTCGGGGTGATCCTCAATGTCAAAGATGATGGGCGTCTGGACCACTTGAGAGGTTTCTTGGCGACTCTATGGATGGTTACTGCTGCATTGACCTCCGCATCCATTGCTTGAGTTGGCGGTCGAGGTATGCGGAGAAGCACCACCGTCAGCGCAAAGGACCTCCGTTGCCTTCGAAACTCCTGTTCATCAGCTTCATCGTCTTCCTTGTCTTCGTCATCTTCATCTTCGTCCTCTTCCTTGTTGCGGCCGCGGGAGAGTCTGTCTCCTTGCGCTGCTTGGCCTGGCCTGCGGCGTCCTCCCGGCGGGTCTCTTCTTACTAGCTGCACTGCACCTTCTGGGCCTTCTCCTTGTCTACGCCGCTCGTATTCAGCTCTCTCTAGCTCAACAAGCTGCTCGACTTTCTTGTAGCTCTAGAGATCGTGGCCCTTGGTGCGGTGAATCTTACAGTATTTCTTGTTGGAGTTGGCAGGCTTGTCGGCGGCCGCCACAGCTTGGCGGTCGGCGTCAGCGGCAACCTCCTTGCGAAGCCGCTAGCCTTAGCCTTGCCGGCGCCACCTCCTTCTTGGACTGCTCGACAACTAGTACTTCTTGGTTTTCTTCTTTACATTGTTTAGCCGCGGCTCTTCTTTGCAGGCGATCTCCTCACTATCGGACTCTGCTCCCACATTCTCTCACAGGAGTCTTCTTCCTTCTTCGGTCGTGCACACTTGTCGGCCAGGGCATAGAGCTGTGACATCTTTCACTTTGCACATCGCCATCTCCTCCCTCATCCTGCGGTTTAGCACATTACGATGAAATGCCTGATCACCTTGGCGGGGTGGGCGTCAGGGATGTTGTAGTGCACTCGGCGAATCTCTGGATGAACTTGCGAGGACTCTCCTCCTACAGGCAAGCAGGTGGAGGTCACTCTCACAGCCATGAGGCTTGTGGCGCTTTGTGAAGGCGCCAACAAACTGGTGACACAAATCTTCCCAAGAAGAAATAGAGCCATCCGGCAAGTGCATGAGCCAAGATCGGCGTTTGGCTTGAGCACCGGGGAAAGTAGTTGGCGAGGATCTTGTCGTCTCGTCCCCGCAGCCTGCACCGCGATGGTGTAGATCTTTGAGGAACTCCGATGGGTGTGTCCTGCCATCATACTTCTCGGCACATCGGCTTGAAGTTTTTCTTGTCGGACCACGGACTTGCCGCAGCTCACGAGTGAGCGCGGGGCAACCTACAGCGTCTGACAAGTCACTGGTTCCCCAGGCGCATGCATATCGGCAGTGGGCCCGGCCGCTGGTCGGATTGACGGCGCGCTTCTCTTGGCACTCGTCACGGGTTCGGCGTCTTCTTCTTGCCGTTCTCGAAGAACTTGGCGCTGGTCGCGGCGAGCTCGCGGATCCGGCGGCAGCTGTGGAGTCGCTGTCGAGGTGGATCCGGCGAGTGGCGATCTTGGCCTTCCGGGAAGGGGAGTGCTGCTGTGGCTGCACCCCGCAAGTCTCGTCGCCATCGGCTCGTGTCTTGTCACCTTGCCGTGGCTGCGAGGCGTTGGCTGCCGCGGGGCGTCGCCGTTAGCAAAGCCGATGAGGCTCGGATCGTGGCCCTCCATTACGTCGACCTTGTCGGCCGTTGGAGGTAGTCTAAAATGGTGAGCTCTCACCAAGGCTTCTGCTGGTGTGGTGGGTGGCAATGGCGTGCGTGGCGAGGAAGGGATGTGCTCGGACTCCTAACCAAGTTAGGAGGAGCAGCATCCATGGCGACCGTACTCCACTCGTCTGCCATCTTTGGTGTGCATCTTGGGTCTCGAGGGCCTCTGGATCCTCCAGCATGGCCTTGATCCAACGAGCGTATGGTGTCGCGATGTAACGCCCCAGTTTTGATGCGCCAGGTGTCTTCTAGTTATTCGTCGGTGTTGCCATGTCATGTGCTTGCGTGTTTCACTTTGCCATGTCATCATCTGCATTTCATATCATGTCATCATGTGCATTTCATTTTGCATACGTGTTCGTCTCATGCATCCGAGCATTTTCCCCGTTGTCCGTTTTTCAATCCGGCACTCCTATGTCTCCTGGCGCCCCTTTTACCTCTTTTAGGTATGCGGGTGTTAAGCGGTCTCGGAATGGACGAGGTTTGTCAAGCGGCCTTGGTATAGCACCGGTGAACCGCTTTGTCAAGTTTGGATCATTTGGAGTCGTTTGGTACTCAACGGTTAACGGGTAACCGCAAAAGCCTCTTTGTTTGCAGCCCAACACCCTTCCAAAGTGGCCCAAAACCCTCAAACTCCCTCCATGCTCTCGATCGTTCGATCACGATCGCGTGGCGAACCGCACCTCATTTGGAGTCTCCTAGCTCCTTCTACCTATAAATATGTGTGCACCCCGGTTTTTCGCGGTCAAAACCTACCCTAACCTTCCCGCCGCGCGGACGCTTCTTCCCCAGCGGACATGTCCGCCGCCCTCATCCGTCGCCCGGCCAATCCGGGCGACCGTCGCCAGCGCCGCCGCTCACAGCCAACCGGCCGCTGCCCGTCACCCAGCGCCTCCACCGCCGCCTCCGCGCGGCAGGAAACCCATCGCGAGCCCGCCGAGGCCAGAGTTCCGCCGCCGCTGGCCCGCGCCAGCCAGAGCTGCTCCGCCGCCCGGCTCCTCCGCCGATGACGGACTCCGCGCGCCCGCCTCGGCGGCGAAATCGCCGGGCTTCGGCGGCTCCCCCCCGCCCGTCGCCCGTCCGCGCCCGCGCCGCCATCGCCTCCAGCGGCTCGGGTCCCTCCGCCGCCCGCCTCAACCGCCGCCCAGCGCGCCTAGAAACCGCCGCCCGGCAGCTCCCGCCAGCGCCGTCCTCGCCCGCGCAGCGCGCTTCGGGCAGCGAGCTCCTCGCCGTGCCGGATCCGGCGCCCCTCGCCGCCCCGCACCCCGGATCCGGCCGGCCCCATCTCCGGTGGCCTCCCCTTCCTCCCCGGCCGCCTCTACCGCATCTTCGGCGCCGATCTCCGGCGAGATCCCGGCCTTCCTCGTAAACCGTGCCAAGGGTTGACTTCCCCCCCCCCCTCTAAAATTCATCCAAGTCCCGAGCATTTTTGATATTTTGTGCCATTTTCATCGCATCATATCTCTGTCATCATTGCTCCGTTTTGCGCGTATAATATGTCAACATGTTCGTCTCGAAGAGTAGATCATTTCATCTCATTGCATCATTTTCATTTGAGCTCATCTTGGTGCCCGAAATGCTGTTGGAAGAGTGCTATGTGATGTTAGTTTCTGTTTCTTAATAGAACTTGCACTTTTGTCATTTTTTCCATGATTGATGTGTGCATCCTATGGACTTGAGTCCTACATGTGTTTTGCAATATGCCATGTCTTCTTTACAGCGTTGCTTTCTATGTATTTTTGTGATCAATGTGGTGACTAGCACAAGCATGCAAACTAGGTGTCTTGATGGTGCTGATTTCAGCCCTGTTTTGCTGATATTTTGATGCCATGTTAACTTGATGCTACCAAGAGATCCATGCATATTTTGAGATACTTCAGTAAGGATGTTTTGTAAAACATGTCTTTCTCTATCCATCCATGCCCTTGTTTGCAATTATGGAGTGCCATAGCTTGAGTCAATTGAGCTCTACTTTTGCTATAAAATGTTCCTGGCAGATTGCTTACATGTTATTCAATTCTGCCAAGGTTGTTGTAGTTGATCCTTGCATGCTATGATGTTGTTCTTGCCATGTATAGCTTCTATGCCATGTATTCTTACTGTTGGTTGCCTTGCCATTCCATGTATTGCTCTGTGGTGAGTGGTTCAAGCTCATCAACATGCCTACTTGTCGTTGTTCCTGCCATGTATGAATCTGTAATATAACTTGCCATGTTCACATGCTTGCCATCATATTTTCTGATCCTTTTTGGCTCATGGTCACTAAAGGACTTTTGTTCTATGCAATTAGTAGATTCATGCCATGCCTTTGTTTGCCATGATAAGTTCCTGTATCATGTTGTTTGATAGCTCTAAACATTGCAACCTGATGTTATTTCTGCCAATGCCTGAAACTGTTATTACTTGCATTCTTGCCATGTGTTTTTGAGCATGTTCTAGTCATTTCTAGAGATAGCTCAGTGTTCATGTTTTGTAAGGCTTTACCTGTACATCATGCCCATGCCTTTCTTTTTCATGTTGAGGTCCTGTAGCATGTTGTTTTGGTGCTTGCAATATGCTTAGTTGCTGTTTTGGACAGATTGTTGCTATAACTTGTATAGAGTGTATGTGTTGATCCGTTGCTCCGTTTTGAGTGTGCTCTATATGAAACTTGCTTGATTTTGTATGTAGCTTCATATTATCATGTTGAATCCTTGTTTTGAGGTGTTTGCTTGATGTTTGAGTGCATTTTGCATCAATGCCATGCTTATCTTGTTTTGCTCATATCTTCTAGGCCGTAGCTCCGAATCTAATGAACTTTATATGTAACTTGACTAGAATTTCATGTAGATCATCGTGGTGCATCTTAAATTGCTGTTTAACAACTTGAACATAAGGTTTATTCAGATCTGGAACAATTTCGAAATTTGCATATGAGGACGTACCGGAATTGTTCTATGTTGTTTCCGGCCTCATTTAAACTTGTTTTGATGTGTTGTTCTTGTTTGCATCATCTCTTGCCATGAGTAGCCTCATCTAGATTTGTCATGCATTATGCTTGGTTGTGCATCATGCCTTCTTCATGTGTGGTGTGTTTACTATGTTGTGTGCTTCTTCTTGTTAGTTCCTGTTGCGTTGCGATCGTGAGGATTCGTTCGCCTACGCTTGGTTCGGCTTCATCCGTTCGTCTTCTTCATGGACTCGTTCTTCTTCCTTGCGGGATTTCAGGCAAGATGACCGCTACCCTGGATCTCACTACTATCATTGCTATGCTAGTTGCGTCGTTCTATCGCTATGCTGCGCTACCTATTACCTGTTGCTCAAGCCTGCCTAATTGCCATGTCAGCCTCTAACCTTTGTTACCCTTCCTAGCAAACCGTTGTTTGGCTATGTTACCTCTTTGCTCAGCCCCTCTTATAGCGTTGTTAGTTGCAGGTGAAGATGAAGTTTGTTCCTTGTTGGAACATGGAGATGTTGTTCCTTGTTGGAACATGTTTACTTGTTGGGATATCACAATATATCTTATTTAATTAATGCATCTATATACTTGGTAAAGGGTGGAAGGCTCGGCCTTATGCCTGGTGTTTTGTTCCACTCTTGCCGTCCTAGTTTCCGTCATATCGGTGTTATGTTCCCGGATTTTGCGTCCCTAACGCGGTCGGGTGATTTATGGGACCCCTTGACAGTTCGCTTTGAATAAGACTCCTCCGGCAAGGCCCAACATTGGTTTTACCATTTGCCTCACCTAGCCCTTTTTCCCTTGGGTTTCGGAGCCCAAGGGTCATCTTTATTTTAGCCCCGGGCGGTGCTCCTTCGAGTCTTGGGCTGAACTAAACTACTGCGGGGCCCCTCGAGCAATTCGAGGTCTGGTTTTACTCGTAGCTAGTCTCATCCGGTGTGCCACGAGAACGAGTACGTCGACTCCTATCGGGATTTGTCGGCACATCGGGCGGCTTTGCTGGTCTTGTTTTATTCTTTGTCGAAATGTCTTGTAGCGGGATTCCGAGACTGATCGGGTCTTCCGGGAGAAGAATATCCTTCGTTGATCGCGAGAGCTTATCATGGGCTAAGTTGGGACACCCTGCAGGGTATAAACTTTCAAAGCCGTGCCCGCGGTTATGTGGCAGATGGGAATTTGTTAATGTCCGGTTGTAGAAAACCCGAAGTTGATCTTAATTAAAATACACCAACCGTGAGTGTCTCTTTTCGGGGTTGATCGAGAGGAGAACACGGTTTCTGGGTTATGTCTGACGTAAGTAGGAGTTCAGGATCACTTCTTGATCATTACTAGTTGACGACCGTTCCTTTGTTTCTCTTCTCGCTCTCATTTGCGTATGTTAGCCACCATATATGCTTAGTCGCTGCTGCAACCTCACCACTTTACCCCTTCCTTTCCCATTAAGCTTTGCTAGTCTTGATACCCATGGTAATGGGATTGCTGAGTCCTCGTGGCTCACAGATTACTACACCACCAGTTGCAGGTACAGGTTTGCGATGATCATGGCGTGAGGCGATGTTTACTTGTGTTGGAGTTCTTCTTACGCCTCTTGATCGGGGATAGGTTCGGTCGGCAGCACTGGCTAGCGAGGTGGATGTCGTTTGAGCTTGTTTATGTTTCATCCGTAGTCGGATGTTGTCTCTTGTATATGATGTTGATGTATTCTTGTGGCATTTGTGCCTTATGTATGTATCCCCATCTATTATGTAATGTTGATGTAATGATATCTACCTTGCAAAAGCGTTTCAATATCGGGTCTATCCTTGGTGGGACCGTCGAGTTCCTTTGGATAGGGTCGCATATTAGGCGTGAAAAGTTGGTATCGAGCCTCGACCGACCTTAGGAGCCCCTTGATTGATCGTGTAGTTTGGCCGTTGTCGAGTCTAGAAAAACTATTTTGAGTCTAGTTATATCGAGAGTAGGAATTCTTTTACTCCTCTGCCCTTAAATCGCTCTCTGGTGAGGAATCTTGGCGTAGGTGTTTTGAATTACTCCTCTTCCCCTTCAAATTTTTCTTTAGGTTCACGCAGTTGGTTTTCCGGTAGTGGTTCCTCAGCTCTTTTTATCCGGTGCATTTCTCGTCAAGTCGACTCGAGCCTCTTCATCTTTGAGTTCAATCCTCAGTTGTCTTATTTTCCCACCCGCCCAACCCTCTTCTTCTCGGAACCGGAGTCCGTAATCGAGTATCCATCCTACTCGTGCGAACTCTTTGCTTTTTCTCCTTAATGATTTGAACCGGTGTTGTCTCTTCAAGATATTCATAGTTTTCCCCTTCCAAGTTGCCTTTGTTTTCCGCCCTCCCACCCTATTATTCTCGGAGTTCGAGTTTCTTCCGATCATCTATTTCATTCGTGTGGAGCCTCTTCAGTCTTCCCTCAATTATTTCAACCGGTGAATTCTCGTCTTGTTCGTCATTCTTCATCCCTTTCTTTTTCCGGTGGACTCAATTCAAGTTTTTCGAGTTGATCATATTCTTTTACTCGGCTCAAATGTTTTCCCCTTGCTCGTTCGCCTCTCGCCAGTTTATCCTTCCGGAGTCCTCAAGACATCTCAGAGATTCGTCTGTGTTCCAATTAATTCGAGGTTGTCACCTCAGTCTAATATTGCAGTTCTTCCGGTGCATCATTTCTCTTCAACATCCCTTTCCAACGGTGTTTTCTTTTAGTGGGCCCTAACCCACAGGTTTTTCCCAGGATCTTACCTGACTCTTCTAATTTCCCCGGAGTTATTCTCAATTCTTTTCAAGCGTGACGTAAGAATGGATTTCATCAGTCAGATGTTTTTCCAAGATCGATTTCAAATCATTTCATTGTTGGCTCAACCTCTCTGTTTTTCTTTCTTCCGGAGTACCTCAACAATTTTGGGGGTGTTTTCTCGTCGACATTTGAAGATCGAAGTAGAGTTTCTCTTAAATCTTGTCCGTTCCCCCGGAGATTCATGGTGCTAGCTCGATGTGATCCTATCTAATTGTTTCCAGTCGTGCAATTCTTTTCATCCATCCGGAGCATTTCAGGAGTTGCTTTCTCTCTTGATCATCCGGAGGCCATCTTTTCGGAAGATTTCTTCATTCTAAGTTTTCAGATTCGTTCTCCGATTATTCTATATCCGTGCCCCTTCGTTCGTCTCAATATTCTTCCGGTGCTGCGTTCAAGCATTCGTTAATCAGTTCGCGATCTCTTCGATCTCTTTTCTCTAATTTCCCTCAAGTATCTTTGTGCTTTTCTAATTCTTCCCGGTGATTCTTTCTCTTTCATCAGTCATTTCAGATTCTTTTTCTTTGATTATCATATTAATTCATTCATTCTTTCCAATCCTACCGGTGGTTCATGAAGACTTTCTCAAATTTTCGTGCTATATCCTCCCTTAATCTTTTCCAACGCGAATAAGTTGCATGCCAAATCCAGTTGTCATCAATTTAATTTGGTGAGGATAGCATAACGTAATTCTTATTCTTCTTTCATCAAGTGAGTAATCCCTTTCCTTCGGAGTTTGTTCTTGATGAATAAATTCTAGTTCCAAGTGTTTTCATCTTTTCTTTTCCGGAGTTCAGAAATTTCCTCGGCCATTTCGTAGGAATCCTCCATCTAAATCATCGCAATGCTCATCTTATTCTTTCTTCCTTCATTCTATCTCATCATCCTTTTATCACCGGAGTTCTTCATGGTGGATCGTCAGTATTTAATTCATTCTCTCAAGAGTTCATCAAGATTTTGTTGGTGGAGTTCAAGTATTCTTTTCTTCTCGCGTCTCGAAGCGCAAGTAATTCTTCATTTTCTTTTTGGAGTTTTTCATTTCTTCGTTCTTCTAAGTTATCCAATCATTTCCGTTTGCGGCTGGTTATCAGCTCATAATTTTGAGATGTTATCCATAAGTCCACAACAAGCTTATTCTTTTCGTTGTTGATTTTCTCAACAACTCGTTATAGCCTTCCTTCTAAAGATGCTTTCTATTTCATTCGTGGCACAAGTTATCATTTTCTTCTCCGTTCTTTTCATTCAACTCTTTCAATTCTTTCCGGAGGTTTTGTGTCATGTCTTCATCAAGTTTCATTCCATCCTCTGAAGTTCTTGTTCTTTTCTTTCCATGTTTCAGCCGGAGTGCTTCCTAAATCCTTTCAGTCTTATTCGTTTCTTTTCTCATTCTAACCACTCCGGTTAGAACAAGTTGTTTCATAGTCTATCTTGATTCCGTGAGCTTTAGATTCTTGTCATTCTCGTCGTTTCTCCCTTCTTCTCGAGTGCTCTCGATTCTCTTCTTCTTCTCTTCAGTTTCTTGTTTCACCTCGTCCCTTTTCCCTTCCGTCTCGGTCCTAAGATCTCGGGACGAGATCTCTTGTTAGTGGAGGAGTGTTGTAACGCCCCAGTTTTGATGCGCCAGGTGTCTTCCAGTTATTCGTCGGTGTTGCCATGTCATGTGCTTGCGTGTTGCACTTTGCCATGTCATCATCTGCATTTCATATCATGTCATCATGTGCATTTCATTTTGCATACCTGTTCGTCTCATGCATCCGAGCATTTTCCCCGTTGTCCGTTTTTCAATCCGGCACTCCTATGTCTCCGGCGCCCCTTTTACCTCTTTTAGGTGTGCGGGTGTTAAGCGGTCTCGGAATGGACCGAGGTTTGTCAAGCAGCCTTGGTATAGCACCGGTGAACCGCTTTGTCAAGTTCGGATCATTTGGTGGTCGTTTGGTACTCAGCAGTTAACAGGGTAACCGCAAAAGCCTCTTTGTTTGCAGCCCAACACCCTTCAAAGTGGCCCAAAACCCTCAAACTCCCTCCATGCTCTCGGTCGTTCGATCACGATCGCGTGGCGAAAACCGCACCTCATTTGGAGTTTCCTAGCTCCTTCTACCTATAAATATGTGTGCACCCGGATTTTTCGCGGTCAAAACCTACCCTAACCTTCCCGCCGCCGCGGACGCTTCTTCCCCACCGACGGACATGTCCGCCGCCCTCAACCACGTCGCCCGGCCAATCCCGGGCGACCGTCGCCAGCGCCGCCGCTCACAGCCAGCCGCCGCCGCCACGTCACCCAGCGCCTCCACCGCCGCCTCCCGCGCGGCCTGGAAGCCCATCGCGGGCCCGCCGAGCCTAGGTTCCGCCGCCGCTGGCCCGCTCCAGCCGAGCTGCTCCGCCGCCCGGCTCCTCCCATAAGTGACGGGACTCCGCGCGCCCGCCTCCGGCAGGCGAAGTCGCGAGCTCAGCGGCTCGCCCGCCGCCCGGTCGCCCCGTCCGCGCCCAGCGCCGCCATGCGCCTCCAGCGAACTCGGGTCCCTCCGCCGCATACCTCAACCGCCGCCCCAGCGCGCCTCGAACGCCGCCCGGCAACTCCCCCAGGCGCCCGTCCTCGCCGCATGCCCGCGCGCTCAGGCCGGCGAGCTCCTCGCCGCGCCGGATCGGCGCCCTCGCCGCCCGCACCGGATCCGGCGGCCCCATCTCCGGTGGCCTCCCCTTCCTCCCGGCCGCCTCTACTGCATCTCCGGCGCCGATCTCCGGCGAGATCCCAGCCTTCCTCGTAAACCGTGCCAAGGGTTGACTTCCCCCCTCTATAATTCATCTAAGTCCCGAGCATTTTTGATATTTTGTGCCATTTTCATCGCATCATATCTCTGTCATCGTTGCTCCGTTTTGCGCGTATAATATGTCAACATGTTCGTCTCGAAGATTAGATCATTTCATCTCATTGCATCATTTTCATTTGAGCTCATCTTGGTGCCCGAAATTCTGTTAGAGGAGTGCTATGTGATGTTAGTTTCTGTTTCTTAACAGAACTTGCACTTTTGTCATTTTTGCCATGATTGACGTGTGCATCCTATGGACTTGAGTCCTACATGTGTTTTTCAATATGCCATGTCTTCTTTACAGCGGTGCTTGCTATGTATTTTTGTGATCAATGTGGTGACTAGCACAAGCATGCAAACTAGGTGTCTTGATGTTGCTGATTTCAGCCCTGTTTTGCTGATATTTTGATGCCATGTTAACTTGATGCTACCAAGAGATCCATGCATATTTTGAGATACTTCAGTAAGGATGTTTTGTAAAACATGTCTTGCTCTATCCATCCATGCCCTTTTTTGCAATTATGGAGTGCCATAGCTTGAGTCAATTGAGCTCTACTTTTGCTATAAAATGTTCCTGGCAGATTGTTTACATGTTATTCAATTTTGCCAAGATTGTTGTAGTCGATCCTTGCATGCTATGATGTTGTTCTTGCCATGTATAGCTTCTATGCCATGTCTTATTACTGTTGGTTGCCTTGCCATGCCATGTATTGCTCTGTGGTGAGTGGCTCAAGCTCATCAACATGCCTACTTGTCGTTGTTCCTGCCATGTATGAATCTGTAATATAACTTGCCATGTTCACATGCTTGCCATCATATTTTCTGATCCTTTTTGGCTCATGGTCACTAAAGGACTTTTGTTCTATGTAATTAGTAGATTCATGCCATGCCTTTGTTTGCCATGATAAGTTCCTGTATCATGTTGTTTGATAGCTCTAAACAATGCAACCTGATGTTATTTCTGCCAATGCCTGAAACAGTTATTACTTGCATTCTTGCCATGTGTTTTTGAGCATGTTCTAGTCATTTCTAGAGATAGATCAGTGTTCATGTTTTGTAAGGCTTTACCTGTACATCATGCCCATGCCTTTTGTTTTCATGTTGAGGTCCTGTAGCATGTTGTTTTGGTGCTTGCAATATGCTTAGTTGCTGTTTTGGACAGATTGTTGCTATAACTTGTATAGAGTGTATGTGTTGATCCGTTGCTCCGTTTTGAGTGTGCTCTATATGAAACTTGCTTGATTTTGTATGTAGCTTCATATTATCATGTTGAATCCTTGTTTTGAGGTGTTTGCTTGATGTTTGAGTGCATTTTGCATCAATGCCATGCTTATCTTGTTTTGCTCATATCTTCTAGGCCGTAGCTCCGAATCTAATGAACTTTATATGTAACTTGACTATAATTTCGTGTAGATCATCGTGGTGCATCTTAAATTGCTGTTTAGCAACTTGAACATAAGGTTTATTCAGATCTGGAACAATTTCGAAATTTGCATATGAGGACGTACTGGAATTGTTCTATGTTGTTTCCGGCCTCATTTAAACTTGTTTTGATGTGTTGTTCTTGTTTGCATCATCTCTTGCCATGAGTAGCCTCATCTAGATTTGTCATGCATTATGCTTGGTTGTGCATCATGCCTTGTTCATGTGTGGTGTGTTTACTATGTTGTGTGCTTCTTCTTGTTAGTTCCTGTTGCGTTGCGATCGTGAGGATTCGTTCGCCTACGCTTGGTTCGGCTTCATCCGTTCGTCTTCTTCATGGACTCGTTCTTCTTCCTTGCGGGATTTCAGGCAAGATGACCGCTACCCTGGATCTCACTACTATCATTGCTATGCTAGTTGCGTCGTTCTATCGCTATGCTGCGCTACCTATTACCTGTTGCTCAAGCCTGCCTAATTGCCATGTCAGCCTCTAACCTTTGTTACCCTTCCTAGCAAACCATTGTTTGGCTATGTTACCGCTTTTCTCAGCCCCTCTTATAGCGTTGTTAGTTGCAGGTGAAGATGAAGTTTGTTCCTTGTTGGAACATGGAGATGTTGTTCCTTGTTGGAACATGTTTACTTGTTGGGATATCACAATATATCTTATTTAATTAATGCATCTATATACTTGGTAAAGGGTGGAAGGCTCGGCCTTATGCCTGGTGTTTTGTTCCACTCTTGCCGCCCTAGTTTCCGTCATATCGGTGTTATGTTCCCGGATTTTGCGTCCCTAACGCGGTCGTGTGATTTATGGGACCCCCTTGACAGTTCGCTTTGAATAAGACTCCTCCAGCAAGGCCCAACATTGGTTTTACCATTTGCCTCACCTAGCCCTTTTTCCCTTGGGTTTCCGGAGCCCAAGGGTCATCTTTATTTAGCCCCCCCTTGGTCGGTGCTCCTTGAGTGCTGGCTGAATCGAAGCTGCGGGGCCCCTCGGAGAAATTCGAGTCTGGTTTTACTCGTAGCTAGTCTCATCCGGTGTGCCCTGAGAGCGAGTGCGTCTGACTCTATCGGGATTTGTCGGCACATCGGGCGGCTTTGCTGGTCTTGTTTTATTCTGTCGAAATGTCTTGTAGCAGGATTCGAGACTGATCGGGTCTTCCGGGAGAAGGAATATCCTTCGTTGATCGCGAGAGCTTATCATGGGCTAAGTTGGGACACCCTGCAGGTATAAACTTTCGAAAGCCGTGCCCGCGGTTATGTGGCAGATGGGAATTTGTTAATGTCCGGTTGTAGAAAACCCGAAGTTGATCTTAATTAAAATACACCAACCGTGTGCGTAACCGTGAGTGTCTCTTTTCGGGGTTGATCGAGAGGAGAACACGGTTTCTGGGTTATGTCTGACGTAAGTAGGAGTTCGGGATCACTTCTTGATCATTACTAGTTGACGACCGTTCCTTTGTTTTCTCTTCTCGCTCTCGTTTGCGTATGTTAGCCACCATATATGCTTAGTCGCTGCTGCAACCTCACCACTTTACCCCTTCCTTTCCCATTAAGCTTTGCTAGTCTTGATACCCATGGTAATGGGATTGCTTGAGTCCTCATGGCTCCTGATTACTACACCACCGTTGCGGTACAGGTTTGCGATGATCATGGCGTGAGGCGATGTTTACTTGTGTTGGAGTTCTTCTTCGCCTCTTGATCGGGGATAGGTTCGGTCGGCGGCAGCCTGGGCTAGCAGGGTGGATGTCGTTTGAGCTTCTGTTTATGTTTCATCCGTAGTTGGATGTTGTCTCTTGTATATGATGTTGATGTATTCTTGTGGCATTTGTGCCTTATGTATGTATCCCCATCTATTATGTAATGTTGATGTAATGATATCTACCTTGCAAAAGCGTTTCAATATGCGGGTCTATCCTTGGTGGGACCGTCGAGTTCCTTTTGGATAGGGTCGCATATTGGGCGTGACACGCGAGCATCATGACGCCGTCGGTCCCGCGCCTCCTGAGAAGGACACGGTGCGGACTCGGACGCCGACGCCTGCGCTGCCTTGTCCTTGGACTTGGCGGCATTGTGGGCTCTCTCGACGACGCCCGTTCCTCCGCAAGCGTTTCCCCCACCACCTGACAGCTCCGGTGGTGGTGGGTTCGATGCTGACAGCTCTGCTGCTGCCGAAGACTTCTTCTTCGGCGCCATGTTGATGAAAATGATGAAGAAGTTGCTCGTGTGACCGCTGGATCAGGTTCACACAGCCTCGACGCCCCCTACCTGGCGCGCCAAAGATGTCGGGGAAGCTGATCATGGCCCACGAACACCTATGGGACCTGGGTCCCTTGTGGTTCGGGGGGGGGGGGCGGAGATTGCACAAAGATCGGATCAAAGCGATGCACACGAGCAGATTTACCCAGCTTCGGAGCTCTCCGGAGAGATAATACTCCTACTGCTGCTTTGTGGATTATATTGTGTTCTTGCTAGGGAGCAATGAGGGCTACAAAACCTAACTTGAGTGTATGTGTGAGTCGGATGAACTAAGTTGGAGCTGAACCGAACCCTTTCTACGTTGCACTTGGGCCTCCTTTTATAGGCACAAGGGGTCACCACATGTGTCAAGTAGACAAGGGTAAGATAGTAAAAACAGAGGTTGGTACACCGCTTTGTATAGTGTACAGTGATCTATACCTAACTCTGACGGCAAGGGACAAGAGTCATAAATGCTGTCTCGGCCGCTGAAACGATTATAACAGGACCGTCAAGTGCGCCTCCGTTTGCCACGATGGTAGCTTGTCGGCGCCGCTTATCGCTGCTCCCGCTGGCTGCACAGCCCGTCGACACGCGCGTGCTTGGGAGAGCCCGTGGTGACACGTTGGCGGATGAGCTGGGCGGAGATGAAGAGAGGTCACTTGCCGCGGCGAGCACCTTGTCGCGGCAAGGTTCTTGTCGCCCTCGGGAGCTTATCGCTCACCAAGCCTTCCCGGCAAGCTCCTCTTGCCGGGGCCTTGTTTCCTTCGTGCCCTGAGTGGCCTTCCCGACAAGCTCCTCTTGCCGGGGCCTTGATTACTTTGTTCTTGAATGGCTCCAAAGGAGCCGCTGAGGATCTTGGCGATCATCAGGCCAGCCCTGCCGCGGGGTGCTACATCTGCCCGTGCACGAGTTCGGGGTGCTAGGGGTACCCCTACTCTAGTACACCGACATGATGTGACTCCAAGAAAAATGGTGTCAGATGGAAGTCATGCTGGTGGTGTGTGTCATACTCCTGGACGTGAATGCTTATTCTGGCCCATGCCACCCTACTACTCCTACTACTTATAGTAGTAGTATCGAGGATTCGAGGTGCTGGTTATGTACAGCGAACACATTAACATATGGCCCACCTCACACTGTGGCCAAATTTCCTGGAGTCTGGGCTAGGTTAAAAAGTATTTTTTGTGAGGATGGGTGGCTGGTCTCAAGTTTAAAACTTGTTGTAGTACGTACGTACACGTAGAGATAGTGCAGCATGTGAAGCTAGTACAAATAGTGTGCTATTGTTTGTTGGCATCATCCGATAACCTGTTGCACCGTCGTAGCACCCACTCAGAGAAGCGACTCGAAAGCCATTCATAAATTTAGTAAGTTTATCACAGGCATATCATTTTATTACATACAACAGGTCATCAACCCACAAAGGCAACAAGGATACATTATAAATACTAAAGTTTTCATCACACAACAAATAACAAGCAATGAAATGAACTTCAACTCAACCAATCCTCGGCGTTGGAAACGCTTGCTCTAAACCACAAGCGATTCTCTGGGAAGAGCCAACTACTGTCAATCTCGAGACCAACACAGGACTGATCATCCAGGCTGAAGCGGCCCATTATATCACGACCAGGGTAGGGAACCACCGCAATGTCCGACGTATAGATACAATTGCTTCTCATAAATGGTAGTAACGTAGTGTCAACAGCAGTTGGATCGCCTTTCACCATCATTGGATAGTTTTGTCCAAGGAAGAGCGAGTTTGCTCCAAGACTATTATCTTGTACCGGGGAGAAGGTGTTGGCGCTAGCACACTAGTATCCATCCGAATACCATGCAACAGGTGTTGGAATAGGTTAGGAGAGTGCGACCATGGGAGACAACACCTGCTCCCTCGGTAGTAACATCAGCGATGGGCTGTATCTGAGACAAGAAGTGGTGATCCATTGGAATCGATTGCCCGGCCGCCCGGTGAGCATATGGGCCTGCTCGTCCTCGGGCCGTGATCATCACCATCGTAATCTCCCCTTGGTTATAAAAATTTTCAAGTATAGGTGGTGGAATGTTCACAGGACCTTGGAAACACAAGAAGAAGGTTAATTAGTAGAGAAGGGAAACTTGCTAACTCGCATGCATGTGGATGAAACAATTATAATTATGGTGGAAGACAAACATACCGAAACTACGAGGATCCCATGCAAAAACAGTGCCATGAGTGGTGGCAGCAAACACAAGACCCTCGTATTCAATTGCATCACAGTATACATCCGTGTGTAGAAAATGATTTTTGAGCAATATCCATCCAGTCGAACCACGAAGGACGGCAACAAGCTTGTCGAAGATAGCAACAACTTGATAGTTCTTGTAATTCCAAGAGTGGTTGGGAACTCAAGAAATTGCTATCTTCCGTAGACGACAGTCACCGTGATCATATTTGAATGTACGTAGATCATCTGTGTGCTCAACCTCAGGGCACTCGGAGATTTTTGGAAGTGGAATCCGCTGACGAGTGTACACATTCACATGTTCCCACTCGCAGTTGTACCCAATATAAACAACCCAATCTCCATTTGCACCTGCCCAAGCCTTGCCCTCAAGCGATGGCATCTTAACATCATACGTATCATTATCAAGCGGCATCAACTTGCATAGGGAGGCTTCCCTCATCCCCGCGCGAGTCAGCGGGGTCACGATGAAGAAGATAGGGGAGATCAAACCGCTCCTGGACCCTTGGGTTCCTTGTAATGATGTTATTAGTTGAGTCGAGAATGGTCTTTAATGAACCTGCCATGCTAGCCGAGGTGATGACGTCACGCCGATCAATAAGTTCCCCCACCACGTCATCTTTCAGATCAGGGCAAGAATAACGGGGTCGTTTCCGGCTTTTCCCTCCATGGAGAAGACGATCGAACAATGGAAGAAGGAAGGGTGAAGGCAAATGGAGGAGGGAGGAAGAGCGTGCGACAGCATTTCCAAATCGAGAGGGAAAGGCGAAGAGTCAGTGGACGGTTGCCAGTTTGCCACGGTACACGAAGAGGCACCCCGGCCTACATGTCCTTTCGGAAATTATACAAAAGGACTCACTGTCGTCTAACTGACATGTTGGAACGGGACCACATGTAAACGAAACATGGTGTGTAATTTCTCGTGCAAAATGCGATCTGGTCGCGTTGGCCCGAGGTGCCCCATTAGTTATCGACCTTTATTTTTTTAACATACAATCTGAGTGGATAGATCATGTGGTCATCACACGTGAGCGGATATATAGGTGGGCTAGGTGGGCAGGCGGCAAAAATCTAAGTGCTAAAAGAGTTGATCTCAAAAAAAGAGTTGATCCAATGCTTGGTTTTGTTTGGATTTTCCAACTATGACCATTGGATAGAGTGAATCAATGGCTTACGTTCAAAGTTATTCTCATACTATAGAATGGTATAGGAACATGGAGATATTTGGTTGATTTTATATCGCTGAATAATATAAAATATTATGAGTGCATACGCTCCACCCCGAGGTTTGTAGCTCCTTCTCGGTTGTCGGGAATCTATGTTCTTCCACTCTTTCGTTTAAGACATGAGCTTTCTTCATCCTGTTGCCGACACGTGGGACATCTATATGCCCCCATGACACGCGGGGCATCTAGCATCAAGGTGGCATGTCATGCAAGAAAATGGAGATATGCAGTGCGTAAGTGAGTCGTGCACTTCGATGGCACCTAGTACTACGCAATATTTTTTCTCCTTGATGGTACGTGAATAGTGCACGTACTCAATGACACAGCATGGATGGTAGCCATGGACATGGCCGACCCTTTTTGAAGACAGTACTAATAAATACGTAACTTTGATGTGTCCCGTCAACTCGCATAACGACGAGAAGCTTGCTTACTATGCCTTCTCCCTCGCCAACGCATGTGCGATGGCTCGCAGCACGAGGAGAAACTTTTGCTTACAAGCGGTGGACATGCAGCAGTTCATTTGGTGTCAGATTGTCAGAAGTAGTACAATACCATCATTATTGTTTGACTTCCGGAAGAGGAGAAGAGCCAAGCGCAAGGTCACCTACTAACCTAGTACAGTACTACTACAGCCAAAGCTGGTCCACCTTTTTAGAGCATGGTTAATTAATATAGGCGGCTCTTGCAGCGGCACATCATGTAGATCAAGTACTCTCTTCGTAGGATCAAAGGAAAACAAAAGTTGGAGTGGAAGCTAGATTGCCAATTAAAACATGATTACATAGAAAAAAAATCCTATAGCATTCTATCCTATGAATCAAACGACCAATGTAGGAAAATTATGAGGGGTGTCTCTCCAACAGTGTTCCTCGGCTCGCACCTAGCATCAGGGTAGTCGAACTTGGAGTTATTCATATGGTACACGTGGCATCTCAGATCTGGTACTCCAATTTTAGGTTGGCTCTATGTGATGTGGCAACTTCATATACTAACCGGATGATGGCTATACTACTACGGTACTCACACTCCAAGAAGTGACTCGAAAACCATTCATAAATTGAGTCTATGACACGCATTTGCAAATGTACCATTCATTACATACAACAAGTCATCAACACACAACGACAATGATGATACATGTTGGATTATAGATTATTTCCAACAAAACATTCCAGTAAATACTGAAGTTTTCATCACACAACAAATAAAAAGCAACGAAATGAACTTCAACTCAACCAATCCTTGGCGTCGGAAATGCTTGCTTTGAACCATAGGTGCTATGGGAAGGGCCAGCTATTGTCAATATCGAGAGCAACGCAGGACTGACCATCAGGAGCAGGGTAGGGAACCACCGCAATGTCCGAGATATAGATACAGTTGCTTCTCATAAATGGTAGTAACCATGTGTCAATAGTAGCTGGATCGCCCTTAACCATCATTGGACAGTTTGGTCCAACGAAGAGCGAGTTTGCTCCAAGACTACCAATACTGTACCAGGGAGAAGGTGTTCGCGCTAGCACACTAGTATCCATCCAGAATACCCTGCAACGGGTGTTGGAATAGGTCCGGAGAGGGCGACCATGGGAGACAACACCTGCTACCTAAGTAGTAACAATCATATAGTGCACTGTATACAGACAAGAAGAGGTTATCCATCGGAATTAATTGCCAGGTGCCACTAAGTATATAAGTTCTGCTCGTCCTCATGCTCGTGATCATCACCATCGTCATCTCCCCCTTGGTTATAAAAAATTTCAAGTATAGGTGGTGGAATGTTCACAGGACCTTGGAAACACAAGAAGAAGGTTAATTAGTTAAGGGAAACTTGCTAACCCACATGCATGTGGCTGAAACAATTATAATTACAGTGGAAGACAAACATACCGAAACTACAAGGATCCCATGCAAAAACAGTGCCACGAGTGGTGGCAGCAAACACAAGATCCTCGTATTCAATTGCATCACAGTACTCATCCGTGTACACAAACTGATTTTTGAGCAATATCCATGGACGAACCATGGAATCAGTAATGACGGCAACAAGCTTGTCGAAGATAGCAACAACTTGATAGTTCTCGTAATTCCAAGAGCGGTTGGGAACTCGAGAAATTGCTATCTTCCGTAGACGACAGTCACCATGATCGTATTTGAATGTATGTAGATCATCTGTTTTCTCAACCTCAGGGCACTCGGAGATTTTTGGAAGTGGAATCCACTGACGAGTGTACACATTCACAAGTTCCCACTCGCAATTGTACCCAATATAAAAAACCCAATCTCCATTTGTGCCAGCCCAGGCCTTACCCTGAAGCGATGGCATCTTGAGATCACACGTATCGTTATCAAGCGGCATCAACTTGCACAAGGCAAGGCCTCCATCGTCCGAGCCAATGGGACCAGGCTTATAGCGAAGAAGATAAGGGAGATCAAACCGCTCCTGGACCCTTGGGTTCCTTGTAATGATGTTATTAGTTGAGTCGAGAATGGTCTTGGACGTACCTCCCATGCTAGCCGAGGTGATGACGTCGCACCGATCAATGAGTTCCCCCACCACGTCATCTTTCAGATCAGGGCAAGAATAACGGGGTCGTTTCCGGCTTGTTCCCTCCATGGAGAAGACGATCGAACAATGGCAGAAGGAAGGGTGAAGGCAAATGGAAGAGGGAGGAAGAGCGTGTGACAGCAGTTCCAAATCGAGAGGGAAAGGCGAAGAGTCGGTGGACAGTTGCCAGTTTGCCACGGTACACGAAGAGGCGCCCCGGCCTACACGTCCTTTCGGAAATTGTACAAAAGGACTCGCCATCGTCTCACTAACATGTTGGAACGGGACCACATGTCAACGAAACATGGTGTGTAATTTCTCATGCAAAATGTGATCTGGCCGCGTTGGCCCGAGTTGCCGCACTAGTTATTGACCTTTATTTTTTTAATGGCGTGCCGTTCAGTTTTGAAGCACAACTAACTTGTACTGTTTGCAGAGAAAATATAAACTACTCTACCGCTACTCCACCTCTAGTACTAGTAGTATAAAAAAGATATATAGGCTGGAGCTTCAGAGCTTTCTTGCTAAGGGCTACCCACTTGCTTCTCACACTATCACCCTCTCTCCAGATCTAAAAATCGGCCTCTCTCCCTCCTCACGGTGGTCACAGATCCGCCGGGAAGAAAAAACGTGCAGCCTTGGCCTTTTCGTCATCGTGAAG
The DNA here is from genome assembly GCA_021605205.1 of Aegilops longissima. Taxonomy (NCBI): domain Eukaryota; kingdom Viridiplantae; phylum Streptophyta; class Magnoliopsida; order Poales; family Poaceae; genus Aegilops; species Aegilops longissima. The sequence goes on along the minus strand of CM038680.1, from coordinate 510,232,446 downwards.
CGAGTTCACGCACTGACGACAAGGCCGTCCTCTGAGACCTAGCGCCCGCGCGGGATGGCCTCCGTCCCCAAGCTCGCTGTCGTAGTGCGTGCGGAGGACGACGACCACGAGCAAAGCCACTTCCCGCCGACCCTCAGGTATCCTACCTCTTTTCCAACCATACCCTTGTTCTATTGCCCCATCTGCCACGTCGCTGCATGTGGATCTTTTTCCACTCCACCATCTTCCCAATTTGCTATCCTCTGCTTTGCTGGTCACGCAGACGAAAACCTTAATTTGCACTATTAAAGGAAACCCTACTTCATGCAGACTAATCCATGTCTGGGTTGAATAAGGAAAGGAAGGGAGACTGTACTGTCCAAGAGAGTAGGCATCGAACCCGCATCTAGGTTGAAAAGGGGAAAATCAGTAGCTAAGGAACGAGTCTCGTGTCTCTTGGTTAAAGAAGGGTAGAAAGGCATGACAACGCAATAGAGAATGACCAGGTCGATCAGTTTGTTGTCCTCACATAGGAAAAAGGTGGCTAAACAGAACAAAAATGGGGCGTAATCCACAAATGCTTCCTGGATATTTGTTGCTCTGGGCAACCATACCTCACTCACCAGTCTATGCGTCCGTCGAGGTACATCGCACTGGTGCGCCCACTGCCCGTATGGGCCTCCCATGCTCTTATTGTCACTTTTTTGCTGTTAGTATAACGCCAGCAGTCAAGTCAACCAATGCTACTGCTAAAGTGATGCCACATTCAACTAATGCCGCACTCAGTCTAATGCCACCAATAAATTTAAGCAATGCCATTTAATGTCACTGGATTATTTCAGGGTTAGCTGTTGATTGTGGATGTATTAAAGATTTTTCAGCTAAGGCATTCTAGTGTTGTTGCACAGCCAGTATACCAACGATGAAACTTGTTAATACCTTCAGAGTTTTGCACTGTTAATGCTTATAGATTACATACCTCACTTTCATGAGATAAGTTAAATTTTTTGTACAGTGTCACCAAAATGCCAAGGCGCTAATGTCATTTTATTTTGGTTAAACTGCACAAAAAATTATGAAGACAAGAGGAAAGGTCAAGAGTGGGCACCTCCTCCTCCAGCTGTTCTCTTGATTTGTTCGATCAAGTTTTTATGTTTGATCGATTATCAAGATTGGGATAGCAATTTTTAAGGTCCCCCCGAGTTCGAAATGATATTTACCTTGGAGGTACATGGTTTGCAATTTTTTTTATACTGTCATTAGTTAAATGCTAGTTACCTTCAGACTTTTGTATTTGTTTTAGTGCTCATGCACAGCTAGTATACCAATGCTGAAACGTGTTAACTTTACATTTTGTATTGTTAATTCTTATAGAAATCTTCCACTGCTAGAGTTTATTGAAATATGTTCAGTAAAACCATTGTACTGTACCCTGTAATAAAATAACTACTCTAATGTTGCACTAGCCACTGAATTAGTGTATATTTCTAGTATTCGAAATTTCGAATGGTGTTGCATTAGTGTATGGACATAAATAAAGTGTGGCAAGCTTTCCCAGATATGTGCTCAAGAAAACTACAACCTGTTTTTCTAAATACTAGACGTTTGGGTACTTTAAAATGAACCGCGAAAATGTCTTATATTAAGGAACAGAGGGTATAGAATTCACTCGAATTATCCCGGTAAAGCTAGTCACACCTTTGTTAAAATTAATGTTAAGTCATTTCCTTTTGTGCAGTGTCACTGAATTGTCAAGGCGGTGATGGCATTTTATTTTAGTTGAACTGCACAAAATATGCTTAAAAGAAGAGGAAAGGTCAGGAATCGATCATTCTTTCAGAAAGAACTATATATGCCTTTCTGACATCAGCCGTTGTTGCCTTATTTATTCCTTCAAACAGGTGGTTAGAAACGGTCTTGCTACCTTTTCCCATTAAGAAATTGGAATGCTTATATTTGTGAGTCTATGCTTCAACTAGTGCCACTTTTATAGTAATCACACTTTCAATATCTATGCAAACAGGGATGCTCGATTTTAGTGGAAATGCACAAAAAGTCCAACTAGTTCAACATTAGGAGCATGTTTTCTTCCAAACCTTTATATCCAATTGGTGGCACTATGAGCTGTTCATTACAAAGGTACATGGTTTGCTACTATCTTGCTACTCTTTTTTTACTATCATTAGATATTAATACTAGTGGTTTGCATGTGAATTTATTGGCAGGGTGGACCTACATTGGAGGTGCAGGACAGGATTCAATGATTGGATGCTCAATTTTGGTTGTATCGATTTCACCTCTGCCATCACTGCGAACATGGATATCCTTGGTCTGATGAAGAATAGGCTCTATATTTCTGCTCTGAACCAGCAAATCAATTCAATATGAAATTGTCCAGGGAAAAACATGATTGTATCAAATTGTCCAGTGCAAAACATAACAGATGCTTGATACGTCCATTTTGCATCATGCTTTTATATCGATATTCATTGCATTATGGGCTGTTACTACATGTTATGTTACAATACTTATGCCTATTCTCTCTTATTTTACAAGGTTTACATAAAGAGGGAGAATGCCGGCAGCTGGAATTCTCGGCTGGAAAAGGAGCAAATATTAGAGACCTATTCTACACAACTCCAAAAGTCCTGAAACTCCACGAAAGTCATTTTTGTAAATAATAAAAAATATTGAGCGGAAGAAGTTCACCAGAGGGGGACCCACCTGGCCACGAGGGTGGGGGGTGCGCCCTACCCCCCAGGGCGGGCCCCCTGCCTCGTGGGCCCCCTGTTGGCTCTCCGATGGCCATCTTCTGCTATATGAGGTCTTTCGTCGAGGAAAAAATGATAAGCAACCTTTCGGGACGAGACTCCGCCTCCACGAGGCAGAACCTTGGCGGAACCAATCTAGGGCTCTGGTAGAGCTGTTCTGCCGGGGACACTTCCCTCCGGGAGGGGGAAATCATCGCCATCTTCATCACCAACGCTCCTCTCATCGGGAGAGGGCAATCTCCATCAACATCTTCACCAGCACCATCTCCTCTCAAAACCCTATTTCATCTCTTCTATCCAATTCTTGTCTCCAAGTCCGGGATTGGTACTAGTAGGTTGCTAGTAGTGTTGATTACTCCTTGTAGTTGATGCTAGTTGGTTTATTTGGTGGAAGATCATATGTTGAGATCCTTTATGCATATTAATACCCCTCTGATTATGAACATGAATATGCTTTGTGAGTAGTTACGTTTGTTCCTGAGGACATGGGAGAAGTCTTGCTATTAGTAGTCATGTGAATTTGGTATTCATTCGATATTTTGATGAGATGTATGTTGTCTAGCCTCTAGTGGTGTTATGTGAACGTTGACTACATAACACTTCACCATTATTTGGGCCTAGAGGAAGGCATCGGGAAGTAATAAGTAGATGATGGGTTGCTAGAGTGACTGAAGCTTAAACCCTACTTTATGCGTTGCTTCGTAAGGGGCTGATTTGAATCCATATGTTTAATGCTATGGTTAGGTTTACCTTAATACTTTTGTTGTAATTGCGGATGCTTGCAATAGAGGTTAATCATAAGTGGGATGCTTGTTCAAGTAAGAATAGCACCCAAGCACCGGTCCACCCACATATCAAATTATCAAAGTACCGAACGTGAATCATATAAACGTGATGAAAACTAGCTTGATGATATTCTCATGTGTCCTCGCGAGCGCTTTTGCTTATATAAGAGTTTGTCCAGGCTTGTCCTTTGCTACAAAAAGGATTGGTCCATGTCGGGGAGGGCTGATCGTGTCCCACGAACACCTATGGGACCTGGGTCCCTTGTGGTTCGGAGGGGGGGCGGAGATTGCACGAAGAGCGGATCGAGGCGATGGACACGAGCAGATTTACCCAGCTTCGAAGCTCTCCGGAGAGATAATACTCCTACTGCTGCTTTGTGGATTATCTTGTGTTCTTGCTAGGGAGCAATGGCAGCTACAAGACCTAGCCTGAGTGTGGTTTTGTATGAGTATGACGAACTAAGCCGGAGCTGGACCGAACCATTTCTACGTTGCACTTGGGCCTCCTTTTATAGGCACAAGGGGTCTCCACATGTGGCAAGTAGACAAGGGTAAGATAGTAAAACATAGGTTGGTACACCGCACTATCTGATGTCTGATAATCTATACCTAACTCGACGGCAAGGGACAAGAGTCATCAATGCCCGTCTCGATCGCCCGAACGATTAACAGGACCGTCAAGTGTGCCTCCGTTTACCATGATGGTAGCTTGTCAGCGCCGCTTATCGCTACTCCTCGCTGGCTGCACAGCCCGTCGACACGCGTGTTTGGGAGAGCCCCGTGGTGACACGTTGGCGGGTGAGCTGGAGCGGAGATGAAGAGAGGTTGCCCGCCCCGGCAAGCGCCTTGCCGCGGCAGGAACCTTGTCGTGCTTGGGGGCTCGGCGCCCACCAAGCCTTTCCCGGCAAGATCCTCCTGCCGGGGCCTTGTTTCCTTTGCGCCCTGAGTGGCCTTCCCGACAAGCTCCTCTTGTCGGGGTCTTGATTACTTCGTTATTGAATGGCTCCAAAGGAGCCGCTGAGGATCTTGGCGGTCATCAGGCCAGCCCAGCCGCGGGGTGCTACAACTGCCCGTGCACGAGTTCAGGATACTAGGGTACCCCTACTCTAGTACACCGGCAGAGCCCCGGCTGGGCCACACACGGAGCCGAGCTCTGTTGGGCCAGGCCCAAAAAAGGCACTGCAGACGCGCGTGGTCTTGATTACGCCGTTATTCGCCTTGGACCCACCACGTCTCCCACGAACAGCACGCACCGGACGTGGCGTCGTGGGGAGATCGTGGGAGCTTTCTTTAATGGGAAAATCGGGCGCCCGTCCCCTCTCCCCTTTATAAGCGGGGGGAACAGGGGCAGGATGCCCACTTGCCCTTGTTGTCACATCATAAACCCCCGCCGCATTCCCCTTTCTTCTCGAGCCCAAAGAGAGCGACGCTCCGCCCCCTCCATTGCCACCGGTGCCACCAACGACGTCGGCTTCCTCCACCACCTCTACCTATGGCTCCGAAGGCCGACAAGGGAAAAGCGTGAAATCGGCCGGCGCGCGGCTCGCGGTGCTGCGGAAGGCGCGGCCCTCTTGATCCCCGCTCAGCAGAAGGAGCTGCGGGAGCTGTACTATCTCTTCTGGTCGACGGAGACACGGGCGCACCCGCGCACGAGGGTCATCTCCGCCGCCACATCTGCTAAGGTCTCCATCGGGTACCCCTTCTTCGCCTCCTTGACCTACCTCCTGAAGAGAGGGACAGGAAAAGGATTACGGGCATCTTATCTTTTTAATTTGTAATCCTCTCTTTCATGTTTTTCATTCTCCACGGACTGTATCCGAGTAGGATGTTTTTAATGAAAAAGGGATGCTTGAAAAGGGATGAAAGGCTTATCGATATCGCGGCCCCGGCAACTCGGCTTGCCGCGGCCCGGCAACTCGGCTTGCCGGGATTGGGTGCTTGGCGCCCCTTCTTCTCCTCTTCGCTGTTATTTCAGTTAAAGAACAATTTAGCGATGCCGCAATAAGTTATTTTTGTAATATAACTTTATTACGGGCAATATTTGCTATGTTACTTCCTTTACTCGACTCTTGGTTTTGTATGTTACTGCCCTCGCTTTTGAAACTTGCGGTGCAGGCACCCTTGCCTTGGCGCCGAGTCGGAACTTCAGCAGCCTGCTTGCGGGCCGCTACCGACAAGCAACCTTGTCGCGGACTAGCCGCAGCTCACTTAAGTTGTTGAGCGGCCTCGAAACAAAGTAAGGCGCGACCAGTCACGATTTGGTTCCTTCGCGCTGGGGTTTTCCATACAAAGCGCGGTCGTTCAAGGAAAATAACTTTAAAAATCGAATGCTAAAACTTTGGCAACTTAGCTTTTCCGTCGTTCGCTTCCGGCAAAGGCTTAAACTAGGTCACCGCTATGCACCAGTACTCAAAGCCCCGACAGCGCGAGAAAGGGCCGAGGATGTCGAGCCCCAGGACCGAGAAGGCCAGGATAAAGGGATCATCTGGAGAGCTTGAGCTGGTTGGTGTATCTGTTTGGAATGGAACCGCACGCTTCACTTCCGTTACTTGTGCGGTTGCATCTGGAGGGCTTCGGCGAAGAAACCTTGCCGGAAAGCTTTGCGGCAAGTGCTCTTCGCCAATGTGGTGACCACATATGCCTCCATGTATCTCTGCCAACAGCTTCATCCATCTTCCGGCAAATACACTTCAATTTCACACCGTTGAGTGTTCTTACATGCAGGTGTGTTGTCAACAAACTGGTACATACTTGATTGCCGTGCTACTTTTTCCGCTTCTTCTTGCTCTTGGGAAATTCTCCTGCTGAAGGAAATGGACGATTTGTTGTGCCCATCTTGGAGCTTGTGGCTCGACAACAAGAACTAAAGGCTCATCCATCATGCGGGAACATCAACCTGCGGCAAGAACTCGTCGGTCCGCGGAGCTTGATGATCCCGGCAAGCTTGCCGGGCGAAACTTGTCGGGGCGTTTGCTTCAACGACACAAACTGCATGGTTTGTCGGACATACTGCTCTAAGTGATACTCGCGTTGGTTTTAGGGACCTTCTTGGCGGCGGCCTCGGGGAGCTCTGCGGAAAGTAGTCGCCGGAAACCAATTTTCTTTTCTTGCTCTGTCTGTTGATGGTGTTACGGTTGGCTGAGTTAGCTTGAGCACAAAATCCCTGGTTCCACAGGTAACTTAAGTGCGGCACATTTGGAGAGGCCATCAGCTATATCATTCTATGCTCTTGGAGCGTGTTCCATTTGCGAACCTTCAAAGCGCTCTTCCAGCTTCCTCACTTCATCGGCGTAGACTTCCATCAACGGACTCGATAATCTTTATTTACTTGGCGGACGACAAGTTGCGAGTCCCCGACAATGAGCTTCTTGATCCCAAGGTCCACCGCAATCCACGAGACCGGCAAGCAAGCCTTCATACTCTGCGGTATTATTTGTTGCTTGTTCCTTGGGAAAGTGCATCTGGACTATGTACTTGAGGTGCTCTCTGGTGGGTGCGATAAGCGACACGCCCGGCACCGGCGCCTTGCAGCGAGAAGGCACCGTCAAAGTACATCAGCCACTCTTTATTTGCCTCCTTGGCGGGATGCTCGTCTCGGAATCTCTTCATCTTGCGTTGGCGTCCACTCTGCTATGAATTCTGCCAATGCCCTCCTCTCCGATAGTTGAAGTGCTTTCAACTTGAGACCAAAGCTTCACAGTTCAAAGGCCCACTCGACAATCCTGCACTGTTGCTTCGGATTTTGCAATATCCTCTTCAGCGGAAAGCGAGTGACAACTGTTATCTCGTGTGCTTGGAAGTAATGGCGCAGCTTTCTTGAGGCCATGAGGAGGCCGAAAAGCTGCTTTTGCACACCAGTACCTTGATCTTGCCCCTGCGGAAGGGACCGACAAAGTAGACTGGCGCTGCACCATCTTTTTCGTATCTTGTCGCAACCTGCGCTGATCTGTTCTTGTCGGGACGAGCTTGTGGTGAAGCCCCTGCTCGTCGCTGGATGCAACTGCCTCGGTTGCGGCTCATCATCCGCCTCCTCTCTCGCTACTAACGCAGCACTAACCACTTGATTGGTCGCTGCTATATACAGCAACAACTTCTCTTGTGGCCTAGGTGCGACAAGTATTGGAGCGGAGGACAGTATCTCTTCAAGTCTGCGGCGCAGCCTCCGCTTCGAGTCCATTTCATTGGACCTGCCTTTTCAAAATCTTCAAAACGGCGGCGCGCGTTCAGCAGACTTAGAGATGAACCTGCCGAGAGCAGCCACGCAACCGGCAAGCCTTCCGACATCCTTGGCGCTTTGGTGCTTCAATCTGCTCAATGGCTTTGATCTTGTCGGGATTGGCTTCAATTCCCGCTGAGACACAAAGAACCGAGAAGCTTGCGGAAGGGACTCCAAACACGCACTTCTCGGGGTTGAGCTTGAGGTTGATCTTGCGCAGATTTGCAAATGTTTCATCCAAATCCTGAACCAGAGTCGCTCTTTCCTTGCTCTTGACCACTATGTCATCCATGTAGGCTTCTACATTTCTGTATATCTATGGTTCAAAGGCATCATGGACTACCCTTGCAAAGGTTGAACCAGCATTCTTCAAACCGAAAGGCATCCGTATAAAGCGATGCGTGCCACATGGTGTAATGAATGCGGTTTTATCTTCATCCTCTTACGCCATGAAGATCTGATGATATCCTGAATATGCATCAAGAAACGAAAGCAGATCACATCCAGCCGTGGAGTCAACAATCTGGTCGATCTGCGGCAAGGGAAATGGGTCTTTGGGACAAGCTTTATTAACATCGGTGAAGTCAATACAAAGTCTCCATTTCCCATTAGCCTTGCGATACAACTACGGATTGGCCAACCATGTGGGGTGGAGGACTCCTCGACAAGCCCTGCTGCTTCTAATTTCTTGATTTCTTCGCTATGAACTCTTGGCGCTCCTTTGCTGTTTCCTAACTTTTTGCTTGACGGGCGCGCGCGAGGACAGACAGCTAGGTGGTGCTCAATTACTTTCACAGGAACACGGGGATGTCGGATGGTTGCCATGCAAACACATCGACATTCGCCCGCGAAAGCAACGAGCTCGCCTTCCTATTTAGGATCAAGCGTGGCAGCGATGGTGAAGGTACCACCAGTGCCGAACTCCTTGGCGGGCACCTTCTTGGTCTTGGCGGAGCTGCCATCGTCTTGTTGCACTTGCGGTGGAGCTCGATGGTGCGTCCTCGGCGGTAGCGCAGCACTCGAAGAGGTGCGCTTGCGGAGTGGGCAACGAGCTCTTGCGGACCTGGTGGTCTTCTTCTTCCCCGGGAGCTTCAGCGATAAGTGGTTTGCTATCTGTCGCGGCTGCTGCATCCCGGTAAATCTTGTCGGTGCAGATAAGTGCATCTTTTTTGTCGCCATGGACAGAAATGACGCTTATCGGGTCGGGCATCTTGAGTAGGTTGTAAGCATAATGAGGCGGCCATGAACTTGGCGAGTCTGGGACGGCCAAGTATGCCATTGTAGGGCAATGGGAAATCGGCGACGTCAAGCGTGACCCTCTCGGTTCGAAGTTGAGCTCGCTGCCGAATGTTACCGGCAACGTGATCTTCCCTTTGGGCTTGCTCCTTCCTGGGTTGATTCCTTGGAAAGTACCAGTTTCTTCGAGCTCGCTGTCAGGGATTTGAAGTTTCTGGAGCACTGCAGAGGAGATCAAATTCAGGCGGCCCGCCGTCAACCAGCATCTTTGTGACCTTGAGGTTGCGGATGGTTGGTGAGACCAACATCGGCAAGCACCCGACCGCGATGATGCGATCGGGGTGATCCTCAATGTCAAAGATGATGGGCGTCTTGGACCACTTGAGAGGTTTGCGTGACTCTATGGATGGTTCTGCTGCATTGACCTCACGCATCCATTGCTTGAGTTGGCGGTGCGAGGTATGCGAGAGCGCACCACCGTCAACGCAAAGGACCTCCGTTGCCTTTTGAAACTCCTGCTCATCAGCTTCATCGTCTTCCATGTCCTCGTCATCTTCATCTTTGTCTTCTTCCTTGTCACGGCCGCGGAGAGGTTTGTCTCCTTGCCGCTGCTTGGCCTTGCCGCGGCGTCCTCCCCGACCGGGTCTTTTCTTACTTGCTGCACCTGCACCTTCTTGGGCTTTCTCCTTGTCTACGCCGCTCGTATTCAGCTCTCTCAGCTCAACAAGCTGCTCGACTTTCTTGCAGCTCTGGAGATCGTGGCCCTTAGTGCGGTGGATTTTCTGATCTTGCTTGTTGGAGCTGTCGGGCTTGTCGGCGACCGCCACGACTTGGCGGTCGGCGTCAGCGGCAACCTCCTTGCGGAGCCACCAGCCTTGGCTTTGTTTGCGGTACCATCCTTGCGGACTGCTCGACAACTAGTACTTCTTGGTTTTCTTCCTCCTGTTGTTTACGCCGCCCGGCTCTTTCTTGTCAGGCGATCCCTCCTTGTCGAGACTCTGCTCCCACATTCTCTCCAGGGGTCATCTTCCTTCTTCAGTAGCGTGCACATTTGTCGGCCAGGCGTAGAGCTCGCCGGCGTCTTTCACTTTGCACATCGCCATCTCCTCCCTCATCCTGCGGTTTCGTACATTACGATGAAATGCACCGATCATCGCGGCAGGGTGGGCGTCAGGATGTTGTAATGCACACGGCTGAATCTCGGATGAATTTGCGCAGGGACTCTCCTTCCTTACAGGCGGTAGGTGAAGGTCACTCTCCTGGCCATGAGGCTTATGGCCGCTGTGAAGGCGCCAACAAGCAGGTGGCACAAGTCTGCCCAAGAAGAAATAGAGCTGTCCGGCAAGTGCATGAGCCAGGATCGGCGTTTGGCTTGACCACTAGAGGAAAGTAGTTGGCGAGATCTTGTCGTCTCGTCCCCCCCGCGCCTGCACGCGATGGTGTAGATCTTGAGGAACTCCGATGGGTGTGTCCTGCCATCATACTTCTCCGGCACATCTGGTTTGAAGTTTTTCTTGTCGGGCCACGGACTTGCCGCAGCTCACGAGTGAGCGCAGGGCAACCTAACGCGTCTGACAAAGTCGCTGGTTCCCTCGGGCGCATGCATATCGACAGTGGGCCCGGCGCGTTGGTATGATTGATGGCGCTTCTCTTGGCGCTCGTCTGAGGGTTCGGCGTCTTCTTCTTGCCGTTCTCGGAGAACTCGGCGCTGGTCGCGACGAGCTCGCGGATCCGACGACGCTGTGGAGTCGCTGTCGAGGTGGATTCGGCGAGTCGGCGATCTTGGCCTTCAGGAAGGGGAGTGTACGGTGGGTGCACCCCCGCAAGTCTCGTCGCCATCAGCTCGCGCCTTGTCGCCTTGTCGCGGTTGCGAAGCACTCGGTTGGCGCGGGACGTCGCCGTTGGCGAAGCCGATGAGACTCTGAATTGTGGCCCTCCATTCGTCAACCTTATCGGCCGTTGGAGGGTAATCTAGAAGTGGCGAGCTCTTGCCAAGGCTTACGCTGGTGTGGTGGGTGGCGATGGCGTGCGTGGCGAGGAACGGAGGTGCTCGGACTCTAACCAAGTTAGGAGGAGCAGCATCCCGCCTAGCGACCGTACTCCACTCGTACCGCATCTTTGAGGTGCATCTTGGTCTCGAGGGCCTCGGGATACTCCAGCTTGGCCTTGATCCAGCGAGCGTATGGTGCCGCGAGCATCATGTCTCTGTCGGTCCCGCGCCTCCTGCGAAGGACGCGGTGCGGACTCGGACGCCGACGTCTGTGTTGCCTTGTCCTTGGAGCTGGCGGCATTGTGGGCTCTCTCGACACGCCGGTTCCTCCGCCAGCGTTTCCCCCACCACCTGACAGCTCCGGTGGTGGTGGGTTCGACGCGGATGGCTCTGCTGCTGCCGAAGACTTCTTCTTCGGCGCCATGTTGACGAAGATGTCGATGAAGTTGCTCGTGTGACCGCCGGATCGGGTTCACACAGCCTCGACGCCCCCTACCTGGCGCGCCAAAGATGTCGGGGAGGGCTGATCGTGTCCCACGAACACCTATGGGACCTGGGTCCCTTGTGGTTCGGAGGGGGGGCGGAGATTGCACGAAGAGCGGATCGGCGATGCACACGAGCAGATTTACCCAGCTTCGGAGCTCTCCGGAGAGATAATACTCCTACTGCTGCTTTGTGGATTATCTTGTGTTCTTGCTAGGGAGCAGTGGCAGCTACAAGACCTAGCCTGAGTGTGGTTTTGTATGAGTATGACGAACTAAGCCGGAGCTGGACCGAACCCTTTCTACGTTGCACTTGGGCCTCCTTTTATAGGCACAAGGGGTCTCCACATGTGGCAAGTAGACAAGGGTAAGATAGTAAAAACATAGGTTGGTACACCGCACTATACAGTGTATAGTAATCTATACCTAACTCTGACGGCAAGGGCCAATAGTCATCAATGCCCGTCTCAGTCGCCCGAACAGTGTAACAAGGACCGTCAAGTGCGCCTCCGTTTGCCACGATGGTAGCTTGTCAGCGCCGCTTATCGCTACTCCTCGCTGGCTGCATAGCCCGTCGACACGCGTGCTTGGGAGAGCCCCGTGGTGACACGTTGGCGGGTGAGCTGGAGCGGAGATGAAGAGAGGTTTCCCGCCCTGGCAAGCGCCTTGCCGCGGCAGGAACCTTGTCACGCTTGGGGGCTCGGCGCCCACCAAGCCTTTCGGCAAGATCCTCTTGCGGGGCCTTATTCCTTTGCGCCTGGTGGCCTTCCGACAAGCTCCTCTTGCCGGGGTCTTGATTACCGTTCTTGAATGGCTCCAAAGGAGCCACGAGATCTTGGCGGTCATCGGGCCAGCCCGGCCAGCGAGTGCTACAACTGCCCGTGCACGAGTTCGGGATACTAGGGTACCCCTACTCTAGTACACCGACAGGCCACCTTGTTGCACTTTATTTACTTTTGTTACTTGTTGCTCTTTACCAATTATCTTATCATAAAACTATCTGTTACCACTTATTTCAGTACTTGCCGAGAATACCTTGCTGAAAATCGCTTATCATTTCCTTTTGCTCCTCGTTGGGTTCGACACTCTTACTTATCGAAAGGACTACGATTGGTCCCCTATACTAGTGGGTCATCAATGCTAAGCGGAAGAGACATTTTTAAACCAAAAATACAAGGTGGGGTATATGTTTACTAGCTGCTTGATATTTGTGCAGATAGAGATGTGTGCCCGTTGCTATTTGGCAAACAGACAAAGTGACCGCAATTTTGGTTGAACTGCACAAGAGAATAGTATAGTCACTGCATGCAGTGCCATTTGAAAATAGACAAAGAAAGATTAGATAGTCAGTTCATGGACTGCAGAAAAGTAGTACTATACTATATATTGGCCAACACTAGGTGCTTCATTGCTTTGGTCTGATTATACAATGGGCATCATTTTGCCTAAGTTAAAGTTTGTATTCCGAAAATAGTCTCGTTGTGTGATCGAGAGAAGACCAAATCATATTGCAGTGGATGTTCCTCCATCATGTGAGGTTCATTCTCATGGTTCCAGCTGTTGGTGAAACCACTTACGTTTGCAAGAGGAATTGTAGACTTCACAAACAAATTATTCTTTCAGTCTGTACTGAATGTGCCAAGAGAAGCATCCATGTTAGTAGGCAGAACAAATGTTTTTTCTAGATCTTTGCTTTTGGAGCCACATATTTGTATATTATCTGTGAATCCTTGAGATGCATTAACATGTTGATCTTATGTATGATCATACTAGTTGGTTTTAGTTGCGACACAACATCCGAAGTAGCTGATCTTTGCTTTTGGAGCTACATATTTGTATATGATCTGTGAATCATTGAGATGCATTAACAGTTCCTTATTTCTGTTCGCTCAATGTTTACAAGTTACTGATCGATCACTAGCTAGCCTACTAATGCGCTCCTGGCAGTTTTAGTTGCGACGCAAGATCCGAAGTGGCAGTTTTTTGAATAAAAATGCCTACCTCTGAAGAAACTAACAAGCTGCTCTGAAGAAAATGCCATGCGAATCAGAAGAAACTGCCAGCGAAAACGTTCGCGAATGCCTTATCTCCCAGCTAAATTTCATCAACTAATGCCCTCGGCTGCGACTCGTTGCATGCTGCTCCGTGTACTGGCTGCGAGCGATTTTGAGTGCCTGCATGCAGCCGGCCGTAATTAAGGCAGCTAACTGATGCGAAAAAAGATGTGCTTTAATTGTTGCGGGCCTTTTAAATCCGTGGAATCATTATTGACAAGGAGGGAGATGATTCGAGTGCACTCGTTTGATCGTCATGCCGGCGTGTGACCCAGCATGGACGGGACGCACCACTGATGGGACGGGACTGCACAGTCATAATTTTAGTTTTTCTAGTTTTCCATGGCAAGCTGGCGCGCTAAGCCATGCCTGCTTGTGCATTGAATTCCGATGACCGCGATGACCATCGAGTTTCCCGCGACACGCTAGTTCGCCTACCTTTCGCCTATAATTATTGTTTCCCGGGCTTCTCTGGTGGCACCATCACCCAACTCGCCCTATCCTCATAAGCCCCCACCGGCCCGACGTCGCTCGCCACTTATCCTCGCTCTTGCCATGTCCGCCATGCCCCCTCCCGTCCGCGATAGGCGACACCGGGGGCGGTCACCGCCGGAACTAGGGTTTGGTTTTTCACCGGAAGGCAGACGGAGGGAGGAGGCATTCTATTGGTCTTTAGATGGCAATGCGGAGATCGAGGACTTGTTGGAGCGCAACCGCCTAGCGGAGGAGCAGGAGTTGTTGGAGCGCGACCGCTTGGCGGAGGAGCGGCGTATCACCGATTTGCGCCGCCAGCAGGACATGGAGCAGCCGCTCTGAGTCGCGAGCAGAGCGCCCGAAACTGGGCCGACTACGTGGAGGCCGGCGCCCGGCAAATAGCCCTGGAGGCTGTCGAGCACGCACGCGTTCGCGATGCCGATTTCTATTACCAGCTCGTCAAGTGGGTTTCCCGCTTAGAAGCCGAAGCTTCGGTGGACCACGCCGGCATGGAAAGGGCCAACGCACGCGAGCACCGTGCCCTATCGTACCTCTGGCAAGTCTGAGGTGAGGTGGGGGACGCCGGTGCCTGTGTTTAGCGTGTACCGTAGATGGCGGTCGGCATCGTCTTGTTAGCTAAGAGTAAGTTAGTACTTGTACGCTACTAGAGTATTAGTGGGAGTAGATAGTTAACTTGGCTATGATGGTTGTCAACGTCGAAGTTCAGTACTCTATATGTGGATCAGACCTGTTTCTTTGTTCTGAATGTTGAACTTTCCGTTTGAATGTATGGAATGGGCTGTTATTTTTCTAAATGGGTTGTATTTGTCCTCCATGGGTTCAGAGGCTGACTTGTGGGCCTACCAAGTTGACGTGTACACAATCAGTAGATGAGTGTACGTGGAGAGGATGACAGCAGGGACCCGCCAAGGTCATGGCAGTATGCAAGCAAGTGCCTCCTTATTTCAAGCCAGTAAAAAAATGGCTCCTCCTAATGGATTTCTGACATCTGGGTCCCATGCCATTGTCAACGTAGTCAATAAACGAGAGAATTGCACAACGAACAGCTGACACCAGGGACCTAGTAGCTCGCCCAGTTATTTTTGTTTTGGGTTAATTTGATAAATGCCACTCCAAACCTGGTGTTTCTGAGAAATGCCACTACAATTTCCAAACTTTGAAAAATGCCATTTCATGCCATTTCCAGTGGCATTTTCCGAAGTCTGGAGTGGCGTTTTTCAAAGTTTGCAAATTGCAGCGGCGTTTTCCAAAGTTTGCAAAAAATTGCAGTGGCATTTTTCAAAGTTTGGAAATTGCAGTGGAATTTTTATGAATCGCCATAATTGGAGTGGCATTTATCTAATTTGTGTTTGAGACAGAAGCAGGGTGTCAACTAGGCTGCGCGGGGCACTCTGGCATGTCTAGACAGCCTTCTCTTTTAGGTTTACCACACACCAACCCAGTAGTTTTTTTTATTTCTGAAAATGGCTAGCCCAGTTTTTTTGTGATTTGCCAAGTAAGTTGCTTTGTCAGGCCTGTTGGGCTGCACATCTTTCAAGACGAGGAGAGCTTCATTCAGCTGGCCGAGAAAATGGCCTATCAGTAATGAGAAATGAGTTGTACATTTTTAAAACATCAAACCGGCAATTAGTTTCAAATTTCTTTTTTTCATTTCGAGATTTTAAATTGCATTAATTTTTATGCATGGACAATTTGTTGGATTTTATATTGATATACATTTATTTTTAAATCAGTTTGAATGTGACTCGAAATTTCAGGATTAAAAATAGTTCGGACCGCACCGAAATATGCAAAATTTCGTATAATTTTTTAACCGTGGCCACAATATGGGATGTAATGCTAACAAAAATAATATGGGCTCCAAAAAGACCATAAGAATTAGCAAATGGGCTGTAAATTATTAGAAATAATGGCAGATGGGTTGTATGTTGTTTTCCACAGATTTGAGGCTTTCCTAGAAAAAGGTTGGCCTTGAAGCGATGGTGTTGAATGTCCATCCAACGGCCGTGGTGCTTCTTCAATCTCTGCTCTTCTGCTCGGCCCGCTCAAACAAGCGCCCGTGGGACTGCTGCTCCCTCCTCCCAGCGCCAGTTGTCTTGCCCACAGAGCCTCACCGCTTTAACCGTACTCCCATCGCTGGCCTAGTCATCCCTCTCGCACCCACACTGCTGTTATTCTCCGTGACGGTAGAGGAACGATAAACCCTCGTCAGATTGTACTCCCCTCCGCGTGGGAAACAAGCGAGTCTTCCCTGCCTCCGTGTCATTCCTTCCTAGGCCTCGCCGTCGTCCACCGCCTCAGTGCTCTCGGCACGGCTCTGGTCAACGTGGTCAGCGACCAAGCGAGGCATCTGAAGTGGACTGTACATGGAGAGGCTGACAGCTGGGTCCATGGCCGCACACAAGGAAATGCCTCCTTATTACGCTCAAAATAATGATTCCTCCACCTGACATCTGGGACCCACCGAAAGGGCCCCTGTATTTCATGAAAAAAACACTATCGCCGCTGACAGCTCGGACCCACCAGCTATATCTTTGCACGCAAGGAAGTGCGTCCTTATTACACACAAAAAAATGAATACTCCCCCTGCTAGCTGGAACCCAGTATAGTGGCAGGCTAACTTGTGGCCCTACTAATTTGACGGGGACGGAGGGCTTTGTCAACTTAGTCAATATGCACGATTCTAGCTCCAGTGACCGTACGATGTCCATCCAACGGTCGTAGTGCTTCTTCAACCTCTGGTCTTCTTGCTCCAGCCGCCCAAACCAGCGCCGGTCGTGCCTCATGCTCCTGCCTCCCGTGGCCGGCTGCGATGCGGCGGAGGCCTCACCGCTGCCTACTACTCCCACCGCTGGCCAGGCCATCCCTCTACTCACCCACACCCCCTGTTATTCTGCGACGACGGCAGCCTCACACCGTAGCGAACTAGTGAACCCTCATACTCCTCTACGCATGGGCATCCACTGTCGCGTCTTCCGCGGCTCCGCGTCGTCCACCGCCCTGGTGCTCTCGGCACGGCGTGGTCAACATGGTCAAGGAACGACTTCCCAAGGAAGAGTACTGTACGTGGAGAGGCTGACAGTTGGGTCCACAACAGCCGCAAGGAAGTGCCTCCTTATTACACGGAAAATAATTATTCCTCCACCTGACAGCAGGGACCCACCGGACGAGCCACCGTATTTCGCGAAAAAACGTTTCCCCCCTGACTGCTGGGACCCACCGGACAGGCCACCGTATTTTGCGAAAAAACGTTCCCCCGCCATCAGCTCTGACCCACCGGAAGTGCCACCTTATTACGCACAAAAAAATGAATACTCCCCCTGCTAGTTGGGACCCACCTTGGTGGGTGGATGACTTGTGGACCTACTAAGTTGACTGGGACGGACTGCTTTGTCAACTTAGTCGATATGAACGATTCTAGCTCCACTGACCGTATGATGTCCATCCAACGGCCATAGTGCTTCTTCAACCTCTAGTCTTCTTGCTCCAGCCGCCCAAAGTAGCGTCGGTCGTGCCGCATGTTCCTACATCCCGTGGCCGGCTGTGCTACCGCGGAGGCCTCACCGCCCCTACTATTCCCACTGCTGGCCAGGCCTTGCAGCGACGGCAGCCTCACACCGCAGCCGAACCAGTGAACCCTCGTACTCCTCTCCGTGTGGGCTTCCACTGCCGCGTCTTCCCCGGCTCCGCGTCGTCCCCTTCCTAGGCCTCGTCGTCGTCCACCTCCCTGGTGCTCTCGACGCGGCGTGGTCTATGTGGTCAAGGAACGACTTCCATCGAAAGAGTATTGTACGTGGAGAGGCTGACAGCTGGGTCCATGGCCGCAGCAAAGAAGTGCCTCCTTATTACGCGCAAAATAATTATTCCTCCACCTGACAGTGCGGACCCACCGGACGGGGCATCGTATTTCGTGAAAACACGTTTCCCCCTGACTGCTGGGACCCACCAGCTACATCTTCGCATGCAAGGAAGTGCGTTCGGGCAAAAAAACGATTCGCCCCCTGACTGCTGGGACCCACCAGCTACATCTTCGCAAGCAAGGAAGTGCCTGATAGTCAGGACCCAGCTCGTCGAAGCGTACGTAGCGTTGCCATTCTGGTCGCGAACGTGTACGTACATACTGGTTGATGTAGAGGCCCGCACGTGCCGTAGTAGAGGCGCGCACGTAGCATGTACACGTGCGTACGGCGGCCAGTGTGCAAGAAATAAAATATGACCACATACGTACATACGGGCAGGGTCTCGAACGCCTACTCATGCATACGGCCAGGGCTTGTGTACATGGCTGGGTCGGAGCGGAGAAACAGCGTCGTCGTCGTGTTCATGGGGAGCCAACCGGCTGGGTCAGAACGGAAGGCGTCGTCATGTTCATCGGGACCCAACCGGCTTGGAAGAACAGCCTATCGAAACGAGGCCCGGCGTACCACAGAACGGAGGAAACGGTCTTGCGTTCGACCGGCCACGTTCGAAACGGGATCCTGTTCATCGGGAGGGGTCTGGCGTACTGCAAAACGGAGGAAACGGGCCTCCTACGGTCGAAACGGGGGTCTTGTTAATTGGGAGGGGTGTGGAGTACCTCAAAACGTAGGAAACGTACTTGTGTTGGAGCGCTACGGTCGAAACGGGGGTCCTGTTCATCAGGAGGGGTGTGGCGTACCGCAAAACGGGACTCCACAGGATACTATTCATCTCCACCGTCGACCCCCTCCAGCCTCCACGGGCTACTGTTCATCCACCGTCGACCTCCTCCAGCCTCCACCTGCGACTGTTCATCCACGGGCTCCTGTTCATCCAGCCTCCACCATGCGCTACTCCACTGGCTATTGTTCAACCAGCCCTCTCCACGGGCTCCTGTTCAACCACCCCTCCACGGGCTACTGTTCATCCAGCCCTCCATCGTCTACTGTTCATCCAGCCCTCCATGGGGTGGTCCTGTTCATCCAGCCCTCCATGGGGTCCTGTTCATCCAGCCCCAACCGGCTCGATCAATGGGGGTCCTGTTCAACCAGAGGCAACACCACGGGGTCCTGTTCATCCACCCCCACCGGGAACTGTTCATCAAACCCCCCCCCCCAGCAACACTCACTATTCATCTAGAGGCAACATCGATCGGCTTCAGTTAGCAATAGTAGCGAAGGAATCGCTCGATCGGGTTCAGTTAACAGCCATCGATCGATCGCTCGGGTTCAGTAACGCGTAGCCTGCAGTGCAATCGCTCGGGTTCAGTTAGAGCCCAACGCCTTGCTCAGGTTTAGTTAGAGCCCAACGCCTCGCACCCAAGCGCATGCGCATCGCTCGGCCCCGACCACCCACCGTGACCGGGAACACCCCGATATTTTCCTCGCCCTCGCTTCTACCACGGTTTTTTTCCGTCATGGACGGCCCAAAGAATGCCATGCAGCTGCGTCTCCAGCCCGCCCAGGACGAAAAGCCCATTTTCTATCATGATTTTTTGTCATAGAAGTAGGACGCCACCACATCTATGATGATACCGGGTTTTGTCACAATTATCGTCATAGAAGTGTCATAAGTGTGACAGAAAAAAATTCGTGCAGCCCAAAATGTCACGGATGTGTCTTTGTTTTGTAGTGTAGGTCACTCTTCTCTACTCATTTCTGACTCTCCTCGATTTTCCACTCTATAGATAGCGGACCCAAGGAACAAGTTTGCTCAACCGGATGAAGACACTCCATTTGGACTACACTTGAAGGAAGTCACTAGGTACCTCAACATCGGAATACCGAGCTTCACCGGGACTTGCACCGCCACTTTACTAGAAGAGGAGCATTGGGTGGTTCGAGTTCATGTTCCCGGAAGGACATTCACGCCAGTTACTGAGCCCATAGAGTTCTCCTTTGATGCACCAACCTGGAGTCTAGGAAAGAGCATGGCAGCCCACATCGCCATGGGACTCATCGGCGACGTCTACGACAAGGATCTTAAGGACACCATGTACCAGATATGTGGGCACCGAGATGAGCAATGGGAGATGATCAGCACCAGGAGGGACAAGTCCATTGCAGCCTTTATCCAGGAGTTAAACCAGCACATTCGCCGCCAGGAGAACCAAATATGCGCCAGCATGATAGATCTAAAGAAGGTGATGACCAGGAACATGGAGCTTGAAGAGGAACTCAAGTCTACACGCGATGGATATGAGGAGGAAATTGTAGTGTTACTAGAGAAGAATGAAGACCTGAAGAAGAAGCTAGGAGTATTCATGGGAGACCCCGCGCCAGGAGATGACGACCATCCCGAGGACTACATCATCATCGACGACACCGACTCCGACCCCGATAGTGATGATGATTACGAAGACGAAGCTGGAGCAGATATCATGGAGTCTTCCACCGATCAAAATTTCTAGTCGACCACCAATTATCAGTAGTATTTCCCCCCATGTATATAGTAGTAGTCCGAGCTTTTTGTAAAGGTAGTTTAGATCATTTGTATGCCCTTGCTTGAGTTGAGTGGTGTGATATGAATGTATTTGTCTCATGTCCATATGGGTAGTGCTTTCTCTTTAGACCTCATTCTATTCTAATCTCTCCCCTCTAAACCCATCAGATGCCTCCGAGACGTGACCCCGGATTTGTCTTCCCACCGGAGCTCACTCAGTTGATCCAACAGCAGAATGCCTTGATGCAGCTACAGTTCAGAACCAAGGCAACAACAACAACCCGCCGCCACCACCTCCAGTTGACAACTTAGCCCGTTTTCTGAGGTTGAATCCGCCGGTGTTTTCCAGTAGCACCGAGCCGATTGTTGCAGATGATTGGCTCCGTAGGATTGGAAGGGAGTTGACCACCGCAGGTTGCACAGATGCTGAGAAGGTGCATTTTGCCGCACACCAACTGGATGGACACGTAGCCTAATGGTGGGAGAATTACACCGCCACTTTTCCCATAGCCAATGTCACATGGGATCAGTTTCAGCAAGCGTTCCGCACAGCCCATGTCTCAGCTGGAGCTATGAGCATGAAGAAGCATGAGTTTCGCAACTTACGCCAGGGAAATCATATTGTGGGGCAGTACGTGGATGAGTTCAGCAAGTTAGCTCGATAAGTTTATGGAAGGACTGAATGATGAGATGAGTATGCAGTTGATGGTAGCAACATTCACCAATTACCAGGAGTTGGTAGACAGGGCTCTTATGATTGAAGGGAATCAACAGCAGATAGAGTCCTCAAAAGGAAGTATGGACAAGGGAAGTATAATTCTGGAGCTCAGCAGAAGCCTCGCTTTACCCCGAACTCAGGAGGACACACCCACCATAACCATGGAGGCCACACTCACAATGGAGGAAGTTCACATAACCACCGTGGCCCCAAGAATGGAAATGGAAATGGAGCAAGCAGCAACCAGAACTGTTCCAACCCAGCAACACCCGCTAAGAAGGATCTGAGTCATGTCACCTGTTACAAGTGCGGGAAGACTGAACACTACGCCGACGATTGTTTTGAGTTGAAGAATGGAAACATCAATGGAAGCTCTAGAAAGAAGCCCAATCCCTTCACCATAAGTCAGGTGAACCACATCAACGTGGAGGAGGTTGAAGATCAGCCTAACGCAGTGATTGGTAAGTTTTTGGTTAAGTGATTTACCACTCTTGTTCTTTTTTATACTGGTGCATCGCATTCATACATATCAAGGGGATTTGTGGACAAGTTTAAATTGCCAACCCTAGCCCTTAGGTGACCCATGTTAGTAAGCTCGCCAGGAGCGGAGTATGTGGCCATCCGATGGTGTGATCAGTTACCTTTAACCATTGGTAGCCATGTTTTCCCCTCAGACCTAATAATTTTCGAGTCACAAGGATTGGATATAATACTAGGCATGGATTGGCTATCAATGTATGGAGGAAACATTGATTGTGCTAGTAAGTCGATACTTCTCACCACCCCTGAGGGACAAAGGATTAAGTATGTATCCAGGCATGCGCCGAGGAGAACCCAAGTGAATTCCCTCTCAGGAGTTGTTCATGAGGAAGTGCCTGTAGTGAAGGATTAACCGGATGTATTTCCAGAGGAACTACCAGGCATGCCGCCGGATCGAGACATTGAGTTTTTGATCGAGCTATTGCCAGGCACTGGACCAATATCAAAGAGGCCATACCGGATGCCCGCAAATGATCTGGAGGAAATTAAGAAGCAGATTAAGGAGTTACTGGAGAAAGGTTACATTCGACGAAGTTCGTCACCGTGGGGAGTCCCAGTGCGCTTGGTTGAGAAGAAGGATGGATCTTTGAGAATGGTTGTTGATTATCGTGCATTGAATGAAGTAACGATCAAGAACAAGTACCCACCACCGATGATCAACAATTTTTTTGACCAGCTGCAAGGAGCTAAAGTATTTTCCAAGATCGATCTGTGATCAGGATACCACCAGCTAAAGATCCGAGAACAGGATATACCTAAGACAGCTTTCACCACAAGGTACGGGCTGTATAGTACACGGTCATGTCATTTGGATTGACTAATGCCCCCGCCTATTTCATGAGTATGATGAATAAGGTGTTCATGGAGTTCTTGGATAAGTTCGTTGTGGTGTTCATTGACGATATTTTGGTATACTCAAAGAATGAAGAGGAGCACAAGGAGCATTAGTGTTTAATTCTCGAGAAGCTCAGGGAACATCAGCTATATGCCAAGTTCAGCAAATGTGAGTTTTTGTTGAAGGAAGTTGGATTCCTTGGACATGTTATATCAGGAGAGGGTATAGCAGTAGACCCTACCAAGGTTCAGTCAGTAACTGATTGGTTGGCACCCACCTTAGTAGGAGAGATCCGCAGTTTTCTTGGACTCGCAGGATATTACTGGAGATTCATTGAGAATTTTTCCAAGATTGTGAAGCCCATGACGGAGTTATTAAAGAAGGACAACAAGTTTAAGTGGACCGAAGAATGTGAGGCCAGTTTTCAGGAGTTGAAGAAAAGTTTGGTTACAGCCCCAGTACTGATTCTTCTAGACAGACGCAAGGATTTCCAAGTGTATTGCGACGCTTCTCGCCAAGGACTTGGAGGGTTACTTATGCAAGATGGAAGAGTTGTTTCATATGCCTCACGTCAGCTTCGACCGCATGAGTTGAATTATGCCACGCATGATTTGGAGTTAGCAGCCATAGTACATGCGCTCAAGACCTGGAGACATTTTCTTATTGGAAACAGCTGTGATGTGTACACGGATCATAAGAGTTTGAAGTACATTATCACTCAAAAGGAGCTAAATCGAAGGCAGAGGAGATGGTTGGAGCTTATAAGGGATTATGATATGAAGTTGCATTATCATCCAGGAAAGGCCAATGTCGTAGAAAACGCTTTGAGCCAGAAGAGTTATGTCAATACCCTCGTAAGCGAAGGATTACAGCAGGAGTTAGTTGACAATCTCAAGGAACTTCTTTGGGGATAGTTCCAAGAGGTATTGTTGCAGCAATGGTGGTTCAGTCTACATTATTGCGAAAGATTCGGGAGGCTCAAAAGGATGATAAGGAGATTGCTGAGATAAAGGAGAAGATGAGCAAAGGAAAAGCCAAAGTTTTTCGTGAGGATGAACACGAAACTTTATGGTTTGAGGATCGTGTTTATGTGCCCAATAATGCGGAGATCAGGAAGTTAATACTTCAGGAGGCTCGTGACTCACCATACTCGATTCACCCCGGAAACACCAAGATGTATTTCGATTTAAAGTAGTGTTTTTGGTGGACAGGTATGAATAAGGATATTGCCGAGTATGTAGCCGTATGTGATGTGTGTCAGAGAGTGAAGGCAGAACATCAGAAGCCAGCAGGATTATTACAGCCTATGCCGATACCCGAATGGAAGTGGGACAAGCTTGTCATGGATTTCATCATCGGATTACCCAGGAACCGATCAGGATATGATTCTATCTGGGTAGTAGTTGATCGCTTAACCAAGGTGGCTCACTTTATCCCAGTGAAAACCACGTATACAAGAGCGAAGTCGGCCAAGATATATATGACCAGGATCATATGTATGCATGGAGTTCCGAGGACCATCGTATCATATAGAGGGACGCAGTTTACCTCTAAGTTTTGGAATCAGCTGCACCAGACATTGGGTACTAGGCTAGATTTCAGTACAGCCTTTCATTCACAGACAGATGGACAGACCGAGAGAGTCAATCAGATTCTGGAGGACATGCTAAGAGCTTGTGCGCTAGATTATGTATCTAGTTGGGATGATAATTTGCCCTACGCAGAGTTCTCATACAACAACAGTTATCAAGCTAGTTTGAAGATGGCACCTTTCGAAGCTTTGTATTGAAGAAGGTGCAGGACACCGTTAATGTGGGATGAAGTTGGAGACCGTCAGTTATTTGGACCAGATTTAATTAAGGAGTCCGAAGAGAAGGTCAAGTTATTTCGAGACAGACTGAAGGTAGCTCAGTCCAGGCAGAAGAGTTATGCGGATAGAAAACGCAGGGTGGTAATCTACGAAATTGGAGACAGAGCATATCTTCGTGTGTCACCTCTGCGAGGAGTTAAACGATTTGGAGTTAAGGGAAAGTTAGCCCCGAGATTTGTAGGACCATACCGAGTTTTGGAGTGTATGGGAGAAGTGGCCTACAAATTGGAGTTACCCGAAGGATTGTCAGGAGTTCATGATGTGTTTCACGTTTCCCAGTTGAAGAAGTGCCATGCTGAGATGGCCGCTATTCCTCTAAGAATCTGATGCCTGGATGCAATTCAGTTGGATAGTGATCTGACCTACGAGGAGAAACCCTTCAAGAATCTCGAGTTTGCCAGCCGAGTTACACGCAGCAAGGTTATCAAGTTTTGAAAAGTTCAGTGGAGCCACCATACCGAGGATGAAGCCACCTGGGAACGAGAGGAAGACCTACGGAAAGACCACCCACACCTATTTTCTAGCCAACCCGAATCTCGAGGGCGAGATTCATCTTAAGGGGGATAGGTTTGTAACATCCCAATTTTCAATTTGGATGTTATACATAGGTCATCATATGCATATCTTATTCTATTTGCAATTTGATTGTGATCCTAGAAATCTTAAGCAACTCAAGGACCCAAGGAGAGAGTTGGGGATTTCATTTATTTACATATTTGAATTTTTCTCAAATTTGAAAACTGGATCAATTTGGTTTTAATAATTTTTCTCTCCAAATATTTCTAGTATTCAAAAATAAAAGAGAGAAGATAATATGACTTCTTCAAAGAGAGAGGAATATTGGAGGAAAACTTTAAAATCAAATATTTAATTTATTTGGATTTTTATTGCTATTTTATTTGAATTAGAAAAAAATGCATTTTTGAAAATTGCATCTTAGGCGAGAAAAATGTTCACTTTGTTCTAAATTTTTTACTTAGACGGTGGAAATTGTTTTTGGCATTTTTAGAATTTTTTTATATTTCATTAGCATTTTTCTTCTGCGGAATTTATTTAAAAAAAATCTTGTCGTGCCGATCGAACAGAGCCGCGCCCAGCCCAAGTCGCCGCCGCCACCGCCTTCCTCCCGCGCCTCCCGAGGCCAACCCCGACCAGGCGCCCCCTCCTCCAAGCCGAAGCACCCCCGGCCTTTAAATAGGGCCGAGGCCCGCCGCCTCCCCCCCCCCCATCGAGCCGCTACCGCCGCCCCAAGCAGCAAGACACCCACCACCGCTTCAGCCGCCGCCTTGACGCCGCCGCCGCCTCACGCCGTTCTTGGGCCGTCGCCTTGCCGGGATCCCGCCGCCGTTGACCCGCCGGTTTTCCTTGTGAACCGGTAAAAAAACCTCCTCTGGTTTTTTTTGGTTTTCGTTCTAGATCGGGTTTATTTTAGGGTTAGGGTTATCTCGGTTTTTTCGATCGGATCTATTTAGCGAACGTTCACCCGAACGTCTCTGTTTGCGAACGTTTTCGTCTGTTTGTCTCTGCCAGCGAATGTTCGTTCGTTAGCGTTTTCTTTTTATTTTATTTTCGGCCAGGGACCTATCCATGATTATTTTTATTGCAGATTAGCCCCTAATCTTTGAACCCTCGCAACTTTTTAACCGTTCGTCCAAATCCAGTGAAACCAATGCCAAAATCTTCATCTCGAACCCCTCTTTCCTGTTAATCAACTTGAACATGGTTTTGAAAAATTAAAACTTGGTTTGAAGAAGATTTGATTTCGAACTTCTTGTGATCGTAGTTTATGTTCTGTAGCTCCGATTCGATTGATTCTTTTTTGCAAATCGAAGCTCTTTAGTTGAATTTTTAGTTTGGATCTTTTATTTGCGTTTTCCCTTGCATCTATGCCTGATTGCTTATGTATGCTATTGTTTGTTTGCGATAGAATTTCCAGAGTGCAAAGCGTGCTACTACGAGTCACTAGGGTTTTCAAATCGTCAGCAAGGAAAGTAACACTTCGATCATATCTCTTTATTACCCAGTTTTTGTGCATTAGTTTCAACCCTGAAACATTGCATGAGTAGGATTGATAACATGTGGGTATTGGGAAGTAGATGATGTGGTAGAACCTATTGTCCTTTATTTCAAACCCTGGGAGTTACTTCTGCGTTATGCTTACACTTTTATGCTATGCTCGTAGACGTTGTTTGGTTTGAGTGATTCATGACAGATGTGAGAGATTATTATGAATTAAGGGATTATTTAAGGTGGCTACTCTAATACACATCTGGGTGGATTGTTTGTGGGCACCTGGGGAATCCAGTGTTGTCCAAGGAGATCCCGGGGAATCCGTGTGATCATCCTATGGTTTGCCACCCAGGCTCAAATGGATCATAAGATTATTCATGCTAGAAACTTCCGTGTGTAGCCACAAGCCATTATGGGCTCTGGCATAGTTGAGTATGTTGTGTGACCTCTTTCAGTGGTAAACTAGCAGATGTAGGGGATGCAGGTGGTACGGTTTACCCGTCGAAAGAGTTAATGCTTCTGAAAGACTGTGTCTCGGTCATCCGTTTCTCAAACATCATGTAGTGCGAGAAATTCAACGGAGGAGATCGAGTCTTGTGGGGAAAAGTGTGCAAACCTCTGCAGAGTGTATAAACTAATCATGGTTAGTCGTGTCCCCGGTTATGGACATCTTGAGTATCTGGTGCTTGAATTATTATGATGATCTCATCACTTTACTTAATTAATTTGTCGGGTTATTGATTATTAATTTTGGGATTGAGATGGGGTTTCCATTCTCAATGTTTTCAACCAACTTTTTAGTTAAATAAAATATATTCCTTTGCAGTAGGAAAAAATTGGCTTTACGCAAAAACAATAACCATAGAACCTCCACCAGCCATATATGCATGTAGATATAGCTGTTATCTTCTTCATTGCTCTATAGTGTTATTTTGCCAGCATATTCCATGTGCTGACCCGTTTCGGGCTGCAACGTATTATGTTGCAAACTTTTCAGACGAAGAGTAAGGTGCGCTAGGTCGTTGTCGTGCACTCAGCTATGCCGTTGGAGTTGATGGACTCATATACCTTCGATGCCTCCTCAGTTATCTTATTTAGATGGCCTTAAGCCATATTATTGTAGTAAGTTCTCTTTTGAGACATTCAATGTAATAAGTGTGTGATTACACTCTGTTATAAATCCTTCAAGTACTATGTGTGTCAGCATTACCGATCCATGGATGACACTTATGCACAGAGATTTGACCATTTGAGGTCGGATCGCTACATGCATGCAAAGTTGACACTCTTCCAAAATAGTGGGATTATCATCAAATAAAGTCATGACCTCTCCAAGCCCACTTTTATCAAAAACTTCATAAGATTGAACACTCTCCAAATATGTGGGACTATTTTTAGCTAAAGTTGACACTCTTCCAAACCCACTTTCAATATTATCACAAACATATTCATCATGAGACTTAAATAAATTTTCAAGATCATAAGAATCATTATCACCCCAATCATGATCATTGCAACAAGTAGTGGACATAGCAAAACTAGCATCCCCAAGCTTGGGGTTTTGCATATTATTAGCACAATTGACATTAATAGAATTTATAGTAAAATCATTGCAATCATGCTTTTCTTTTAAGGAGCTATCATGAATCACTACATAAATTTCTTCATCACAATTTTCAGATTCACGAATCTCAAGCAAAACTTCATAAAGATAATCCAGTGCACTCAATTCACTAGCAATTGGGTCATCATAACTGGATCTTTTAAAATGATTAGCAAGTGGATGAGGATCCATAACAATATATTTTTAGCAAGCAAAGATGCAAGCAAATAGATGGCACATGGCAACACAGGTAAACATGAGATCTGACGAGAGAAAGGCAAACGAAAAAGAGGGCGAATAAAACGGCAAGTTTTTGTGAAGTGGGGGAGAGGAAAACAAGAGGCAAATGGCAAATAATTTGCGAGGAGATGGATTTCTGATTAGGAACCTGGTATATGTTGAAGATCCTCCCCGACAATGGTGCCAGAAATTCCCTTGATGCGTGTTTGCCAAGACTACGTCGGTGTTTCCCCCAAGAGGAGAGGATGATGTAGCACAGCAACGGTAGGTATTTCCCTCAGTAATGAAACCAAGGTATCGAACTAGTAGGAGAACCAAGCAACAAAACATAAACAGCCCCTGCACACAAATAACAGCCACTAGCAACCCGACGTGTTAAAGGGGTTGTCAATCCCTTTTGGGTACGGCGCCAGAAATTGGCACGGAGACGGGAGAAAATTGTAATAGATTGAAATAATAGATCGCAAATAAAATAAAGTGCAGCAAGATATTTTTGTGTTTTTGGGTTTAATAGATCTTAATAAAAATGCAAAGGAAAAATAGATCGCAAGGCAAATATATGAAGAAGAAGACCCAGGGGCCGTAGGTTTCACTAGTGGCTTCTCTCGAGAAAAATAGCAAACATTGGGTAAACAAATTACTGTTAGGCAATTGATAGAACTTCAAATAATTATGACAATATCAAGGCAATGATCATTACATAGGCATCACGTCCAAGATTAGTAGACCGACTCCTGCCTGCATCTACTACTATTACTCCACACATCGACCGCTATCCAGCATGCATCTAGTGTATTAAGTTCATGGAAAACGGAGTACTGCAATAAGAATGATGACATGATGTAGACAAGATCCGATTATCTATAAGGGGGTAGATATAGATCTCATCTTTTTATCCTTAGTAGCAATGATACATACGTGTCGGTTCCCCTTCTGTAACTGGGATCAAGCACCGTAAGATCGAACCCACTACCGGGCACCTCTTCCCATTGCAAGATAAATATATCAAGTTGGCCAAAAAAAAACCAAATATCGGAGAAGAAATACGAGGCTATAAGAGATCATGCATATAAGAGATCAAAGAAACTCAAATAACTTTCATGGATATAAAAAGATATGACTGATCATAAACTCAAAGTCCATCAGATCCCAACAAACACACCGCAAAAGAGTTACATCATATGGATCTCCAAGAGACCATTGTATTGAGAACCAGCGAGAGAGAGAGAGGAAGACATCTAGCTACTAACTACGGACCCAAAGGTTTACAAAGAACTACTCACGCATCATCGGAGAGGCACCAATGGAGATGGTGAACCTCATCCGAGATGGTGTCCAGATTGCATCTGGTGGTTCTGGACTCTGCGGCGGCTGAATGAATATTTCGTCAACTCCCCTAGGGTTTCTGGAATATTTGGGTATTTATAGAGCAAATAGGTGGTCTGGGGGCACCCAAGGTGGGCACAACCCAATAGGGCGCGCCTGGGCCTCCTGGCGTGCCCTGGTGTATTGTGCCCCCCTCGTGGCACTTCCTAGGTGCAACCAGGGCCCATTGCCTTCCTTCTGGCCCATAAAAAATCACAAAAATAGTTTCGTGGCATTTAGACTCCGTTTGATATTGATTTCCTGCGATGTAAAAAACATGGAAAAAACAACAACTGACACTTGGCACTATGTCAATAGGTTATTACCAAAAAATGATATAAAATGACTATAAAATGATTATAAAACATCCAAGATTGATAATAAAACAACACGGAACAATCAAAAATTATAGATACGCTGGAGACGTATCAACTGGCGAGTCTCTTTACTCGTTTCGTAATGCATCATCCCGTAACTAACTCATTAGTCACATTGCTTGCAAGGCTTATCATGATGTGCATTACCAAGAGGGCCCAGAGATACCTCTCCAATACTCGGAGTGACAAATCCTAAACTTGATCTATGCCAACCCAAAAAAACACCTTCGGAGATACCTGTAGAGCATCTTTATAATCACCCAGTTACATTGTGACATTTGATAGCACACAAGGTATTCCTCCCGTATCCGGGAGATCCATAATCTCATAGTCAAAGGAATATGTATAAGTCATGAAGAAAGCAATAGCAATTATACTTAACGATCATTATGCTAAGCTAACGGATGGGTCTTGTCCATCACATCATTCTCCTAATGATGTGATCCCGTTCATCAAATGACAACACATGTCTATGGTTAGGAAACTTAACCATCTTTGATTAACGAGCTAGTCTAGTAGAGGCTTACTAGGGACACGGTGTTTTGTCTATGTATCCACACATGTATCAAGTTTCCTGTTAATACAATTCTAGCATGAATAATAAACATTTATCATGAAATAAGGAAATATAAGTAACAACTTTGTTATTGCCTCTACAGAAAATTTCCTTCAGTCTCCCACTTGCACTAGAGTCAATAATCTACATTACAGTGTAATGATTCCAACATCCATGGAGTCATGGTGTTGATCATGTTTTGCTCGTGGAAGAGGCTTAGTCAAGGGATCTGCCACATTCAGATATGTATGTATTTTGCAAATCTCTATGTCTCCCTCCTTGATTAGATCACGGATGGAGTTGAAGCGTCTCTTGATGTGTTTGGTTCTTTTGTGAAATTTGGATTCCTTCACCAAGGCAATTGCTCCAGTATTGTCACAAAAGATTTTCATTGGACCCGATGCACTAGGTATTACACATAGATCGGATATGAACTCCTTCATCCAGACTCCTTCATTTGTTGCTTCCGAAGCAGCTATGTACTCCGCTTCACACGTAGATCCCACCACGACGCTTTGCTTGGAACTGCACTATCTAACAGCTCCACCATTCAATATAAATACGTATCCGGTTTGTGACTTAGAGTCATCCGGATCAGTGTCAAAGCTAGCATCAACGTAACCATTTACGACAAGCTCTTTGTCACCTCCATAAATGAGAAACATATCCTTAGTCCTTTTCAGGTACTTCAGGATGCTCTTGACCTCTTTCAAGTGATCCACTCTTGGATTACTTTGGTACCTCCCTTCTAGACTTATAGCAAGGCACACATTAGTTCTGGTACACAGCATTGCATACATGATAGAACCTATGGCTGAAGCATAGGGAATCACTTTCATTTTCTCTCTATCTTCTGCAGTGGTCGGGCATTGAGTCTGACTCAACTTCACACCTTGTAATACAGGCAAGAACCCTTTCTTTGACTGGTCCATTTTGAATTTCTTCAAAAATTTATCAAGGTATGTGCTTTGTGAAAGTCCAATTAAGCATCTTGATCAATCTCTATAGATCTTGATGCCTAATATATAAGAAGCTTCACTGAGGTCTTTCATTAAAAACACTTATTCAAGTATTCTTTTATGCTATCCAGAAATTTTATATCATTTCCAATCAACAATATGCCATCCACATATAATATTAGAAATGCTAGAGAGCTCCCACTCACTTTCTTGTAAATACAGGCTTCTCCGAAAGTCTGTATAAAACCATATGCTTTGATCACACTATCAAAGTGTATATTCCAACTCCCGGGTGCTTGCACCAGTCCATAAATGGATCGTTGGAGCTTGCACCTTTTGTTAGCACCTTTAGGATCAACAAAACCTTATGGTTGCATCATATACAACTCTTCTTTGAGAAATCCATTAAGGAATGTTATTTTGACGTCCATTTGCCAGATTTCAAAATCATAAAACGCGGCAATTGCTAACATGATTCGGACAGACTTAAGCATCGCTACAGGTGAGAAAGTCTCATCATAGTCAACTCCTTGAACTTGTCGAAAACCTATTGCGACAAGTCAAGCTTTGTAGATAGTAACACTACAATCAACGTCAGTCCTCTTCTTGAAGATCCATTTATTCTCTATGGCCTGCTGATCATCGGGAAGTCAACCAAAGTCCATACTTTGTTCTCATACATGGATCCTATCTCAGATTTCATGGCCTCAAGCCATTTTGCGGAATCTGGGCTCATCATCGCTTCCTCATAGTTTGTAGGTTCGTCATGGTCTAGCACCATGACTTCCAGAATAGGATTATCGTACCACTCTGGTGCGGAACGTGTTCCGGTTGACCTACGAGGTTCGGTAGTAACTTGATCCGAAGTTTCAAGATCATTATCATTAGCTTCCTCTCTAGTTAGTTTAGGCATCACTGGAACTGATTTCTGTGGTGAGATACTTTCCAATTCGAGAGTAGGTACAATTAACTCATCAAGTTCTACTTTCCTCCCTCTCACTTCTTTCGAGAGAAACTCCTTCTCTAGAAAGGATCCATTAAGAGCAACGAAGATCTTGCCTTCAGATCTTTGATAGAAGGTGTACCCAATAGTTTATTTTGGCTATCCTATGAAGACGCACTTCTTTGATTTGGGTTCGAGCTTATTAGGCTGAAGCTTTTTCACATAAGCATCGCAACCCCAAACTTTAAAAAATGATAGCTTAGGTTTCTTGCCAAACCACAGTTCATACGGTGTCGTCTCAACGGATTTAGATGGTGCCCTATTTAACGTGAAAGTAGTTGTCTCTAATGCATAACCCCACAATGATAGTGGTATATCGGTTAGAGACATCATAGATTGCATCTTATCCAATAAAGTACTGTTACAACGTTCAGACACACCATTACGCTGTGGTGTTCCAGGTGATGTGAGTTGTGAAACTATTCCACATTGTTTTAAATGAAGGCCAAAGTTGTAACTCAAATATTCGCCTCCGCGATCAGTTCGTAGAAACTTTATTTTCTTGTTACAGTGATTCTCCACTTCACTCTGAAATTCTTTGAACTTTTCAAATGTTTCAGACTTGTGTTTCATTAAGTAGATATACCCATATCTGCTCAAATCATCTGTGAAGGTTAGAAAATAACGATACCTGCTGCGAGCCTCAACACTCACCGGACCGCATACATTGGTATGTATTATTTACAATAAGTCAGTGGCTCGCTCCATTGTTCTGGAGAATGGAGTCTTAGTCATCTTGCCCATGAGGCATGGTTCGCAAGCATCAAATGACTCATAATCAAGTGATCCGAAAAGTCCATCTGCATGGAGTTTCTTCATGCGCTTTACAATATGACCTAAACGGTAGTGCCACAATTATGTTGTGTTATCATTATCAACTTTGCATCTTTTGGTATCAATATTATGAATATGTGTAACCACAATCGAGATTCAACAAAAATAGACCACTCTTCAAGGGTGCATGACCATAAAAGATATTACTCATATAAATAGAACAACCATTATTCTCTAATTTAAATGAATAATCATCTCGCATCAAACAAGATCCAGATATAATGTTCATGCTCAACGCTGGCACCAAATAACAATTATTCAGGTCTAAAACTAATCCCAAAGGTAGATGTAGAGGTAGTGTGCTGACGGCGATCACATCGACCTTGGAACCATTCCCGATGCGCATCGTCACCACATCCTTAGCCAATCTTCATTTAATCCTTAGCCCCTATTTCGAATTGCAAATATGAGCAATAGAACCAGTATAAAATACACAAGCACTACTACGAGCATTAGTAAGGTACACATCAATAACATGTATATCAAATATACCTTTGTTCACTTTTCCATCCTTCTTATCCGCCAAATACTTGGGGCAGTTCCGCTTCCAGTGACCAGTCCCTTTGCAGTAGAAGCACTCAGTTTCAGGCTTGGGTCCAGGCTTGGGTTTCTTCCCGGGAGTGACAACTTGCTTGCCATTCTTCTTGAAGTTCCCCTTCTTTCCCTTGCCCTTTTTTTGAAACTAGTGGGCTTGTTAACCATCAACACTTGATGCTCTTTCTTGATTTCTACCTTTGCAGCTTTGAGCATGGCGAAGTGCTCGGGAATTGTCTTATCCATCCCTTGCATATTATAGTTCATCGCGAAGCCTTTGTAGCTTGGTGGTAGTGATTGAAGAACCCTGTCAATAACACTATCATATGGAAGATTAACTCCCAGCTGGGTCAAGTGGTTATGATACCCTCTGAGTATGTGTTCACTGACAGAACTGTTCTCCTCCATCTTGCAGCTATAGAACTTGTTGGAGACTTCATATCTCTCAACTCGGGCATTTGCTTGAAATATTAACTTCAACTCTTGGAACATCTCATATGGTCCATGACGTTCAAAACATCTTTGAAGTCCCGATTCTAAGCCATAAAGCATGGCACACTGAACTATAGAGTAGTCATCAGACCGCATCTGCCAGACGTTCAAAGCATCTACATTAGCGGGAGGGGTCTTGTCACCTAGCGGTGCATCAAGGACATAATTCTTCTGTGCGGCAATGAGGATAATCCTCGAGTTATGGACCCAGTCTGTGTAGTTGCTACCATCATCTTTCAACTTAGCTTTCTCTGGGAACGCATTAAATTTCACGGGAATGGTAGCACGGGCCATTAATCTACAACATAGATATGCAAAAACTATCAGTACTAAGTTCATGATAAATTAAGTTCAGTTAATCATATTACTTAACTCCCACTTAGATAGACATCCCTCGAGTCTTCTAAATGATCACGTGATCCATATCAATTAAACCATGTCTGATCATCACATGAGATGGAGTAGTTTTCAATGGTGAACATCTCTATGTTGATCATATCTACTATATGATTCACGTTCGACCTTTCGGTCTCCAGTGTTCCAAGGCCATTTCTGTACATGCTAGGCTCGTCAAGTTTAACCCGAGTATTCCGCATGTGCAAAATTGTCTTGCACCCATTGTATGTGAACGTAGAGCTTATCACACCCGATCATCACGTGGTGTCTCGGCACGACGAACTGTCGCAACAGTGCATACTCAGGGAGAACACTTATACCTTGAAATTTTAGTGAGGGATCAACTTAGAATGCTACCGCCGTACTAAGCAAAATAAGATGCATAAAAAGATAAACATCACATGCAACCAAAATATGTGACATGATATGGCCATCATCATCTTGTGCCTTTGATCTCCATCTCCAAAGCACTGTCATGATCTCCATCGTCGCCGGCTTGACACCTTGATCTCCATCATAGCGTCATGGTCATCTCGCCAACTATTGCTTCTACAACTATCGCTAACGCATAGTGATAAAGTAAAGCAATTACATGGCGTTTGCATTTCATACAATAAAGAGACAACCATAAGGCTCCTGTCGGTTGCCAGTAACTTTTACAAAACATGATCATCTCATACAATAACGCATTTCACATCATGTATTGACCATATCACATCACAACATGCCCTGCAGAAACAAGTTAGACGTCCTCTACTTTTTTGTCGCAAGTTTTACGTGGCTGCTACGGGCTTCTAGAAGGAACCGTTCTTACCTACACATCAAAACCACAACGGTGTTTCGTCAAGTTTGCTATTTTGACCTTCTTCAAGGACCGGCCGTAGTCAAATTCAAATCAACTAAAGTAGGCGAAACAAACACCCGCCAGCCACCTTTATGCAAAACCAGTTGCATGTCTTTCGGTGGAACCGGTCTCATGTGCGTGGACATGTAAGGTTAGTCCGGGCTGCTTCATCCCACAATACCGCCGAATCAAAATAAGACGTTGGTGGTAAGCAGTATGACTATCACCGCCCACAACTCTTTGTGTTCTACTCGTGCATATCATCTACGCATAGACCTGGCTCGGATGCCACTGTTGGGGAACGTAGCATGCAATTTCAAAAAAAATCCTACGCTCACGCAAAATCTATCTAGGAGATGCATAGCAACAAGAGGGGGAGAGTTTGTCCACGTACCCTCGTAGACCGGAAGCAGAAGCGTTTGACAACGTGGTTGATGTAGTCAAACTTCTTCTCGTTCCGATCGATCAAGCACCGAGCGTATGACACTTCCGAGTTCTACACACGTTCAGCTCGATGACGTCCCTCAAACTCTTGATCTAGCAAAGTGTCGAGGGAGACTTCCGTCAGCACGATGGCGTGCTGACGTTGATGGTGAAGTGATCCGCACAGGGCTTCACCTAAGCACTACGTGAATATGACCGGAGGCGTAAACTGTGGAGGGGGGCGCCGCACACGGCTAACAATGTTTGTTGTATGTCCTAGCCGCCCCCTCCCCACATATATATAGGTGGGGGGAGGTGAAAGCCATGGGGTGCCCCAAGTAGGAGGAATCCTACTTGGAGGCCTTGTCCAACTTCGCCCCCCCCTACCATCTTTTCTCGAGAGGGAAGGAAAGGGAAGAGGAGGAAGGAAGAGGAGGCCAATGCCTCCCTTCCTTCTCTCTTCCCCTTTTCCTTTCCCCTTCCTATTCGGCCAGCAAGGGGGGCGCAGCAGACCATGCTGGCTGCTGTGTTTCCCCTCTTGGCCCAATAGGCCCATATAGTTTGCTGGGGGTAGCCCGGAACCCCTTCCGGGGACTGATACGTCTCCAATGTATCTATATTTTTTTATTGCTCCATGCTGTTATATTATCAATCTTGGATGTTTTATAATCATTTTATAGTCATTTTATATCATTTTTTGGTACTAACCTATTGACATAGTGCCAAGTGCCAGTTGCTATTTTCTGCATGTTTTTTACATCGCGGGAAATCAATATCAGACGGAGTCCAAATGCAATGAAACTTCACGGAGAATTTTTTGGGACCAGAAGACACATAATGGGCCATGGCTGCGCCTAGGGGGTGCTCCGAGGAGAGTACAACCCACTAAGGCATGCCCGGAGGCCCAGGCGTGCCCTGGTGGGTTGTGCCCACCTCGGGTGCCCCCCGGACCGCCTCTTTTCTCTATAAATACCCCAATATTCCCAAAACCCTAGGTGAGTCAACGAAATATTGATCGAACCTCCGCAGAGTCTAGAACCACCAGATCCAATCTAGACACCATCTCGGATGGGGTTCACCACCTTTCATTGGTGCCTCTCCGATGATGTGTGAGTAGTTTTTTGTAGACCTTCGGGTCCGTAGTTAGTAGCTAGATGGTTTCCTGTCTCTCGCTGAATTCTCAGTACAATGGTCTCTTGAAGATCCATATGATGTAACTCTTTTTGCGGTGTGTTTGTTGGGATCTGGTGAACTTTGAGTTTATGATCAGTTATATCTTTTTATATCCATGAAAGTATTTGAGTTTCTTTGATCTCTTTTATGCATGATCTCTTATAGCCTCGTATTTCTTCTCCGATATTTGGGTTTTGTTTGGCCAACTTGATCTATTTGTCTTGCAATGAGAAGAGGTGCTTTGTAGTGGGTTCGATCTTACGGTGCTTGATCCCAGTGACAGAAGGGGAACCGACACGTATGTATCGTTGCTACTAAGATAAAACGATGGGGTCTATCTCTACATAGATAGATCTTGTCTACATCATGCCATCGTTCTTATTGCATTACTCCGTTTTTTCAGGAACTTAATAGTCTAGATGCATGCTGGATAGCGGTCGTGTGTGGAGTAATAGTAGTAGATGCAGGTAGGAGTCGGTCACTAATCTTGGACGTGATGCCTATATAATGATCATTTCCTGGATATTGTCATGATTATTTGAAGTTCTATCAATTGCCCAACAGTAATTTGTTTACCCACCGTTTGCTATTTTTTCTCGAGAGAAGCCACTAGTGAAACCTAAGGCCCACGGGTCTCTTTCTCATATTACTTGCCTTTGCGATCTACTTTCCATAGCTTTTATTTTCAGATCTATTAAACTAAAAATACAAAAATACCTTGTTGTTTTTTATTCTTATTTATTTTATTTGGTGTTTGATCTATCAATCTACTACAATTTATCTCAAGTCCGTTTGCTCATCTTGAGGCGTCATTACCCGAAAGGGATTGACAACCCCTTTAACACGTCGGGTTGCGAGTAGTTGTTATTTGTGTGCAGGAGGGGCTGTTTACTCTGTGTTGCTTGGTTCTCCTACTGGTTCGAAAACCTTGGTTTCATATCTGAGGGAATTACCTACCTCCGTTGTGTTGCATCATCCCTTCCTCTTTGGGGAAATACCGACGTAGCTTCAAGTGACATCAGTGACCCGATACGTACCCGGTACCCTCGGAACACTTCCGGTGTCCAAATACTATTGTCTTATATATGAATCTTTACCTCTCGACCATTTCGATACTCCTCATCATGTCCGTGATCTCATCCGGACTCTGAACAACATTAAGTCACCAAATCACATAACTCATATAATACAAAATCATCATCAAACGTTAAGCGTGCGGACCCTACGGGTTCGAGAACTATGCAGACATGACCGAGACACCTCTCCGGTCAATAACCAACAGCGGAACCTGGATGCTCATATTGGTTCCTACATATTCTACGAAGATCTTTTATCAGTCGTACCGCAATGACAACATACGTAATTGTTGGGGAACGCAGTATTTCAAAAAATTTCCTACGATCACGCAAGATCTATCTAGGAGATTCATGGCAACGAGCGGGGAGAGTGTGCCCACGTACCCTCGTAGACTGAAAGTGGAAGCGTTAAGTAACGTGGTTGACGTAGTCGAACTTCTTCATGATCCAACTGGTCAAGTACCAAGCGCACGACACCTCCGCGATCTGCACACGTTCAGCTCGGTGACGTCCCTCGAACTCTAGATCCAGCTGAGGCCGAGGGAGAGTTTTGTAAGAACGACGGCGTGGTGATGGTGATGATGAAGTTTCCGACGCAGGGCTTCGCCTAAGCATTGCGACAATATGACCGAGGTGGAAATCTGTGGAGGGGGGCACCGCACACGGCTAAGAAATCAGCTTGTGTGACTATGGGGTGCCCCCCTCCCCAGCATATAAAGGAGGGGAGGAGGAGGATGGCCGGCCTCATGGGGCACGCCCAAGGGGCGGATTCCTACTCCTAGTAGGAGTAGGTTTCCCCCCTTTCCTACTCGGAGTAGGAGAAGAAGGAAGAGGAAAAGGGAGAGAAGGAAAGGCCCCCCCCCCCCAAACCCTACCACAATTCGGATTGGGCCTAGGGGGCGCGCGCCACACCTGGACGCCTCCTCCTCTCTTCCACTATGGCCCATAAGGCCCATTAACCCCCCGGGGGTTCCGGTAATCCCCCGGTACTCCGGAAAAAGCCCGAACTTATCCGAAACCTTTCCGGTGTCCAACCATAACCTTCCAATATATCAATCTTCATGTCTCGACCATTTCGAGACTCCTCGTCATGTCCGTGATCACATCCGGGACTCCGAACAACCTTCGGTTCATCAAATCACATAACTCATAATACATATTGTCATCGAACGTTAAGCATGCGGACCCTACGGGTTCGAGAACTATGTAGACATGACCGAGACTCATCTCCGGTCAATAACCAATAGCGGAACATGGATGCTCATATTGGCTCCTACATATTCTAGGAAGATCTTTATCGGTCAAACCACACAACAACATACGTTGTTCCCTTTGTCATCAGTATGTTACTTGCCAGAGATTCGATCGTCGGTATCATCATACCTAGTTCAATCTCGTTACCGGCAAGTCTGTTTACTCGTTTTGTAATGCATCATCCCGCAACTAACTCATTAGTTACGTTGCTTGCAAGGCTTATAGTGATGTGCATTACCGAGAGGGCCCAGAGATACCTCTCCAACAATCGGAGTGACAAATCCTAATCTCGATCTATGCCAACTCAACAAACACCATCGGAGACACCTGTAGAGCATCTTTATAATCACCCAGTTACGTTGTGGCATCTGATAGCAGACTAAGTGCTAGATGGGTCTTGTCAATCACATCATTCTCTAATGATGTGATCCCGTTCATCAAATGATAACTCGTGTCTATGGCTAGGAAACTTAACTATCTTTGATTAACGGGCTAGTCAAGTAGAGACATACTAGTGACACTATGTTTGTCTATGTATTCACACATGTACTGAGTTTCCGGCTAATACAATTCTAGCATGAATAATAAACATTTAGCATAAATAACAACTTTATTATTGCCTCTAGGGAATATTTCCTTCAGTCTCCCACTTGCACTAAAGTCAATAATCTAGATTACATTGTAATGATTCTAACACACATGGAGTCTTGGTGCTGATCAAGTTTTTCTCGTGAGAGAGGCTTAGTCAACGGGTCTGCAACATATAGATCCGTATGTATTTTGCAAATCTCTATGTCTCCCTCCTTGACTTGATCGCGGATGGAATTGAAGAGTCTCTTGATGTGCTTGGTTCTCTTGTGAAATCTGGATTCCTTTGCCAAGGCAATTGCACCAGTTTTTTCACAAAAGATTTTCATTGGACCCGATGCACTAGGTATGACACCTAGATCAGATATGAACTCCTTCATCCAAACTCCTTCATTTGCTGCTTCCGAAGCAGCTATGTACTCCGCTTTACACGTAGATCCCGCCACGACGCTTTTCTTAGAACTACACCAACTGACAGCTCCACCATTCAATATAAATACGTATCCGGTTTGTGACTTAGAGTCATCCGGATCAGTGTCAAAGCTTGCATCGACGTAACCATTTATGATGAGCTCTTTGTCACCTCCATAAACGAGAAACATATCCTTAGTCCTCTTCAGGTATTTCAGGATGTTCATGACCGCTGTCCAGTGTCAAAGCTTCCACCAAGGCCCACTAAGGCCCATTAAGTCCCCGAGGGGTTCCGGTAACCTCCCGGTACTCCGGTAAAATCCCGATTTCACCCGGAACACTTCCGATATCCAAACATAGGCTTCCAATATATCAATCTTCATGTCTCGACCATTTCGAGACTCCTGTCATGTCCATGATCACATCCGGGACTCCGAACAACCTTCGGTACATCAAAACATATAAACTCATAATATAAGCATCATCGAAGCGTTAAGCGTGCGGACCCTACGGGTTCGAGAACTATGTATACATGACCGAGACTCGTCTCCGGTCAATAACCAATAGCGGAACCTGGATGCTCATATTGGCTCCTACATATTCTATGAAGATCTTTATCGGTCGGACCGCATAACAACATCGTTGTTCCTTTGTCATCGGTATGTTACTTGCCCGAGATTCGATCGTCGGCATCTCAATACCTAGTTCAATCTCGTTACGCAAGTCTCTTTACTCGTTCAGTAATACATCATCCCGCAACTAACTCATTAGTTGCAATGCTTGCAAGGCTTAAGTGATGTGCATTACCGAGAGGGCCTAGAGATACCTCTCTGACAATCGGAGTGACAAATCCTAATCTCGAAATACGCCAACCCAACAAGTACCTTTGGAGACACCTGTAGAGCACCTTTATAATCACCTAGTTACGTTGTGACGTTTGGTAGCACACAAAGTGTTCCTACGGTAAACGGGAGTTGCATAATCTCATAGTCATAGGAACATGTATAAGTCATGAAGAAAGCAATAGCAACATACTAAACGATCGTGTGCTAAGCTAACGGAATGGGTCATGTCAATCACATCATTCTCCTAATGATGTGATCCCGTTAATCAAATGACAACTCATGTCTATGGTTAGGAAACATAACCATCTTTGATCAACGAGCTAGTCAAGTAGAGGCATACTAGTGACACTCTGTTTGTCTATGTATTCACACATGTATTATGTTTCCGGTTAATACAATTCTAGCATGAATAATAAACATTTATCATGATATAAGGAAATAAATAATAACTTTATTATTGCCTCTAGGGCATATTTCCTTCACTTCATCACGAAGCTTTTGTAGCTTGGTGGCAGTGATTGAAGAACTCTGTCAATGACACTATCATCAGGAAGATTAACTCCCAGTTGAGTCAAGTGGTTGTGGTACCCAGACATTCTGAGTATGTGTTCACTGACAGAACTATTCTCCTCCATTTTGCAGCTATAGAACTTATTGGAGACTTCATATCTCTCAATCCTGGCATTTGCTTGAAATATTAACTTCAACTCCTAAAACATCTGATATGCTCCATGACATTCAAAACGTCGTTGAAGTCCCGGTTCTAAGCCGTAAAGCATGGCACACTGAACTATCGAGTAGTCATCAACACGCGACTGTCGGGCATTCACAATGTATGCAGTTGCCGGCACGGGTGGTACACCTAGCGGTGCTTCCAGGACGTAATTCTTCTGTGCAGCAATGAGGATAATCCTCAAGTTACGGACCCAGTCCGTGTAGTTACTAACATCATCTTTCAACTTAGCTTTCTCTAGGAACGCATTAAAATTCCAAGGAACAGTAGCACGGGTCAATTATCTACAACAACATAGACATGCAAAATACTACCAGGTACTAAGTTCATGATAAATTAAAGTTCAATTA
Organism: Aegilops longissima; assembly: GCA_021605205.1. NCBI lineage: Eukaryota > Viridiplantae > Streptophyta > Magnoliopsida > Poales > Poaceae > Aegilops > Aegilops longissima. The sequence goes on along the minus strand of CM038680.1, from coordinate 510,190,010 downwards.
ATCATATTACTTAAGAACTCCCACTTAGATATACATCCCTCTAATCATCTAAGTGATCACTTGATCCATATTAACTAAACCATGTCCGATCATCACGTGTGATGGAGTAGTTTTCAATGGTGAACATCACTATGTTGATCATATCTACTATATGATTCACGCTCGACCTTTCGGTCTCAGTGCTCCGAGGCCATATCAGCATATGCTAGACTCGTCAAGTTTAACCCGAGTATTGTACGTGTGCAAAACTGGCTTGCACCTGTTGTATGTGAACGTAGAGCTTATCACACCCGATCATCACGTGGTGTCTCGGCACGACGAACTGTCGAACGGTGCATACTCAGGGAGAACACTTATACCTTGCAATTTAGTGAGAGATCATCTTATAATGCTACCGTCGTACTAAGCAAAATAAGATGCATAAAGGATAAACATCACATGCAATCAATATAAGTGATATGATATGGCCATCATCATCTTGTGCCTTTGATCTCCATCTCCAAAGCACCGTCATGATCACCATCGTCACCGGCTTGACACCTTGATCTCCATCGAAGCATCGTTGATGTCTCGCCAACTGTTGCTACTACGACTATCGCTACCGCTTAGTGATAAAGTAATGCAATTACATGGCAATTGCATTTCATACAATAAAGTGACAACCATAAGGCTCCTGCTAGTTGCCGATAACTGTTACAAAACATGATTAACTCATACAACAATTTATATATCATCACATCTTGACCATATCACATCACAGCAAGCCCAGCAAAAACAAGTTAGACGTCCTCTTCTTTGTTGTTGCAAATTTTATGTGGCTGCTACGGGCTTAGCAAGAACCGTTCTTACCTATGCATCAAAACCACAACGAATTTTCGTCAAGTGTGCTGTTTTAACCTTCAACAAGGACCGGGCGTAGTCACACTCGATTCAAATAAAGTTGGAGAAGCAGACACTCACTAGCCACCTGTGTGCAAAGCACGGCGGTAGAACCAGTCTCACGAACGTGGTCATGTAATGCCGGTCTGGGCCGCTTCATCCAACAATACCGCCGAATCAAAGTATAACATGCTTGGTAAGCAGTATGTAACATCCCAAAATTCTAAATTTTGGAATGTTATAATAAATAGATAGATTTGATTGACTGTTTGATTGATTGAGTGAAATTCGAAACTTTTTGAAAGTTAAATGGGAGGGAATAAAAGGACTTTCCCAAACTTTCTTTTTGCATTCGTGATTTCCGTGAATTCAAATTCTTTTCACCACAAAACCCTGGGGAGAAGATGACATGACTTCTTCCATTTATTTAAATGACAAGGGGTGTTGAAAATATTTGAATTCCATTTGGAAAATATTTCCAATTCTGAAACTTTATGCAACTCAATGATTTTCACGAGCGAAGATAAAATGACTTCTTCAAAACATATGAAATATGAGTTGGGAGTTTCAAAGAATTAAATTCAAAGCTCTTTTGAATTTATTTTCAATTTGGAGTTATTTGAGTTTTATTCAAATTATTTTTCTCCAAAAATAAAATATACGGAAAATAGGGTAACATGATTCCCTACATCAGAAAAATGGAGAGAAATAAATTTGAATTGATTTTGGTATTTTTTAAATGATTCTTATTGGATTTTAGTAGAGCAGGAGCACTGTTTGAATTATCTGAATTTGTGTAGATTTTATTTGATGCTAGAAAAATGTTCAAGTCGTAGAAAATCTTTTTCTAAAAATTTTGATATATTATATGCCTATATAATGGTTTTAGTTATTTTGTTTTTATTATTTTAGTTCTCTGAAAATTTGTTTAAAAAACTCTTGAACAATTGCTGCCAAGCCTTGCTCTCTCTCTCTCTCTCTCTCTCTCTCTCTCTCTCTCTCTCTCTCTCTCTCTCTCTCTCTCTCTCTCTCTCTCTCTCTCTCTCTCTCTCTCCCAGCCAGAGTCCGCCATCTCTCCATGAGACTTTGCTGCCAAGACTCGCCTCCACCCGCCAAAGTCGCCACCACCACCGCCGTCTTCGCCGCCCGGAGCCGCCGCCGATCCAAGTCGCCGCCGCCGCCATCTCGCCGGAAACCGCCGCCTCCGGTTTATTCTTTCCTAATCGGTAAAAACCATTAGAACCGGTCGGTTTTATTTTAGTTAGTTCGGTTTTATATTGCTAGATCGTTTTTTTAAAGCCCAGATCTGTTCTTTTTAGGTTTAACTATTTAGTGAACGTCCGTTGTTTAGTTTCAGAAACCGAACGTTCATTGTTTAGTCTTTTTTTTTCTCTGTTAGTTTTACGTCAGGGACCTCTCCGTGAAAATCTTATTTACAGATTAGTCCCTGTTTTTCAAACGATCACCACTTTTTACTCGTTTATCCAAATTAGATGAAACCAGCGCCCACTTCTTCGTTATGATCTCCTCTATCCAGTAATCCAACTCAAACATGTTTTTGAAAGTTAAAAATTTGAATTAGATCAGAATTGAATTTGAACTTCGTTTGATCATAACTTGAGTTTCGTAACTCCGATTTAGTTGATTCTTTTTGCAAATCGAAGCTCTTGACCTAAACTTTCTTATAAGGCCAAATTCACGTAGTTTTGGTACTGTTAGAAATTGTTTTATGTTGCAAGATTTATTTGCTGGGTTTTGATGTTTTCCGAATTGTTTTCTTCGTTCTTCCCGAGCTTTTGAGTGTTTGCTTATGTGTGGTTACTATTGCTCGCTTACGATAGATTGACCGGAGTGTGACGAGTAGAACTATCAAGAGTTTTGAGTGTGAATTATCTTCATCAACATTGCAGGCAAGTTCACACTTTGATCATATCCCTTTTCATACCCAGTTTTTATGCATTAGATCAATCCTCAAACATTGCATGATTAGGATCTAATTAAACTGTGGGTTTTGGGAAGTAGTTGAGGTAGTACCTATTACCTGTTTTATTTTCAAACCCTTGGGAGTTACTTCTACGTTTGCTTGTTATGCCATGCTATGCTAGTAGACGTGGATTGGGTGAGTGTATCCATGACAGATGTGAGATTGGTAATTAATGGTTTACTTAAGGTGGCAACTTAAATACACATCTGGGTGGATTGACGTACCTAGTTTCTAGGATTTGCCTGTTTTTCTTCGGACCGCCACCCAGGCTCAAAGGGGTCATGAGATTATTCATACTAGAAACTTCCGTGTGCAGCCACAAGCTACTATGGGCTCTAGCATAGTTGACTAAGTCGTGTGAACTCTTACAGTGGTAGACTAGCAGATGTAGGGGTTGTAGGTGGTACTGTCTACCCGATCATAAGGTGCTAGCGCTTACGAAGACTATGTCTCACCATCCGCTTTCTCAAACACCTTGTAGTGCGAGAATCCCAACGGAGGAGATCGATTCTTGTGGGGAAAAGTCATAAACCTCTGCAGAGTGTACAAACTAATCATGATTAGCCGTGTCCCCGGTTATGGACATCTTGAGTATCTAGTACTTGGATTATCATGTGAATCTCATCATGTTACTTTAAATAATTTTGTTGGGTTAATGATGATATTTTTAATTGGGATTGAGAATGCTGTCAACCATTCTCAATGTTCAACAACCACCATGATAGTTAAATAAATTTATTCCTTTGCAGTAGGGAAAAATTGTCTTTTCGCAAAAACATTATAACCATAGAGCTTTCCACCAGCCAAATATGCATGTAGTGATAGCTATTATTCATCATTTATCCTTTGGTGTGAATTTGCCAGTACATTCAATGTACTGACCCTTTGTGGCTGCAATGTCTCATGTTGCAGGATTATCTTACGACAAGTAAGTGATACGTTAGGGTTACGATTTCTACACTCAACTTTGCCGTTGGTGTTGATGGGAATCCACAACCTTGTTACTTCCGCTATTTGGATTGAGGTAATAGTATTTACGTTACTTTATACATGTGATTTACCTCTGTTATGAATCCTCGAGTATTGTGTGTGTCAGCATACCGATCCAGGGATGGCACTTAAGCACAGAGACTTGATCCATTCGGGTCGGGTCGCTACAAGATGGTATCAGAGCCAGGTTGACTGTAGGACGTGACCCTAGAAACTGGCAAGCCCATAGGAAGATTTTCTCTACAACTTCATTTTCAAAAGGATCTTTTACCCCTCTTCTCTTCTGAGCTTATTCAAAAATTCCTTTTAGTGAGACTATACCCTTTCCCCTTTTGACCACATGAAGATTCGGCTGATGAGACCCCTCCAAGAAGTACAAGATATCGGACAACTAAGACTACTTTGGAATAAAGAGGATTTTTACCGTACATTATGATAATGGAAACTACAACTGTTGCGGACTCTGAAGACTAGGAGAATTTGAAGGCTCTGAAGAATTCCCAGATTTAGTATGACCTAGGAAGGCTACCCTTATGGAACCTGGCAGACTATCGAAGCTATCAATACCCGCGATCAAGGTGTATCGGAGAAAGACCGCAATATGGAGCGTTAGAACTCAAAAATTTTGTCAGGAAACCCAAGACATGAGAGATCAATTATAGAATTACAGCTCATGGAAGTAACATGGGCATAGACACGGTTATCCATGATGTTATTGGCCGCTTATACTATTATCACCGGGCTGAGTTAAGCATGCAGATGCATGGTAGGATTGGATGGTAGAAGGCTGATGGAGCATCATCGACAAAGGATGCGATTTTAACCTTAGCGGTGTATCACCGGATCTGGAGTATTACATCAGAAAGTTTAAGATGGACCTTCAGAAAGCTATATTTGATAAGGGAGCATTTTGTGAAGAACTCAGGACCTTGAAGCTGAAAGTAGCCAAGCGGGAGGAGTAAGACCTCGAGATACCGGAGATCCGTCAGGAACTGAAGGACAGTAGGACATGGTTCATGCCAAGGATGTTGGAACCCAGAAGTTTGGAACGCAATTGCTGAATATTAAAGGACGTCACGAGAGACTTCGTGTCAACAGAGATGATCTGGCAAAAGAACTTGAGAAGGACAAGTATGATCAGACGGAGTCATCGGAGACATGACCAAGACTTGAAGAGTTTGATGACGTTGAGATCTATAGACCATTAGAAGCCCAAACCCCTATTATATACCTATGTTAGATGCGATGTTTGTGAGCTGTCATTTGTTTGATTTTTTTTTCGACAGCCACAAATAAAATATGTCTTCTCAAAACTTTTGTTTGTATTGTGTGCATCCCTCTCGATCTCTCTTATCCCACCCCAAACCCATGGACCCCATAGATGATGAATGGAGATGAGCTTGTATTGTCTAGACCAATGAGTCAATTGGAGACAGACCAATGGATTCAGAACATGGAGGATCACATGAAGAATAACCCTATAGTAAGAAAGGATATGGCCCAGCATGCTCTTCCGTTCTTTGAAAGAGGTGCTGCTACCCGATGGAGGATGTACCAAACCATCAATGGATGGCAAGGAGTAACCGTTTGGGAAGAATTTCAGTTGACTCTGGTAAAGTCTCGGCTTGTGTCCTAGAAGTTGAAGCCTTATGGAAATGATATGGAGAAAGTGCATGCAAGATTTGTGGAGTAATAGGACACGACCATAAAAAAAACAAGGACGAATACCCTCATAATCAGAGGATTACCAAAGGAGTTAGCCGAGGATCTCAGGGAATTTTGGTTGGAGATTGTTCCCAAAGGTTTTGTTGCAACAATGGAAGTTCAATCTACATTGTTGGGAAAGATCCGTAGAGCTCAGAAGGATGACAAAGAGATTGCTGATGTAAAAGAGAGGATGAGCAAAGGAAAGGCCAAACGTTTTCGTAAGGATGAGCACGCCACCTTATGGTTCGAGGACCGTGTATATGTGCCCAATAATGCAAAGATCAGGAAGTTAATACTTCAGGAGGCTTATGACTCACCATACTTGATTCGCCCTGGAAACACCAAGATGTATTTGGATTTGAAGGAGTGTTTCTGGTGGACTGGTATGAAGAAGGATATTGCGGAGTATGTAGTCATAGGTGATGTATGCGGAGAGTAAAAGCGAGCATCGAAGCCGATGGGATTACTACAGCCTATGCCGATACCCGAATGGAAGTGGGGATAAGCTTGGCATGGATTTCATTACCGGATTTCCCAGAAACCGAACGGGATATGACTCTATCTGGGTAGTAGTTGATTCGCTTGACCAAAGTGGCTCACTTTATCCCAGTGAAAACCACCTATATAAGTGCGAAGTTGGCCAAGATATATTTGACCAGGATCGTATGTCTGCATGGAGTTCCGAGGACCATCGTATCAGATAGAGGAACACGGTTTACCTCAAAGTTTTGGAATCAGCTGCGCCACACTTTGGGTACTAGGCAAGAGTTCAGTACAGCCTTTCATCCGCAGACAGATGGATAGACCGAGAGAGTCAATCAGATTCTGGAGGACATGTTGAGAGCGTGTGCGCTAGATTATGGATCTAGTAGGGATGATAATCTACCCTATGCGAAGTTCTCATACAACAACAGTTACCAAGCCAGTTTGAAGATGGCCCCTTTTGAAGCTTTGTATGGGAGAAGGAGCCAGACACTGTTTATGTGGGATGAAGTTGGAGACCGTCAGTTGTTTGGACCAAATGTGATCAAGGAGTCAGAAGACAATGTTAAGTTGATTCGAGATAGACTGAAGGTAACTCAGTCCAGGTAGAAGAGTTATGCAGACTCAAAAACGCAAGGAGGTAGTCTATGAAAGTGGAGACAGAGCATTTCTTCGTGTGTCCCCTCTGCGAGAAGTTAAACGATTTGGAGTTAAGGGAAAGTTAGCCCCGAGATTTGTAGGACCATACCGAGTTTTGGACCGTATGGCAGAAGTGGCCAACAAGTTGAAATTACCTGATGGACTGTCAGGAGTTCATGATGTGTTTCACGTTTCCCAGTTAAAGAAGTGCTATGCAGGAGATTGTAGTAATTGAGGACCAATAAAGTTAGCATCCTTAGTACTGATTGGATCTTATGAGTTGTTACTCTGTGAAGGAAGATTTTGACCGTCTTCGAGGATATGAGAAATATGGTCTATGGAATATTGGAGCATTTTAAGGGTGGTAGTACCCTGTGAGGACGCTTGACCCTGGAAAGGATAATGATATTCCATGAAGTGGATTTCAGACATAACAAGTATGAGCTTTGTCTCGATATGTGGGGTATCCCAAGAATATGGATGGATGAAGTAATATTGGATAAAGGAGGTAGGATGTTGGAAATATGGATCAATGGAAATTCCATGATGCGTCTGAGTAATCATGTCCTAGTCTGGTGCCAATAGAAGGAAGGAAGACAGTACAATTGGATGGATTTAAGAATGCTAGAAAATTGGATGTTGGAATAATGATCAGTTGCCCCGATGATGAGATCAAGGTTTACAAGTAAGGAGATGGGCCATAACCCACAGGCCCCAGGACCTGCCAAGAAGCAAGCACATTCTTGCTGAAGGAAAAATCCTGGAAGAAGTTACGATTTTATCAACTGACGATTCTATAGGAGTTTACGCAAAACCTGAGAGTTGTGAAGGAACGATAGATTTTTGTTTGGCTTGCAGAATCCATGGATTTATCCGAACTTAGTTCGTTGACGAGAGAAATTCCGCAATGCTTATGAGGATGACCGAGTGTTAGAATGTGAGATTCGCTAAACCATGTACAAGGTAATGATTTGGGTGCGGGATGGATTGATCACCATACCGACTTACTCTTATTATTCGCCTTGCTATATGGTATGGTAAATCTGAGTGACTTACCTATAGTAGAGAGACGACGATCAAAACCTTGTTTGAACCTTAGAATGGTATAAGTATTTTCCCTTGTACAAGGCAGCTGTTGCCAATCGTAGGTCATACGGTGAAGTTCAACCCAGACCTTTTTCCTGCAGGCGAAACCATAAATTGTTGACCCCATGAGGTATCGATAGTTGTTTAGTATTAGCGCCAGACTTGTCAGCTAAGAAGACCCAGTCATGGAATAACCTTATCAAGATGAAAGGACGGAAGAATTGAGGAAAAGGTTATGCCACCACCGGAAGAGCCCAGAGAAGGAATTTTCCCGAGAATCTGGGAAGACCGACACTGTCAAGAATAAGGATGGAGTATATGAGTTTTGATGGAACAGTAACCATGCTTCTAAGGGTGGTAGCACCCTGGACCCCTGTGACGATCGATGGATTTTGAGAAGACCCACAAACCTAACCTATTTCTTTCTAGCCTCTCCGAATCTCGAGGACGAGATTCATTTTAAGGGTGGTAGGTTTGTAACATCCCAAAATTCTAAATTTTGGAATGTTATAATAAATAGATAGATTTGATTGACTGTTTGATTGATTGAGTGAAATTCGAAACTTTTTGAAAGTTAAATGGGAGGGAATAAAAGGACTTTCCCAAACTTTCTTTTTGCATTCGTGATTTCCGTGAATTCAAATTCTTTTCACCACAAAACCCTGGAGAGAAGATGACATGACTTCTTCCATTTATTTAAATGACAAGGGGTGTTGAAAATATTTGAATTCCATTTGGAAAATATTTCCAATTCTGAAACTTTATGCAACTCAATGATTTTCACGAGCGAAGATAAAATGACTTCTTCAAAACATATGAAATATGAGTTGGGAGTTTCAAAGAATTAAATTCAAAATCTTTTGAATTTATTTTCAATTTGGAGTTATTTGAGTTTTATTCAAATTATTTTTCTCCAAAATAAAATATATGGAAAATAGGGTAACATGATTCCCTACATCGAAAAAATGGAGAGAAATAAATTTGAATTGATTTTGGTATTTTTAAATGATTCTTATTGGATTTTAGTAGAGGAGGAGCACTGTTTGAATTATCTGAATTTGTGTAGATTTTATTTGATGCTAGAAAATGTTCAAGTCGAGAAAATCGTTTTCTAAAATTTTGATATATTATATGCCTATATAATGGTTTTAGTTATTTTGTTTTTATTATTTTAGTTCTCTGAAAATTTGTTTTAAAAACTATTCGAGCAGTGCCAGGCGAAGCCCAGCATCGCTCTCTCTCTCTCTCTCTCCGCCAGCCAGCCCGGCCCAGCCCAAAGAGCCCCAGCCTCAAGGCTGCCTCTCTCAGCAGAGTCCGCCACAAGACTTTGCCGCCAGCGCCGCCTCCTCCGCCAAGTCGCCACCACCACCGTCGTCTTCGCCGCCCGCAGCCGCGCCCGGAGCCGCCGCCGATCCAAGTCGTCGCCGCCGCCATCTCGCCGGAAACCGCCGCCTCCGGTTTATTCTCTCCTAATCGGTAAAAATCATTAGAACCGCTCGGTTTTATTTTAGTTAGTTCGGTTTTATATTGCTAGATCGTTTTTTAAAGCCCAGATCTGTTCTTTTTAGGTTTAACTATTTAGTGAACGTCCGTTGTTTAGTTTCAGAAACCGAACGTTCATTGTTTAGTCTTTTTTTCTCTGTTAGTTTTACGTCAGGGACCTCTTCGTCAAAATCTTATTTACAGATTAGTCCCTGTTTTTCAAACGATCACAACTATTTACTCGTTTATCCAAATTAGATGAAACCAGCGCCCACTTCTTCATTATGATCTCCTCTATCCAGTAATCAAACTCAAACATGTTTTTGAAAGTTTAAAATTTGAATTAGATCAGATTTGAATTTGAACTTCATTTGATCATAACTTGAGTTTCGTAACTCCGATTTAGTTGATTCTTTTTGCAAATCGAAGCTCTTGACCTAAACTTTCTGATAAGGCCAAATTCACATAGTTTTGGTACTTTTAGAAATTGTTTTATGTTGCAAGATTTATTTGCTGGGTTTTGATGTTTTCCGAATTGTTTTCTTCGTTCTTCCCGAGCTTTTGAGTGTTTGCTTATGTGTGGTTACTATTGCTTGCTTACGATAGATTGACCAGAGTGTGACGAGTAGAACTATCAAGAGTTTTGAGTGCGAATTATCTTCATCAACATTGCAGGCAAGTTCACACTTTGATCATATCCCTTTTCATACCCAGTTTTTATGCATTAGATCAATCCTCAAACATTGCATGATTAGGATCTAATTAAACTGTGGGTTTTGGGAAGTAGTTGAGGTAGTACCTATTACCGGTTTTATTTTCAAACCCTTGGGAGTTACTTCTACGTTTGCTTGTTATGCCATGCTATGCTAGTAGACGTGGATTGGGTGAGTGTATCCATGACAGATGTGAGATTGGTAATTAATGGTTTACTTAAGGTGGCAACTTAAATACACATCTGGGTGGATTGACGTACCTAGTTTCTAGGATTTGCGGTTTTCTTGGGACCGCCACCCGTGCTCAAAGGGGTCATGAGATTATTCATACTAGAAACTTCCGTGTGCAGCCACAAGCTACTATGGGCTCTAGCATAGTTGACTAAGTCGTGTGAACTCTTACAGTGGTAGACTAGCAGATGTAGGGGTTGTAGGTGCTACTGTCTACCCGATCGTAAGGTGCTAGCGCTTCTGAAAGACTATGTCTCGGTCATCCGTTTCTCAAACACCTTGTAGTGCGAGAATCCCAACGGAGGAGATTGAGTCTTGTGGGGAAAAGTGTGCAAACCTCTGCAGAGTGTACAAACTAATCATGATTAGCCGTGTCCCCGGTTATGGACATCTTGAGTATCTAGTACTTGGATTATCATGTGAATCTCATCATGTTACTTTAAATAATTTTGTTGGGTTAATGATGATATTTTAAATTGGGATTGAGAATGCTGTCAACCATTCTCAATGTTCAACAACCACCATGATAGTTAAATAAATCTATTCCTTTGAAGTAGGGAAAAAATGTCTTTTCGCAAAAACATTATAACCATAGAGCTTTCCACCAGCCAAATATGCATGTAGTGATAGCTATTATTCATCATTTATCCTTTGGTGTGAATTTGCCAGTACATTCAATGTACTGACCCTTTGTGGCTGCAACGTCTCATGTTGCAGGATTATCTTACGACGAGTAAGTGATACGTTAGGGTTACTTTTCTACACTCAACTTTGCCGTTGGTGTTGATGGGAATCCACAACCTTGTTACTTCCGCTATTTGGATTGAGGTAATAGTATTTACGTTACTTTATACATGTGATTTACCTCTATTATAAATCCTCGAGTACTGTGTGTGTCAGCATACCGATCCAGGGATGGCACTTAAGCACAGAGACTTGATCCATTCGGGTCGGGTCGCTACACAGTATGACTATTATCGCCCACAACGCTTTGTATTCTACTCGTGCATATAACATCTACGCATAGACCTGGCTCGGATGCCACTGTTGGGGAACGCAGTATTTGAAAAAATTTCCTACGATCACACAAGATCTATCTATGATATGCATAGCAACGAGCGGGGAGAGTGTGTCCACGTACCCTCGTAGACCGAAAGAGGAAGCGTTAAGTTACGTGGTTGATGTAATCGAACGTCTTCGCGATCCAACCGATCAAGTACCGAACGCACGGCACCTCCATGGTCTGCACACGTTCAGCTCGGTGGCGTCCCTTGGACTCTAGATCCAGCTGAGGCCGAGGGAGAGTTTCATCAGCACGACGACATGGTGATGGTGATGATGAAGTTACTGACGCAGGGCTTCGCCTAAACACTGCGACAATACGACCGAGGTGGAAATCGGTGGAGGGGGGCACCGCACACAGCTAAGAAATCAACTTGTGTGTCTATGGGGTGCCCTCCTCCGATGTATATAAAAAGGAGGGGAGGAGGAGGAGGGCCGGCCTCATGGGGCGCGCCCAAGGGGGGATTCCTACTCCTAGTAGGAGTAGGTTTCCCCCTTTTCCTAGTCAGAGTAGGAGAAGAAGGAAGAGGAAGAGGGAGAAAAGGAAAGCCCCCCCCCCCCCAAACCCTACCCCAATTCAGATTGGGCCTAGGGGGGTGCGCGCCACACCTGGCCGCCTCCTCCTCTCTTCAACTACGGCCCATAAGGCCTATTAACCCCCCAGGGGGTTCCAGTAATCCCCCGGTACTCCGAAAAATGCCCGAACCTATCTGTAACCTTTCCGGTGTCTAAACATAACCTTCCAATATATCAATCTTCCTGTCCCGACCATTTCGAGACTCCTCGTCATGTCCGTGATCACATCCGGGACTCCGAGCAACCTTCGGTTCATCAAATCACATAACTCATAATACATATCGTCATCGAACGTTAAGCGTGCGGACCCTATGGGTTCGAGAACTATGTAGACATGACCGAGACTCATCTTCGGTCAATAACCAATAGCGGAACCTGGATGCTCATATTGGTTCCTACATATTCTACAAAGATCTTTATCGGTCAAACCGCACAACAACATACGTTGTTCCCTTTGTCATCGGTATGTTACTTGCCCGAGATTCGATCGTCGGTATCATCATACCTAGTTCAATCTCGTTACCGGCAAGTCCCTTTACTCGTTCCTTAATGCATCATCCCACAACTAACTCATAGTTACATTGCTTGCAAGGATTATAGTGATGTGCATTACCGAGAGGGGCTAGAGATACCTCTCCGACAATCGGAGTGACAAATCCTAATCTCGATCTATGCCAACTCAACAAACACCATCGGAGATGCCTGTAGAGCATCTTTATAATCACCCAGTTACGTTTTCACGTTTGATAGCACACTAAGTTTTCCTCCGGTATTCGAGAGTTGCATAATCTCATAGTCATAGTAACATGTATAAGTCATGAAGAAAGCAATAGCAACAAACTAAACGATCATAGTGCTAAGATAACGGATGAGTCTTGTCAACCACATCATTCTCTAATGATGTGATCCCGTTCATCAAATGACAACTCATGTCTATGGCTAGGAAACTTGACCATCTTTGATTAACGGGCTAGTCAAGTAGAGGCATACTAGTGACACTCTGTTTGTGTATGTATTCACACATGTACTAAGTTTCCGATTAATACAATTATAGCATGAATAATAAACATTTATCATGATATAAGGAAATATAAATAACAACTTTATTATTGCCTCTGGGGCATATTTCCTTCATTAATTCCCTTTCTCATCGGTATGTTATTTGCCCGAGATTCGATCGTCCGTATCTTCATACCTAGTTCAATCTCGTTACCGGCAAGTCTCTTTACTCGTTCCGTAATGCATCATCTTGTAACTAACTCATTAGTCACATTGCTTGCAAGGCTTATCATGATGTGCATTACCGAGAGGGCCCATAGATACCTCTCCGATATTCGGAGTGACAAATCCTAATTTCGATCTATGCCAACCCAAGAAACACCTTCGGAGATACCTGTAGAGCATCTTTATAATCACCCAGTTACGTTGTGACGTTTGATAGCACACAAGGTATTCCTCCGGTATCCGGGATTTGCATAATCTCATAGTCAAAGGAATATGTATAAGTCATGAAGAAAGCAATAGCAATAAAACTTAACGGTCATTATGCCAAGCTAACGGATGGGTCTTGTCCATCACATCATTCTCCTAATGATGTGATCCCGTTCATCAAATGACAACACATGTCTATGGTTAGGAAACTTAACCATCTTTGATTAACGAGCTAGTCTAGTAGAGGCTTACTTCGGACACGGTGTTTTGTCTATGTATTCACACATGTATCAAGTTTCCGGTTAATACAATTCTAGCATGAATAATAAACATTTATCATGAAATAAGGAAATATAAACAACAACTTTATTATTGCCCCTAGGGCATATTTCCTTCAAACACAACTGCCTCCGCTTGAACGCAACCCAGAAAAAACTTTTGCAGATGCGTACAATGGAGGCGATCGTTTCTGCGGGGACCTCGAAGAGGGGTCGAACTCAGGTCGGCAGGGCGAAACCACAACGCACCCCCGTCCGACTATCATCCACTAGCACCACATCATCCGCAAAGAGCATACACCATGGGATATTTCCCTATATATCTCTTGTGACCTCATCCATCACGAGAGCGAAAAGATAAGGGCTCAAAGCTGACCCATGGTGCAGTCCTATTTTGATCGGGAAGTCATCAGTGTCGCCATCACTTGTTCGAACACTTGTCACAATATTATCGTGCATCTTCTTAATGAGGGTAATGTACTTTGCTGGGACTTTGTGTTTCTCCAAGGCCCACCACATGACATTCTGCGGTATCTTATTGTAGGCCTTCTTCAAGTCAATGAACACCATATGCAGGGCCTTTTTCTCCATGTATCTCTCCACAAGTTGTCGTATCAAGAAAATGACTTCCATAATCGACCTCCCAGGCACAAAACCAAACTGATTTTTGGTCATGCTTGTCATACTTCTTAAGCGGTGCTCAATAACTCTCTCCCATAGCTTCATTGTATGACCTCAAAATAAATATAACCTCTGTAATTTAATGTAAGATGTTTTTTCAGTTCAATTTGAACTTGTTAACTTTGTATGTTTTGTGTCTCCACATTTTTACAGAATTCCCATCATTATATTGTAAAAATGGATAGGAATGTGAACCATACAAGTTAATGATATAATGATAGATTATATGATTATACAATTTACTATACAGCAATGCGTCATCATAATCTATTAAAACATCTCGAGTGCAGCACGTATGTGAACCTTCAGAATATATGATAGTGTAGCTTCATTACCGTTCACAGCCTCCTGACTAGCGAAAATAGAATTTGATTCTTAGGTTCACAAGATGACAAGAACACTCATTTCATTTCTTTACTTCTTTATACAATTAATACAGCTATAACGTTACAACCGTTTATGTAAGATCCACTATTTTTAGTTGAGTGACATCAGAGGATATAACACACTTAAATATCGTATAATTCTATGGATCTTCGGACTTCTCAGAGAAAGGTAATAAAAGAAACAGAACTTTTCACAAGATCAACAAAGCCAGGTCTTGCAAGGAAGCTTTTATGTTACCAAGGCTTCAAGTCTCCAACAGGCCCAGCTGTCCAGTTGAGATGCTTCTCACCTGGTTGTAAGTATATGGTCTCTGGGTGCGGGAGTTTGCGAGCAAGGCCATTTAGAATCTGATGGAATGCATCTCTAGGTTGCGCTGGTTGCGGGAACAGCATGGCCTTCTTCATTGATGGGTTGGCGAGCAATCTTTGCTTCCTTAGGATATCATCAATCGGAATCGATGTCAGAATTGAATCAAGCTTTGGCACATCCTCCTCATCAACAAAAACACCAATTTCGTCCCAAGGGATTGCATCCGCGAAAGGCAGCACGATGTCGTCAGCTATGATGACTGGAATGCAGCCAAAAACCACAGCCTCCACCAACCTAGGACTCCATGGCGCCCACCCCAACGGACATAAGCAGAAGACGGAGCGCTGCATATCTTCATAGTAAGTGGCAGGGTGTTCGGTGGAGATATCAAACAGAGGATTATTCTTGAAGTTCTCCCACAATGAAGCTCGAGCACCTCTGCATAACAGACTCGATAAAATTAGTGATAGAATCAAATATCAGTGGCAAGATATGTATCGTTTCTGCGAGGGACTATTCTTACCTTGCGTAATACCCACCCTCAGGGTCGTTCCCATTGTCATAGAACAAACCTCTGAAGTAAACGAAGATTGAACGGGGAGTATCAGGAGGAATCAAGTGGGCCTGCATTTTCTGTGGTGGCGCAAATGGTGGTATTGTAATAGACCCCTCCTTCAAGCAAACATGATTCTTCTGTCCAAATGTTTGAACCAATGTAGCACGGCGTAGCAACGGAAGAATTCCACGCGCAATAGCATTCTCTTCCTACAAAGACAAATGGTCATTCCACATATAACTTCAGAATAAATGGCTGCTGAAGCCTAGTATACCGGCTCAAAGTTTTACTGTTAGTGAAACTAGATCATGACCAGCTGCGGCAGTGACAAGGAAATGGTAGGTATAAAGCAACTGAGGCGACATATCCTTACCTGGTAGTGAAAGCATGCCGCAAAATCATGTGGAGCGACAAAGAAATGATCTCCTCCATCAGTTCTATTCCAGAAAGGCCACCTCTTTGAAATGAACTGGATCGCGCTTCTCATCATCCTTGGAGACTTGAACGGTAACGGAAGTCCAGCACGAGTTAGATCACAAGTAGTGTAAACAGGAGCGTAGAACCAATCGGCCTCTTCAGGGTTAACCGTCCTCACTGCACTAGAGAGCAAGAAACGGTGCATGAATATCTCAGCGGCAAACATGTGGTTGAGGCATCGGGGATCCTTGGTGACAAGCCTCTTGTTGTACTTGCTTGGCAAGTCGTAGACGAAAACCTTCAACTTGCCAACAGGATTGTCTTCTAGAACATCACCAGCACTTCCTGCAGGTTAATGATGTTGGTTGAGTAGAAGCACACAACAATCTCCACATGAAACTGACAAACAGAGGAGACCAATCATGTAACTATAATGAACCGGACAGGCTAATAAGTAACTAATGAGGTGGGAAAATCATGTGTACATAGGACAACTAATGGTGTACCGACGAAACGCGAGTACATGAGGGAAGTCCATTTTCAATAAAGCATTTAGACATGATGCATCGCTCAGAAAAGTATATCATATCATCATCGGGTATTATTGGCCAACTACCTATCCTTCAACTGCTCCATTAATTGGACACATACATGGGACATGTGCATCAAGCATAATTTTTATATAATCATACCACGATGCCACCACTCATGGTAGCTGAGCGGGACGCTATCATGGCATTACTCAAGAATTTGCAATTGCAGGTCGTGCAGGCAGACACGCATGCCACTTGACAAGAAGGAAATTCAGAGAGTCCCAAACTAATTACACTATCAAATACTAGCAATCCCCTATTAGTATATTACACGATTGAAAGTTGAAACGCGACAAGGGAAAAATCCCAACTGGGGAACTGAATAACTCCACAATTTAAGTAATTATTTGCACGCTCGCGATTCAGGACCTAACAATCAGAACTCATCACCAGGGCAAGGCAGAGCAAGGGGAGGTCACCTGAGATGCGCTCGGTGTTCCGCTGAGCCTCCCTCCCGCTCCCATCCAGCTCGTCGACGGCGGCGGCCGGCGGTAGCAAGAGAGGGGAGAAGCAGGCGGCCACAAGGAGGGCCGCGACAGGAAGAAGCCGCCCATGCCTCGCGCCCACCATGGGCGCCAACTTGCTCGGCTAGGTAGAAAGCAGAGGCTTCCCCGAGAGGCGGGACAGGGAAGAAGATGCGGGAGCGGCCCTTTAATCAGAGGGAGGGAGGGGGAAGAGAGCGAAACCAGGGGTTTGTTTTGTTGCTTGCGACGACAGAATTCTGGAGCGGGGGCAATGGACTGGGTCAAGGAACACGTTTGACCACAACAACCGCAACTACGTTAGGCCATTTTTTTTCTTTTTCTTTTGAGAAATACGAGTTACGCCAAATGGTCGCTTCAGACTAAACGGACACAAATAGCGGCCCAACGCGCCAAAGCAAACAGCCAAACGGCCGTTTTTATCCACCGCCGACGCATTTCCGGCTTAAATTTGGGCCGCATTTGCGTTGAAATGGACAGCGCCCGGATGGGCGGGACACACGCCCTTGTCCTCCACCGCCCCGCCTGTCGGGGACACAACACTCCCATTTTCTCTCTCATTCCAAAAACCCTCCCGGGCTCCCCCTCCCCTCCCTCCATGGCCAGAGCCCCGAAGAAACCGGCCGATCCAACTGCCACCACCGCCCGCCCCGCAACGAAGAAGAAGAAACCGCGGTCAGAGCTCACGCCGGCGGAAATAGCACGGCTCGACATAGAATCGGCCAAGAGGAGGGCCCGGCGGACCATTCAGGCGAAGAAGATAGCCGCTATCGACCTCGCCCTGGAGGTCGCGGCCGCGCAGCACAGGGCCGCCGTCGAGGACAACGAGGCCATCGTCGCCAAGGCCACGCAGGCGGCGACGACGATGTACGGCCTCCTCATGCTAGGGTTGTGCCGACCCACACCAACCATTTTCTCCGCCGCAGCCATGGCTGCGGCGAGCAAAGTGTCAGGACCCCGGTTCCAAGTCACATCGATCTAGCCGGTAACACCTCATATCACTTTGCGGCCTCACGCACGGTATTCCCACGGGTGTTGCCTTACCATGGCCCGGGACCGTTTGCGCCTTTTGGCTCACGTATATGATAGTGTCGCTAGCATCCATATGACAGAGAACCCGGGCCGACATGGCTAGTCGTGAACCCAAAGCGGCGCTAACCCATGGGGACAGTCATACATGAATCACCTCGAACATGTCGGTCATCAACGTATGAACTGGTTGTAGCACTCGCCTAACAGACTCCGTAACCCGGCTGTAGCAGCTAGGCAGGACTCGGATATCACCGCGTGACATTTCCCGAGGGATGTATATAGGAACGAAGTCAAACACATGCCGCCACCAAGTGTCCAAAGCAGTAGTGTTGGGCTAGCAGACTCCGTGAACCGGCCAGAAGCGGACTACTATCGCCAGAAGCACTAGACTACATTTCCCATATGAGAGGCTGCCAAGGATAAACAACTAGATTGCCGGATCCCACACATACCAAGCATTTCAAACATACACACAATATGCTCAATATGTGTAAATACAACATGGTATCACAACATAACTCTACGACTCAAATATTTATTCATTAGGCTCCGAGGAGCGAGATATTACAAACATGGGTCTCATGACCCAACACTCGAGAGCATACAAGTCAAAGCACAAGCGAAGCTTAACATGTCCGAGTACGACATCTACAAATGAAAAGGCTGAGCAGCCCGACTATCTACCAGATCTGCCGAGGGCACAAGATCGTAGCTGAGGTAACAAGCTAAACGCCAAAGTCCAAGCGAACTACTAGCGAGACCGACGTCTCTCGCAAAACATAAAATAAGCAAACGTGAGTACAAACGTACTCAGCAAGACTTACATCGAACTATCTACATATGCATCATTATCATCAAAGGGGTGGTGGAGTTTGACCGCAGCAAGCCAGCTTTGACTCGGTGGCTATCCCGAACTCACGAACGCAAGTAACTCTTTTGAGGTGGCGCACGAGTCCACATATTCACCATATCAATACACCACTATGGACCCGCCTCCCGCCTCCCTACGAGAACGCCATCCATAGCACTCACGCTTATCTTGCGCATTTTAGAGTATCCACTTTCACTTGTCTATGAACTATTATAGGCAACCCGTAAGTCCTTTTCCGGACACGGCTATTCAATAGATCATATTAACCCCGCAGGGTGTACTTCTTCACACACGCTCACCACTTACCGCCGCTTACACGACATGTACTCGCAACCTTTAAGCGGAAGCCCAACGTGGGTGTCGGCCACAGCCTACCTAAACACTCAAGTCCCTAGTCCAGTTTATCGCCTATTCAGGTTCCATCCGCAGGAGTCCGCCGAGGTTTCCCATACGGCCCGAATGATGTGTGCAGGGTTCCCAGATACCAAACGGGCATTCGCTACACCGAGCCACGGTGTATCTACCGCATCATAGCCCACCCCTAGGGTCAGCGCTACGCACGGCCTCCAACACATATCCTACAAACACCAGAAACTAGTTGCAACTCCTGGACAGAGAACAAGGGTGGTTAAGAAGCCGAGAGGGTCCATTGGTTTCGGGCCCAATGCGTGGTAGTAACTGTCTCATGGATCACAAACACAAAACTCAGTTCATGAGGACGGCTGCAATGAGACAAGCCACCATGTACTCCTACATGGCCTCTCACCGCTACCTTTACCAAATCGTGTTCACACACTTAGCTCACACACAAGAGGACATGTTCACACACCTCCGATTCATCCCGATGAATCGACTGACTCAACTCTAAGCAGTAGCAGGCATGACAAACAAGCATGAATTAGTAGGCACAACAGGCTCAAACAACTCCTACTCATGCTAGTGGGTTTCATCTAATTCTTGTGGAATGACAGTCATGCAGAGGATAAAGGGTTTAGCTACCGCAGCAAGTAAGATGAATCGTTGTTGTCCTAATGCAGTAAAATAGAGCAGGAGCGAGAGAGTGGGATTATATCGAATGAACAAGGGGTTTTGCTTGCCCGGCACTTCAAGCTAATATAGTTCTTCATCGGTGTCATCGAATTCATCGCTCAGACGCCGCTCACCGAGAGGGACAAACACCGCAACTGAGAAAGAACACAATCAATGCAATGCACATTCACATGAATGACATGTCATGTTAAGGTACTGAATTCACCTAATGCAATATCTAGCCAAGTTAATTAAAGTGGAACTCAAACAAGAACAAATTCCAACTCCAAATGTTATTTCATAAATTGCCCTAATCATCATTTGTCCTATTCAGTGAGGTTAACTTACTCAAACATGCATGATCATGGCATAAACAGATTCTTCATATTTTTCTGATCATTTTTCATATATAAATTATTTAATTTGGAGTTACGGTTGAATTTCTATGAATTTTAGAAGTTTGGGGTATTTTCTGAAATTTCCTGAATTAAAATAAATCCAGAAATCGAATTAATGCGTCAGCATGACGTCACTGTGATGTCAGTAGTCAACTGGGTCGGCCAGGTCAAACCTGACCAGTGGGACCCATACGTCAGCGTCTCAGACTGGTTTAGGTGGATGACATGTGGGACCACCAAAGCTGACTTGCCAAGGTCAAACCGCACGTGGGCGGTATTAACACTAATTTAATGAAAAAATATACTAATCCTAACTAGGCGCAGGGCCCACATGGCAGTGGCTCATAGGGTGATTAGCCCCAACTAAGTGGCCCGCCGGCCGCCGGAGTTTGGCCGGCGCGACCTTAAGCCGCCGCGAAGCTTGCCGGAAATCCGCTACGGGGCTCGGTTTTGCGCGTGGTTTGCGTCTACGGGACGCTGGCAGTGAGGCGCATCCGGGGGTGGCAGCAGCTCGAGCTGGGGTGGCCGGAGCTCACCGGAATGGAGCTCGTGGCGGCGCCGGCGTTTCGGGTGAACTGGGTTTCGGGGTTAGGGAGCACGGCAGGAGGCAAAGAGGGGTGTTACGACCTCCTGGGGGTGCACTGAGCACGGCCGCATGCTCGGTTGCAGCTCTAGGCAACGGTGGCTACGGCGGCAACATGGCCGGCGGCGGCGGAGCTCGGCCGTGGTGGGAAAGGTGGCTAGAGGAAGCTAGCGAGAGGGGGAGGTGAGGGGAAAAGCTCAGTAGCTCACCGCGAGCACGATGGGAAGGTCAGTGGGCGCGGGGGAGGTCCGGAGGCGACGAAATCACGGCGACGATCTCGGTTGCCCGAGGAGGAAGACGACGACGTCGAGGGCGCGCAGCGCTTCCTGCTCATGTGGCTCGGTGGGGTTGACGGGGACGGAGGGCGGATCTTTGGAGCATGTTGATGGGCGAGGAGGGCCGTGGCTGCGGTGTTCTGCGGGCGCCCGCTGTTCGGGCGGCCGTGGAAGAAAGGCAGAGGAGGAAAGAGCGCTCGAGGGAGAGGGAGGAGAGGTCCAGGGGGTCCAGGGGGGAGTGTGTGGCGTTGTCTGGGGGCGCCCAGGCGTCGGTGGAAGCAGGAGGTGGCCGTGGCGCGTGGGCGCGCACGACGGCCACACGCCTCTCGTCCTACTGGCGAGAGGTGGGAGACGGTGGCGCTGGTGGGCTGGGCCACCAGCTGGGCCAGCGAGGTGGGCTGCCAGATAGGTCCAGGTAAGTGGCCTGGGGCCTCTTCTCTCTTTTTTTTAATTGTTTTTGTTTTCTAATTTTCTGTAAACTGTTGGGCTTTATTAGAAATACCTATGCACTTTCAAAAATCATGAGACTGCTTGTGGCCACTATTTGGATTATTTCCAATAACCAGAATTTCAGTTCATGAATATTTGGACATTTAATATAATATATAAAATTTAAATGCCCAAATGCAAGTAAGGTATGATTTAAATCCAGAGCCCAATATGTCATGGAAAAATGTGCATCACCTCTGGTTACTGTTTCCAGCATTTTCCAAGAATGATGAACATTTTTGAAGGCCATTTGGGTTCATTGAAAAATATTTCTTAGTTGAACCTATTTGAATTGCTTTGGTGCTAGGGCTTGGTCATCCCCATTTCAAATTTCATGAAAATTAAACATGATGCATGGATGCAATGCCACTAGTTACAAGCAAGCTCTAGGGTTGTGACACAAAGGCTAGCCGTTCGGTCGTTCGTCCTCCGCAGTACCAGTCGTCGGGCTCCTTCAAAAGGAACAACCCAAAATTGCACATTTAGGGTGGTTCTTTTTGCAGGCCGGCAAGGATGCCGGCCGCTGGTTTTATTGCCGACCAGAAAACTTAAGGGTAGTTCCTTTCAAAGGTTGGCATGTGTGTCGGCCACTGGCGCTCTGGCCGACACGAACTGTGGCCGCTGGCATGAACTATGGCCGTAATGCCAAAATTTCATCTATCCCTTTGCAAAAAAATTCCAGGCGGCCCTACGAAATGCATCCGACCATTGGGCGGACGGCCAACGTAAACGTAGAAAAGGCCGAATACCGTCACTTTGCCCGACCCAAACAGACAAAACGGATGTCCGTTTGAGGTCGTGCGTTGAAGTTGGCCTTATATTTGATATGCACGAACATTTATTTGTACTGTATAAGGGTGCTTTTGGTGTAGTGGACAGGAAGTATCATAAGAATATGAAGCTTGTAGAAAATAAGATGTCATGTATATCTAATTTACATTCTGTGAATAAAAATAGAAAAGATGTATATGATTTTTTCACTGAGTCTAGATTGATGTTTATTTTCCTTTAAAATATGGAGGATATGAATAGTTCCTAAGTAGGAATGAAATTATATTCCTACAAACTAAATGACTCTAGGAATTTTTCGTATATGAATCATATCCTATAGAATTCCTCCAAATCAAAGGAGGCCTAAAAGATTATAGCTCTACCTTTTTCTCTTCTTGACTCATGTTTCCACTTCTGTTCCACTCATCATGTGATACAAATGGAACAGGCGTGACAGCATCTACAATCAGACCCTTCACTTCCCCCAATTGCTCAAACTGAAAAACGACACCCAACTGGACCTCCAAAGCCAGTCCATACACATGGGTTGTTTGACATTCACACCCATATATATACTAGTAGAATGCCCGTGCGTTGCCACGGGCCTTTTGTTGTATATATAAAACTTGATGAATTTTTAGTTCTTTCAACGCCTCAACACCTTTGTTGGTGTATTATTTTTTAGCTTCGACATAATACATCTCCATCTCTCTCATACTCTACTAAAAAAATACAGAAACACACATTGTTTTAACATGGGCAAGAAATATATAAAGAATAATTATTTGTATGCATCTCTTCTGTTTGTTAAAACTCAATGATTTTCGGTCCAGTCTAACATACAAATGACTTGTTAGGGACCTTAGTGTGTATATTTTTCAATATATAAAAGTATGAGATATTTCTCTCATAGCAAACAACCCTTTCTCTAGAAAGAGGGTCGATCCTTTTCCTTGAGAGCGGTTTTTCCTAGCTGGGGCTACACGGTACCCATTATCTCAGCCTTCCATTCGTGCCTATGTTTTATGGAGATATGTGCACACATCACTTGGCATCAGACACTTAATTCTTAACCATCTGCCATGAAGTCTAAGAATTTCGAATCTTGGGCCACTGTTCACGACATGACATGACTTGGACACAGCTACCGTTGTCTTGGCCCGCTCACCTGTCTTGGCCGCGGCGTCAACCTTGCCAACAGCGGCCGCGCGTGCATGGACCTACACGTGTAGCGTATAACCTTTACCGCCCTCTTAGCCTGTACAAAGCAAATGCATACCACGATTAGACCAGACCAAAGTGCTAGCTGTGTTATGTTTTCCACTCCAGCTCATTAAATGTTCTTGTCCCTTTCCTCATGTCGCGTACAAGTGCATGGGTTATGCCGTCTATGTTGTACCTCGTTGCTGGAGTATGATTTAATTTATCTTACAATCACCCGACGGGGACCAGGGCTGGAAATGATGACAACAGACAGAAATAATGTGAATAGGAGAGCTGGGATGGCTGTGCGGGTGGGCCCCGAGACCAGGGAATGACATGACGAGGACAGCCCTCCTGGACACGCAAGCTGCAAAGGAATCTCGCCACGACCACTATTCACGTAGCCCTGCGTTTTTCACTAATCACTCTGTGACTGCTGCTAATGCTGGCACTAGCACACATCTCCATGTGATGACCAATGGCACAGATAAGAGGTACCAGGTAGGACGAGCTACAAAGAAACTTTACCCTTTCCCTTTTATAGTTAACTGCTCGTGCAAAGACCATGAGGAGCACCCCATTCAAGGTGGAAAATGTATTTTTCCTTTTGAGCAGAAAAGGGCTCGGTACTTGCATACTGTTGTAACACATAGCGATTAAAGGACATTCAAATGTGTGCCTACTGTACACATGTATAGTGTCGTCTGCATCTTCTTTATGATCGCATTATCAAACCCAACTTAGCTCAGTAATTTTACATATTGCATCTCTGCCAAACCATCACGACCGAAGGTAGCCTGGCAGATCCAGTTTCAAGAAAGAGATAGGGCAACACAACAGGCCCAAAACTACACACCAAACCAAAATACTTCCTAGACGAACTGTATTACTTACTGGATGGAATTAGCTACAGGACGGTCAAGAATCCATTGAATAAACAAAACATTATAGCCTTAATATACAGTGGACTCAAGGCAATGGGTGTCATGCAAGACACACTGATCAAGATAATGCCTCATACGACGCTCCAGCACTGATAACATGGCAGAAGCACAGCTTGTGATCAGGGCTCCTGGATTGTATGGTTGCTATCCTCCCCTGCACCACCACTGCCACCATTAGTTACACTGTTTTGTCGCCTCTACCATGTTACGATCATGGGGAACAAGAAGCTGCATGACCATTGTTGTTTCTGTTCCGTTCATCTGTGCTACTCCTCATGGTCTTTGCATGAGCTTTGCGGTGCTAAAAGCGCAAGTGGATAAATAAGTTAAAGGTGAATCACACCCTTTTGAGGTACCATCTTATAGTGTACTATTTATTTTGTCTAAATCACAATCATAGAAATTCGTTTTCATCATGCAATAAATATATGGTCCAGCCAACAACTAAGTGGAAAAGGCACATACTGATAGACAACAAATGTGACAGAAGTACAACTTATCCATGAACCTCGCCAACTAATCAACAATACCTTCAACATAAAGGTGGGGAAGAAACTGAAAAGCAGACTAACACACATCACTTGCATCTAGTTAGTGTAAAGAACAACACAAATACCACATAATCACCTCTATCATGCTCCTGGGACAGAAACAGATAAAGGGCCTCTCAATAACCAACCAGTTTAGAGTACACTGTTTCATAAGCTTCTTCGGCCAAAAGATTTCCAAAATCACAAGTTCAATTAGCCTATTGTTTTAGTTTAGAATTTTATTTAGATTCACATGGAGCCCATTTTAGTGAAATCGAGATTTGTACACATGGTGCAAACAAAGTTCAGTCTTCAGAATTTAAACCACTCGAACAGAGCTGGCATCATTTGGCAATTTATATGGACAAGACTAAAAGGACGCTTAATGATTCCAGATTTCAGAAACAACTCACCAAATATGAGAGGTGATTTGTCATGCAAGTGAATCATTTTGCACAATGTCATGATGTAAAAATTCTAGATTTCCATATTGGAAACAACATGAAACATGAAAGTATGGAGAATAGTAAATTTTGGATCAGCAAAACATAATGATGCCAAGGAACTACCGTGAAGAATATCCGAGTGCAAAACATGAAGTTCCAAAGCTAACATGAATAACAACATTCAGAAAAAGCTAACATGAATAATAGCTGTGGCTGAGTTGACATCACATGTGTATTTGCGAATGACTGAATACATACACATGGTCCAATAAACAAACATTAGTAATGAAAATTCTAGATAATCATAAAAAAAATGCTCTTATTCCGAATACTTTTAGGGATATTATTATTGCAATATAAATAAGTAGAGAAGGTATACAATACAACAAAAAAGGAGATTCCCCTTCTCTTTGCATGAGGGGTGCTTGGGATTTTTACCTCTGCAAGCCGTACCCATGGTTGTACCCAACAATATAGAATCTACCGAAATAGAAAAATGCTAGATATATGGCAGAAAATAGTGATTCTCCTCACGTATTTCCTTGTGCGATGAGCAATTCCTGAAGAATATCTGAGTGCAAAACTTGAAGTTCCAAAGCTAACATGAATAACAACATTCAAAAAAAGCTAACATGAATAATAGCTGTGGCTGAGTTTTGCGAAAGACTGAATACATACACATAGTCCAATAAACAAACATGAGTAATGAAAATTCTAGATAATTATAAAAACATTGCTCTTATTCTGAATACTTGTAGGATATTATTATTGCAATATAAATAAGTAGAGAAGGCATATAGTACGCAAAAAAGGAGATTACCCTTCTCTTTGCATGAGGGGTGCTTGGGATTTTTACCTCTGCAAGCTGTACCCATGGTTGTACCCAACAATATAGAATCTATCGAAATATAAAAATGCTAGATGTATGGTAGAAAATAGTGATTCTCCTCACATATTTCCTTGTGTGATGAAAAATTCCTAACATCCTGGAAAAACATTGATTTTTGAATGGTGTGCTTCTTGAGAACGAGTGAAATCCACCTCGAATTGACTAATTTTTGGGCCGCATTGATGTGCAATTGTTGTAGACACTATCCAGTCTTCTATGAAGGAAATAATGAAATAGTCTTAGTAATTCTGTTAATGCCCGTAAATACAAATAAGCATAATATCCAGCAACACTTCAATGATGACATGCCTGGACACTTAATTCTTGAATTTGCATCACTAAGTATATACACAATTGAAGTTTTAACACTTAATATTATGCTTAATGAAGCATATATCACAATCAATACAACGATGGACTCGTCGCACATACTCTTACGCACAAGACCCCAGCTCATGTCTACTTTATCACATTAAATTTTCACACAAGGTTGAAGCAATTTGATGACGCAAGTCTTCATCCATCGAACCATGCGCATCATTAAATTTTGTCCAACATAGTATAGAACCCTCTTTAATGTTTTCATAGGATTTAATATACAAAACGAAATACAAAAAATGACATGTGTTTCAGTATCAATAGAACAGCCTCTAAAACTTTCATGTTTTAACTTCATTTCAATTCAATCTCTAACAGGGCCTAATCTGCCATATGAAAAATACTGCACCCAAGAAAATAACTTTGTAGAAAACAAACTAAGTTGGTGGTTGCTCTCAAACCGTGCATCCAGACGACACAAAAAGTACTTTAGAGAAACCTTGGAACTTGTTTTACAACTTATATATAGAGGCCAACTCGAAAGTTTATGCATAAGTAACTCATTTTTTAGCTAGAAGCTTGCTGCCCAAACTGACAGCTAGTGCAGTTTTAACTGAACCAATTTCAGTGATGTGCAGCAAGGGATATCCAATGGTACAGAAGCAGTTGCAATCCTCATCTGTAAGCAACTACAGGAATATTCTTTATAGAACTAACCTCTCTCCCAAGTTCAATTGCTTGGACACATATAGACATGTTCATTTTCTAAAAGCACTACCAAAAGAATCCCCTCTAACTGAATCTATTTAGCATGTTCATGAAGGAAA
Organism: Aegilops longissima; assembly: GCA_021605205.1. NCBI lineage: Eukaryota > Viridiplantae > Streptophyta > Magnoliopsida > Poales > Poaceae > Aegilops > Aegilops longissima. Next base: position 510,162,439 of record CM038680.1, on the reverse strand, counting down.
TATGCCCTAGAGGAAATAATAAAGTTATTATTTATTTCCTTATATCATGATAAATGTTTATTATTCATGCTAGAATTGTATTAACCGGAAACATAATACATGTGTGAATACATAGACAAAACATAGTGTCACTAGTATGCCTCTACTTGACTAGCTCATAAATCAAAGATGGTTAAGTTTCCTGACCATAGACATGAGTTGTCATTTGATTAACGAGATCACATCATTAGGAGAATGATGTGATTGACTTGACCCATTCCATTAGCTTAGTAATTGATCGTTTAGTATGTTGCTATTGCTTTCTTCATGACTTATACATGTTCCTATGACTATGAGATTATGTAACTCCCGCTTACCGGAGGAACACTTTGTGTGCTACCAAACGTCACAACGTAACTGGGTGATTATGAAGGTGCACTACAGGTGTCTCCGAAGGTACTTGTTGAGTTGACGTATTTCGTGATTAGGATTTTTCACTCCGATTGTCGGAGAGGTATCTCTGGGCCCTCTCGGTAATGCACATCACTATAAGCCTTGCAAGCAATGTAACTAATGAGTTAGTTACGGAATGATGCATTACGTAACGAGTAAAGAGACTTGCCAGTAACGAGATTGAACTAGGTATTGAGATACCGACGATCGAATCTCGGGCAAGTAACATACCGATGACAAAGGGAACAACGTATGTTGTTATGCGGTTTGACCGATAAAGATCTTCGTAGAATATGTAGGAGCCAATATGAGCATCCAGGTTCCGCTATTGGTTATTGACCGGAAACAGTTCTAGGTCATGTCTACATTGTTCTCGAACCCGTAGGGTCCGCACGCTTAACGTTATGATCACAGTTACATTATGAGTTTATAGTTTTTGATGTACCGAAGGTTGTTCGGAGTCCCGGATGTGATCACGGACATGACGAGGAGTCTCGGAATGGTCGATACATAAAGATTGATATATTGGAAGCCTATATTTGGATATCGGAATCGTCCCGGGTAAAATCGGAATTTTACCGGAGTACCGGGGGGTTACCGGAACCCCCCCGAGGGTAAATGGGCCTACATGGGCCCTAAGGGAGAAGAGGAGGGCCGGCCAGGGCAGGGCGCGCGCCCCCTTCCCCCTAGTCTGAATAGGACAAGGAAAGGGGGGCGACGCCCCCCTTTCCTCTTTCCCCTTCCCCCTTCCTTCTCCAACAAGGCAAGAAGGGGGAGTCCTACTCCCGGTGGGAGTAGGACTCCTCCAGGCGCACCCCTAGGGGCCGGCCGCACCTCCCCCCTCCCTCCTTTATATACGGGGGCAGGGGGCACCCCATGACACACAAGTTGATCTTCGTGATCGTTCCTTAGCCGTGTGCGGTGCCCCCCTCCACCATATTCCACCTCGGTCATATCGTAGCGGTGCTTAGGCGAAGCCCTACATCGGTAGAACATCATCACCGTCACCATGCCGTCATGCTGACGGAACTCTACCCCGACACTTTGCTGGATCGGAGTCCGGGGATCGTCATCGAGCTGAACGTGTGCTAGAACTCGGAGGTGTCGTAGTTTCGATGCTTGATCGGTCGGGCCGTGAAGACGTACGACTACATCAACCGCGTTGATATAACGCTTCCGCTTTCGGTCTACGAGGGTACGTAGACAACACTCTCCCTCTCGCTATGCATCACCGTGATCTTGCGTAGCGTAGGAATTTTTTGAAATTACTACGTTCTCCAACAGTGGCGTCCGAGCCTAGGTTTTATGCGTTGATGTTATATGCACGAGTAGAACACAAGTGAGTTGTGGGCGATATAAGTCATACTGCTTACCAGCATGTCATACTTTGGTTCGGCGGTATTGTTGGATGAAGCGCCCGGACCGACATTACGCCAGACGCTTACGCGAGACTGGTTCTACCGACGTGCTTTGCACACAGGTGGCTGGCGGGTGTCAGTTTCTCCAACTTTAGTTGAACCGAGCATGGCTACGCCTGGTCCTTACGAAGGTTAAAACAACACCAACTTGACAAACTATCGTTGTGGTTTTGATGCGTAGGTAAGAACGGTTCTTGCTAAGCCCGTAGCAGCCACGTAAAACTTGCAACAACAAAGTAGAGGACGTCTAACTTGTTTTGCAAGGCATGTTGTGATGTGATATGGTCAAGACGTGATGCTATATTTTATTGTATGAGATGATCATGTTTTGTAACCGAGTTATCGACAACTGGCAGGAGCCATATGGTTGTCGCTTTATTGTATGCAATGCAATCGCCCTGTAATGCTTTACTTTATCACTAAGCGATAGCGATAGTCGTAGAAGCATAAGATTGGCGAGACGACAACGATGCTACAATGGAGATCAAGGTGTCGCGCCGGTGACGATGGTGATCATGACGGTGCTTCGGAGATGGAGATCACAAGCACAAGATGATGATGGCCATATCATATCACTTATATTGATTGCATGCGATGTTTATCGTTTATGCATCTTATCTTGCTTTGTTTGACGGTAGCATTATAAGATGATCTCTCACTAAATTTCAAGATAAAAGTGTTCTCCCTGAGTATGCACCGTTGCCAAAGTTCGTCATGCCCAGACACCACGTGATGATCGGGTGTGATAAGCTCTACGTCCATCTACAACGGGTGCAAGCCAGTTTTGCACACGCAGAATACTCAGGTTAAACTTGATGAGCCTAGCATATGCAGATATGGCCTCGGAACACTGAGACCGAAAGGTCGAGCGTGAATCATATAGTAGATATGATCAACATAGTGATGTTCACCATTGAAAGCTACTCCATTTCACATGATGATCGGTTATGGTTTAGTTGATTTGGATCACGTGATCACTTAGATGATTAGAGAGATGTCTATCTAATTGGGAGTTCTTTAGTAATATGATTAGTTGAACTTAAATTTATCATGAACTTAGTACCTGATAGTATTTTGATTGTCTATGTTTATTGTAGATAGATGGCTCGTGCTGTTGTTCCGTTGAATTTTAATGCGTTCCTTGAGAAAGCAAAGTTGAAAGATGATGGTAGCAATTACACGGACTGGGTCCGTAACTTGAGGATTATCCTCATTGCTGCACAGAAGAATTACGTCCTAGAAGTACTGCTGGGTGCCAGGCTACTGCAGGAGCAACGCTAGATGTTATGAACGTCTGGCAGAGCAAAGCTGATGACTACTCAATAGTTCAGTGTGTCATGCTTTACGGCTTAGAACCGGGTCTTCAACGACGTTTTGAACGTCATGGCATATGAGATGTTCCAGGAGTTGAAGTTAATATTTCAAGCAAATGCCCGGATTGAGAGATATGAAGTCTCCAATAAGTTCTATAGCTGCAAGATGGAGGAGAATACTTCTGTCAGTGAGCATATACTCAAAATATCTGGGTATAATAATCACTTGATTCAACTGGGAGTTAATCTTCCGGATGATAGCGTCATTGACAGAATTCTCCAATCACTGCAACCAAGCTACAAGAGCTTCGTGATGAACTATAATATGCAAGGGATGGAAAAGACTATTCCCGAGCTCTTCGCAATGCTAAAGGCTGCGGAGGTAGAAATCAAGAAAGAGTATCAAGTGTTGATGGTCAACAAGACCACTAGTTTCAAGAAAAAGGGCAAAGGGAAGAAGAAGGGGAACTTCAAGAAGAACAGCAAGCAAGTTGCTGCTCAGGAGAAGAAACCCAAGTCTGGACCTAAGCCTGAAACTGAGTGCTTCTACTGCAAGCAAACTGGTCACTGGAAGCGGAACTGCCCCAAGTATTTGGCGGATAAGAAGGATGGCAAGGTGAACAAAGGTATATGTGATATACATGTTATTGATGTGTACCTTACTAGAGCTCGCAGAGCACTGGTATTTGATACTGGTTCTTGCTAATATTTGCAACTCGAAACAGGGACTACGGATTCAGAGAACACTGGCCAAGGACGAGGTGACGATGCGCGTGGGAAATGGTTCCAAGGTCGATGCGATCGCGGTCGGCACGCTACCTCTACATCTACCATCGGGATTAGTTTTAGACCTGAATAATTGTTATTTGGTGCCACCGTTGAGCATGAACATTATATCTGGATCTTGTTTGATGCGAGACGGTTATTCATTTAAATCAGAGAATAATGGTTGTTCTATTTATATGAGTAATATCTTTTATGGTCGTGTACCCTTAAAGAGTGGTCTATTTTTGATGAATCTCGATTGTAGTGATACACATATTCATAATGTTGAAGCCAAAAGATGCAGAGTTGATAATGATAGTGCAACTTATTTGTGGCACTGCCGTTTAGGTCATATCGGTGTAAAACGCATGAAGAAACTCCATACTGATGGACTTCTGGAACCACTTGATTATGAATCACTTGGTACTTGTGAACCGTGCCTCATGGGCAAGATGACTAAAACGCCGTTCTCCGGTACTATGGAGAGAGCAACAGATTTGTTAGAAATCATACATACAGATGTATGTGGTCCAATGAATGTTGAAGCTCGTGGCGGATATCGTTATTTTCTCACCTTCACAGATGATTTAAGCAGATATGGGTATATCTACTTAATGAAGCATAAGTCTGAAACATTTGAAAAGTTCAAAGAATTTCACAATGAAGTTGAAAATCATTGTAACAAGAAAATAAAGTTTCTACGATCTGATCGCGGAGGAGAATATTTGAGTTACGAGTTTGGTCTACATTTGAAACAATGCGGAATAGTTTTGCAACTCACGCCACCCGGAACACCACAGCGTAATGGTGTGTCCGAACGTCAGAATCGTCGTTTTACTAGATATGGTGCGATCTATGATGTCTCTTACTAATTTACCGCTATCGTTTTGGGGTTATGCTTTAGAGACAGCCGCATTCACATTAAATAGGGCACCATCAAAATCCATTGAGACGACTCCTTATGAACTATGGTTTGGCAAGAAACCAAAGTTGTCGTTTCTGAAAGTTTGGGGCTGCGATGCTTATGTGAAAAGCTTCAACCTGATAAGCTCGAACCCAAATCGAGAAATGTGTCTTCATAGGATACCCAAAGGAGACAGTTGGGTACACCTTCTATCACAGATCCGAAGGCAAGACATTCGTTGTTAAGAATGGATCCTTTCTAGAGAAGGAGTTTCTCTCGAAAGAAGTGAGTGGGAGGAAAGTAGAACTTGATGAGGTAATCTGTACGCTCCCTTATTGAAAGTAGTTCATCACGTAAACCGGTTTCGTGACACCTACACCAATTAGTGAGGAAGTTAATGATGATGATCATGAAACTTCAGATCAAGTTGTTACTGAACTTCGTAGATCAACCAGAGTAAGATCCACGCCAGAGTGGTACGGTAATCTTGTTCTGGAAGTCATGCTACTAGATCATGGTGAACCTACGAACTATGAAGAAGCGATGGTGAGCCCAGATTCCGCAAAATGGCTTGAAGCCATGAAATCTGAGATGGGATCCATGTATGAGAACAAAGTGTGGACTTTGGTTGACTTGCCCGATGATCGGCAAGCAATAGAGAATAAATGGATCTTCAAGAAGAAGACTAACGCTGACGGTAATGTTACTGTCTACAAAGCTCGACTTGTTGCAAAAGGTTTTCGACAAGTTCAAGGGGTTGACTACGATGAGACCTTCTCACCTGTAGCGATGCTTAAGTCTGTCCAAATCATGTTAGCGATTGCGCATTTTATGATTATGAAATATGGCAAATGGATGTCAAAACTGCATTCCTGAATGGATTTCGGAAGAAGAGTTGTATATGATGCAACCGAAGGTTTTGTCGATCCTAAAGGAGCTAATAAAGTGTGCAAGCTCCAATGATCCATTTATGGACTGGTGCAAGCCTCTCGAGTTGGAATAAACGCTTTGATAGTGTGATCAAAGATATGGTTTTATATGACTTTTGGGGAAGCTCTGTATTTATAAGAAAGTGAGTGGGAGCTCAGAGCATTTCGATATTATATGTGGACGACATATTGTTGATTGGAAATGATATAGAATTTCTGGATAGCATAAAAGGATACTTGAATAAAAGTTTTTCAATGAAAGACCTCGGTGAAGCTGCTTACATATTAGGCATCAAGATCTATAGAGATAGATCAAGACGCTTAATTGACTTTCACAAAGCACATACCTTGATAAAGTTTTGAAAAAGTTCAAATGGATCAAGCAAAGAAAGGGTTCTTGCCTATAATACAAGGTGTGAAATTGAGTCGACTCAATGCCCGACCACTGCAGAAGATAGAGATAAAATGAAAGAAGTTCCCTATGCTTCAGCCATAGGCTCTATCATGTATGCAATGCTGTGTACCAGACCTGATGTGTGCCTTGCTATTAGTTTAGCGTGGAGGTACCAAAGTAATCCAGAGTGGATCAACGAACAGCGGTCAAGAACATCCTGAAATACCGAAAAGGACTAAGGATATGTTTCTCGTTTATGGAGGTGACAAAGAGCTAGTCGTAAATGGTTACGTCGATGCAAGCTTTGACACTGATCCAGACGATTCTAAATCGCAAACCGGATACGTGTTTTATTGAACGGTGGAGCTGTCAGTTGGTGCAGTTCTAAATAAAGCATCGTAGCGGGATCTACATGTGAAGCGGAGTACATAGCTGCTTTGGAAGCAGCAAATGAAGGAGTCTGGATGAAGGAGTTCATATCCGATCTAGGTGTCGTACCTAGTGCATCGGGTTCAATGAAAATCTTTTGTGACAATACTGGTGCAATTGCCTTGGCAAAGGAACCCAGATTTCACAAGAGAACCAAGCACATCAAGAGACGCTTCAATTCCATCCAGGACCAAGTCCAGGTGGGAGACATAGAGATATGCAAGATACATACGGATCTGAATATTGCAGACCCGTTGACTAAGCCTCTTCCACGAGAAAACATGATCAACACCAAGGCTCCATGGGTGTTAGAATCATTACTATGTAATCTAGATTATTGACTCTAGTGCAAGTGGGAGACTGAAGGAAATATGCCCTAGAGGCAATAATAAAGTTATAATTTATTTCCTTATATCATGATAAATGTTTATTATTCATGCTAGAATTGTATTAACCGGAAACATAATACATGTGTGAATACATAGACAAAACATAGTGTCACTAGTATGCCTCTACTTGACTAGCTCGTAAATCAAAGATGGTTAAGTATCCTGACCATAGACATGCGTTGTCATTTGATTAACGAGATCACATCATTAGGAGAATGATGTGATTGACTTGACCCATTCCGTTAGCTTATCAATTGATCGTTTAGTATGTTGCTATTGCTTTTTTCATGACTTATACATGTTCCTATGACTATGAGATTATGTAACTCCCGCTTACCGAAGGAACACTTTGTGTGATACCAAACGTCACAACATAACTAGGTGATTATAAAGGTGCACTACAGGTGTCTCCGAAGGTACTTGTTGAGTTGACGTATTTCGAGATTAGGATTTGTCACTCCGATTGTCGGAGAGGTATCTCTAGGCCCTCTTGGTAATGCACATCACTATAAGCCTTGCAAGCAATGTAACTAATGAGTTAGTTACGGAATGATGCATTACGTAACGAGTAAAGAGACTTGCCGGTAACGAGATTGAACTAGGTATTGAGATACCGACTATCGAATCTCGGCAAGTAACATACCGATGACAAAGGAACAACGATGTTGTTATGCGGTTTGACCGATAAAGATCTTCGTAGAATATGTAGGAGCCAATATGAGCATCCAGGTTCCGCTATTGGTTATTGACCGGAAACAGTTCTAGGTCATGTCTACATTGTTCTCGAACCCGTAGGGTCCGCACGCTTAACGTTACGATCACAATTACATTATGAGTTTATAGTTTTTGATGTACCGAAGGTTGTTCGGAGTCCCGGATGTGATCACGGACGTGATGAGGAGTCTCGGAATGGTCGAGACATAAAGATTGATATATTGGAAGCCTATATTTGGATATCGGAATCGTTCCGGGTAAAATCGGAATTTTACCGGAGTACCGGGGGGTTACCGGAACCCCCCCCCCCCCCGGGGGTTAACGGGCCTACATGGGCCCTAAAGGAGAAGAGGAGGGCCGGCCAGGGCAGGCTGCGCGCCCCTCCCCCCTAGTCCGAATAGGACAAGGAAAGGGGGGCGGCGCCCCCCTTTCCTCTTTCCCCTTCCCCCTTCCTTCTCCAACAAGGCAAGAGGGGGGAGTCCTACTCCTGGTGGGAGTAGGACTCCTCCAGGCGCACCCCTAGGGGCCGACCGCACCTCCCCCCTCCCTCCTTTATATACGGGGGCAGGGGGACACCCCATGACACACAAGTTGATCTTCGTGATCGTTCCTTAGCCGTGTGCGGTGCCCCCTCCACCATATTCCACCTCGGTCATATCGTAGCGGTGCTTAGGCGAAGCCCTGCGTCGGTAGAACATCATCACGGTCACCACGCCGTCGTGCTGACGGAACTCTTCCCCGACACTTTGCTGGATCGGAGTCCGGGGATCGTCATCGAGCTGAACGTGTGCTAGAACTCGGAGGTGCCATAGTTTCGATGCTTGATCGGTCGGGCCGTGAAGACGTACGACTACATCAACCGCGTTGATATAACGCTTCCGATTTCGGTCTACGAGGGTACGTAGATAACACTCTCCCCTCTTGTTGCTATGCATCACCATGATCTTGCGTGTGCGTAGGAATTTTTTTAAAATTACTACGTTCTCCAACAGTTCAACCAGCCTGTCCAGCAGCACTAAAAGCTACAGGACTGCACTTCTACTTAACAACAACGAAGGTTACCATGTCCCTAGTTAATTAACAACTAAACTTGGCATCCATGAAGAACCCAGCTTAGCCAACAATTGAATTAGGCCCATACCCACAGATTGGTACAGGAGAACAACAATTACAAGAGCGGATTAAGTACTTCCTAGCAGAGCAGACATTCAGATTAAGTTCTCCTATGACACCAAAAACGGATACATCTTTGCTTCAATATTTCTTGCTAAATATCACAGCAACCACTGCCAAGAAATCATCCTCACGTCTCCCCAGATTTTACACTTGCAAAAAAAAAAATGCTATCAGACTAAATAGAAGAATCAATTAGCACAAGCCTGCACACCTAAAGTTTGGACAATTTTGAATAATCACTAAAAGATCCTCTCTTTTCTCTATATTTCATACCGGACCGCAAGAAATGCAAGTAAAAATCAGCAAATACCTCATATAGGCGTTACAGGAAGTTGGATTGTTCAATGTGATGTGCCCATCAATGCCGCCATTATCCTTCCTGCTGCTAGTTTACCCGGGCCGGCTCCAAGTATTGGACAGGAACCATGTGCGACCCCGAACATGTTAAAACTTGGCTCATTTTCCTTTGAGATTTCATCAGTCGAGCCAAAGAAGGACACGGTGAAGCCAAACTTCAGGACTACGCCGAGGTGAAATAATATTGGGCTTTTCATGTACGGTGAAGTAGTCCCAGGCGTGCAAGCAACAAGGTTTATTTTAGTTTAGGCTCGTGATGAGTGTGGCCGGAGAGATTAATTAGTTTCAGAATTAAAGACTAGTTTAGAAAAGTCATCCACGTATAAGTTAGTTGGCTAGCTTAAATAAATATCTCTTCGAGATGTAAAAGGAAAGGATTGTTTTTTTTTTGTTAGTTTCGGTTAGAGTTTTGCACGGCGGCTGGTGGGAGTCCCTATTTTATAAGGTATCGTGAGTTAGATCAGGAGATTAGTTTTGAAAAGTTTAGTTGAACAAAGAACACGGAACGTCTCGAGTGGAGGGACACCAACGATGAGTTTTTGCAATCCTTCGTGATTGGGGATTTGTTGCTGCTGCGCTGCCGTGATTAACCTTGGGTTAATTTCGGTGCAAGTCTATTCCTTTGGTTTCTTGATATCTCCTTTGATCCAAAGGCCCTTCTTCTTCTTCTACGTGTGCTATTTATTTTCTACGACTGTCGCTGCTCGTTGTTGTTTTGCAAGTACCGTGAAGGATCGGACCTACCAGTGACTCGTCATCTAGCTGAGTCTCCATCAAGTGGTATTCAGAGCTAAGGTTGTTCATGGTATTGTGTTGATCAAGATGTCGACCTCAGTCAACAAGGAAGACGAGGTTGCTGCTGATTCTCAGGAAATTGTACGTCCAGTGTACGCGGATGATATTCCTCAAAATATTCGGGATGGTTTTGACCACACATGCAAATACATCAAGCAATGTCATGATGCGCTCGGCAAAAGGATAGATGTCCTGATCACTCGGTTCGATGGTTTGGCAGACATCATCAATATGCCGGCAACGAATTCTGCACCGCCACAGACTGCTCCGGCTGCTCCACTGCGTTATGCACCACCGGCTCACGACGGACATGCCGGCGTGCATGATCGCCGTTTGGCGGCACCTCATGTTGGAGATGATGGTCTTGATGACGGCGTTGACCAGGCAGCGGGGTACGCTCCACGACCACGACACTATGAGCCTCGTCCTGAAACTTCCGCTCGTGGTGGAGCGCATGACCGTGTGGGTCAAGCTGTGCGTGTTCCTTTGGATGATGGAATTGGGCGCATAAAATTTGCAATCCCTTCGTTCTCTGGCAAGTGTGAACCAGAAGGCTATTTGGAGTGGGAGATGCGTGTTGATCAAATTTTTGACGCTCATCATTATAGCGAGAGAAGAAAGTTCAACTTGCTGGAATTGAGTTCACCGGTTACGCACTAATTTGGTGTAGTCAAATTTGTCGTTCAAGACATCGCCCAACGACTTGGAGAGGTATGAAAGAATTCATGAGGCGACGTTTTGTTCCCGAGCACTATAAAAGAGATATGTATAACAAGTTGGAGCGGCTCTCTCAAGGCAATATGAGTGTTGATGAATATTACAAGGAGATGGAGTTGCTTATGATAAGTACAGGGACAACAGAGGATCCGGAGGCAACCATGGCACGTTTCTTTAATGGACTAAATGTTGAGGTGCAGGATCGTGTTGAGATGGTGGTCTACTACAACATACAAGACCTTGTGCACCAAGCTGTGCGTGCAGAACAGCAGATTAAGCGACGCCAAGTTAGCACAGTTCCCAGTGCCACTTTGAACACATGGCGACGCTCGCAGCATAAGAGTGAGGATGTCGGCCCTAGCTCCAGGACGACAACATCAAATCGCTCTCATGGTTCTGTGCAAAAGGATGCTTCAAACTCAGGACTTCCGAGGGTTGATTCTAGTGTGCAGTCGACCACACATACTAGTGGCATAGAGTGTTTCAAGTGTGGAGGAAGGGGACATATGAGGCGTGAATGTCCTAATGAGAAAAGAGTGTTGCTTACAAGAGATGGTTATGCATCCGCGAGTGATGAAGATGCAGTTTCTGACACTTCTAGTGAAAAATTTGAAGATGCTGAAAAGGTGACTGCTAGTTTTGAAGCTGCCGAATCATATCCATCCTTAATGGTGCAGTGAGTGCAAGAGGATCGTATCGAGGATAAAGGACATCGTTGGAATATTTTCCAGTCTCAGTGCAAAATCAACGACACCAATTGCAAGTTGATTATCGATGGTGGAAGCTACACAAATGCGGTCAGCAGAGAATTGGTGGAGTCTTTAGGATTACATGTGTGGAAACATCCACAGCCCCATCGTGTCGAGTGGATGCATCACACTGGAAAACTGAAGGTTACACACAAGGTGCGCATTAATTTTTCGATTGGCGACTATACTGATATGGTGATATGTGATGTTTTGCCAATGGATGCATGCCACCTATTGTTGGGAAGGCCATGGCAATATGATCGTGGTGCCGCACATGACGGAAGGTCCAACATTTATTCATTTTGGAATAATGGTAAACGACATGTGCTGCGACCAATGTTTGCTAATGCCATTAAGGTAGATGTTAATGTATCTCCTCGGAAAAAGATTGCAACGCTTGTTTCGAAACCAAGGACGGCTTCGATTCAAGAGGGAGAGGATGATGTGCCCATCAATGCCGCCATTATCCTTCTTGCTGCTGGTTTACTCAGGCCGGCTCCAAGTATTGGACAGGAACCATGTGCGACCCCGAACATGTTAAAACTTGGCTCATTTTCCTTTGAGATTCATCAGTCGAGCCAAAGAAGGACACGGTGAAGCCAAACTTCATGACTCCGCCGAGGTGAAATAATATTGGGCTTTTCATGTACGGTGAAGTAGTCCCAGGCGTGCAAGCAACCAAGTTTATTTTAGTTTAGGCTTGTGATCAGCGTGGCTGGAGAGATTAATTAGTTTCAGAATTAAAGACTAGTTTAGAAAAGTCATCCACGTACAAGTTAGTTGGCTAGCTTAAATAAATATCTCTTCGAGATGTAAAAGGAGAGGATTGCTTTTTTTATTAGTTTCGGTTAGAGTTTTGCACGGCCGTACGTACGGCTGGTGGGAGTCCCTATTATATAAGGTATCTAGATCAGGAGATTAGTTTTGGAAAGTTTAGTTGAACAAAGAACACAGAACGTCTCGAGTGGAGGGACACCAACGATGAGTTTTTGCAATCCTTCGTGATTGGGGATTTGTTGCTGCTGCGCCGCCGTGATTAACCTTGGGTTAATTTCGGTGCAAGTCTATTCCTTTGGTTTCTTGATTTGATCCAAAGGCCCTTCTTCTTCTTCTACGTGTGCTATTTATTTTCTACGACTGTCGCTGCTCGTTGTTGTTTTGCAAGTACCGTGAAGGATCGGACCTACCAGTGACTCGTCGTCTAGCCGAGTCTCCATCACAATGTCAACGAAAAATAGCTCAGCAGCACCATTAAAGTTTTGCATGCTACATTTCCGATTCGACAATTCAATATCAACGAAAAGTATCTCAGCAGAATAAGTTTCTAGGTTGCTTAAGGAGAATAGTTCCTAGGCAGACAATATTGGGGACTCAGATATTCAGAATCAAAATTCAAGCTGCTGCAACCAAAATTTTGGAATGTGTCAACATGGTATTGTCTAGCGAAAATGCTGAATAAAACAGTAGTTTCCCTAAGTTACAGAGAAGAACTAAACAAATGAACGTAATTTAATTGTCAAGTCCCTATCAAAAACCAGCAAAGAGAAGACCCATTATCACAATGTCCTGTTTGGGATTCAATTATGAACAAATGAAAAGAATCTACTTCAATACATCTCGGGAACTTCCTTATAGGGGATCATCCTCAGAACGAATCATAATGTGCTGCAAAACAAGGAAAATGGTTGTGTATTTTCGCCTATAAAACTGGTGTCAATTTATGTAGCTTGTTCTCACACAAAATGATAGACAAAAATCCATGCACTAAATGCTGGTGGTTATTGAGTTATCACAAAATGATATGCTTCTTTGACAACACCTACTGCCACATTTGAACACTTCTTGACAATAGTAATAAAGAAAGAAATCAACAGAAATATCTGTGGAAAATGACCTGGAATGGAAAATTTAAATATAGATGAATCAAAGCTGCTAACTGAAAGTGTGTCATGCAAGTAGATATTGTTCCAACAGCTACTGTCTCATTTGAACAATTCTTGACAATAGTCTGATGAAAACATATTTCAATATTATAAGTGAACACTTCTTGAAAATTATCTCATGTAGCTCTGTTTCTGTTTCCTGCGAGCATCAAGGCATACCGCTGTTTTGCATCAATGTCTGAACTTTGTCATGTTAATAAAACGAACAACTTTGCCCGAAAATTATAAGCCAATCCAAAATAGTGTCCTGCAGGTAGATAATACAGTTGAGAATTAACCATCGTAAAGTAGCAATGACAGAAGAGGTGGACTTCAATTTCAATGACTTGGTCACACAGAGAGCAGTTAGCATTAAGTCTGTCAGCAGTTGGCCGTCAGTTTTGGGAAAGAAGCCATATGAAAAAACTGTATTTCCCCTCACTTTTGATGCGCCAGATTGAGTTCAGGTCTGGCCGCTCGTTGGATCCAATGAAGCGGTAGAGTATGTTTTCGTCGCATTCCAATTAAAGTGAATTCATCTCATTTCTTTGTGGAGCAAAATTCGGTAGATGTACATTCATTTGAAATCAACTTCAAACTCCATGTGGTCTTTGATGTAAGAAGGTCACAAAGAAACACACTTTCATCTTAAAATTTGATATGGTGAACAACCGATTCATTTATTACACCCAACACTTGCAAAATGCAATGACAACAGAATTATATACTCCCAATGAGAGCAGAAATTGTTTGAGATTGCAGTACAATACTCCCTCTGTTGGAAAGAAAAATGTATAATAAGTGACCAAATGAAAGCACCATTTGTGAAAAGAGAACATATACAGTAGCACGTCGCAAAAATAGAATCTTTCTTATTCATTTGTTTGTTTGTTATTTTTGTACAGTAAAATATTTTTGCTTTGGGGTAATTACAAAATCACAACAATGCACTGCCGATTTTGAGTACAGTCGGATTGTATCAATGGTATGTCCTACAGTCCACATATTATGAATATAAGTTGGCACTTAGTATTAAAATTTGAACTGGATCACCAAAAAAGGTTAATTATTAGAATGGATTGTAATACTAACGACGGTGTATGTGCATGTCAGCTACAAAAGGAAGCAACTAATGCATACGTATCATATAGTCTAATTTATAATAGTATAAACAGAAACTGGGATGGGGATGAGAATAGGACCCCTCACCTGCGCTTGCCTTCTACACAACGTTGTTAATCGCTAGCATCTGTAGCTCCTCCTCGCCCCTTCAAGTGGCACAGTCCCGGAGAGCGCACCGCCGGGTGCCGGTGCCTGGCGGAAGTAGGCGAGGGACGCAGCGCAGCACACAGTGGCAGCAAGCACATGAAACACACACACATACACACACACACACACACAAACTACATCAGCAAGCAAGCATACATAACTATAGTACTGAACCTAAAAATTCCATAGTTTAGCAGGAGCTTAGAGAGGATGGATGGATTGCGTTGCCTATCAGAATGAAGACGTTTCCTCTCAGAGCATGTCAGAATGTACAAAGTTAATACATAAATATGTCATAACATAACACTTTGTTTTCTACTCCGTCGGTTGACAAATATAAGATGTTTTGGATATTTCAGTATGAAGTACATGCATGCGGACTGAAATGAGTGAACAAACACACTAAAACGTGTCTATATGCATCTGATTCACAAAATAGCATGACGGTTGTAAATTGCTGGTCAACATACAGTTTCCTATAGCCCAATTCTGAACGCGAGCCACATAGGAGTACAGTTCAGACACATTTACAGTTTAGAGGCAAATTAAACGACAGAGGCATGCACCTCCATCGTCTACGGCGTCCACATCGACCAGCTCCTCGACCAGGTACCTGCACACCCGTGGCCTTCCCTTCCCAGCAGCGAAGTGCAGCGCCACGAGACCTTGGTCCTTGGCCGCCTCCACCACCTCCCTGGGACGGCCCGTGCCCTGATCCAGATCTCTCACCAGCCCTGCGACGCGACGAACGGGAGAGTCAATGCCTCCCAGATCCAGACAAAACCCGCCCGGAATCGCCACGTACTCTTGAAGAGGCGGAGGTCGCCGCGGCTCGCCGCGTGGAGGAGCGGAAGCAATCCGTCGACGGGCGGAGGGGGGCTAGGGTTTGAGGGCGGCGCGGCGCTATGAGGTGGCGGCGGGTGACGCCGCGCCATGGCGACCAGCGATGGCGAGGTGGCGGCCGGGCGACGTCCGTGGGATCCGCGGCGGCGACCGCGGCGGCGTCTGTGGGATCCGCGAAGGCGGCGTCCGTGGGATCGGCGGCGGCGGCGGCGTCGTCGTCCCTGGCGATCCCAGATCGAGGCCGCTGGTGGGAGGAGAGAGAATGTTTTTTTCCTTTGCGATTCTGAAACCGGTGGACGAAGGTGTGGGAGCGGGATGTGAAGAAACAAAACCGACGAAAAAAGCCGACGAAAAAAAACCGAAGGAAAAAACCATGAAAGGTGGGACGAAAAAAAAACCCGAAACGGAGACTACCAACTGAGACATTAGGAGTAGAGATGTGGGCGGTCCACCTGAACGTGATAGTCGCACCCAGACCTACACTAAACCCCTACAAATTGACCAAGTCCACTAAATCGGCCACCACCCCTTCCTCCCGCCTCTGACCCCCCTTTCCCGCATCTGTTGTGACACCTCGATAGATAAGCTACAGTAAACCGTTGCTAATGATGTCAGGTCATCATAGTTTAAATTTTGCTAAACCTCACTTGTTTCAAACTGAGTTCAAATTCAAATTCAAACAACAAGTGAAATTATAATTTTATAAAACAGTAAATTAAAAATCTTATTTAGGTTGGAAATATTCACTACATAATTTTCATGCATAAAAAACAATTTTGGAGATGTTTAAAACCCCTGGATATTAAAACAGAGGTCCAACAACACCTTTTATCCCATTTTAAAATATAAACTTAGAATTTCTACTCAAACTTTTTGTGCAAGTCCAGTATGTTGCATAATATTTATGAGATAAAATTTATATTAAACAAGATAAATTTTGTAGCTCAAAATAATGCAAAACAGAGCTAGTTAATAAAACAGATAATAATAAAAGAAATGAGAAAGGAAAAAAAAAGGGAAAAGACCTACTCTACTGTGCACTTAGGCCTTCTGCTACAAAGCAGTCCCAGCCCACATCCATCGCCTCCTACCTCCTGTTCACAAAGGAGGGCTTGGCGGGAAAATGCTATTTGCCGCTCGCTGCGTCAAACTGCCGGCGCTTCGCATAGGCGAGCGACCGAGCAGGGACGCAACGGGCCGGCCCGTTTCACTGTTCCAACGCCCCCGGTTTTGGGAACCTTCTAGAGGTTCCCAGCTGGTTTTTTCTGGTTTTGGGAAACTTCTAGAAGGTTCCTTAAATCGGTTTTTTCTTTATTCTGTTTTTGAAGTTTCTATTTTCTTTTCTTTTCTCTCATTTCCTATTCCTTTTTTTTCGTTTGTTTCTTTATTATGGTTTTCCAATTTTTTTTCTTTTCTCTGATTTTCCTTTTCCTGTTTTTTATTTTGTTTCTATTTCCTTTTTTATTAATTTAAATTTGTGCACAATTCAAAAAAATCATGGTTTTTCAAACTTTGTGCATAATTCGAAGACTGTTCATGGTTTCAAAATTTGTTCCCAATTCAAAAAAGTTGATGGGTTTAATATTGGTTCACAATTTAAAAAATGATCACAATTTTATAATTTTATTCACGAATTTTGAAATTTCATCATATTTGAAAATTTGTTCACAATTCAAAAAAATTTCATGATTTAACGAAAAATGTTCACAATTTTTTAGCTTTATTCATGAATTTGAAATTTGTTCATGTTCCAAAATTTGGACACAATTCAAAAATGTTCACGGTTTTCAAAATTTGTTCGCAGATTCAAAAAATGTTCACAATGTTCTAATTTTGTTCATGAAGTTGAAATTTATTCATGTTTAAAATTTGTTCACAATTAGAAAAAAATTACGGTTTCAAAATTTGTTCAGAATTCGAAAGTGTCAAAATTTTATAATTTTGTTCATGATTTCAAAATTTGTTCACAATTCGAAAAATGTTCGCAGTTTCAAAATTTGTTCGCAGATTCGAAAAATGTACGCAGTTTTGTAATTTTGTTCATGAATTTGAAATTTATTCATGTTCTAAAAAATTTCAAAGTTCAAAATGTGTATAGGAATTTTAAAAAATGTTCCATTTTACAAAAGAAATGTTCGTATTTGAGAAAATGTTCGTCTTTTCAAACTTAGTCTGACTTTTGAAAAAAAATCAGAATTTCCAAAACTCATTGGGGTTTTACAAAAAATGTATAAAAAATTTCAAATTTATTCGCATTTCCTTTCTTCACAAAACTGTATGTGTTTTTCGATAAGATTTTTAAATTATTTAGAAATCCATAAGGTACAACAAACAAGGTGCTATAGTGAATGCGTAGGTATACTTACTTCTTATACGTTTTGCGATGCAAAATGTCAGTAGCAGCTGTTGGCTATAGTCGCTAAGAGCATCTCCAACAGCCATGCTAAAAGACGCGCGCGGTAAACTGGGCTTTTAGTGCGTGGGGGACGTTTTCGCCCGCTCCAGCGGCGGCGGGAAACTAGCGCGCGGGGGAAAAGGCGGCAGCTCGCGCGCTACTTTTGGCGCACCGTTTCCGGCGCGCCTATAAATTGCGGCGCTCGCCACGCTGCTATCCACACTGCCACGCGCGCCTCCCCCGCTTCCTCGTTGCTTCCTCGCCGCTCCGGCGCCCCGCCACCGACGCGCCACCATGCCGCCGCGCCGCCGAGGAGCGTCGGGCTACCGCGGCGTCCGCCAGCGCCCCAACGGCTGGTGCTACGTCGAGATCCGGTCCGGCTCGGCCTCGGCACCTTCGAGACTGCACACGAGGCTGCCCGCGCGTACGACGCGACGGCGTGGCGCCTAGGTAGGCCGCGCCCGCAGATGAACTTCCAGGACGTCTACACGCGCCAGCAGGCGCAGGACGTCGCCCCTCCGCCTCGTCTTATCACGGACCAAGACCGTGCGGAGCACACTCGACGGCAGCGCCGCCTCCTCATCGCCGAGGAGGACGAGCGAGGCATGGCGGAGTGGCACCGGCGCCACCCAGAGGACGTCGCCAACGAGCAAGCCTACTGGGAGGAGAGGACGGCAAAGAGCCGTTCGGATCGGTTGGAGAGGCATCGGCGGAAGGCCCTGGCGCTATCGCAGTGCGATATCGTTGAAAATGGTGGGCAGTCGATCTTTTCGGCTAATGATTCTCGTTGGGACGACATGTGGCTCGATACCTTGGACCAGACCAGCGAGGATGATGATGGTGACGACGGACGACGACGACGACGACGACTAGGAGTAGGTTGTAGTTGCACTATCTAATAGTTTTTTTATGTTGTTGCATTGTAGTTTTATCTATCTATGCTATGAAACTATATAAAATATCTATGTATCATTTTTATCTAAGAATTTTAGTATCATTTTTATTTTATATGTAATGTTCATGCGATAGCATGCGCTGCATTTAACGTGGCTGCTGGAGCGACGCGCGCGCTAAATTTTAGCGCGGCTGCTGGAGCCAGCGTTGTCTGCCGCGCTTTTTCAGGCGATGGACACGCTGCAAACTACCTTTTAGCGCGCCGCGTGTTGGGCGACTGTTGCACATGCTCTAACAAGCCAGGTGGTCACGAGTTCGATTCCCTTCACGGCGTCCAATAGGAGCTCCCAGCGTGGCGCTCATCGTCCGGTGCCACGGCCGACGATGCGCACACGTCGGGCATCCGTCGCACCTCCGAGGGAGATAAGAACGACGCCGCGAACGCCCCTGCGAACCCTAGTTCATTCCCCTCTCCCCTCTCACTCGCCCTCGTTGTTTTTCCCGTCGCCCGAGAGATGGCCGTCATCGCCGCTGCTCACACGCGTGGCGTGGACACCGTCCTCGAATCGCCTCCACGGCGTGTCCAAGAGGATTGCCATCGTCCGCTACGGGCCTACGGCCCCTGCACCACCGGATTGGAGCCGGGAGCACCCATCTCTATCACCCACATCATCTTCGTCCTCGAATCGCCGCCGCCGTTCGACCCGCTCCGGCTTCACCAAGTTGCTCCTCGTCACCGATGTGAACACTTTGTGGTTTCCCCTCTGTTCCCGCCATCAATCTCGTCGCCTAGCACTTATCCCCACGAGCTTTGGCTCGGCCGTCCACTACGGCCGGCGGGCTCATCACTGTCGTGTCCCCTAGCTCCCTTTGTCGATGCGTGTGTGCTCTAGGAGCTACCGGAACCGGATCCTCTAACATCCTCAGGGGATGTCACGTAAGCTACAATAACCGTGACATCCCTCCTTCACATTCATATGGTTAAGCCTAAAATGATTATAATTAATTTGCAAATTACAAATCTAATATATATATTTACAAAAATTACGTACAAACAAAATTATGGCGCAATAAAATTATTTCTTGATTTATTTTTGTACATGCTACAGTAAATCGTGTACACATATTGTTGTACATGCTACGGTACCCTAACATCCCTTCTTCGTTTCACTGTAGCTTCGTGACATGCCTTGAGGATGTTAGAGGATTCACTTCCGGAGCTACCTAGACGTCGCCAACCCACTCTGTTCATCGAACTCCTGGTCGTATGCTCGTTCATCGGAGCTGAGCCACAACCGTCATTGGACATTGACGCTGCCGTCGTATTCGCCCACCTCCGCATGGGCCACCACCGCTGCTGTGCTCTCCCGCCGCAGCTTCGCGCTCGCGAGCCCCAGGCCGTGCCCGACCAGGCCCCGCGAGCCTCCCCAGCCGTGCCCCGACCGAGCTCTGTCCACGCCCTTGTGCGCCCACGGTCGCGACCGTCGCACTTCACTACCGCGCTGCAAGCACTCCACGCAGCGGCTGCTGCCGTTAAGCACAAGCGCGCCGCCAAGACGCCAGCGCTGCGTCGCACTCCGTCCGCTGCCTACTGCCTAGCCACCGCTTCTGCTGCTGCCGCGTTTTGCTGTTGTCCGCTGCTAGTTGCTGTTGTTCGCTGCTACTTACTGCTGCTCAACTGCCGTCGCTGCTCTGCTCTGCTGCGGCTGCGCCGCTGCCTCTACTTCCTGCTAGTTGCGCTGCTGCCGCTGCCGTGCGTTGCTTGCTACTGCCGGTGGCCATGGCCATGGCCATGGCTAGCATGTGTGTGTGCGTGCTGTGTGCGTGCTGTGTGTGCTTGTGAGTAGGGCCAACCCTAGTTAATTAGGAATAAGTAGCAATTGGTGGTTAGGTTAATTATTCTAATATGCCAATGGCATGCAGGACCCACTGTTAGATTAAAATAAATAGATCAAGTTAAAATATTTGAGGCAATGACAAGTGGGTCCCAACCCACACTTTTGACTAGTCAATACTTGACTGTTGACTTTGACGAGGGCCCCACATGTCTGCCTTTGGTGGGTACACACCTGTGTGTACTTAGCATATTAGCCCGTTTAATATCTCGAATTAAAAATAAACACAGAAAATCCAGAAAATGATTAAAACTTTGAAAATTAATATAAATAATCTGTAACTCGGATGAAAATACTTTCTATATGAAAGTTGCTCACAATGACGAGATGAATCCGAATACGCAGTCCGTTCCTCTGTCACATGCCCCTAGCATAGCGAACATGCAACCGTCCCCCTCCGTTTCATCTGTCCGAAAATACCTAACACCGGGAATACTTTCTTTCCCGGATGTTTTCCCCCTTCGCCAGTATCGCCTAGTACCGCTTTAGGGCACACCTAGCACAGTTTATTGCCATGTCATGCATCGTCATGCATCTGTTTGCATTGTATTTATTGTTTCTTCCCCCTCTTCTCTTCGTTAGACTTCGAGACCGCCGCCGCCGCTGCTGCCCCAATCGATTACGGTGTTGACGACCCATCCTTCTCTACCGAGCTTCCAGGAAAGCAAACCCTCCTTGATCAACCAGATATCACCCACTCTCTTCTCTCTTATTCTTGCATTAAGTTTGCTACTGTTGTTGATTCGATAGCTCCTATTCTGTTGCATAGCCTATCATTGTTGCTACAATTGTTGATACCTTTACCTGCTATCCTAATGCTTAGAATAGGTTGCTAGTATTACATCAGTGGCCCTACACTCTTGTCTGTCTGCCATGCTATATTACTGGGCCGTGATCACTCGGGAGGTGATCACGGGTATATACTATACTATTACATACTTATGTTGATGATTCGGAGATGGAGGCTGAAGGGGCAGGTAGTTCCACCCATGTACTGGTGGGCCTGGGTTCCCGGAAGCCCCCCGATGGTTACTTTGTGGCGGAGCGACAGAGCAGGTTGCGACCACCTAGGAGACAGGTGGGCCTGGTCCCTGGTCGGCGTCTACGGTTACTTCAAAATAACACGCTTAACGTGATTTGGGTATTTGGTCTGAGTCTGGCCACTGGCCTATACGCACTAACCAACTATGCGGGAACAGTTATGGGCACTCGGCGTCGTGGTATCAGCCGAAGCCTTCTTGACGTCAGCGACTGAGTGGCACGCACCGGGTTGGATCGCGTAATGCAACTTCCTTTGTAATGGAGGTTGCTAGGTCTGTTCACCGGCCACGTGCGCAACGTGTAGGTGTGCAAAGGGCGATGGGCCCAGACCCCTGTGCGCTTAGGGTTTAGACCGGTGTGCGGACCTCTCTGTTGTGCCTAGGTAGGGCTGCGACGTGTTGATCTTCCGAGGTCGGGCATGACCCAGGAATGTGTATCCGTTCAGAGGGATCGAGCGTGTTGGGTAATGTGGTGCACCCCTGCAGGGAAGTTTATCTATTCGAATAGCCATGTCCCTCGGTAAAAGGACGACCCGGACTTGTATTCCGACCTTATGACAATTAGAATCAGATACTTAATAAAACACACCCTTTCAAGTGCCAGATACAACCCGGTGATCGCTTTCCCACAGGGCGACGAGGGGAGGATCGCCGGGTAGGATTATGCTATACGATGATACTTGATGAACTTACCAGCTACTCTCTTCTACATGCTTCAAGATGGAGGCTGCCGGAAGCATAGTATTCGCTAGGACTAGCTTTCCCCCTCTTATTCTGGCATTCTGCAGCTCAGTCCATAGATACTACCCATTTCATTGATACCATTGCATATGTAGTGTAGATCCTTGCTTGCGGGTACTTTGGATGAGTACTCACGGTTGCTTTGCTCCCTCTTTTTCTCATTTTCCTTTCTTCTCGGATGTCGCAACCAGATGCTGGAACCCAGGAGCCAAATGCCACCGATGACGACCCCTACTACACAGAGGGTGCCTACTACTACGTTCAGGCCGCCGACGACCAGGAGTTGTTAGGAGGATCCCAGGCAGGAGGCCTACACCTCTTTCGATCTGTATCCCAGTTTGTGCTAGCCATCTTATGGCACCTTGATTAACTTATGTCTGTACTCAGATATTGTTGCTTCCGTTGACTCGTTTATGATCGAGCACTTGTATTCGAGCCCTCGAGCCCCCCCGGCTTGTAATATGATGCTTGTATGACTTATTTGCTTTTTTAGAGTTGTGTTGTGATATCTTCCCGTGAGTCCCTGATCTTGATCGTACACGTTTGCGTGTATGATTAGTGTATGATTGAATTCGGGGCATCACATCTGTGTCGTTGCCTTTTACCACCCTTGCCCCACTTTCGCCCCGTCGTCCTAACTATCGACGGACACTACCTCGCCCCCACCACCATGGACGATGGCTCAGCACAGTTCGTTGAGGTGCCTACTGTGCAAGGCTTAGTCCATAGCCCTAGAGGGAGGGGCATGTCCTCGAAGTAGCAGAGAAGGATGTTGCGTTGAAGGAGGTCATCAACATGGAATTCCCCGGGTCTACATCATGCACCCTTCCCATGGGACCCGCCTGTCCTTACCATGCACCCTGCCCGTGAGACCCGCCCTCATCCACGACTTCGGACGACTCTGTTTGGGCCTCGCAATGGTTGTGCACGTCGGATGGCTTGACGCAGATGGAAGAGGATGGTAGGGAGGACACGACGTACAGGTCGCCACAACTCTAACGGTTGCGGACAACGTCGTGAGTCACCGGCGCTGGCCATGCCCATGTCCCATTCGATTAAATTCTGGACCTAGATACAGAGGTATTTTCTTGCCTCCTATGCATTTTCCAATCAAATGTTGGGATGATTGTCTCATTATGATGCATCTTTTAGGACACATTCATGGTGAAGTTGATATATGATGGTCAATAAGCTTCACATTATGACTTGGGTGATACCAACTCCCCTTTGTTGGATGTTGGGTAAAATCGGGCACTAAAAAGAAGAAGACAACGAAGGCAAGAGGACTAACATTCACAACCCATGAAGATGTGTTGTTGTGTCAAGCTTGGTTGGTCACAAGCATGGATCCTATTTGTGGAACTAAGCAAAAGGGCACAAAGCATTGACGGAAAAAAATCCACAAACATGACCATGAACACAAAACATTATGCGGAGCCAGTTGCTATCCATTCCACTCACAATGAGGGCTCTCTCCAACATAGATGGCCCACCACCCAATAGTCCATGAACAAGTTTTGCGATTTCTATGCACAAGCTTTTGGCTAGAACCAAAGTGGCGTAGGAATCCAAAGCCACGTAAGTTTGACTTGCTTCAGATTGTCATCATTTGTATTGCTTTCTTCATTTCTTGCATTATCTTAAGTGATTCTTGTTTTCTAGATGGGGTTGGCCACCCCTTTTACCAACACATTGAGGAAAAAAACATTCACTATGTGTCTTTTTGGTTGAAATTGAATGGGAAACCTAAGTGGCAAACTCTCTATAATGAGCCCAAGAACTCCAACAATAAGATGAAGAACAACAATGACTCAAACTCTCACCAATCTATTGGATTGGATGACAACAATGTGCCAAGTGGAGGGGCGGCCGGAGATGGGACCGTGACAAAGAGGAAATGTGGGGTGATGGGAAAGAAGTAGGAGAAGGAGATGGACGCGCATGACAACGGTATAAGCAAAATGTCTTCCACATGGACACACATTTTTCCCACCAAGGGGAGCAGAAGGAGGAGAGGTACAAGCTCTTCTTGGATGTGCAAATGGATAGGATGTTGTTTGACCAGGAGAGGGTGTGCGAGAGGTTGAACATTGAGAGGGAGAAGATATACATGGAGAAGAAAGAGAAATGGGCAAAATGGGAGCTTGAAAAGGCCAAGGTATTGAAACCAAATGAGCTCGAGAAAGAGAAGTTTAGGCTCGCAACTGACTCAGAGGAGTCGGGGATCATATTGCATGACACTAGCCTCTTGGATGAGAAATCAAGAAGTGATTTGACAACAAGAAGGAAATCAACAAACGCAACAAGAGAGCCGACTGATTCATTTGTGTATCACCTATGTATGAATTGTTGAATTTTATTTTGGCTTGTGTTGAATTGTTGAGTCATTTTTTACTTTGATTGTTGAACATATAACTTGTGTAATGCATGACAATTAATTATTCACATATTTTTTTAGAATAGTTCACATACTTATATGTTTATCATCATTAAGGTGGTTTGTCTATAGTGCTCCCAACCCCGTCATCGCACCTCTAATATAGTAATATAGTTAAACTATATTAAAGAAAGAATAGGAAATTTTCTAGCCCAACTTTAGAGAGCTCCCACAAGTGGTGGGAATAACATATTTGGACACATATAAAAAATGTTGGTGTATTGAGCTTGTTTTTATTTTGAAAATTTTGAAAGTCACAATTTGAACTTTCTTTTGTTTTTGAAAAAAACTCCACATGTTTATACGGATATATACTACATGTGTTTAAAGTTTAATTTTTTTTGACAGAAAGACTGTAAGGGAACCCCTTACAGTATAATTGGTGCAACAAACCCAAATTGCAAGTACCATGCCTTGAACCTGGGTGGGTGGGAAGGCATCAGCCCCTTCCCACCACTAGGCTATGCCTTAGTCTGCGTTTAAAGTTTAATTTTGATATATATTAACATGTGAACTACAAAAAAAAACAAATTCCTAACTTTGATAATGGTGAACAGTAAATGCATTGTTCATTACTAAAAATTCACAAATTTTTCATTTTTGTGTAGCTCACATGTTAACATATTTCATCGTGAAATATTATAGACTTGTGGAATGCATCCATATGAACATATGTATAAAAACCTGTGATTTTTTCAAACTTCAAACTATGATTTTTGATATTTTTAAAATTCAAGCTCCAAAATGTCTCACAAATCATTATAACATTCATACATCAGAACAACAAATAGCAAAGTGGCTTTATTTCGCTCTTTACGAATATTCGCCCCAGCGCCTACTAGTTCCCAGCTAGCAACTTTGCATCAGTTATCATTTTGTCCTTTTTCCTCCGCCTTCTTGCCAAGCTCCAATGTCATATTGGCAGCTGCAGAGCACCTCGCATCATGTGGGGGACGGACGAGGATCTCTAGTGATGCTCATCTCAAAATCAGGGCATTTCAAACGTACTTCGCCGATGTGGCTTTCCAGAAAAGATAGGATATTGACTAGTGAATAAGTGCTCAAAAAACAATCATGACAACGAATAAGAGAAGATGGCACTAAAACAAACATCAGTTCCTGGTTATTTCTAGGTGGAGACCTATTTAGTTCTTGACAAGTGGAATGCAGTGAATTGAGTAGAGGTGATCTCCTATAGACCGTACAATGGAACGACACATTTCTTTGGTAACCATGGACCAAACCGTGACGTTGAATAAACCTAACACCTGACCATGGCATAGACAAGTGGTTTATAGATCTGACCACTTGAAAATTCTTTTGCCCAAGCATGCTAAGCATACTACACCATGTATGCTAATAGTTCAAAGCATGATACTAAGGGGACACTATAGGGCTTGGATTCAATAAACACTGATTAGGAAGTATGTGGCAGAAGACCCATTTTTATGGAATTCTTTATTATATTGCCGATATGGTCCATGAACCCAATGCTTGTGCATTTGGAAAATTAAAGAGATAAGAGTAAATGTATTTATACATACCATCTGCTAGTGAAGGTACTACTATGTATCAAGGGGCCATCCAATCACAATCACAGCAGATCTCATCAAGCTCCTGCATTGACAAGTGTCAAAGATATAGATTGCATTAAAGATTCAATGCATCTGTTTAGCACAAGGTTTCTTACCATACATTTATCACGTTGAGAAAGTGCCTCCTTCAAGTTCAATCCCATCCTATTAATGCTCTTGGTTTTGTCATCATCGCGTGAGAAAGATAGATTGGCAACTTTCATTATATTTGAGCTAGGTTCGTTATCTTTCTCCATTATATATTGACAACACTTCTGTTGCCATCTTCTCTTATGCACAAGGTTTAAACATGATCAGTAATCGAAATGTGGAACTCATATATAAATAACTTGCTGAAATTTGCTACAATTCTAGTGAACTACAAAAAAAAAACAAATTCATAACCTTGATAATAGTGAATAGTACATGCATTGTTCACTATTTCTCCATTATTGACAACACTTCTGCTGTCCTCTCCTTCATAAGAATTAAACATGAGGAGTAATGGAAATGTGGAACTCATATCGAAATAACTTGCCAAAATTTGCCACACTTCGAGTGAACTACAAAGAAAAACAAATTCATAATTTTGATAATGGTGAACAGTACATGCATTGTTCACTATTAAAAAATCACAAAATTTTCATTTTTGTGTAGCTCACAAGTTAACATATTTCATCGTGAAACATTATACACTTGTGGAATGCATCCATATGAACATATGTATAAAAATCTATGATTTTTTCAAAATTCAAACTATGGTTTTTGATATTTTTGAAATTCAAGCTCCAAAATGCCTCACTCGCAAAACCTATCAAGATAAACAGGAATGCAATTGCTAAATTAGCAATAATAAGCAACCTTCCAAAATTTGCTACAATTTTGGGAAAATGTAACCCACTCATATGCACATAAGTGAAATTCCACCCAAAAGCAAATTTGAACAAGTTCCCCCAAAAAGGAAAACTCAATAAAATAATGGGAAAAATAATTCATTTGAGCACATGGTTAGCACGCACGTGCACAACACAATACAATACAAACTCATACAACAAAAATCATTATAACATTCATGCATCAGAACAACAAATAGCTAAGTGGATTTATTTCACTCTTTACGAATATTGGCCCCAACGCCTACTAGTTCCCAGCTAGCAACTTTGCATCAGTTATCATTTCGTCCTTTTCCCTCTGCCTTCTTGCCAAGCTCCAATATCATATTGGCAGTTGCAGAGCACCTCACATCATGTGGGGTCAGATGAGGATCGCCAGTGATGCTCATCTCAAAATCAGGGCATTTCAAACGTACTTCGCCGATGTGCATTCCTGAAAAGATAGGAGATTGACTTGTGAATAAGTGCTTGAAAAACATTGTATGACTATGAATGAGAGAAGATGGCACTAAAACAAACATCACTTCCTCGTTATTTGCTCGGTGGAGACCTATTCAGTTCTGGACAAGTGGAATGCAATGAAGTGAGTAGAGGTGATCTCTTATAGACCGTACAATGGCGCGACACATGTCTTTGGTAACCATGGACCGAACCGTGACGTTGAATAAACCTAACACCTAAACAGGGCATAGACATGTGGTTTATAGATGTGAACACTTGGAAATTCTTTTTCCCAAGCATGCTAAGCATAGTACACCATGTATGCTAACAGTTCAGTGCATGATACTAAGGGGACACTATAGGGATTGGATTCAATAAACGCTAATCAGGAATTACGTGGCACAAGACCCATTTGTATGGAATTCTTTATTATTGTGCCTACATGGTCCATGAACCCAATGCTTGTCCATTTGGAAAATTAAAGTGATAAGAGCGAATGTACTTACACATACCATATGCTAGTGAAGGTACTACTGTGTATCTAGGGGCCATCCAATCACAATCACACCGTGTGTCATCAAGCTCCTGCATTGACAAGTGTCAAAGATATAGATTGTATTTAAAATTTCAATGCATCCGTTCAGTACAAGGTTTCTTCCATGCATTTATCGCGCTGGGAATGTGCCTCCTTCAAGTTAATTCCCATCCTGTTAGTGCTCTTGGTTTTGCCATCATCACCTGAGAAAGTTAGATTGCCATCTTTCATTATATTTGAGCTAGGTTCCTTATATTTCTCCATTATATATTGACAACACTTCTGTTGTCATCTTCTCTTATGCATAAGGTTTAAACGTGATGAGTAATCGAAATTTGGAACTCATATAGAAATAACTTGCCAAAATTTGCTACACTTCTAGTGAACTACAAAAAAAAAACAAATTCATAACCTTGATAATGGTGAACAGTACATGCGTTGTTCACTATTTCTCCATTATTTACAACACTTCTGCTGAACTCTCGTTCATAAGAATTAAACATGATGAGTAATGGAAATGTGGAACTCATATTGAAATAACTTGCCAAAATTTGCCACACTTCTACTGAACTACAAAAAAACAAATTCATAATTTTGATAATGGTGAACAGTACATGCATTGTTCACTATTAAAAATTCACAAAATTTTCATTTTTCTTTAGCTCACATGTTAACATAATTCATCGTGAAACATTATACACTTGTGGAATGCATCCATATGAACATATGTATAAAAGCCTATGATTTTTTCAAAATTCGAACTATGGTTCTTGATATTTTTTAAATTCAAGCTCCAAAATGCCTCACTCGCAAAACCTATCAAGATAAGCAGGAATGCGCTTGCTAAATTAGCAATAATAAGCAACCTTCCAAAAATTGCTACAATTTTGGAAAAATGTAACCCACTCATATGCACATAAGTGAAATTCCACCCAAAAGCAAGTTTGAACAAGTTCCCCCAAAAAGGAAAACTCAATAAAATAATGGTAAAAATAATTCATTTGAGCACATGGTTAGCACACACGTGCACAACCAATACAATACAAACTCATACAACACATATCATTATAACATTCCTGCATCAGAACAACAAATAGCTAAGTGGCTTTATTTCACTCTTTACGAATATTGGCCCCAACGCCTACTAGTTCCCAGCTAGCAACTTTGCATCAGTTATCATTTCGTCCTTTTCCCTCTGCCTTCTTGCCAAGCTGCAATATCATATTTTCAGCTGCAGAGCACCTCGCATCATGTGGGGTCGGATGAGGATCGTGAGTGATGCTCATCTCAAAATCAGGGCATTTCAAACGTACCTCGCCGATGTGCATTCCTGAAAAGATAGGAGATTGACTAGTGAGTAAGTGCTTGAAAAACATTCTATGACTATGAATGAGAGAAGATGGCAGTAAAACAAACATCACTTCCTCGTTATTGCTCGGTGGAGACCTATTCAGTTCTTGACAAGTGGAATGCAATGAAGTGAGTAGAGGTGATCTCTTATAGACCGTACAATGGCGCGACACATGTCTTTGGTAACCATGGACCGAACCGTGATGTTGAATAAACCTAACACCTAAACAGGGCATAGACATGTGTTTTTTAGATGTGACCACTTGGAAATTCTTTTTCCCAACCATGCTAAGCATAGTACACCATGTATGCTAACAGTTCAGTGCATGATACTAAGGGGACACTATAGGGATTGGATTCAATAAACGCTAATCAGGAATTACGTGGCACAAGACCCATTGTATGGCATTCTTTATTATTGTGCTTACATGGTCCATGAACCCAATGCTTGTCCATTTGGAAAATTAAAGAGATAAGAGCGAATGTACTTACACATACCATATGCTAGTGAAGGTACTACTGTGTATCTAGGGGCCATCCAATCACAATCACAACGTATGTCATCAAGCTCCTGCATTGACAAGTGTCAAACATATAGATTTCATTCAAAATTTCAATGCATCTGTTCAGTACAAGGTTTCTTACCATGCATTTATCGCGTTGGGAAGTGCCTCCTTCAAGTTAATTCCCATCCTGTTAGTGCTCTTGGTTTTGCCATCATCACCTAAGAAAGTTAGATTGGCAGCTTTCATTATATTTGAGCTAGGTTCCTTATATTTCTCCATTATATATTGACAACACTTCTGTTTTCATCTTCTCTTATGCATAATATTTAAACATGATGAGTAATCGAAATTTGGAACTCATATAGAAATAACTTGCCAAAATTTGCTACACTTCTAGTGAACTACAAAAAAAAACAAATTCATAACCTTGATAATGGTGAACAGTACATGCATTGTTCACTATTTCTCCATTATTGACAACACTTCTGCTGTCCTCTCGTTCATAAGAATTAAACATGACGAGTAATGGAAATGTGGAACTCATATCGAAAAAACTTGCCAAAATTTGCCACACTTCTACTGAACTACAAAAAAACAAATTCATAATTTTGATAATGGTGAACAGTACATGCATTGTTCACAATTAAAAATTCACAAAATTTTCATTTTTGTGTAGCTCACATGTTAACATAATTCATCGTGAAACATTATACACTTGTGGAATGCATCCATATGAACATATGTATAAAAACCTATGATTTTTTCAAAATTCGAACTATGGTTTTTGATATTTTTTAAATTCAAGCTCCAAAATGCCTCACTCGCAAAACCTATCAAGATAAACAGGAATGCGATTGCTAAATTAGCAATAATAAGCAACCTTCCAAAAATTGCTACAACTTTGGGAAAATGTAACCCACTCATATGCACATAGGTGAAATTCCACCCAAAAGCAAGTTTGAACAAGTTCCCCCAAAAAGGAAAACTCAATAAAATAATGGTAAAAATAATTCATTTGAGCACATGGTTAGCACGCACGTGCACAACCAATACAATACAAACTCATACAACAAAAATCATTATAACATTCATGCATCAGAACAACAAATAGCTAAGTGGCTTTATTTCACTCTTTACGAATATTGGCCCCAACGCCTACTAGTTCCCAGCTAGCAACTTTGCATCAGTTATCATTTCGTCCTTTTCCCTCTGCCTTCTTGCCAAGCTGCAATATCATATTTGCAGCTGCAGAGCACCTCGCATCATGTGGGGTCGGATGAGGATCGCCAGTGATGCTCATCTCAAAATCAGGGCATTTCAAACGTACCTCGCCGATGTGCATTCCTGAAAAGATAGGAGATTGACTAGTGAGTAAGTGCTTGAAAAACATTCTATGACTATGAATGAGAGAAGATGGCACTAAAACAAACATCACTTCCTCATTATTGCTCAGTGGAGACCTATTCAGTTCTTGACAAGTGGAATGCAATGAAGTGAGTAGAGGTGATCTCTTATAGACCGTACAATGGCGCGACACATGTCTTTGGTAACCATGGACTGAACCGTGACGTGGAATAAACCTAACACCTAAACAGGGCATAGACATGTGGTTTATAGACGTGACCACTTGGAAATTCTTTTTCCCAAGCATGCTAAGCATAGTACACCATGTATGCTAACAGTTCAGTGCATGATACTAAGGGGACACTATAGGGATTGGATTCAATAAACTCTAATCAGGGATTACGTGGCACAAGACCCATTTGTATGGAATTCTTTATTATTGTGCCTACATGGTCCATGAACCCAATGCTTGTCCATTTGGAAAACTAAAGAGATAAGAGCGAATGTACTTACACATACCATATGCTAGTGAAGGTACTACTGTGTATCTAGGGGCCATCCAATCACAATCACAACGTATGTCATCAAGCTCCTGCATTGACAAGTGTCAAAGGTATAGATTGCATTTAAAATTTCAATGCATCCATTCAGTACAAGGTTTCTTACCATGCATTTATCGCGTTGGGAAAGTGCCTCCTTCAAGTTAATTCCCATCCTGTTAGTGCTCTTGGTTTTGCCGTCATCACCTGAGAAAGTTAGATTGGCAGCTTTCATTATATTTGAGCTAGGTTCCTTATATTTCTCCATTATATATTGACAACACTTCAGTACAAGGTTGCTTACCATGCATTTATCGCTGTCGGTGTAGTGAAAACCAGGGCTACACTAACCGCCGGGCATGGGCCATGATTTTATGCAATTACACTAAAGAGAATCCATATTTGCCAACAAGCGCTACATCGGCAAGCAAGACTCAAGCCACCTTCCCGGCAAGGAGCATCCTGCCCTGCCAGGGAGGAAAGATACAAGGCAAAAAGAAGCAGCCAAGCCTAAGAACCAGAAGACGAGACGACCGCAAGGCTCCTTGCCGAGGATGCCCACGAGGCCCCGGCAAGGCCCCTTGCCGAAAACGGCCGCAAGGCCCCGCAAACCTCTTGCCGAGGGCGCTCACAAGGCCCCGGCAAGACCCTTGCCGGGTAGATACGTGAGACCGCGACAAGCCCTTGCCGAGGACATCGGTGGGGCCGCAGCCAGGCCCACACCTACCAAGAATCCACCGCCGTCCCCATGCAGCTGCCAGCTCAACCAGCTGAGCAGGCGCCCGCGTGGCGACGTGCGGTCTCTACACCGATTCAGCAAGCTCCTGCGTGGTGGCATACAAGTCTTCCTGAAGACTCCGCCACCCGCGCCAGCCCAGCAACCAGCCAACATGGCGCTACAATGCCTCGTCAGCTCGGACCTGCTTCAAGGCCAGGCGAGGCGGCGACAGCTGGGACGAGCTTCCTTGCCGTCCCCGATAAAGCAAGAGGACGCATAAGCGGCACATTTAATGCGTTTGTCCTACGATGTCAGGCGATAAGCTTGTACACTGTAGATACCTTCCACCTCCTGTGTGCCACTGTGGCGACCCCTTTGACATATAAAAGGAGGCCCAAGGCATACTGAGGAAGGGGATCAGACTCCAGATCCTCAAAGGATTTGGCTCTTTCGCACCTCGCAGCACCTAGAGCTAGTTCGAGAGCTCAAGAACACTAAATACATCCACCAAAGAAGGATCGTAGGGTTTTGCACACCTTTACGGCCCGAACCTATGTAAAATCCCTTTGTGTTGTCTGCTGATCCCGCTCTTCTCACGATCCCCGCGCCCCGCAACCGTAGAACGGATTCCAGTGATCCCATAGGTGTCGTTTCCCACCGACATCTTTGGCGCGCCAGGTAGGGGGCGCAATTGTGAGAATCAGGTCTAGCAGTCGACCTAGCTGTTCTTCATCGCCACGACTCCTGCGGAGCAGGCGGCCAAAAGAACGACGCCAGTGCGGCAACAGAAAAGCTAAGTCATGCAAAACTTTAGATATTTCCTTTTTATATAAGGTTATTCCCCTCGGAGATCTCGTTCTTTGTATGGAAAACCTGCACGCAAAGGGGCCCTCCCGCAATTGGCAACGCCCTTGTTCTGTTTCGAGTCCGCTCAACAGCTCAAGCGGCTGCGTCGAGAGTGGTAGGGTAGCCTTCCGCAATTGGCAACACTCTCGATTCTGACTCGAGTCAAGCTCGACAGTTCGAGCGGCCGCTTTAAGGGCGGTAAGGTGGTTCGCTCGGCGGCAAGCACACCCGGCAGGCCATTGGGGATCCGTCCCCAAGACGCCGCCCTGGGTTTACGTGCCGGCAAGCCTACTCGATAAACGTAGGGTGGACGTACAAAGAGAGGTTGAACAGGAAGATAGCATGCACTATTTATTTGAGATTTCTGCATAGACCTGTATGCCAAGGAACCTTCTCGGGGCTAGTTGCGCTCCATGTCGCCTCGAGTCCGCTCGACAACTTGTGCGGTTGCGCTAGAGCCAAGAAGGTAAACCTTTCCGGGAGGCGACGTTCCCGAATAGCCGCTAAGGGCCCGTTCCCTTAAGCGCTGCTGGCTGGATCGTACGCACCGGAAAGCATTCCAGCAGGCATAGGGAATATGTAGCAGAAGTC
Organism: Aegilops longissima; assembly: GCA_021605205.1. Taxonomy (NCBI): domain Eukaryota; kingdom Viridiplantae; phylum Streptophyta; class Magnoliopsida; order Poales; family Poaceae; genus Aegilops; species Aegilops longissima. The sequence continues at coordinate 510,128,185 of CM038680.1, read as the reverse complement.
AAAATTTACAACTGAGTTAAGTGCACTTCAGATGCTAATCACTTGTCATGTTTAAACACAGTTATGGCCCGGGGGCTGGCAATGCCCTTAGGACCAATCCTCTTGGTGTCAAGAACGACGAAGTTCTTCGCCATAAGCCTTTCCGGCAACGATCTTGCCAGGAGCGGTGTCAAGAACAACAAAGTTCTTCTCCATGAGCCTTCCCGACGATGATCTTGCCGGGGGCCGGTGTCAAGGACAACGAAGTTCTTCGCCATAAGCCTTCCCAGCGGTGTCGAGAACTCCGGAGTTCTCCACTGAATCGGGCATCGAGAAAGTCAAAGTTCTCTGCTGAAGATAAAAGCCTTCCTGGCAACAAGCTCGCCGGAAGCCGACATCGAGAACGTCAAAGTTCTCTGCTGAAGATAAAAGCCTTCCTCGCGACAAGCTCGCTGGAAGCTGGCATCGAGAGCGTCGAAGTTCTCTGCTGAAGATAAAAGCCTTCCTGGTGACGAGCTTGCCGGAAGCCGGCATCGAGAACGTCAAAGTTCTCTGCTAAAGATAAAATGCTTCCAGGAGACAAGCTTGCCGGAAGCCGGCGTCGAGAACGTCAAAAGTCTCCACAAGAAACATAAGACTTCCCGGCAGTAACCTTGCCGGGAGCAAGAAAGGAAACAAAACCACACTCTAGCATCGAGATCTATAGAGTTCTCTGCCAGAAAATTTCCATGGAAGTAGGCTCGGGGGCTGGCAGCTCCTTTGAGTGCAACAACAACCGTGACCCATGCCAAGCTTGGTCCCATCTCAAGCATCGAATTCATGAAGTTCTCCGCTGAAGCCGGGCCTGGGGGCTACTGTCGGTGTAGTGAAAACCAGGGCTACACTAACCGCCGGGAATGGGCCACGACTATATGAAATTACACTAAAGAGAATCCATCTTCGCCGACAAGCGCTACATTAGCAAGCAAGGCTCAAGCCACCTTCCCGGCAAGGAGCATCCTGCCCTGCCAGGGAGGACAGATACAAGGCAAAAAGAAGCAGCCAAGCCTGAGAACCAGAAGACGAGACGACCGCAAGGCTCCTTGCCGAGGATGCCCACGAGGCCCTGGCAAGGCCCCTTGGCGAAGACGGCCGCAAGGCCCCGGCAAACCTCTTGCTGAGGGCGCTCACAAGGTCCTCGCAAGACCATTGCCGGGAAGATACGTGAGACCGCGACAAGCCCTTGCCGAGGACATCGGTGGGGCCGCAGCCACGCCCACACCTACCAGGACTCCACCGCCGTCCCCATGCAGCTGCCAGCTCAACCAGCTGAGCAGGCGCCCGCGTGGTGACGTGCGGTCTCTACACCGATTCAGCAAGCTCCTGCGTGGTGGCATACAAGTCTTCCTAAAGACTCCACCACCCGCGCCAGCCCAGCAACTAGCCAACATGGCGCAACAACGCCTCGTCAGCTCGGACGCGCGTCAAGGCCAGGCGAGGCGGCGACAGCTGGGACGAGCTTCCTTGCCATCCCCGATAAAGCAAGAGGACGCATAAGCAGCGGATTGAATGCGTTTGTCTTGCGATGTCAGGCAATAAGCTTGTACACTGTAGATACCTTCCACCTCCTGTGTGCCACTGTGGTGACCCCTTTGACATATAAAAGGAGGCCCAAGGCGTACATAGGAAGGGGATCGGACTCCGGATCCTCAAAGGATTCGGCTCTTTCGAACCTCGTAGCACCTAGAGCTAGTTCGAGAGCTTAAGAACACTAAATACATCCACCAAAGCAGGATCGTAGGGTTTTACGCACCTTTGCGGCCCGAACCTAGGTAAAATCCTTTTGTGTTGTCTGCTGGTCCCGCTCTTCTCATGATCCCCGCGCCCCACAACCGTAGAAGGGATTCCAGTGATCCCATAGGTGTCATTTCCCACCGACAATCGCATTGGGAAAGTGCCTCCTTCAAGTTAATTCCCATCCTGTTAGTGCTCTTGGTTTTGCCATCATCGCCTGAGAAAGTTAGATTGGCAGCTTTCATTATATTTGAGCTAGGTTCCTTATATTTCTCCCTTATATGTTGACAACACTTCTGCTGTCATCTTCTCTTCTGCATTATGTTTAAACATGATGAGTAATGGAAATGTGGAACTCATATAGAAATAACTAGCCAAAATTTGCCACACTTCTAGTGAACTACAAAGAAAAAAGAATTCATAACTTTAATAACGGTGAACCGTACAGGCATTGTTCACTATAAAAAAATCACAAAATTTTAATTTTTGTGCAGCTCACATGTTAACATATCTCATCGTGAAACATTATACACTTATGGAATGCATCCATATGAAAATATGTATAAAAACCTATGATTTTTTCCAAATTCAAACTATGGTTTTTGATATTTTCAAAATTCAAGCTCCAAAATGCCTCACTCACAAAACCTATCAAGATAAACAAGACTGTTATTGATAAATTAGCAATAATAATCAACCTTCAGAAAAGTACTACTATTTTGGGAAAATGTAACCCACTCATATGCACCTAAGTGAAATTCCACCCAAAAGCAAGTTTGAACAAGTTCCGCCAAAACAGGAAAACTCAATAAAATAATGGTAAAAATAATTCGTTTGAGCACATGGTTAGCACGCACGTGCACCACGCAATATAATACAAACTCATACAACACAAATCATTATAACACTCATACATCATAACAACAAATAGCTAAGTCGCTTTATTTCCCTCTTTACGTATATTGGCCCCAGCGCCTACTAGTTCCCAGCTAGCAACTATGCATCAGTTATCATTTTGTCCTTTTTCATGCGCCTTCTTGCTAAGCTCCAATATCATATTGGCAGCTCTAGAGCACATTGCATCATGTGGGGTCGGACGAGGATCGCTACGAATGCTCATCTCAAAATCAGGGCATTTCAAACGTACTTCGCCGACGTGCATTCCTGAAAAGATAGGAGATTGACTGGTGAATAAGTTCTCGAAAAACAATCTATGACTATGAATGAGAGAAGATGGCACGAAAACAAAAAACAGTTCCTGGTTATTGCTAGGTGGAGACCTATTCAGTTCTTGACAAGTGGAATGCAATGAAGTTAGTAGAGGCGATCTCTTACAGACCGTACAATGGCGCGACACATGTCTTTGGTAACCATGGACCGAACCGTGACATTGAATAAACCTAACACCTGAAAAGGGCATAGACAAGTGGTTTATAGATCTGAGCACTTGGAAATTCTTTTTCCCGAGCATGCTAAGCACAGTACACCATGTATGCTAATAGTTCAATACATGATACTAAGGGGCCACTATAGGGATTGGATTAAATAAACGCTAGTCAGGAATTACGTGGCAAGAGACCCATTTATATGGAATTCTTTATTATTGTGCCTGTATGGTCCATGAACCCAATGCTTGTCCATTTGGAAACTTAAAGAGATAGGAGTAAATGTACTTACATATACCATCTACTAGTGAAGGTTCTACTATGTATCTAGGGGCCATCCAATCACAATCACAACATATCTCATCAAGCTCCTGCACTGATAAGTGTCAAAGATATAGATTGCATTTAAAAATTCAACTCATCCGTTCAGCACAAGGTTTCTTACCATGCATTTATCGCGTTGGGAAATTGCCTCCTTCAAGTTCAATCCCATCCTGTTAGTTCTCTTGGTTTTTCCATCATAGCTTGAGAAAGTTAGATTTGCATCTTCCATTATATTTTAGCTAGGTTCCTTATATTCCCCCATTATTGACAACACTTCTGCTGTCATATTCTCTTCTGCATTATGTTTAAACATGATGAGTAATGGAAATGTGGAACTCATATAGAAATAACTTGCCAAAATTTGCCACACTTCTAGTGAACTACAAAGAAAAACAAATTCATAACTTTGATAATGGTGAACAGTACATGCATTGTTCACTATTAAAAATTCACAAAATTTTCAGTTTTGTGTAGCTCACATGTTAACATATTTCACCGTTAAACATTATACACTTGTGGAATGCATCCATATGAACATATGTACAAAATCCTATGATTTTTTTTCAAATATCAAACTATGGTTTTTTATATTTTTAAAATTCAAGCTCCAAAATGCCTCACTCGCAAAACCTATCAAGATAATTACGATTGCAATTGCTAAATTAGCAATAATAAGCAACCTTCCAAAAATTGCTACAATTTTGGGAAAATGTAACCCACTCATATGCACATAAGTGAAATTGCACCCAAAAGCAAGTTTGAACAAGTTCCCCCCAAAAAGGCAAACTTAATAAAATAATGGTAAAAATAATTCATTGGAGCACATTGTTAGCACGCACGTGCACAAAGCAATACAATACAAACTCATAAACACAAATTATTATAACATTCATACATCAGAACAACATATAGTTAAGTGGCATTATTTCACTCTTTACGAATATTGGCCCCGGCGCCTACTAGTTACCAGCTAGCAACTTTGCATCAGTTATCATTTCGTCTACTTCCCTCTGCCTTCATGCCAAGCTTCAATATCATATTGGCAGCTGCAGAGCACCTCGCATCATGTGGGGTCGGACGAGGATCGCCAGTGATGCTCATCTCAAAATCAGGGCATTTCAAATGTACTTTGTCGACCTGCATTCCTGAAAAGATAGGAGATTGACTGGTGAATAAGTGCTCGAAAAACATTCTATAACTATGAATGGGAGAAGATGGCACGAAAACAAAAAAACAGTTCCTTGTTATTTCTAGGTGGAGACGTATTCTCTTCTTGACAAGTGGAATGCAATGAAGTTAGTAGTGGTGATCTCTTATAGACCGTACAATGGCGCGACACATGTCTTTGGTAACCATGGACCGAACCGTGACGTTGAATAAACCTATCACCTAAACAGGGCACAGACATGTGGTTTATAGATGTGACCACTTGGAAATTATTTTTCCCAAGCATGCTAAGCATAGTGCACCAGTTATGCTAATGGTTCAATGCATGATACTAAGGGGACACTATAGGGATTGGATTCTATAAACGCTAGTCAGGAATTACGTGGCACAAGACCCATTTGTATGGAATTCTTTATTACTGTGCCTGTATGGTCCATGAACCCAATGCTTGTCCATTTGGAAAATTAAAGACATAAGAGTAAATGTACTTACATATACCATCTACTAGTGAAGGTACTACTGTGTATCTAGCAGCCAACCAATCACAATCACAACATATCTCATCAAGCTCCTTCATTGACAAGTGTCAAAGATATAGATTGCATTTAGAAATTCAATGCACCCTTCAGCACAAGGTTTCTTACCATGCATTTATCGCGTTGGGAATGTGCCTCCTTCAAGTTCAATCCCATCCTGGTAGTGCTCTTGGTTTTGCCATCATCGCCTGAGAAAGTTAGATTGGTAGCTTTCATTATATTTGAGCTAGGTTCCTTATATTTCTCCATTATTGACAACACTTCTGCTGTCATCTTCTCTTCTGCATTATGTTTAAACGTGATGACTAATGGAAATGTGGAACTCATATAGAAATAACTCGAAATTTTTTGCCACACTTCAAGTGAACTACAAAGAAAAAATAATTCATAACTTTAATAATGGTGAACAGTACAAGAATTGTTCAATATTAAAATTTTACAAAATTTTTATTTTTGTGCAGCTCACATGTTAACATATCTCATCGTGAAACATTATACACTTGTGGATTGCATCCATATGAAAATATGTATAAAAACCTATAATTTTTTCAAAATTCAAACTATGGTTTTTGACAATTTTAAAATTCAAGCTCCAAAATGCCTCACTCGCAAAACCTATCAAGATAAACAAGAATGCAATTGCTAAATTAGCAATAATAAGCAACCTTCTGAAAAGTGCTACTATTTTGGGAAAATGTAACCCACTCATATGCACATAAGTGAAATTCCACCCGGAAGCAAGTTTGAACAAGTTCCGCCAAAACAGGAAAACTTAATAAAATAATGGTAAAAATAATTCGTTTGAGCACATGGTTAGCACACACGTGCACAACGCAATATAGTACAAACTCATACACCACAAATCATTATAACACTCATACGTTAGAACAATAAATAGCTAAGTTGCTTTATTTCACTCTTTACGTATATTGGCCCCAGCGCCTACTAGTTCCCAGCTAGCAACTATGCATCAGTTATCATTTTGTCCTTCTTCATGCGCCTTCTTGCTAAGCTCCAATATCATATTGGCAGCTCTAGAGCACCTTGCATCATGTGGGGTCAGACAAGGATCACTACTGATGCTCATCTCAAAATCAGGGCATTTCAAATGTACTTCGCCGACGTGCATTCCTCAAAAGATAGGAGATTACCTGGTGAATAAGTTCTCGAAAAACAATCTATGCCTATAAATGAGAGGAGATGGCACGAAAACAAAAAACAGTTCCTGGTTATTGCTAGGTGGAGACCTATTCAGTTCTTGACAAGTGGAATGCAATGAAGTTAGTAGAGGTGATCTCTTACAGACCGTACAATGGCGCGACACATGTCTTTGGTAACCATGGACCGAACCGTGACGTTGAATAAACCTAACACCTGAAAAGGGCATAGACAAGTGGTTTATAGATCTGACCACATGGAAATTCTTTTTCTCGAGCATGCTAAACATAGTACACCATGTATGCTAATATTTCAATGCATGATACTAAGGGGACACTATAGGGATTGGATTCAATAAACGCTAGCCAGGAATTACGTGGCACAAGTCCCATTTGTATGGAATTCTTTATCATTGTGCCTATATGGTCCATGAACCCAATGCTTGTCCATTTGGAAAATTAAAGTGATAGGAGTAAATGTACTTACATATACCATCTACTAGTGAAGGTAATACTATGTATCTAGGGGCCATCCAATCACAATCACAACATATCTCATCAAGCTCCTACATTGATAAGTGTCAAAGATATAGATTGCATTTAAAAATTCAATGCATCCTTTCAGCACAAGGTTTCTTACCATGCATTTATCGCGTTGGGAAAGTTCCCCCTTCAAGTTCAATCCCATCTCGTTAGTTCTCTTGGTTTTGCAATCATCGGGTGAGAAAGTTAGATTGGCAACTTCCATTATATTTGAGCTAGATTCCTTATATTTCTCAATTATTGACAACACTTCTGCTATCATCTTCTCTTCTGCATAAGGTTTAAACCTGATGAGTAATGGAAATGTGGAACTCATATAGAAATAACTTGCCAAAATTTGCCACACTTCTAGTGAACTACAAAGAAACACAAATTCATAACTTTGATTGTGGTGAACAGTACATGCATTGTTCACTATTAAAAGTTCCCAAAATTTTCATTTTTATGTAGCTCACATGTTAACATATTTCATCGTGAAACATTATACACTTGTGGAATGCATCCATATGAACATATGTATAAAATCCTATGATTTTTTTTCAAATTTCAAACTATGGTTTTTGATATTTTTAAAATTCAAGCTCCAAAATGCGTCACTCGCAAAACCTATCAAGATAAACAGGAATGTAATTGCTAAATTAGCAATAATAAGCAACCTTCCAAAAATTGCTACAATTTTGGGAAAATGTAACCCACTCATATGCACATAAGTGAAATTCCACCCGAAAGAAAGTTTGAACAAGTTCCCCCAAAAAAGGAAAACTCAATAAAATCATGTTAAAAATAATTCGTTTGAGCACATCGTTAGCATGCACGTGCAAAACGAAATATAATACAAACTCATACAACACAAATAATTATAACATTCATACATCAGAACAACAAATATTTAAGTGGCTTTATTTCACTCTTTACGAATATTGGCCCCAGGGCCTACTATTTCCCAGCTCGAAACTTTGCATCAGTTATCATTTTGTCCTTTTTCCTCCGCCTTCTTGCCAAGCTCCAATATCATATTGGCAGCTTCAGAGCACCTCGCATCATGTGGGGTCAGACGAGGATCGCCAGTGATGCTCATCTCAAAATCAAGGAATTTCAAACGTACTTTGCCGACCTGCATTCCTGAAAAGATAGGAGATTGACTGGTGAATAAGTTCTCGAAAAACATTCCATGACTATGAATGGGAGAAGATGGCACGAAAACAAAAAACAGTTCCTTGTTATCGCTAGGTGGAGACCTATTCAGTTCTTGACAAGTGGAATGCAATGAAGTTAGTAGAGGTGATCCCTTATAGACCGTACAATGGCGCGACACATGTCTTTGGTTACCATGGACTGAACCGTGACGTTGAATAAACCTAACAACTGAACATGGCATAGAAAAGTGGTTTATATATCTGACCACTTGGAAATTCTTTTTCCTGATGATGCTAAGCATAGTACACCAGGTATGCTAATAGTTCAATGTATGATACTAATGGGACACTATAGGGATTGGATTCAATAAACGCTAGTCAGGAATTACGTGGCACAAGACCCATTTGTATGGAATTCTTTATTATTGTGCCTGTATGGTCCATGAATCCAATGCTTGTCCATTTGGAAAACTAAAGACATAAGAGTAAATGTACTTACATATACCATCTACTAGTGAAGGTACTACTGTGTATCTAGCAGCCATCCAATCACAATCACAACATATCACATCAAGCTCCTTCATTGACAAGTGTCAAAGATATAGATTGCATTTAGAAATTCAATGCATCCTTCAGCACAAGGTTTCTTACCATGCATTTATCGCGTTGGGAAAGTGCCTCCTTCAAGTTCAGTCCCATCCTATCAGTGCTCTTGGTTTTGCCATCATCGCCTGAGAAAGTTAGATTGGCAGCTTCCATTATATTTGAGCTAGGTTCCTTATATTTCACCATTATTGACAACACTTATGCTGTCATCTTCTCTTCTGCATAACGTTTAAACATGATGAGTAATCGAAATGTGGAACTCATATAGAAATAACTTGCCAAAATTTGCCACACTTCTAGTGAACTACAAAGAAAAACAAATTCATAACTTTGATAATGGTGAACAGTACCTGCATTGTTCACTATTAAAAATTCACAAAATTTTCATTTTTGTGTAGCTCACATGTTTACATATTTCATCGTGAAACAATATACACATGTGGAATGCATCCATATGAACATATGTAAACCTATGATTTTTTCCAAATTCAAACTATGGTTTTTGATATTTTTAAAATTCAAGCTCCAAAATGCCTCACTCGCAAAACCTATCAAGATAAACAGGAATGCAATTGCTAAATTATCAATAATAAGTAACCTTCCAAGAAGTGCTACAATTTTTGGAAAATGTACCCACTCATATGCACATAAGGGAAATTCCACCCAAAAGCAAGTTTGAACAAGTTCCCCCAAAAAAGGAAAAATCAATAAAATAATGGTAAAAATAGTTCGTTTGAGCACATCGTTAGCACGCACGTGCACAACACAATATAATACAAACTCATACAACACAAATCATTATAACATTCATACATCAGAACAACAAATAGATAAGTGGCTTTCTTTCACTCTTTACGAATATTGGCCCCAACGCCGACTAGTTCCCAGCTAGCAATTGCATCAGTTATCATTTTGTCCTTTTTCCTCCGCCTTCTTGCCAAGCGCCAGTATCATATTGGCAGCTGCAGAGCACCTCACATCATGTGGGGTCGGACGAGGATCGCCAGTGATGCTAGTCTCAAAATCAGGGCATTCCGAACGTACTTCGCCGATGTGCATTCCTGAAAATATAGGAGATTGACTAGTGAATAAGTGCTCGAAAAACAATCTATGACTATGAATGAGAGAAGATGGCACTAAAACAAACATCAGTTCCTGGTTATTGCTAGGTGGTGACGTATTCAGTTCTTGACAAGTGGAATGCAATGAAGTGAGTAGAGGTGATCTCTTATAGACCGTACAATGGCGCGACACATGTCTTTGGTAACCTTGGACCGAACCGTGACGTTGAATAAACCTAAAACCTGAACAAGGCATAGACAAGTGGTTTATAGATCTGACCACTTGGAAATTCTTTTTCCTGAGCATGCTAAGCATAGTACACCATGTATGCTAATAGTTCAATGCATGATACTAAGGGGACACTATAGGGATTAGATTCAATGAACACTGATACGTCTCCAACGTATCTATAATTTTTGATTGCTCCATGCTATATTATCTACTGTTTTGGACATTATTGGGCTTTATTATTCACTTTTATATTATTTTTGGGACTAACGTATTAACCGGAGGCCCAGCCCAGAATTGTTGTTTTTTTGCCTTCAGAGTTTCGTAGAAAAGGAATATCAAACGGAGTCCAAACGGAATGAAACCTTCGGGAACGTGATTTTCAGAACAAACAACATCCATGAGACTTGGACCCTACGTCAAGAAATAAAGGAGGAGGCCACGAGGTAAGGGAGCGCGCCTACCCCCCCAGGGCGCGCCCTCCACCATCGTGGGCCCCCTGTTGCTCCACCGACGTACTCCTTCCTCCTATATATACCAACGTACCCCCAAACGATCAGATACGGAGCCAAAAACCTAATTCCACCACCGCAACCTTCTGTACCCACGAGATCCCATCATGGGGCCTGTTCCGGAGCTCCGCCGGAGGGGCATCGATCACGGAGGGCTTCTACACCAACACCATAGCCCCTCCGATGAAGTGTGAGTAGTTTACCTCAGACCTTCGGGTCCACAGTTAGTAGCTAGATGGCTTCTTCTCTCTTTTTGGATCTCAATACAATGTTCTCCCCCTCTCTCGTGGAGATCTATTCGATGTAATCTTCTTTTGCGGTGTGTTTGTTGAGACCGATGAATTGTGGGTTTATGATCAAGTTTATCTATGAACAATATTTGAATCTTCTCTGAATTCTTTTATGTATGATTGGTTATCTTTGTAAGTCTCTTCGAATTATCAGTTTGGTTTGGCCTACTAGATTGATCTTTCTTGCAATGGGAGAAGTGCTTAGCTTTGGGTTCAATCTTGCGGTGTTCTTTCCCAAAGGATGAGGGGCAGCAAGGCACGTATTGTATTGTTGCTATCGAGGATAAAAAGATGGGGTTTTTATCATATTGCATGAATTTATCCCTCTACATCATGTCATCTTGCTTAAGGAGTTACTCTGTTTTTATGAACTTAATAATCTAGATGCATGCTGGATAGCGGTCGATGAGTGGAGTAATAGTAGTAGATGCAGGCAGGAGTAGGTCTACTTGTCTCGGACGTGATGCCTATATACATGATCATACCTAGATATTCTCATAACTATGCTCAATTCGGTCAATTGCTCAACAGTAATTTGTTCACCCACCGTAAAATACTTATGCTCTCGAGAGAAGCCACCGGGTCTATCTTCATCATATTAATCTTCCAATACTTAGTTATTTCCTTTGCTTTTTTACTTTGCTTTTATTTTACTTTGCATCTTTATCACAAAAATACCAAAAATATTATCCTATCATATCTATCAGATCTCACTCTCGTAAGTGACCGTGTAGGGATTGACAACCCCTTATTGCGTTGGTTGCGAGGATTTATTTGTCTTGTGTAGGTGCGAGGGACTCGCGCGTAGCCTCCTACTGGATTGATACCTTGGTTCTCTGTGACGCCCTCGATTCAATCGTACACTAATCATGCACGCAAATGTGTACGATCAAGATCAAGGACTCACGGGAAGATATCACAACACAACTCTACAAATAAAATAAGTCATACAAGCATCATAATACAAGCCAGGGGCCTCGAGGGCTCGAATACAAGTGCTCGATCATAGACGAGTCAGCGGAAGCAACAACATCTGAGTACGACATAAGTTAAACAAGGTGCCATAAGATGGCTAGCACAAACTGGGATCAGATCAAAGAGGAGCAGGCCTCCCGCACGGGATCCTCCTAGGTCACTCCCGGTCGCCGCCGGCGGCTGCACGTAGTAGTAGGCGCCTCCAGTAGTAGTCGCCGAGGCGGCGGTGTCGACTCTGGCTCCATCGTGCAGTTGCAGCAATCGAGTAGAGATAGGGGAAAAGGGGAACAAGGCAACCGTGAGTACTCATCCAAAGTACTGCAAGCAAGGAGCTACACTACACATGCATGGATATATGTGTAAAGGCCATATCGATGGACTGAACTGCGTAATGCCGTAATAAGAGGGGATAGCTAGTCTTAACGAAGACTACGCTTCGACACCGATCCGCAACAGCAGATGAAGGAAGTCCTCCAAGTAACAACATATAGCAATAATCCTACCCGGCAATCCCCTGCTCATAACCCTGAGCGAGAGCGACCACCGGTTGTATCTGGCACTTGGAAGGGTGTGTTTTATCAAGTATCCGGTTCTAGTTGTCATAAGCTCAAGGTACAACTCCAAGTCGTCCTGTTATCAAGATCACGGCTATCCGAATAGATTAACTTCCTGCGGGGTGCACCATCTTACCCAAAGACGCTTGATCCCATTTGGCCGGACACACTTTCCGGGGTCATGCCCGGCCGCGTAAGATCAACACGTCGCAGCCCCACCTAGGCACAACAGAGAGGCCAGCACGCCGGTCTAAACCTAAGCGCGCAGGGGTCTGGGCCCATCGCCCTGAGCACACCTGCACGTTATGCGGGCGGCCGAAGCGACCTAGCCTAACAGCGTTCCAGTCCAATCCGGCGCGCGCCGCTCCGTCGACGTCTGAAGTGCTTGGTGATACCACGACGCGGGATACCCATAACTACTCCTGCGTAGATGGTTAGTGCGTATAAGCTCGTAGCCAACCCAGATCAAATACCAAGACCTCGTTAAGCGTGTTAAGTAACATGAGCGCTAACGAACAGGCAGGCCCACCTCTCTCCTAGCGGTCTCAACCTGCCTGCCGCTCCGCCACAATGATCCACTCGCGGGTGCTCCATCACCGACCCGACTTTAGTCTCACATGTATCATGTATAAAGTATATGGTATATACCGTGATCAACTCCCGAGTGATCACGGCCCGATAGTATAGCATGGCGAATGCACAAGTATGAAGGGCCACAGATGAATGAACTAGCATCCTATACTAAGCATATAGGATTGCGTAAGGTAACAATGGTTACAATGACGAGCTATGCGGCAAAGAAGATAGGAGTATCCAAAACAAGAACATGCTATGCTACTCTAATGCAAGCAGTGTAGATAAGAGTAGGCGATATCCGGTGATCAAGGGGGCTTGCTGGTTGCTCGCAAGAGAGAGGGTCGTCAAGACAGTAGTCGAACCGCCACCGCAGCGTCGGTCTCGTAGTCACCAAGAGAAGAGGGGGAAGAAACAATGAATACACGGCAACAGATGCATAACGATGCATGACATGCCAAGAAGCGATGCTAGGCGTGCCCTAACGTGGTAAGAAGGGTACTGGTTTAGGGGGGAAAGCATCCGGGAAGTTAACCCGTCTCCGGACGTCTGTCAGACAGATGAACCGGAGGAGAAAGTTTGCAGGTTCGATAGTTTAGAGACGTGTGGTGGACGAACGGACTGCGTATCCGAATTCGTCTCGTCGTTCTGAGCAACTTTCATGTTGAAAATATTTTAATCCGGATTACGGATTAAAAGATATGATTTATAAAAGATTTTATTAATTTCGGGAATTTTAATTAATTATTTAATTAATTTCGAAATTGCATTTATGACATCAGCATGATGTCATGCTGACGTCATCAGTTAACAGGGTTGACTAAGTCAACCCTGACAGGTGGGTCCCACATGTCATACTCTATGCCTAATTAACCTAATCAGAGTTAATTAACCTTAGTTAATTAAGTTAATTAATAATTAGTGTTAATTAATTCAGAATTAATTAGTTTAATTGATTACCCAATTAATTTAACTAATGATTAGGTTTAACTAATCCAGAATTAATTAGTTTAATTAATTACTCAATTAATTAATTAACTAATTATTTAGTTAATTAGTTTAATTCATTTTATTTCATTTTTAGTTCGGTTTTAATTAAAACGTTCTTTGTGGGGTGGGGCCCCACGCCGATGGCCCATGGCCAAGCAGGCGCGACGGCGCAGGCGTCTGGCGTTGCTGTTCGATTCGGCACCACCAGTTCCAGTCCAGGCTGACCGAGGCGCTGGGCGGCCGAGGCCGAGGCCACGGCGCCTGCCCCTGGCGGTGAGCGAGCGACCGCCGCCGGGGGAGGCGAACGGGTGGGGCTCGGGTTGGCCGGGGCCGAGCGAGGGTCGGTCATGGGGGGCGAGGCGCCGAACAGAAGTGCGAGGGCTCGGGCGCCGCTAGGGCGCCGATTTAGGTTGGAACGCCAGGGCGCCGGCGAGTGGGCCGAGAGGCCACGGGGCGGATCCGGCGGGGAGGAAGGAGAGGATCGGGGAGGGTGGCGCGTCGGTGCGTGCTGCTGGAGAGGCCGAGCCGGTGACGGGCGGCAGGCGAGGCCACGACATCGACGAGGGAGGGGGGAAGGCGACGGAGGGAGGAGGGAGCTCCGGGCGGCGTCGGAGGAGGAGGGGAGGACCGGGGGGGTCCGGTGCGGCGCGGGGGTCGGCGGCGAGGTGGGAGGACGGCGGGGGTGCTCGGTCGGGGGCCTCCTCCGCCCGATCCAGATCGAGGAGAGGAGAGGGCGAGGGGTGCGTGGGGGGGGGGGGGTGGTGGCTAGGGTTAGCCACCGGGGGGGGCTAAGTGGGGCGGCTGGGCGTGGGCGGCCTGAGGGAAGGGAATGGGCCAAAGGCCAAGTGGGGAGGGGGGGGTGGTCGGGGCAGGGAGGTTTATCCCCCGCTTTTATTTTTTTCCTTTTTCTCTTTTTGTTATTTTTCTTTTTCTGTTTTTATTTTATTTAAAATGCTCTGACATTTGTAAATATTATTGCACCCCACCAATATTAGGTTAGGTATTTTAGAAAACCCCGGGACATTTTAGAATTAGTTTTCGAAACCCTTTATCATTTGTTTCATTTTTTATTTTGTTTTAGGACGGTTCCGAATTAACGAGAGGTTAATTAACATAACCGGGTGATTACTGTTGCATAACCACCCGGGCGTTACAAATCTCCTCCACTACAAGAAATCTCGTCCCGAGATTTAGGAGGTAGAAGGAAAGAGTGCGGGATATTCATCTCGTAGACGATCCTCGCGTTCTGTGTGGCTTCATCTTGAGTGATTCACCATCGGACTTTGAGGAATTTGATCGCCTTCTGACGGGTGCGGCGTTCAGCTTGGTCGAGAATGCGGACCGGATGCTCTTTATAGGAGAGGTCCTGCTGCAATTCGAGCACTTCGTGGTCCACCCCTCGGATTGGGTCCTTGAAGCAGCGTCGGAGTTGGGACACGTGGAACACATCGTGAACATGAGAAAGGTTCGACGGAAGCTCCAGCTTGATAAGCCACTTTTCCACGCCTTTCCGAATAGTGAAAGGGCCAATATAGCGGGCGCTAACTTGCCCTTGATCCCGGCGGTGAGCACCCTTCATTGGTGTAACGCGAAGATAGGCCTTTTCGCCAGTTGATAGACCATGTCTTTGTGATGACGGTCATAATTACTCTTTTGACGCGATCGAGCAGTCTTGAGATTCTCGCGAATAATGCGGACTTGTTCTTGGCATGTTGGATAATATCCGGACCAAGAGTGGACGTTCCCGCTTCGACCAGTTCGAGAGGGTTCGCACTTTCGTCCATATAACACTTCAAGGGGCCATCTTGAGACTAGCTTGATAGCTATTATTATAAGAGAACTCAGCATCGGGAGAGATTCCTCCCATTTCTTGCGAATGAGACGACACAAGCTCAAGCATGTCTTGAGAATTTGGTTGACACGTTCAACTTGCCCTTGAGACTGCGGGTGAAACGCAGATCTTGAAAGATAAATGAGTCCCCATAGCTTCTTGAAAACTTGCCCGAATCTTGAAGTGAATAAGCTGCCACGGTCCGAATCGATAACCGGTGGAATACCGTGAATTGAAACAATTCTCGACATATAGAGCGTTGCAAGCTGGCTAGCGATGATCGTTTCTTTGACCGCCGTAAAGTGTGCAACTTTAGAAAGCCGTCAATGACGACAAGAATAGCATCATTACCTTTCGCGATTTGGGAAATCCAAAGGACGAAGTCCATTTCGACATGGTCCCATTTCCATTCGGGAATAGAGATAGGCTGCAGAGTTCCAAAGAGGCCTTTGATGTTCTGCTTTGATACGACGGCAAACGTCACACTCGTAAACATAGCGAGCAATGTCCTGCTTCATATTAGACCACGGTAATCTCGGCGAATGTCTTGATACATCTTTGTACCGCCGGGATGGATACATAGAGGCGATCATGAGCTTCTTTCATAACTTTCCGAGTCATATTCAGGTTTTCCTTCTTACGGCACCACTAGGCGGCCTTTGAAGTACAAGGCGCCATCATCGGCAATAGTGAAGGAGGAGGGATTTCCTTTCCGACGCCTTGTTTAAGCTTGTAGACTTGAGTCAAATCCTGCATTGTCTTTATGGTGTCCACGAGATCGGGTTCAACAGCCGTGGTAAAGAGGGAACCTGGGGAACAACACGGAGATTCATCTTTTGGAACTCCGGAGGAGGGGAGCGAAAATCCGAGGAACAATATGGAGGTTCAGCCTGCTGAATTCTTCAACAAGTGAGGGCTGAACTTTGTGAACTCAAGGTGGTTGCAGAAGAGACTTGCGGCTCAAAGCATCAGCCATTACATTAGCCTTGCTCGGCGATAGGAAATACCCAAATCAAAGTCTCGCAATAGTCTCCATCCATCTCTGGCGACGGAGGTTCAGGTCTGGCTGAGTAAACAGATACTTCAGACTTTGGTGGTCAAGTAGATCTCGCAACGATTACCGAGAAGGTAATGTCGCCACTGCTTTAGCGCATGAATGACAGCAGCAAGTTCGAGGTCGTGAACTGGGTAGTTCTCCTCGTGAGGGCGAATGTCGAGAGGCATAAGCAACTACTTTGCGCTCTTGCATTAGGACACCGCCTAAACCTTGACGGATGCGTCGCGATAAATGACGAAGTCCTTCTTAGTATCGGGAGGAGCTAGCACTGGGCGGTCGTCGACTTGTCTTTGAGTGCTCGGAAACTTTCCCGACACTTATCATCCATTGGAACTTGACGCCTTATGCAACAGGTTAGTCGAGGCACGGCAATCTTGGAGAAGTTCTCGATTTAATCGACGGCAATAGTGGCGAGACCGAGAAAATTTCTGACTTGCTTAACGTTCTTGGAGGAGTCCAATCGAGAATAGCCTGAACTCGTTCGGGGTTGACGGCAATACCATCCTTAGAGATGACATGTCCAAGGTAGGTTACTTGGAAGCCGAATTCACACTTGGAGAACTTGGCATAGAGTTGATGCTCTCGTAGCTTTTCCAAAGACAAGACGAAGATGTTCAGCATGTTCTTCTTCATTCTTGGAATAGATCAGATATCATCCAGATAAACCACGATTTAACTTGTCGAGGTAATCCATGAATATATAGTTCATCAGGCGAGAGAAGGTGGCTGGAGCATTGGTTAAACCGAAGGACATGACGGTGTACTCGTATGAACCATAACGAGTCACGAATGCGGTCTTGGGGATATCCTCCTCGCGAACACGGATCTGGTGGTAACCCAACCTCAAGTCGAGTTTCGAGAACACTGACGAACCAACCAATTGATCATAAAGATCATTGATCCGAGGAAGAGGATACTTGTTCTGAATGGTAGCTTGATTTATAGGACGGTAGTCTTGGACCAATCGGTTTGTCCCATCCTTCTTCTTAACAAAGAGAGAAGGTGCTCCCCAAGGAGAGCAACTTGGGCGAATGAAACCGCTTTGAAGAAATTTGTCGATTTCCTCCTTTAGTTCAAGGAGTTCATGCGGCGGCATCTTGTAGGGCCGTTTGGCTATAGGAGTGGTGCCTGGTTTCAAGTCGATGACGAATTCGACAGCTCTAGCAGGGGGAATCCCTGGAAGTTCTTCAGGAAAGACGTCTTGGAAGTCGCGAACGACAGGAATGTTTTCAATTCCCTCGAGTGGTGCGGCGTTCAATGCATTCAATGCATATAGCCTTGCCTCGGCATTTTGCACCAGATGAGCTTGGTAAGTGACTATTTCATCTGAAGGGTGTAGCAGATGGACGGTCTTAGTGGCGCAAACGATTGACGCCGTATGTGCTTTCAACCAATTCATTCCCAGAATGAGGTCAATGCTACAAGACTTCAACACGATAGGAGAGGCAAGGAATTCCATTCCTTCGATTTCAACGGGGACGTCGTTGCAAATCATGGAGGTCCGACATCGGCCCGCTGGGTGTGTACTAATAGTGAAGCATTCATGTCTTCACTTTTAATGCCATGCATGAATGCAAAATCTTCGACATGAATGAATGCGATGCCCTCAGATCAAATAAGACGCATGCTTTGTACTGAATTTACGAGAAGTGTACCCATCACGATGAGCAGGTTGGTCTTGAGCTTCATTCAGATCAACGTGGTTGGCCTGAGCTTGCCCATAAGACTTGCCGGTGTTGTTGCGGTTCGGTTGTTTCCACGGCCAGCTCTTTGGAAGGGCCGCTTGATTCTGGTTCGTTGCATTCTCTAGCACGGTGCCCTGGTTGTCCGCATCTGAAGCATAAACCATTATTGGGAGTGGGAACAGGAGCTTGGGGTGGTGGAGCTGGAAGCTTCGGCTGCTTAGTTGTAGGCAGACGAGGTGTAGCATAGTTCTGCTTTGAAGCAGGAGCATTCGGCTGGTACATGCTGTTGGGAATCCATATCTTGCGCTTCGCGAGGACGGGCCCAAGATGAGCCCGTGTCACGGTTGCGCTGTTAGAGCTCGGTATTCCTGCAGACCAGTTTCGACATTGATAGCTTTGTTCACCAAGGTGGCGAAATCAGCAAAGTCGTGCACTAGAAGTGCGAGCTTGATGTCAGCTTGAAGTCCGTCACGGAACTTCTCCCGCTCACGTGCATCGCTTGCAATATCCTCTTCAAGATAGCGAGACAAGTCCAAGAACTCTCGCCGATAGGCTTCAACAGTCTTGTTGCCTTGGGTGAGGTTGCGGAACTCACGCTTATTCCGTCCATGACCCTTGAGGGATGAAGCGGCACGGAAGGCAGCCTGGAAGTCCGCCAGTGATGAGTGTTCCAAGCTGGCAGAATACGACGGTGGCTGTCCCACCATTGAGCTGCGGGTCCCTTCAGGAAGAAGGATGCAAAGGTGACATAGCTGGCAGGGGCTACATCAGCAGACTCCATCTCATAGGTGATGTCACGGAGCGACCGTCAAGATCCAAAGTGGCTGAGTTGAGCTGCGGTATATGCTGGGGTTCAGGCGTATGAAATCCTGCAGAGTTGTTCCGTTTGGGTGTTGGTTCATATTGGGCGAGGGAACTGAGCCATCATGTTCTCCATGAACTGGCGATTCATCTCGAGCTGTTGGACCATACCGCCATGTACTCAAAGGTGGTGGGAAGTTGGCACCACGGTTACGACCTGCTGGCCTAACCATCCTGCTATTATATAACAGGGGTAGTTCAGCATTTGAGAAATTAAGCAAGAGACAGGAATCATTCATGATGAAACATGCATAATGAAAGTAGCATGATGGGAACTACATAGTAGTTGGCATATCTTATGTAGGAATCATGCATAGAGTTCGATACATAGAGTCCAGTACATAGACTACTACATCATAGGCGGCACACAGGCTCGCGGCGAATACATCAAATACTAACAAGCAAGTCTACATCAGTCCCACGCGGTACTGCGGAGGTAGCTGTAGCCTGAAAGCTGATAGTGCGGTAGTGGATAGTCCTCCACGTCAGTGACACAGGGCCATGGATACTCGGTGCTGAATCCGACGCCCGTGTGGCGAAAAAGGGCCAAGTGCGGGAGAGTAGCCTCCCACGCCCGCCAACCAACACCCCGGGCATCACGGTCTGGCGGGTAGATCGCAGAACGCGGCAGCTCTCCGGAACGGACAAAGGGGTGCATCAGCGTCAGAGCACGGTAGAGGTGCTGACGGGTGATGTACAACTCGTGGCGAAGAGCTCGGTTAGCTCGATCCAGCCCATCGCGATGCGTAACAAAGTTCGATGGTGGAAGGGCTCTCGGTGACGATGGTGTAGGCAGCGGTGTAGTAACCCTCCTCACCAACATCAGACGCGATAGCAATGTGCCTGAAGGGGGAGGTGTCCAACTCTCGATACTCTGCACGAAGACGTGTCAGAGCAGCATAAGCAGCATCGTGGACTGCCATATCGATGGTCACTCCAACACCATGTGCGGTGTGCAAAGACAAGAGTGGACTCATACTCCCGAGAGTAGAGGTGGACGATGGCGCGGCATCGCTCCCGTTGTAGTCCCGGTACTCATAGACGGTGTACTCGGGGTGCCAGCGATAACCCGGATAGGTCATCATCTCGGCTAGCACCGCAGTGATCCCGAGGCACCAATGGCCGTCGTGTGGTGCACGACCTGCCTCGTGGGTTCCATCTGAAAACAAAGACGCTTCAAAGGAGTCAAATGACGGTGTGGAAATTGCTCAAATACAATCCCAAAAACAACTAAGGCTATATCCATCTTCGGGTGAATGCGGTCACGGATCCTAGTGATAGTTAGTAAAATCGCTTAACCCGAGTAGAAGAGAGTCCAGAGTCCCGAGTAAAGGTCGAGGAGTAAAAGATCCTAATACCACCCGATGGCGGCGTGGGCCCGTAAGGCACACAGCCAAGTTAGTAAAAGTTTTGCAATGTCTAGACTCGACTTGCCAAGGAGTGTGGAAGGGGATTCCTACAGCAATGGCTCGATATTAACTTCAGACGCCCTCGATTCAATCGTACACTAATCATGCACGCAAATGTGTACGATCAAGATCAAGGACTCACGGAAGATATCACAACACAACTCTACAAATAAAATAAGTCATACAAGCATCATAATACAAGCCGGGGCCTCGAGGGCTCGAATACAAGTGCTCGATCATAGACGAAGTCGTGGAAACAACAACATCTGAGTACGTACATAAGTTAAACAAGGTGCCATAAGATGGCTAGCACAAACCGGGATACAGATCGAAGAGGAGCAGGCCTCCGCCTGGGATCCTCCTAGGTCACTCCCGTCGGTCGCCGCCGGGCTGCACGTAGTAGTAGGCGCCTCCAGTAGTAGTCGCCGAGGCGGCGGCGCTCGACTCTGGGCTCCATCGTCAGTTGCAGCAATCGAGTAGAGATAGGGGAAAAGGGGAACAAGGCAACCGTGAGTACTCATCCAAAGTACTACAAGCAAGGAGCTACACTACACATGCATGGATATATGTGTAAAGGCCATATCGGTGGACTGAATGCAGAATGCCGTAATAAGAGGGGATAGCTAGTCTTAACGAAGACTACGCTTCGACACCGGTCCGCAATGCATGTAAGAGGACAACGGAAGTCCTCCAAGTAACAACATATAGCAATAATCCTACCCGCAATCCCCGCTCATAACCCCGAGCGAGAGCGACCACCGTTGTATCCGCACTTGGAAGGGTGTGTTTTATCAAGTATCCGGTTCTAGTTGTCATAAGCTCAAGGTACAACTCCAAGTCGCCCTGCTATCAAGATCACGACTATCCGAATAGATTAACTTCCTGCAGGGTGCACCATCTTACCTAGCACGCTTGATCCCATTTGGCGGACACACTTTCCGGGGTCATGCCCGCCGCGTAAGATCAACACGCCGCAGCCCCACCTAGGCACAACAGAGGCCAAGACGCCGGTCTAAACCTAAGCGCCGCAGGGTCAGGGCCCATCGCCTCGAGCACACCTCTTGACGTTATGAGGGCGGCCGGAAGCGCACCTAGCCTAACAGCGCTCCAGTCCAATCCGGCGCGCGCCGCTCGTCGCGACGTCTCAAGTGCTTCGTGATACCACGACGCCGGATACCCATAACTACTCCCGTAGATGGTTAGTGCGTATAAGCTCGTAGCCAACCCAGATCAAATACCAAGACCTCGTTAAGCGTGTTAAGTAACCACGAACGCCGAACAGGGCCAGGCCCACCTCTCTCTAGGCGGTCTCAACCTGCCTGCCGCCTCCGCCACAATGATCCACTCATGGTGCTCCATCACCGACCCGACTTTAGTCTCACATGTATCATGTATAAAGTATATAGTATATACCGTGATCAACTCCCGAGTGATCACGACCCGATAGTATAGCATGGCGATGCAGACAAGTATGAAGGGCCACAGATGAATGAACTAGCATCCTATACTAAGCATATAGGATTGCGTAAGGTAACAACGAAGTTACAATGACGAGGCTATGCAAGAAGATAGGAGTATCCGAAAACAGTAACATGCTATGCTACTCTAATGCAAGCAGGTGTAGATAAGAGTAGGCGATATCTGGTGATCAAGGGGGCTTGCCTGGTTGCTCGCAAGAGAGAGGGTCACAAGATAGTCGAACCGCCACCGCAGCTGTCGGTCTCGTAGTCTCACCAAGAGAAGAGGGGGAAGAAACAATGAATACACGGTAACAGATGCATAACGATGCATGACATGCCAAGAAGCGATGCTAGGCGTGCCCTAACGTGGTAAGAAGGGTACTGGTTTAGGGGGGAAAGCATCCGGGAAGTTAACCCGTCTCCGGACGTCTGTCGATGATGAACCGGAGGAGAAAGTTTGCAGTTCGATAGGTTAGAGACGTGTGGTGGACGAACGGATCGCGATCCGAATTTGTCTCGCTGCTCGAGCAACTTTCATGTTGAAAATATTTTAATCCGGATTACGGATTAAAAGATATGATTTATAAAAGATTTTATTAATTTCGGGAATTTTAATTAATTATTTAATTAATTTCGAAATTGCATTTATGACATCAGCATGATGTCATGCTGACGTCATCAGTCAACAGGGTTGACTAAGTCAACCCTGACAGGTGGGTCCCACATGTCATACACTATGCCTAATTAACCTAATCAGGGTTAATTAACCTTAGTTAATTAAGTTAATTAATAATTAGTGTTAATTAATTCAGAATTAATTAGTTTAATTAATTACCCAATTAATTTAACTAATGATTAGGTTTAACTAATCCAGAATTAATTAGTTTAATTAATTACTCAATTAATTAATTAATTAATTATTTAGTTAATTAGTTTAATTCATTTTTATTTCATTTTTAGTTCGGTTTTTAATTAAAACGTTCTTTGTGGGGGGTGGGCCCCACGCTGCTGGGCCCATGGCCAAGCAGGCGCGGCGGCGGCGAGCGTCTGGCGTTGCCCGATTCGGCACGACCAGGCCCGTCCAGGCGACAAGAGCCTGGGCGGCCGAGCGGCCGAGGCCACAGCGCGCCCAGCCGTGCGGTGAGCGACGCCTGCGTGGGAGGGCGAACGGGTGGGGCTCGGGTTGGCCGGGCCGAGCGAGGGGTCGGTCATGGGGGGCGCGGCGCCGACGGAAGTGCGAGGGCTCGGGCGCCGCTAGGGCGCCAGCGAGGTTGAGCGCCTGGGCGCCAAGCGAGTGGGCCGCCGAGGCCACGAGGCCGGATCCGGCGGGAGGAAGGAGAGGATCGGGGACGGGTGGCGTCGTCAGTGCAGCTGGGAGAGAGCCGAGCCGGGCGACGGGCGGCGAGGCCACGGCACGACGAGGGAGGGGAAGGCGACGGAGGAGGAGGGGAGCTCCCAGGGCGGAGGAGGAGGGGAGGACCGGGGGTCCGGCTGGCGCTGGGTCGGCGCGAGGTGGGAGGACGGCGGGGTGCTCGGTCGGGGCCTCCTCCGCCGATCCAGATCGAGGGGAGAGGAGAGGGAGAGGGGCGTGGGGGGTGGGGTGGTGGCTAGGTTAGCCACCGGGGGGGGGCTAAGTGGGGGGCTGGGCGGTGGGCGCCCAGGGGAAGGAATGGGCCAAAGGCCAAGTGGGAGGGGGCGGTGGTCGGGCCAGGAGGGTTTATCCCCCGCTTTTTTTTTTTTTTTTTCTCTTTTGTTATTTTTCTTTTTCTGTTTTATTTTATTTAAAATGCTCGACATTTGTAAATATTATTGCACCCACCAATATTAGGTTAGGTATTTTAGAAAACCCCGAACATTTTAGAATTAGTTTTCGAAACCCTTTATCATTTGTTTCATTTTTGATTTTGTTTTAGGACGGTTCCGAATTAACGAGAGGTTAATTAACATAACCGGGTGATTACTGTTGCATAACCACCCGGGCGTTACATTCTCAAAAACCGAGGGAAATACTTACGCTACTTTGCTGCATCACCCTTTCCTCTTCAAGGGAAAACCAACGCAGTGCTCAAGAGGTAGCAAGAAGGATTTCTGGCACCGTTGCCGGGGAGGCTTATGCAAAGTCAAGTCAAGATTTTGACTCCCGACAACGAGCCATTTCTGGCGCCGTTGCCGGGGAGGTCTATGCAAAAGTCAACATACCAAGTTCCCATCACAAACCCTTATCTCCCACACTACATTATTTGCCATTTGCCTCTCGTTTTCCTCTCCCCCACTTCACCCTTGCCGTTTTATTCGCCCTCTCTTTTCAGTTCGCCTTCTTCTTTTTGCCCCTCGCTCTTTCTGTTGTTATGTCTGAAATTGGGGAAATTACTGCCAATATGGACAATAATAATATCATGGAAAATTCTGATGCTCCTGCTGAAGAACCCCCTACCTTGCATACAAAAAATTGCGAATTGGTAGTGGTAATATTATTGGAAAAGGGGTTATTCAAGATTTCTTTACTTGTGCTGGTGTTTTGCCTTCTATGGGCGGTTCTGTTCTTCATAGAACTAGTAGTCTTGCAGATGCTATTGCCATGCTTATAGTTGAACTTGAAAGGCAATTTATGCACATGCACCCTTGCATACAAAGTATTTTCCTAGAATTTTCTAATATAGAGCACTCTTCTGTTAAGTGTGCCGCTACTATCTTTTTGGTAATGAGTTCAGATTTATAATAAAAGAGGCCAAAGAAATCTTTGCACATTATAGGGTGGACGCTGGCCGTCCTCCCATAGAAGCTATCCTCTTTGATCAAGAAGAAATAATGCGTTTTCAGTCTCTAGACTATGTTGCTTTCAATGAAACCCTTAGAAAAAAGGTCCCTACCAATTTTCTAGTTGATAGAATTTCTGAACTTAATGATGATTTTGCTATTTGAAATAATGAGCTAGGATATTCTCTCGAGTATAGGCTCACAAAGTTCTGTCAAAAGAATGCTTATAATGATGAATTGGTTGTGCAATACGAAGGGCCGAAGGAGGAACCTATACGTCCTAAAATTGATCTTGGGGACTTTTTTCCCATTAAATTTAGCCCTTTTGATTACTTTTGCTTGCCTCAAAGAAAACTTGCTGCCGAACGTAGAGAGTATGAGATGAGTTTCACCGTTCTATCCTATTACTATGGCACTACCTAGATCTATCCTTGCTTTTATGCCTAGCTAGGGGCGTTAAACGATAGCGCTTGTTGGGAGGCAACCCAATTTTATATTTCTTTTTTTCTTTTTGCTTCTGTTTAGGAATAAATAATTGTTCTAGCCTCTGCTTAGATGTGTTTTTATGTTTGAATTAGTGTTTGTGCCAAGTTAAACCTATGGGATCTTCTTGGATGATAGTTATTTGATCTTGCTGTAATTTCCAGAAACTTTTTATTCACGAAAATAATTGTTAATAATCACCAGAACGTGATAAAATACTGATTCCAATTGCTGCTGATCAATAAAAAAATTCTAGGTCGTCCTATTTTGCCTGATTTTTTGGAGTTCCAGAAGTTTGCGTTAGTTACAGATTACTACAAACTGTTCTGTTTTTGACAGATTCTGTTTTTCGTGTGTTGTTTGCTTATTTTGATGAATCTATGGCTAGTAAAAGAGTTTATAAACCATAGAGAAGTTGGAATAAAATAGGTTTAACACCAATATAAATAAAGAATGAGTTCATTACCGTACCTTGAAGTGGTCTTTTGTTTTCTTTCGCTAACGAAGCTCACGAGATTTTCTACTGAGTTTTGTGTTGTGAAGTTTTCAAGTTTTGGGTGAAAGATTTGATGGACTATGGAACAAGGAGTGGCAAGAGCCTAAGCTTGGGGATTCCCATGGCACCCCCAAGATAATCTAAGGACACCAAAAAGCCAAAGCTTGGGGATGCCCCGGAAGGCATCCCCTCTTTCGTCTACTTCCATCGGTAACTTTACTCGGAGCTATATTTTTATTCACCACATGATATGTGTTTTGCTTGGAGCGTCTTGTATGATTTGAGTATTTTCTTTTTAGTTTACCAAAATCATCCTTGCTGTACACACCTTTTGAGAGAGCCATATATGATTTGGAATTTGTTAGAATACTCTATGTGCTTCGCTTATATCTTTTGAGTTATATAGTTTTTGCTCTAGTGCTTCACTTATATCTTTTAGAGCACGGTGGTGGATTTGTTTTATAGAAACTATTGATCTCTCATGCTTCACTTAGATTATTTTGAGAGTCTTAAATAGCATGGTAATTTGCTTAAATAATCCTAATATGCATGGTATTCAAGATCAGTAAAAACTTTCTTATGAGTGTGTTGAATACTAAGAAAAGTTTGGTGCTTGATAATTGTTTCGAGATATAAAGATGGTGATATTAGAGTCATGCTAGTTGAGTAGTTGTGAATTTGAGAGATACTTATGTTAAAGTTTGTGATTCCCGTAGCATGCCCGTATGGTGAACCGTTATGTGATGAAGTCGGAGCATAATTTATTTATTGATTGTCTTCCTTATGAGTGGCGGTCGGGGACGAGCGATGGTCTTTTCCTACCAATCTATCCCCCTAGGAGCATGCGCGTAATACTTTGCTTTGATAACCTGTAGATTTTTGCAATAAGTATATGAGTTCTTTATGACTAATGTTGAGTCCATGGATTATACGCACTCTTCTTCCTTCCACCATTGCTAGCACTTTTCGCCGGTATCATACACCCACCATAAACCTTCCTCAAAACAGCCACCATACCTACCTATCATGGCATTTCCATAGCCATTCCAAGATATATTGCCATGCAACTTTCCACTGTTCCGTTTATTATGACATGCTCCATCATTGTCATATTGCTTTGCATGATCATGTAGTCGACATCGTATTTGTGGCAAAGCCACCATTCATAATTCTTTCATACATGTCACTCTTGATTCATTGCATATCCTGGTATACCGCCGGAGGCATTCATATAGAGTCATATTTTGTTCTAAGTATCGAGTTGTAATTGTTGAGTTGTAAGAAAATAAAAGTGTGATGATCTTCATTTTTAGAGCATTGTCCCAAGTGAGGAAAAGGATGAAGGAGACTATGATTCCCCCACAAGTCGGGATGAGAATCCGGACGAAAAAAAGAGGCCATAAAAAAAGGAAAAGGCAAAAACCAAATGAGACAAAAAGAGAGAAGGGACAATGTTACTATCCTTTTACCACACTTGTGCTTCAAAGTAGCACCATGATCTTCATGATAGAGAGTCTCTCATTTTGTCACGTTCATATACTAGTGGGAATTTTTCATTATAGAACTTCGCTTGTATATTCCAATGATGGGCTTCCTCAAAAGGTCTTCGTGAGCAAGCGAGTTGGATGCACACCCACTTAGTTTCTTTTGTTGATCTTTCATATACTTATAGCTCTAGTGCATCTGTTGCATGGCAATCCCTACTCACTCACATTGATATCTATTGATGGGCATCTCCATAGCCCGTTGATACACCTAGTTGATGTGAGACTATCTTCTCCCTTTTTGTCTTCTCCACAGCCACCATTCTATTCCACATATAGTGCTATGTCCATGGCTAACGCTCATGTATTGTGTGAAGATTGAAAAAGTTTGAGAATGTCAAAAGTATGAAACAATTGCTTGGCTTGTCATCGGGGTTGTGCATGATTTGAATAATTTGTGTGGTGAAGATAGAGCATAGCCAGACTATATGATTTTGTAGGGATAACTTTCTTTGGCCATGTTATTTTGAGAAGACATAATTACTTTGTTAGTATGCTTGAAGTATTATTATTTTTATGTCAATATTAAACTTTTGTCTTGAATCTTTCAGATCTGAATATTCATACCACAATTAAGAAGAATTACATTGAAATTATGCCAAGTAGCACTCCGCATCAAAAATTCTGTTTTATCATTTACCTACTCGAGGACGAGCAGGAATTAAGCTTGGGGATGCTTGATACGTCTCCAACGTATCTATAATTTTTGATTTGCTCCATGCTATATTATCTACTATTTTGGACATTATTGGGCTTTATTATTCACTTATATATTATTTTTGGGACTGCCCTATTAACCGGAGGCCCAGCCCAGAATTGCTGTTTTTTTGCCTATTTCAGAGTTTCGCAGAAAAGGAATATCAAACGTAGTCCAAACGGAATGAAACCTTCGGGGACGTGATTTTGAGAACGAACAAGATCCAGGAGACTTGGACCCTACGTCAAGAAATAAAGGAGGAGGCCACGAGGTAGGGGGGCGCACCTACCCCCCAGGGCGCACCCTCCACCCTCATGGGCCCCCTGTTGCTCCACCGACGTACTCCTTCCTCCTATATATACCTACGTACCCCCAAGCGACTAGATACGGAGCCAAAAACCTAATTCCACCGCCGCAACCTTCAACACCCACGAGATCCCATCTTGGGGCCTGTTCCGGAGCTCCGCTGGAGGGGCATCGATCACGGAGGGCTTCTACACCAACACCATAGACCCTCCGATGAAGTGTGAGTAGTTTACCTCAGACCTTCAGGTCCATAGTTAGTAGCTAGATGGCTTCTTCTCTCTTTTCGGATCTCAATACAATGTTCTCCCCCTCTCTCGTGGAGATCTATTCGATGTAATCTTCTTTTGCGCTGTGTTTGTTGAGACCAATGAATTGTGGGTTTATGATCAAGTTTATCTACGAACAACATTTGAATCTTCTCTGAATTCTTTTATGTATGATTGGTTATCTTTGCAAGTCTCTTTGAATTATCAGTTTGGTTTGGCCTACTGGATTGATCTTTCTTGCAATGGGAGAAGTGCTTAGCTTTGGGTTCAATCTTGCGTGTCCTTTCCCAAAGGATGAGGGGCAGCAAGGCACGTATTGTATTGTTACCATCGAGGATAACAAGATGGTTTTTTATCATATTGCATGAATTTATCCCTCTACATCATGTCATCTTGCTTAAGGCGTTACTCTGTTTTTATGAACTTAATACTCTAGATGCATGCTGGATAGCGTTCGATGAGTGGAGTAATAGTAGTAGATGCAGGAAGAAGTCGGTCTACTTGTCTCCGACATGATGCCTATATACATGATCATACCTAGATATTCTCATAACTATGCTCAATTCTGTCAATTGCTCAACAGTAATTTGTTCACCCACCGTAAAATACTTATGCTCTCGAGAGAAGCCACTATTGAAACCTATGGCCCCCGGGTCTATGTTCATCATATTAATCTTCCAATACTTAGTTATTTCCTTTGCTTTTTTACTTTGCTTTTATTTTACTTTGCATCTTTATCAAAAAAATACCAAAAATATTATCCTATCATATCTATCAGATCTCACTCTCGTAAGTGACCGTGTAGGGATTGACAACCCCTTATTGCGTTGGTTGCGAGGATTTATTTGTCTTGTGTAGGTGCGAGGGACTCGCGCGTAGCCTCCTACTGGATTGATACCTTGGTTCTCAAAAACTGAGGGAAATACTTACGCTACTTTGCTGCATCACCCTTTCCTCAAGAGGTAGCAAACACTAGTCAGCAATTATGTGGCACAAGACCCATTTGTATGGATTCTTTATTATTGTGCATGTATGGTCCACGAACCCAATGCTTGTCCATTTGGAAAATTAAAGAGATAAGAGTAAATGTACTTACATATACCATCTACTAGCGAAGGTACTACCGTGTATCTAGGTGCCATCCAATCACAATCACAACATATCTCATCAAGCTCCTTCATTGACAAGTGTCAGAGATATAGATTGCATTTAGAAATTCAATGCATCCGTTCAGCACAAGGTTTCATACCATGCATTTATCGCGTTGGGAAAGTGCCTCCTTCAAGTTCAATCCCATCCTGTTAGTGCTCTTGGTTTTGCATTCATCGCCTGAGAAAGTTAGATTGGCAGCTTCCATTATATTTGAGCTAGGTTCCTTATATTTCTCCATTATTGACAACACTTCTGCTGTCATCTTCTCTTCTGCATAAGGTTTAAACCTGACGAGTAATCGAAATGTGGAACTCATATAGAAATAACTTGCCAAAATTTGACACACTTCTTGTGAACTACAAAGAAAAACAAATTCATAACTTTGATAATGGTGAACAGTACATGCATTGTTCACTATTAAAAATTCACAAAATTTTATTTTTGTGTAGCTCACATGTTAACATGTTTCATCGTGAAACAATATACACATGTGCAATGCATCCATATGAACATATGTGTTAAAACCTATGATTTTTTTAAAAATTCAAACTATGGTTTTTGACATTTTTAAAATTCAAGCTCCAAAATGCCTCACTCGCAAAACCTATCAAGATAAACAGGAATGCAATTGCTAAATTAGCAATAATAACCAACCTTACAAAAAGTGCTACAATTTTGGGAAAATGTAACCAACTCATATGCACATAAGTGAAATTCCACCCAAAAGCAAGTTTGAACAAGCTCCCTCAAAAAAGGAAAACTAAATAAAATAATGTTAAAAATAATTCGTTTGAGCACATTGTTAGCACGCACGTGCACCACGCAATATAATACAAACTCATACAACACAAATCATTATAACATTCATACATCATAACAACAAATAGCTAAGTGGCTTTATTTTACTCTTTACGAATATTGGCCACATCGCCTACTAGTTCCCAGCTAGCAACTTTGCATCAGTTATCATTTTGTCCTATTTCCTCCGCCTTCTTGCCAAGCTCCAGTATCATATTGGCAGCTGCAGAGCACCTCGCATCATGTGGGGTCGGACGAGGATCGCCAGTGACGCTCATCTAAAAATCAGGGCTTTTCAAACGTACTTCACTGATGTGAATTCCAGAAAAGAGAGGAGATTGACTCGTGAATAAGTGCTCGAAAAACAATCTATGCTATGAATGAGAGAAGATGGCACTAAAACAAACAACAGTTCCTGGTTATTGCTAGGTGGAGACCTAATCAGTTCTAGACAAGTGGAATGCAATGAAGTGAGTAGGGTGATCTCTTATAGACCGTACAGTGGCGCGACACATGTCTTTGGTAACCATGGACCAAACTGTGACATTGAAGAAACCTAATACCGGAATAGGGCATAGACAAGTGGATTATAGATCTGACAACTTGGAAATTCTTTTTCCGAGCAAGCTAAGCATAGTACACCATGTTTGCTATCAGTTCAATGCATGATACTAAGGGGACACTATAGGGATTGGATTCAATAAACGCTAATCAGGAAGTACGTGGCACAAGACCCATTTGTATGGAACTCTTTATTATCGTGCCTATATGGTCCATGAACCCAATGCTTGTCAATTTGGAAAATTAAAGAGATAAGAGTAAATGTACTTACACATACTATCTGCTAGTGAAGGTACTACTGTGGAAATAGGGGCCATCCAATCACAATCACAACATATCTCATCAAGCTCCTACATTGAAAAGTGTCAAAGATATAGATTGCATTTAATATTTCAATGCATCCATTGAGTACAAGGTTTCTTACGATGCATTTATCGTGTCGGGAAAGTGCCTCCTTCAAGTTCAATCCCATCCTGTTAGTGCTTTTGGTTTTGTCATCATCGCCTGAGAAAGTTACATTGGCAGGTTTCATTATATTTGAGCTAGGTTCCTTATATTTCTCCATTATTGACAACACTTCTGCTGTCATCTTCTCTTCTGCATAAGGTTCAAACATCATGAGTAATGGAAACGTGGAACTCATACAGAAATAACTTGCCAAAATTTGCCACACTTCTAGTGAACTACAAAGAAAAATAAATTCATAACTTTGATAATGGTGAACAGTACATGCATTGTTCACTATTAAAAGTTCACAAAATTTTCATTTTTGTGTAGCTCACATGTTAACATATTTAATCATGGAACATTACAAACTTATGGAATGCATCCATATGAACGTATGTATAAAAACCTATGATTTTTTTCAAAATTCAAACTATGATTTTTTATATTTTTCAAATTCAAGCTTCAAAATGCCTAACTCGCAAAACCTATCAAGATAAACAGGAATCCAATTGCTAAATTAGCAATAAAAAGCAAACTTCCAAAAAGTGCTACAATTTTGTGAAAAAGTAACCCACTCATAGGCACATAAGTGAAATTCCGCCCAAAAGCAAGTTTGAACAAGTTCCCCCAAAAAAAGAAAACTCAATAAAATAATGGTAAAAATAATTCATTTGAGCACATTGTTAGCACGCACGTGCACAACGCAATACAATAC
The DNA here is from genome assembly GCA_021605205.1 of Aegilops longissima. Classification (NCBI taxonomy): domain Eukaryota; kingdom Viridiplantae; phylum Streptophyta; class Magnoliopsida; order Poales; family Poaceae; genus Aegilops; species Aegilops longissima. The sequence continues at coordinate 510,095,870 of CM038680.1, read as the reverse complement.
AAACTCATACAACACAAGTCATTATAACATTCATACATAAAAAGAACAAATAGCTAAGTGACTTTATTTCTCTCTTTACGAATATTGGCCCGAGCGCCTACTAGTTCGCAGCTGGCAACTTTGCATCAGTTATCATTTTGTCCTTTTTCCTCCACCTTTTTGCCAAGCTCCAGTATCATATTGGCAGATGCAGAGCACCTCACATCATGTGGGGTCGGACGAGGATGGCCAGTGATGCTCATCTCAAAATCAGGGCATTTCAAACGTACTTCGCTGATGTGCATTCCTGAGAAGACAGGAGATTGACTAGTGAATAAATGCTCGAAAAACAATCTATGACTATGAATGAGAGAAGATGGCACTAAAACAAACATCACTTCATGGTTATTTCTAGTTGGAGACCTATTCAGTTCTTTACAAGTGGAGTGCAATGAAGTGAGTAGAGGTGATCTCTTATAGACCATACAATGGCGCGACACATGTCTTTGTTTACCATGGGCTGAACCGTGACGTTGAATAAACCTAAAACCTCAATAGGGCATCGACAAGTAGTTTATAGATCTGACCACTTGGGAATTATTTTTTCCAAGCATGCTAAGCATATTACACCATGTATGCTACCAGTTGAATGCATAATACTAAGGGCACTATAGGGAATGTATTCAATAAACGCTAATCAGGAAGTACGTGGCATAAGACCCATTTGTATGGAATTCTTTATTATTGTGCCTATATGGTCCATGAACCCAATGGTTGTCCATTTGGAAAATTAAAGAGATAAGAGTAAATGTACTTACACATACCATCTTCTAGTGAAGGTACTACTGCGTATCTAGGGGCCATCCAATCACAATCACAACATATCTCATCAAGCTCCTGTATTGACAAGTGTCAAAGATATAGATTGCATTTAAAATTTCAATGCATTCGATCAGTGCAAGGTTTCTTACCATTCATATATCACGTTCGGAAAGTGCCTCCTTCAAGTTCAATCCCATCCTGTTAGTGCTCTTTGTTTTGCCATCATCGCCAGAGAAAGTTAGATTGGTAGCTTTGATTATATTTGAGCTAGGTTCCTTATATTATCCATTATTGACAACACTTTTGCTGTAATCTTCTGTTCTACATAAGGTTTAAACATGATGAGTAATGGAAATGTGGAACTCATATAGAAATAAGTTGCCAAAATTTGCCACACTTCTAGTGAACGACAAAGAAAAATAAATTCATAACTTTGATAATGGTGAACAGTACATGTATAGTTCACTATTAAAAATTAAAAAAAAAATTCATTTTTGTGTATCGCACATGTTAACATCTTTCATCGTGAAACATTATACACTTGTGGAATGTATCCATATGAACATATGTATAAAAACCTATGGTTTTTTATATTCTTAAACTTCAAGCTCCAAAATGCCTCACTCGCAAAACCTATCAAGATAATTAGGATTGCAATTGCTAAATTAGCAATATTAAGCAACCTTCCAAAAATCTCTACAATTTTGGGAAAATGTAACCCACTCATATGCACATAAGTGAAATTCCACCCAAAAGCAAGTTTGAACAAGTTCCCCCAAAAAAGGAAAACTCCATAAAATAATGGTAAAAAAATTTGATTTGAGCACATGGTTAGCACGCACGTGCACAACGCAATACAATACAAACTCATACAACACAAATCATTATAACATTCATACATCAGAACAACAAATAGCTAAGTGGCTTTATTTCACTCTTTACGAATATTGGCCCCAGCGCCTACTAGTTCCTAGCTAGCAACTTTGCATCAGTTATCATTTCGTCCTTTTCCCTCTGCCTTCTTGCCAAGCTCCAATATGATATTGTCAGCTTCAGAGCACCTCGCATCATGTGGGGTCGGATGAGGATCGCCAGTGATGCTCATCTCAAAATCAGGGCATTTCAAACGTACTTCGCCGATGTGCATTCCTAAAAAGATAGTTGATTGACTAGTGAATAAGTGCTCGAAAAACATTCTATGACTATGAATGAGAGAGGAAGGCACTAAAACAAACATCACTTCCTCGTTATTGCTCGGTGGAAACCTATTCAGTTCTTGACAAGTGGAATGCAACGAAGTGAGTAGAGGTGATCTATTATAGACCGTACAATGGCGCGACACATGTGTTTGGTAACCATGGAACGAACCATGACGTTGAATAAACCTAACACCTAAACAGGGCATAGACATGTGGTTTATAGATGTGACCACTTGGAAATTCTTTTTCCCAAGCATGCTAAGCATAGTACACCATGTATGCTAACAGTTCAGTGCATGATACTAAGGGGACACTATAGGGATTGGATTCAATAAACGCTAATCAGGAATTACGTGGCACAAGACCCATTTGTATGGAATTCTTTATTATTGTGCCTACATGGTCCATGAACCCAATGCTTGTCCATTTGGAAAATTAAAGAGATAAGAGCGAATGTACTTATCCACACCATATGCTAGTGAAGGTACTACTGTGTATCTAGGGGCCATCCAATCACAATCACAACGTATGTCATCAAGCTCCTGCATTGACAAGTGTCAAAGATATAGATTGCATTTAAAATTTCAATGCATCCGTTCAGTACAAGGTTTCTTACCATGCATTTATCGCGTAGGGAAAGTGCCTCCTTCAAGTTAATTCACATCCTGTTAGTGCTCTTGGTTTTGCCATCATCGCCTAAGAAAGTTAGATTGGCAGCTTTCATTATATTTGAGCTAGGTTCCTTATATTTCTCCATTATTGGCAACACTTCTGCTGTAATCTTCTATTATGCATTATGTTTAAGGATGATGAGTAATGGAAATGTGGAACTCATATAGAAATAACTTGCCAAAATTTGCCACACTTCTAGTGAACTACAAAGAAAAAAGAATTCATAACTTTAATAATGGTGGACAGTACAGGCATTGTTCACTATTAAAAATTCACAAAATTTTCATTTTTGTGCAGCTCACATGTTAACAAAGCTCATCGTGAACATTATACACTTGTGGAATGCATCCATAGGAAAATATGTATAAAAACCTATGATTTTTTCAAAATTCAAACTATAGGTTTTGATATTTTTAAAATTCAAGCTCCAAAATGCCTCACTCGCAAAACCTATCAAGATAAACAAGAATGCAATTGCTAAATTAGCAATAATAAGCACAATTTTGGGAATATGTAACCCACTCATATGCACATAAGTGAAATTCCACCCAAAAGCAAGTTTGGACAAGTTCCGCCAAAACAGGAAAACTCAATAAAATAATGGTAAAAATAATTCGTTTGAGCATGATAACCCACAAGTATAGGGGATCAATTGTAGCCTATTTCGATAAGTAAGAGTGTCGAACCCAACGAGGAGCTAAAGGTAGAACAAATATTCCCTCAAGTTCTATCGACCACCGATACAACTCTACGAATGCTTAACGTTCACTTTACCGGAAACAAGTATGAAACTAGAAATACTTTGTAGGTGTTGTTGGATAGGTTTGCAAGAAAGTAAAGAGCACGAAAATAAAAGTAGGGGCTGTTGTAAGTAAAGAAGCAATAAAGTAAATATAGCGAGTGTGGAAAAGTGGTGGTAGGAGTTGCGAAATTGTCCCTTAAGCAATTGACTACTTTATAGACCGATAGCAAGTATTATGTGGGAGAGGCCACTTCTAGCATGTCATCCCTTACTTGGAATTCTATGCACTTATGATTGGAACTATTAGCAATCATCTGCAACTACTAACGTTCATTAAGGTAAAACCCAACCATAGCATTAAGATATATTGGCCCCCCTTCAATCCCGTATGCATAAATTTCTATGCTAGGTTGAAGCTTCTATCACTCTTGCCCTCCAATACATAGTCCTATCAACATACGACTAACCCTAAGGTGTGATCCACGCGCGCTCATATGATGGGCACCAAAGGACAGAAACATAACCACAAGCAAATTAAATCAATCATAGCAATTCATCAACCACCGATAGGACAACGAAAATCTACTCAGACATCATAGGATGGCAACACATCATTGGATAATAATATGAACATAAAGCACCATGTTCAAGTAGAGGGGTACATCGGGATGCGGGAGAGTGTACCGCTATGGATAGAGGGGGGAAGGTGATGGAGATGTTGGTGAAGATGGCGGAGGTGTTGGTGAAGAGTGCAGTGATGATGATGGACACGGGAAGAGAAGGGGAGAGGGCGCCCCTTCGTCTTCTTCTTCCTTGACCTCCTCCCTAGATGGGAGAAGGGTTTCCCCTCTGGTCCTTGGCCTCCATGGCGTGGGAGGGGCGAGAGCCCCTCCGAGATAGGATTTGTCTCTCTGTCTCTGCGTTTTGTTTTGCTGCCCTTTCACCGTTTCATATATATATGGAGATCCGTAACTCCAATTGGACTGAAACCTTCGCCGTGATTTTTTTTACCAAAAATTAGCTTTCTTGCGGCCGAAGAAGGGCATCAACCGCCTTAAGGGTGGCCCACGAGGGTCAGGGGCGCGCCCTGGGGGGGGGGGGGGTAGGGCGTGCCCCCTACCTCGTGCCCACCTCGGACACCGTTTCGCGTTGATCTTTCTCCCAGATTTTCCAAATATTCCAAAAATAAGCTCCGTCCGTTTTTATCCCGTTTGGACTCCGTTTGATATGGATAGTCTGCGAAACCAAAAGCATGCAACCGACAAAAACTGGCACTGGGCACCGATCAATATGTTACTCCCAAAAATAGTATAAAAAGTTGCCAAAAAGTATATGAAAGTTGAATAATATTGGCATGGAACAATCAAAAATTATAAATACGACGGAGACGTGTCAGCATCCCCAAGCTTAATTCCTGCTCGTCCTCGAGTAGGTAAATGATAAAAAAGATAATTTTTGATGTGGAATACTACCTAGCATAATCTTGATCATATGTCTAATCATGGCATGAATATTAAGACATGAGTGATTCAAAGCAATAGTCCATCCTTTTGACATAAAAACAATAATACTTTAAGCACACCAACCAAGCAATTATGTCTTATTGAAATAACATAGCCAAAGAAAGCTCATCCCTACAAAATCATATATTCTGGCTATGCTCCATCTTCACCACACAAAATATTCACATCATGCACAACCCCGATGGCAAGCCAAGCAATTGTTTCATACTTTTGACGTTTCTCAAACCTTTTCAACTTTCACGCAATACATGAGCGTGAGCCATGGACATATCACTATAGGTGGAATAGAATATGACGATGGGGGTTATGTGGAGAAGAAAAAAAAGGAGAAAGTCTCACATCGACGCGGCTAATCAACGGGCTATGGAGATGCCCATCAATTGATGTCAATGTGAGGAGTAGGGATTGCCATGCAACGGATGCACTAGAGCTATAAGTATATGAAAGCTCAAACTGAAAACTAAGTGGGTGTGCATCCAACTTGCCTGCTCATGAAGACCTAGGGCATTTGAGGAAGCCTATCGTTGGAATATACAAGCCAAGTTCTATAATGAAAATTCCCACTAGTATATGAAAGTGATAACTCAAGAGACTCTTGAAAGGACATGCGGTGCCCCCATGTGTGGTTTTGGTAATTGATGACATTCTCTATGGACTAATGGTTGCATTGAGTTATATTTGAAGGATTTGTCCATAGGTATTTCTTGAAGTCCATGTGTTGGTTTCAAGGAGTTTATGTGTTGACCAAGGTGCTATTAAGGAATTATCCAAAGATTGGTCATGTGAGTGTTGAGCTTATTGCAAGCATGTCTTGAAGAAGAAGATTGTGTGATCATTCATGTTTACCTTCAAGACATCATCCAAACGAAGAGAGTTGGAAAGATTCAAGGTTGATCAAGACTAAGTCAAGAGTGAATCAAGTTGATCAACTCACAGAGCGTAGAAGATGTACCGAGAGGGATCAAGTGATCCCATGGTATGGTAAGCATTGTCCATTACGCTTTGTGTGCTAACCCATGGTCTTCGTGAGAGTTCTTTGTGGGGTTAGGTTGCGGTGTGCAAGTTCAAGTGATGCATCACGAAGAGATCAAGTGCTTGAAGCTTGCCGTCAATTTGGTGACAATGGACTTGTGAAGATGTGCGGAAGAGTGGCTCACCCATAGTGGAGTATGGGGGAGCAATCAACTAGTCTTCTTCGAGCCAACGCAATCAAGAAAGGTGGTCCAACTTGAGGGAGTCAAGATCGTCATCATCTAGCTCAAGTGGACCATGTGCAAGGCAAAGGTTTGCCCTTGATAGGTTTTCTATTTTACCGGTCTCATGGTAGTTGTGGAAGACCGGGTTATAGGATCGTTTGCCGTACTATCAAGGGGGGCTCTCGATGAGTTGCTTGATCGTATCGTTCGTAGAGAGCTCAAACCATTGCATCCTTGCATCATCTTTATTGGTTCTTGTTTGGTTCTTCTGCTTGTGAGATTTGGAGCTTATGGCCATTTTCATGACAAGCTCGAGTTCATCGAAAACGGAGTTCTCATGCATCTTCTATGATGTTTTCGATGTTGGAGGGTATGCTGTTTTGATGCTACTCGTTGTCTTGTTTCAAACAAGCTTGAGTTTGCTCAATTCGGAGCTCATATGAAGAAGTTATGGCAGTTCTGGTTTTCCTTGGAGTATTCTTTGTTTTCGTGGTTGTGGCTTAAGGTTGGTGCCAGCGGTAGTACCGTGAACCTCAGCGGTAGTACCGCCGAAGCTCCCCAGCGGTAGTACCGTTCTCGAGCGGTAGTACCGCTCCAAGCGGTAGTACCGCTCTCCGAACGGTAGTACCGCTTGGGAGTTTCGGCGTAGTACCGCTGTCGCGTCCGGCTACTTCCGCCTCGATTCTCGAACGAAGTTTTTCGTGTCGGGTTTTATGGCACTAGTAGCGGCAGTAGTAGTGGTAGTACCGCTCGAGCGGTAGTACCGCTCTACCCCCGCGGTAGTACCGCTCTGGGGCCAGTGGCCTGGCTTTCTCTTCAGCGCGGTAGTACCGCTGGATAGGGAGCGGTAGTACCGCCCTCAGCGGTAGTACCGCCCTTCCCTAGCGGTAGTACCGCTCTGTCGGGATTTTCAGTGGGGTAACGGTTGGATTTTCCCCTCCTATAAAGGGGTCTTCTTCCCATTGAACCTTATCCTTTTGAGCTCGTGTTCTTCCCCATTGTTGACCTTCTCCGAGCTTGCTATCTCTCAATCCCTCCATGGATTCTTGCTAGTTTTGGGGGAAAGAGAGAGAGATCTAGATCCACATTTCCACCAATCACTTTCTCCTCTATGTGAGGGAACCCCTTGGATCTAGATCTTGGAGTTCTTGGTGTTCTCCTTCTTGTTCTTCCTCTCATTTCCTTCCCGGCATTAGTTGCTTGGTGGGATTTGAGAGAGAAGGACTTGGCACTCCGTGTGCCCTTGCCATTGCATTTGTGCATTGGTTTGAGTTCTCCACGGTGATACGTGGAAGTTACAAGTTGAGAAGCTTATTACTCTTTGGTGCTTGGTGCCCTTGAGCTTGTTCCTCTTGGGTGCTTGGGCGCCCTAGACGGTTGGTAGTGTTGAGCTCAATCATTGTGGTGTAAAGCTCCGGCAAGCGTCCGGTCTCCAATTAGGTTGTGGAGATCGCCTGAGCAATTTGACGGTTCCGTGACCGCCCCAAGGGTTGCCAAAGTGTACGGGTTGGTGACCGCCCCAAGGGTTGCCATTTATGCAGGTTCGGTGACCGCCCTCAAGGGTCCCTTAGTGGAATCACGGCATCTTGCATTGTGCGAGGGCGTGAGGAGATTACGGTGGCCCTAGTGGATTCTTGGGGAGCATTGTGCCTCCACACCGCTCCAAACGGAGATTAGCATCCGCAAGGGTGTGAACTTCGGGATACATCGTCGTCTCCGCGTGCCTCGGTTATCTCTTATCCGAGCCCCTTTACTTATGCACTTTACTTTGTGATAGCCATATTGTTCTTTGTCATATATCTTGCTATCACATAGTTGATTATCTTGCTTAGCATAAGTTGTTGGTGCACATAGGTGAGCCTAGTTGTTGTAGGTTTTGTGCTTGACAAATTAACCGTTAGATTTATTCGGCATTTGTTCAAGCCTAAACCGTAATTATTTTAAAGCGCCTATTCACCCCCCCCTCTAGGCGACATCCTCGATCTTTCAACTCTCTATATGAAGAACATGGTGCTACTTTGAAGCACAAGTGTGGTAAACGGATAGTAACATTGTCCCTTCTCTCTTTTTCTCTCTTTTTTTGGATGGGCTTCTTTGGCCACTTTTATTTTGATAACCTCACATGGGACAATGTTCTAATAATGATGATCATCACACTTTTATTTACTTACAACTCAATATTACAACTCGATATCTAGAACAAAGGTATGACTCTATATGAATGCCTCCGACGGTGTACCGGGATGTGCAATGATCTAGCGTAGCAATGACATCAAAAAACGGACAAGCCATGAAAGCATCATGGTAGCTATATTACGATCATGCAAAGCAATATGACAATAAATGCTCAAGTCATGTATATGATGATGATGGAAGTTGCATGGCAATATATCTCGGAATGGCTATGGAAATTCCATAATAGGTAGGTATGGTGGCTGTTTTGAGGAAGATATAAGGAGGTTTATGTGTGATAGAGTGTATCGTATCACGGGGTTTGGATGCACCGGCGAAGTTTGCACCAACTCTCGAGGTGAGAAAGGGCAATGCACGGTACCGAAGAGGCTAGCAATGATGGAAGGGTGAGAGTGCGTATAATCCATGGACTCAACATTAGTCATAAAGAACTCACATACTTATTGAAAAATTCTATTAGCTATCGAAACAAAGTACTACACGCATGCTCCTAGGGGGATAGATTGGTAGGAAAAGACCATCGCTCGTCCCCGACCGCCACTCATAAGGAAGGCAATCAATAAACACCTCATGCTCCAACTTCGTTACATAACAGTTCACCATACGTGCATGCTACGAGACTTGCAAACCTCAACACAAGTATTTCTCAATTTCACAATTACTAAACTAGCACGAATCTAATATCACCACCTTTATATCGCAAAACTATTGCAAGCAATCAAACATATCATATTCAGTGATCTACAAGTTTTATGTAAGGTTTTATGACTAACCATGTGAATGACCAGTTCCTGTCATCTCTCTATATAGATATAGGTGAAGCACGAGAGTTTAATTCTTTCGACAAAAGATATGCCCATGCTCTAACAAATATAAGTGAAGTAAAAGATCATTCTATGAAAGGCGGTTGTCTATGTAAAGAGAAACAGGCAATCCAAACTTCAAATGATATAAGTGAAGCACATGAAGCATTCTATAAAGCCATACTCAAAAGATATAAGTGAAGTGCAAAGAGCATTCTATAAATCAACCAAGGACTATCTCATACCAGCATGGTGCATAAAATAAAAAAAATGAAAAATAAATGCAAAAGACGCTCCAAGATTTGCACATATCGCATGAATGAAATGAATCTGAAAACATACCGATATTTGTTGAAGAAAGAGGGGATGCCTTCCGGGGCATCCCCAAGCTTAGACGCTTGAGTCTCCTTGAATATTTACTTGGGGTGCCTTGGGCATCCCCAAGCTTGATCTCTTGCCTCTCTTCCTTCTCTTCACATCGAGACCTTCTCGATCATCGAACACTTCATCCACACAAAACTTCAACAGAAAACTCTGTAAGATCCGTTAGTATAATAAAGCAAATCACTACTCTAAGTACTGTTGCAAACCAATTCATATCTTGTTTTTGCATTATATCTATTGTAATATAACTTTTTCATGGCTTAATCCACTGATATAAATTGATAGTTTCAACAAAACAAGCAAACTATGCATCAAAAACAGAATCTGTCTAAAACAGAACAATCTGTAATAATCTGAACATTCACCATACTTCTGATACTTGAAAAATTCTGCCAAAATTAGGAAACATAAAAAATTTGTACAGAAAGACAGTGTAGAAATAATCAGAACCATTTGACGTTCCAGTAAAAAAATTAAAATTCGCGCACTACAGCCAAAGTTTCTGTCCTGCACCGCACAAACCAACAAGCATTGTAAACATCCTAAAGGCAAACCTTAGCACATTATTTTTATAATACAATGGAATTTTACAAGGGGATAATTATTTTTGTTGAAAAGTTTCTGTAATCAAGATTCACAAAGTTTCCGTGAGCATGAACAAAGTTCAAGGAGCTCTCCCACTTCAACAATGCTTGTCTTTCTCACTTTCACTTTCTTTTTTGAAAAAGTTTTGGGTTCCCCTCTTTATTTTTGTTGTTTTTAAACTATATGAAAGCACTCAACAGAAATAAATTACTATCTAAAACTTCCGGGTTGTCTCCCTGGCAGTGCTTTCTTTAAAGCCATTAAGCTAGACATATAGTGCTCAAGTAATGGATCCACCCGGATCCCAAGGTATATCAAAGCCAATTTTAGTTAGCAATGATTTGGCATTTAGTAGTGAGCACAAGGCAACATATATCATGCAAAAAACAAAGTATAACACTCTTCCTATGCATCGGCATGTCATAGAAGAACAATTCATGCACACATAGTAAAGGCCAATGCATAGTATAAACAGTTTCTTGCAATTTTATCGTGTTGGAAACATAGAGAGGTGGAGACATAGTTCCTCTCTCATAATAATTGCAAGTAGGAGCAGAAAGCACATGCATATTATATCTATCAAAATCATCATGTGCAACGGTAAAAGGCAACCCATCAATATAATCCTTAATAAGAGCAAACTTCTCCGATATAGTATAATCGGGAGAATTCAAAAAGATAATAGGACTATCATGCGTGGGTGCAATAGCAACAACTTCATGTTTAACATAAGGAACTATAGCAAGTTCATCTCCATAAGCATAATTCATATTGGCATCTTGGCGACAAGCATAGAAAGCATCATCAAAAAGGGATATTTCAAGAGAATCAATGGGATCATAACAATCATCATAGCATTCATCCTTCGGTAAGCACAAAGGGAAATTAAACAATGTATGAGTGGAAGAGTTACTCTCATTAGAAGGTGGGCACGGGTAGCTAATCCGCTCTTCCTCCTTTTGTTCTTCGCTCTCCTCCTCATCTTTTTCATCCAATGAGCTCATAGTTTCATCAATTTCTTCTTCCATAGACTCCTGCAAAATATTAGTCTCTTCTTGGACAGCGGGGTAGTCCTCAATATATGGTTCAACATAGGCATTAGAAGCATAATTATCATAGCAATATTTAAGTATGGCAAAATTTCTAGATTTGTGAAAAGTAGCATCATATGTTTCAATCAAAAAAGAAATTTCATAAGCACCCTTAAAAGCAACAAATTCTTCAATTTGTTGAATATCATAGTAATTATAAACACCGTTAGCATAAGAAGATAAGATTCTATTATCAATAAACTCACATTGGTAGGGAAGGTGTTTCTTAGGGTTTTCAGAACAACAAGTAACATCATATATTTCACATAAATTCCAAGCATAGCATTGCAAACGATGAATTTGACCCTATAGAGTTTTCCCTTTTTCAGATATTCAGTGTCGCACATAACAAGCATCCTCATCTAAAGATTTTCCCTCAACTAAGCTAGTTTGGGTTTCAGCACGAGCACAAAGGGATCGAAGATGATCCAAGTAAAAAGCTTCAGGAGTGTGATAGATTATGAGTGGTTCTTCAACCATTGGTTCAGTAGGTACAACTTTTTTTTTTGGTATTTTGCGTTTCCTACCCATAACTAAAGATAGAAAAAACAAAGAATAGCAAAGAAAAATTACTTACTGATAAAGCAAACAAGCACACACGAGAATATTCACCCCACGCTATAACTCCCCGGCAACGGCGCCAGAAAAAGGTCTTGATAACCCACAAGTATAGGGGATCAATTGTAGCCTCTTTCGATAAGTAAGAGTGTCGAACCCAATGAGGAGCTAAAGGTAGAACGAATATTCCCTCAAGTTCTATCGACCACCGATACAACTCTATGCACGCTTAACGTTCGATTTACCGGAAACAAGTATGAAACTAGAAATACTTTGTAGGTGTTGTTGGATAGGTTTGCAAGAAAGTAAAGAGCACGAAAATAAAACTAGGGGCTGTTGTAAGTAAAGAAGCAATAAAGTAAATATAGCGAGTGTGGAAAAGTGGTGGTAGGAGTTGCGAAATTGTCCCTTAAGCAATTGGCTACTTTACTAGACCAATAGCAAGTACTATGTGGGAGAGGCCACTGCTAGCATGTCATCCCTTACTTGGAATTCTATGCACTTATGATTGGAACTATTAGCAAGCATCCGCAACTACTAACGTTCACTAAGGTAAAACCCAACCATAGCATTAAGATATATTGGTCCCCCTTCAATCCCTTATGCATCAATTTATATGCTAGGTTGAAGCTTCTGTCACTCTTGCCCTCAATTACATAGTCCTATCAACATACAACTAACCCTAAGGTGTGATCCACGCGCGCGCTCATATGATGGGCACCAAAGGACAGCAACATAACCACAAGCAAATTAAATCAATCATAGCAATTCATCAACCACCGATAGGACAACGAAAATCTACTCATACATCATAGGATGGCAACACATCATTGGATAATAATATGAAGCAGAAAGAACCATGTTCAAGTAGAGGGTACAGCGGGTTGCGGGAGAGTGGACTGTTGTGGATACAGAGGGTAAGGTGATGGAGATGTTGGTGAAGATGGCGGAGGTGTTGGTGAAGAGCACGGTGATGATGATGATGACCACGGCAGCGTTCCGGCGCCACCGGAAGAGAAGGGGAGAGGGGGCCCCTTCGTCTTCTTCTTCCTTGACCTCCTCCCTAGATGGGAGAAGGGTTTCCCCTCTGGTCCTTGGCCTCCATGGCGTGCGAGGGGCGAGAGCCCCTCCGAGATTGGATTTGTCTCTTTGTCTCTCTCTGTTTCTGCGTTCTGTTCTGCTGCCCTTTCACCGTTTCGTATATATATGGAGATCCGTAACTCCGATTGGACTGAAACCTTCGCCATGATTTTTTTTACCAAAAGTTAACTTTCTTGCAGCTGAAGAAGGGCATCAACCACCTTACGGGTGGCCCACGAGGGTTAGGGGCGCGCCCTGGGGGGTAGGGCGCGCCCCCTACCTCGTGCCCACCTTGGACACCATTTCACGTTGATCTTTCTCCCAGATTTTCCAAATATTCCAAAAATAAGCTCCGTCCGTTTTTATCCCGTTTGGACTCCGTTTGATATGGATATTCTGCGAAACCAAAAGCATGCAACAGACAGAAACTGGTACTGGTCACTGAATCAATATGTTAGTCCCAAAAATAGCATAAAAAGTTGCCAAAAAGTATATGAAAGTTGAATAATATTGGCATGGAACAATCAAAAATTGTAGATACGACGGAGACGTATCAGAGCACATTGTTAGCACGCACGTGCACATCGCAATGTAGTACAAACTCATACAACACAAATCATTATAACACACATACATCAGAACAACAAATAGCTAAGCCACTTTATTTCACTCTTCACGTATAATGGCCCCAGCGCCTACTAGTTCCCAGCTAGCAACTATGCATAACTTATAATTTTGTCCTTTTTCATGTGCCTTCTTGCTAAGCTCCAATATCACATTGGCAGCTCTAGAGCACCTTGCATCATGTGGGGTCGGACGAGGATCGCTTCTGATGCTCATCCCAAAATCAGGGCATTTCAAACGTACTTCGCCCATGTGCATTCCTGAAAAGATAGGAGATTGACTGGTGAATAAGTTCTCGAAAAACAATCTATGACTACGAATGAGAGAAGATGGCATGAAAACAAAAAACAGTTCCTGGTTATTGCTAGATGGAGACCTATTCAGTTCTTGACAAGTGGAATGCAATGATGTTAGTAGAGATGATCTCTTACAGACCATACAATGGCGCGACACATGTCTTTGGTAACCATGGACCGAACCGTGACGTTGAATAAACCTAACACCTGAAAAGGGCATAGACAAGTGGTTTATAGATCTGACCACTTGGAAATTCTTTTTCCCGAGCATGCTAAGCATAGTACACCATGTATGCTAATAGTTCAATGCATGATACTAAGGGGACACTATAGGGATTGGATTCAATAAACGCTAGTCAGGAATTACGTGGCACAAGACCCATTTGTATGGAATTCTTTATTATTGTGCCTGTATGGTCCATGAACGCGATGCTTTTCCATTTGGAAAATTAAAGAGATAGGAGTAAATGTACTTACATATACCATCTACTAGTGAAGGTACTACTATGTATCTAGGGGCCATCCAATCACAATCACAACATATCTCATCAAGCTCCTGGATTGATAAGTGTCAAAGATATAGATTGCATTGAAAAATTCAATGCATCCGTTCAGCACAAGGTTTCTTACCATGCAGTTATCGCGTTGGGAAAGTGCCTCCTTCAAGTTAAATCCCATCTTGTTAGTTCTCTTGGTTTTGCCATCATCGCTTGAGAAAGTTAGATTGGTAGCTTCCATTATATTTGAGCTTGGTTCCTTATATTTCTCCATTATTTTCAACACTTCTGCTGTCATCTTCTCTTCTGCATACAGTTTAAACATGATGAATAATGGAAATGTGGAACTCATATATAAATAACTTGCCAAAATTTGCCGCACTTCTAGTGAACTACTGTCGGTGTACTAGAGTAGGGGTACCCTAGTACCCCGAACTTGTGCACGGACAGTGGCAGCACCCCGCAGCAGGGCTGGCCTGGTGACCGCCAAGGTCCTCAGCGGCTCCTTTGGAGCCATTCAAGAACAAAGTAATCAAGGCCCGGCAAGAGGAGCTTGCCGGAAGGCCACACAAGGCACGAAGGAAACAAGACCCGGCAAGAGGAGCTTGCCGGAAGGCTGGTGAGCGACAAGCTCCCGAAGCGACAAGGACCTTGCAGCGGCAAGGTGCTTGCCGCGACAGCAACCTCTCTTCATCTCCGCTCCAGCTCATCCGCCAACGATATCGCCATGGGGCTTTCCCGAACGCAGCGTGTCAATGGGCTGTGCAGCCAGCGGGAGCGGCGATAAGCGGCGCCGACAAGCTACCATCGTGGCAAAAGGAGGCACACTTGACGGTCCTGTTGCCTTTGTTCAGCGACGGGACGGACATTTATAGCTTTTGTCCCTTGCCGTCGAGTTAGGTATAGATCATCAGACACCTTATAAAGCGGTGTACCAACCACTGTTTTTCCTATTTTACCCTTATCTACTTGCCACCTGTGGTGACCCCTTGTGCCTATAAAAGGAGGCCCAAGTGCAACGTAGAAAGGGTTCGGCTCCGGTTTAGTTCATTCGACTCATTCGAAACTGCACTCACTCAGGCTAGGTTTTGTAGCTCCCATTGCTCCCTAGCAAGAACACAATACAATCAACCAAGCAGCAATAGGAGTATTATCTCTCCGGAGAGCTCCGAAGCTGGGTAAATCTGCTCGCGTGCATCGCCTCGATCTGCTCTTCGTGCACTCTCCGCCCCCACCGAACCGTAAGGGACCCCGTCCCATAGGTGTCCGTGGGTCACGATCAGCTTCCCCGACATCTTTGGCGCGCCAGGTAGGGGGCGTCGAGGCTGTGCGAACCTGATCCAGCAGTCACACGAGCGACTTCATCATCATCTTCATCAACATGGCACCGAAGAAGAAGTCTTCGGCAGCAGCAGAGCCGTCCGCGTCGAACCCACCACCACCGGAGCTGACGGGTGGTGGGGAAGACGCTGGCGGAGGAACGGGCGTCATCGAGAGAGTCCCCGACGCCGCCAGGTCCAAGGACAAGGCGGCGCAGGCGTCGGCGTCCGAGTCCGCACCGCGTCCGTCTCAGGAGGCGCGGGACCGACAGCGTCAGGATGCTCGTAGCACCATACGCTCGTTGGATCAAGGCCAAGCTGGAGGATCCCGAGGCCCTCGAGACCTGCATGCACGCCAAAGATGCGATGCAGCGAGTACGGTCGCTTGGGCGAGATGCTGCTCCTCCTAACTTGGTTAGGAGTCCGAGCACATCCCGTTCCTCGCTCCGTACGCCTTTGCCACCCTCCACTCCAGCGGAAGCCTTGGCGAGAGCTCAGCTACTTCTAGACTACCCTCCAACGGCCGACAAGGTCGACGAATGGAGGGCCACAATCCAGAGTCTCATCGGCTTTGCCAACGGCGACGTTCCGCGGCAACCAACTGCGTCCTTGCCGCGGCGCGGCGACAAGGCACGAGCCGGTGGCGACGAGACCTGCGGGGGTGACACCACCATGCACTCCCCTTCCCGAAGGCCAAGATCACCAGCTCCTCGGATCCACCTCGACAGCGACTCCACCGCGTCGTCGGATCCACGAGCTCGCCGTGATCAGCGCCAAGTTCTTAAGGAATGACAAGAAGAAGACGCTCGAACCCGCATCGAGCGCCGAAGAGAAGCGCGGCGTCAATCCGACCAGCGCGCTGGGCCCACTGTCGATATGCATGCGCCAGGGGAACCAGCGACTTGTCAGACGCGATGGTTGCCCTGCGTTCACTCGTGAGCTGCGGCAAGTCCAGTGGCCCGACAAGAAAAACTTCAAGCCAGATGTGCCAGAGAAGTATGATGGCAGGACACACCCATCGGAGTTCCTAAGCATCTACACCATCGCGGTGCAGGCTGCGGGGGGACGAGACGACAAGATCCTTGCCAACTACTTCCCTCTGGTGCTCAAGCCAAACGTCCGATCTTGGCTCATGCACTTGCCGGACAGTTCCATATCCTCTTGGGCAGATTTGTGCCATCAGGTTTGTTGGCGCCTTCACGGTGACCACAAGCCTCATGGCGAGAGAGTGACCTTCACCTGCTTGCCCGTAAGGAAGGAGAGTCCTGCACAAGTTCATCCAGAGATTGATCGGTGCATTACAACATCCCAGACGTCCACCTGCCCAGGGTGATCAGCGCGTTTCATCGAAACGTCGGAACCGTAGGATGAGGAGGAGATGGCGATGTGCAAAGTCAAGGACGTCGATGAGCTGTATGCCTTGGCCGACAAGTGTGCACGCTGAGGAGGGAAGAAGACTCCCAGGAGAGAATGTGGGAGCGGAATCTGACAGTGAGGAGACCGCCCCAGCTAGGAAGAGCCGGCGGCGGAACAACAGAAAGAAGAAGAACAAAGAAGTACTAGTTGTCGAGCAGTCCAGCAACGGAGGTGGCACCGGCAAGGCTAAGGCTGGTGGCTCCGGCAAGGAGGTTGCCGCTAACACCGACCGCCAAGCTGTGGCGGCCGCCGACAAGCAGGACAACTCCAACAAGCAGTACTGCAAGATTCACCGCACCAAGGGCCACGGCCTCGAGCTGCAAGAAAGTCGAGCAGCTTGTTGAATTGCGTAGCGAGTACGAGCGGCGAGACAAGGAGAAGGCCCAGGAAGGTGCAGGGCAGCTAGCAAGAAGAGACCCGGCGGGGAGGCGCCAGCAGCAAGGCCAAGCAGCGGCAAGGAGACAGACCCCAGCCGGCGCGACAAGGACGAAGACGATGATGATGACGAAGATATGGAGGAAGATTAAGCTGATGAGCAGGAGTTTCAGAAGGCAACAGAGGTTCTCTGCGTTGACGGTGGTGCTTCTCTGCATACCTCGCACCGCCAACTCAAACAGTGGATGCGAGAGGTTAATGCAGCAGAACCATCCATGGAGTCGCGCAAACCTCTGAAGTGGTCCAGCACGCCCATCATCTTTGACATTGAGGACCACCCTGATCGCATAACTGCGGTCGGGTGCTTGTCGATGTTGGTCTCACCAACTATCCGCAACCTCAAGGTCACCAAGATGTTGGTTGACGGCGGGGCCGGCCTGAACCTGATCTCCTCTGCAGTGCTCCAGAAGCTTCAAATCCCTGACAGCGAGCTCGAAGAGACTGGCACTTTCCAAGGAATCAACCTAGGAAGGAGCAAGCCCAAAGGGAAAATCTCGTTGCCGGTAACATTTGGCAGCGAGCTAAACTTCAGAACTGAGAGGGTCACATTTGACGTTGCCGATTTCCCATTGCCCTACAATGGCATACTTGGCCGTCCAGCACTTGCCAAGTTCATGGCAGCCTCTCATTATGCATACAATCTGCTCAAGATGCCCGGCCCGATAAGCGTCATTTCTGTCCATGGCGACAAGAAGGATGCGCTTATCTGCGCCGACAAGATTTACCGGGATGCAGCAGCTGCGACAGATAGCAAACCACTTGCCGCTGAAGCTCCCGGGGGGAAGAAGAAGACCACCTTGTCCGGCAAGAGCTCTGATGCCCACTCCGGCAAGCACACCTCTTCGGAGTGCTGCGCTACCGTCGAGGACGCACCATCGAGCTCCACCGGCAAGTGCAAGAAGATGATGGCAGCTCCGCCGAAGACCAAGAAGGTGCCCGCCAAGGAGGACGGCACTGGTGGTACCTTCACCATCGATTGCCACGCTTGACCCTAAATAGGAAGGCGAGCTCGTTGCTTTCTGCGGGCGAATGTCGATGTGTTTGCATGGCAACCATCCGACATCCCGGTGTTCCTGTGAAAGTAATTGAGCACCACCTAGCTGTCTGTCCTCACGCGCGGCCCGTCAAGCAAAAGTTAGGAAACAGGCGTTGGGCGCCAAGAATTCATAGCGAAGAAATCAAGAAGTTGGAAGCAGCAGGCCTTGTCGAGGAGTGCTCCATCCCGTGGTTGGCCAATCCGGTAGTTATACGCATAGGCGAATGGGAAATGGAGACTTTGTATTGACTTCACAGATGTTAATAAAGCTTGTCCCAAAGACCCATTTCCCTTGCCTCGTATAGACCAGATTGTTGACTCCACAGCTGGATGTGATTTGCTTTCATTTCTTGATGCATATTCAGGATATCATCAGATTTTCGTGGCAGAAGAGGATGAAGAGAAAACCACATTCATTACACCATGTGGCACTTACTGTTTCATACGGATGCCTTTCGGTTTGAAAAATGCTGGTTCAACGTTCGCAAGAGTGGTCCACGACGCCTTTGAGCCACAAATACACAGAAATGTAGAAGCCTACATGGATGACATAGTGGTCAAGAGCAAGGACAAAGCAACTCTGTTTCAAGACTTAGATGAGACCTTTGCAAATCTGCGCAAGATCAACCTCAAGCTCAACCCCAAGAAGTGCGTGTTTGGAGTCCCTTCCGGCAAGCTTCTCGGGTTCTTTGTGTCTCAGCGGGGAATTGAAGCCAATCCCGACAAGATCAAGGCCATTGAGCAGATTGAAGCACCGAAGCGCGTCAAGGATGTAAGAAGGCTTGCCGGTTGCATGGCTGCTCTCAGCAGGTTTATTTCTAAGTCAGCTGAGCGCGCCCTGCCATTTTTCAAGATTTTGAAAAAGGCAGGTCCAATGAAATGGACTCCCGAAGCGGAGGCTGCGCTGTAGGACTTGAAGAGGTACCTGTCCTCCACTCCAATACTTGTCGCACCTAGGCCACAAGAGAAGTTGCTGCTGTATATAGCGGCAACCAATCAAGTGGTTAGTGCTGCGTTAGTAGCGGAGAGGGAGGCGGATGATGAGCCGGCAACCGAGGGAGATGCATCCAGAGACAAGCAGGGGGCTTCGCCGTCAAGCTCTGGTCCCGACAAGGACGAATCTGCGTAGGATTGCGACAAGATACAGAAAAGGATGGTGCAGCGCCCGGTCTACTTTGTCAGTTCCCTTCTGCAGGGGGCTAGATCAAGGTACTCTGGCGTGCATAAGCTGCTTTTCGGCCTCCTCATGGCCTCGAGAAAGCTGCGCCATTACTTCCAAGCACATGAGATAACAGTTGTCACTCGCTTTCCGTTGAAGAGGATATTGCAAAATCTGAAGCAACAGGCAGGATTGTCAGTGGGCCTTTGAACTGTCAAGCTTTGGCCTCAAGTTTGAAAGCACTTCAACTATCCAAAGCAGAGCATTGGCAGAGTTTATAGCAGAGTGGGCGTAGCATAAGATGAAGAAATTCGAGAGAGCATCCCGTCAAGGAGGCAAATAAAGAGTGGCTGATGTACTTTGATGGTGCCTTCTCGCTGCAAGCGCCCGGTGCGGCGTCTGCTTATCGCACCCACCGGAGAGCACCTCAAGTACATAGTCCAGATGCACTTTCCCAAGGAACAAGCAACAAACAATACTGCAGTATGAAGGTTTGCTTGCCGGTCTCGAGATCATGGTAGACCTTGGGATCAAGAAGCTCATTGTCGGGGACTCGCAACTTGTCGTCCGCCAAGTAAACAAAGATTATCGAGCCCGTTGATGGAAGCCTATGTTGATGAAGTGAGAAAGCTAGAAGAACACTTTGAAGGCCTTCAAATGGAACATGTTCCAAGAGCTCGAGAATGACATTGCCGATAGCTTTGTCAAAGTGTGCTGCACTCAAGTTACACAATGGAACCAGGAATTTTGTGCTCAAGTTGACTCAACCAACCGTAACACCATCAACTGGGCAGAACAAGAAGAGGAAGTTGGTTTCTGGTGACTACTTTCCGGCAGAGCTCCCTGAAGCCGCCGCCAAGAAGGTCCCCAAAATCAACGCAAATATCACTGAGGAGCAGTCTGCTCCGACAAGCCTCAAGGTTTGTTTCGTTGAAGCAGACGCTCCCGACATGTTTTTCTCCGGCAAGCTTGCCGGGGATCATCAAGCTCCGGCCGAGCCACTGGTTCTTGCCGTAGAAGCTGATGTTCCCGCAGCGGCAGATGAGCCTTTAGTCCTTGTTGTCGAGCCACAAGCTCCAAAGATGGCACAAAGAGATCGCCCATTTCCTTCAGACAGGAGAACTTCCCGAAGAGCAAGAAGAAGCGGAAAGAGTAGCCCGGCAGTCAGCTATGTACCAGTTTGTTGACAACATCCTGTACAGAAGAAGACTCAACGGTGTGAAATTGAAGTGCATTTGCCGGGAAGATGGACAGAAGCTGTTCGCAGAGATACATGGAGGCATATGTGGTCACCACATTGGCGCAAGAGCACTTGCCGGCAAAGATTTCCGGCAAGGTTTCTTCTGGCCAGAAGCCCTCCAGGATGCAACTGCACAAGTAACCAAGTGTGAAGCGTGCCAGTTCCATTCCAAACAGATACACCAGCCAGCTCAAGCTTTCCAGACAATCCCTTTATCCTGGCCCTTTTCGGTCTGGGGGCTCGACATCCTCGGCCCCTTCCCCCGAGCTGTCGGGGGCTTTGAGTACTTGTACGTCGCAATCGACAAGTTCACAAAGTGGCGGAAGTGGAAGCGATGAGGAAGGTGACAACACGATCAGCAGATCAAGTTCTTGGTCAATTGTTTGCCGTTTGGGATCCCTAACAGGATCATCACCGACAACGGCACACAGTTCACGAGCCGCACCTTCATGCGATCGTCCAAGATCTTGGCGCCAAGGTCTGCTTTGCTTCTGTTGCTCACCCGAGAAGCAACGGTCAAGCAGAGAGGGCAAATGCTGAAGTGCGCGAGGACTCAAGACCAGAACTTTCGACGAGGCTGCGCAAGTGCGGAAGAAACTGGATTGAGGAGCTGCGGTGGTTCTTTGGTCGATCAGACGACGCCAAATCGAGCCACCGGCGACACCTTCGCTCTAGTCTATGGAGCAGAGGCAGTTCTCCCCACGGAACTCGTATCTGGGTCACCTCGAGTACTCTCTTATGATGAGCTTGAGCAAGAGCAGCTGTGACAAGATGACGCTGCTCCTCGAGGAGGATCGTCTTGAGCTGCTTTGTCGAGCTGCTCGTTACCAGCAAGCTTTGCGCCGCTACCATAGCCGCAGTTAATGCCGAAGCTTGAGGAAGGCGACCTTGTTCTTGGCGCATTCAATCCGCCAAGAATTCCAACAAGTTGACGCCGAAGTGGGAAGGCCCTTATCGGGTGAAACGAGTCACTAGGCCTGGCGCTGTCCGCCTTGAGACCGAAGATGGCGTTCCGCATCCACACCCGGTAAGCGATAACGAGCCACTAGGCTCCATAACTTTATTTTCTCTTCTTTATTCTCAAAAGAGAGCAAGGTTCATCCACCCACAAGTTAACCGGGGAAGGAGAAGATAATGGTGTGGGCCACCAAGTGTCGCTCGAGGAAGTATCACCTTGCCGGGAAGCAAACAACAGAAAAGCTAAGTTGTTAAGTTTAAGCAATCAGTTTTTAAATTTTCAAGTTATCTTCCTCGAACGATAGTACTTTGTATGGAAAACCCGTGCGCGGAGGAACCAACTCGCGGCTAGCTTGCGCCCTTTCGTTGTTTCGAGTCCGCTCAACAACTTAAGCGTGCTGCAACTAGTTGCGACAAGGTTGCTTGTCGGAGGCAGCATCGCCAGCAGGCTGCTAACGTTCCGCACTCAGCGCTCGCGGCAAGGGTGTTCGCACCGACAAGTCCCCTAAAAGCGTAGGGAATAAACATACAAGGGAAGAAATCGAATAAAGGAAATAACATTGCATTCGATTGCCTAAGATAGAGTATATTACAAAATAACTTGTCGCAGATCTAATAAGTTGTTCTAAATATGGTCCGCAGCGACAAGGGAAAGATAAACTTGGCGACCTAGTCCACGCGATCGCCATCGAGCCTCTTGACTTTGCTCACCCTGTCCACGATGGGTGCGACAAGGGCTTTGAGCGCTTCAACGTCAGCAGTTGGAGGCAGGGACTTGAGGACATTGGTGAAGTTGACGCCCGGATTGCGGAAGGCCACCTTCATCGGCACCTTACGAGGGCCCCGTGAACTTGGCGCGACTCCTCAGCTAGCTGCTTTGGGATCTCCTCCGGAGCTGGAGACCGTCAACACGCCTTTGAAAAACAGGCTGAGCTTGGCGCTGGGTTGGAGGTTCTCGTCGGTGGAGTACCCAAGATCCACCATCCCCAGCTCCATCAGCTCATTGTGGATGGCGGCGGCAGTGTCCACAAGACCTTCTGTCCAGTGCATTATGCTGTCTCTGAGATTATTCTGGGAGGTCACAGCATTCGACAGCAGCTCCTCGTTGGCCTTGATCTTCTCCAACAGGCCCGCTTCCCGGTCCTTGGCACCGTCCAACGTCTCCGTCAAGGTGGTCAGTTTCAGCTCCAGATCCGCCTTGGAGTCCTTGGCGGCGTCGATCTCCTTGATCTTCTCAGCGAGACGACCCTGCAACTCACCAAGAGTGTAGGCATCCTTCTCACGCTCATGCTTCAGCGCGGTGACCTCTTCGCCGCTCTTCTGGAGGTGGCCTCCAGCTGGGTCACCTCGTCTCTAATTCCTTCTTGGCGGCCTCGGCGGCCGCCGCAGCGCCCTTGCCTCCTTGAGTGCTCGCCAATTGATTCCTCAGCAGCAAGATCTTCCTCATAGCTGTCGAGGTTGATCTTCCGCTGCGCCAGCTTCACCTTCTTCTTGAGAGAGCTTCTCACCAGCTAGCCTTTGCTGCTCCTCGACCTCGGCCTTCTCCAAGATGAAGGCCGTGCGCTCCTCAGCAAGCTGCTCCCGCGCTTCTTCTATGTCCCGGAGAGTTTCCTTGTTGGCGCGCCGGAGCTCTTCTGCGCGTTTCTCCATGTCAGCTCCCGCCCTCGCAACATGCGCCTCCCTGGACTCCAACTTGGCTTGGCGGGCGCGGTAGAGCGACAGCAGCTTCTTCAGCAGCTGTTCTTCCTCAGACTCGCCACTGCTGCTGCTTGGCGCGTCAACCAGCGACAGCCCGGTGGAGGCGAGCAGTTCCGCGTCGAAGGTCTCCCCTCGGCGGTGCCACAGAGCTTAGCGCCCACGGAAGCTTGATGAAGACACCTTCGCGGCCTTGAGATAGGCGCCGGGCTGGGGCTCTTGAGTCCAGTGCGGCATCGGTAGCGGGGGGATCGGCGGTCGGTGCAGCGCCTGGCGCTCCTGCGGCCTCAGGGCCGTCAGTACGATCACCGGACCCCTCCCCAGCCTCTGTGCCGGCAGCCTTGGCGGCCTCCTCGCCAGCGGACCCGTCGGCGCCGGCCTCCTCCTCCATGTTGGCGGCGTCGTCATTGTTGCCGCGAGCATCCTCCTCGCCGGCAACCTCAGTCTCCATCAGCTCTCCGGCAGATGGATCTGATGATCAGAAAAAGAAAAGAACAAGTCAAGCAAATGTTCGAAGAGAAGAACAGAAGAGAAAAGACCCAAGGGAAATTTTCAGTCAAGAAGATTACCTGCAATGGGATCTATAGCCGCGGTCTCCACCACCGGAGGGTCGTCGGCGCTGCCCCTTGTCGGAGAAGCTCCCCTTGTCGGAGAAGCCTCCTTGCGGAGGCGCTCCTTGGCGGAGAGTTCTCCTCGGCGGCGTGGTTGAAGCAGCAGAACTTCAGGAGTGACCTCCGGGGCCTCCTGATGAGGCTGCTCTGCTCTGCAGTTCAACAAGTCGATATCGATAAGAAGGAGCACCCAAGCACACCGAACCGTAAGAGATAATCCAAACACTTACGCTGGGGGCTTTCTTTGGGGCTGCTCTGTTGAAGGGTTGCGGATCCGGCAAGGGAGTCTCAGACGTGCCTCCTGTCGCCATTGGGGAATCGTCTTCGGCACGCGACCACCGGAGTCTTGGCCCTTTTCGGCGCCCTCCGAGCCAGCGTCCTGAAGAAGGAAAGAGCTCAGAATGAAGCAAGTCAGATACAAGACGAAGCAGTAAATTGAAGTACTACAAGTAGCAGCGACAAGAACTTACTCTTCCTCTTCTTCCTCGGAGCTGAGAGTGGAGAAGTCAAATTCCGCTCCGGTGCGACAAGCTGGAGGAGTAGGCTCCCTCGGACGCTTGGCGGGTGCGGGGGCCGTGGCTCTAGAAGGCCCCGCTCCCGTTGCTGTGGCGGCAGGAGGCGCTCCCGCGGCTACAGTGCTTGCCGCGGTGGAGCGCGTCGGGCGGCGAGGCGGCTGTTGGGCCGTCTGCTGCCCCGCCACTTCTCCGGTCTTGCGGAGGCGTCTTCTTGGCGGGGCCGCGGGCTCCTCCCGCGGCAAGCTACTTGACGGCGGAGGGGAGGCGCCCCCGGCAGGCTCGTTCGGGTCAGCGTCGGGCTCGGCCTGCTCCTCCTCACCGACGAACTCTTCTCGATCGGCAAGGCTTGCCGCCTCGGCTGCCTCTGCCTCCTCGACGGAGAACCCAAACCGCGCGGGCGGGGGCAGCTCTGCCGCCTCCTCCAACCTTGTGGCGTCGCGCCATCTCCTGCTTTCGGTGGTGCAGCGGTTGAGCCGCTTACGCTTTCGTCGGCGCGGATCGACACTTCGCCAAATTGTCGAAGAACTGCTGCACGACGCGTCGTCGGCGGGCTCCTGCCAAGTTGGAGCGATTCCATGGGAATCGCTGGCAACGGCATCATCGCGGATGCGGTCAAGTGACGAGTTGTTGCACAAGGCACGACTCCCTCGGCAACATGAACCACTCGGGGTGATCGCATCGAGCTTGAACAGCTCCCGCAGCATGGCATCCAGCTCCAAGACAGTAAAGTTCCAGTTGAGGCCCGGACGCAGCCTCATGATGTCCGCCGCATTTTGGAATTCCCAAGCAGGCCTCCTCCTCTCCTGCAAGGGCGCAATGCAGCGGCGAAGGAAGTCGCGCCAACAGCTCCTACGGTAAGCCCTGCTTGCGAAGGCGCAAGATCCGGTCACGGCAATCTTCAACTTGTCGTCCTCCGGCGCCAAGTTGCTCCAATCATTGCCGCACTATGGGAGTTTGGCGAAGGGGAGTAAAAGGCTGTGGCTCCTCCTCTATAATCCAACACCGATCGGCTCTCCACTCTCCAACTTGCTGCGCAGCTCTCCGTCAAGATATGCTTCCTTCTTGCCGATCCCGAGACCCATGCAATCCCTCCGACAGCGGCTCTCCTCTCTCAACACGGGCATAAAGTAATGGCGGAAGAGTGCTACATTTGGGTGGACCCGACAAAGTTCTCGCAAAGGTGTGCAGCGGCCATGGTGAGGGCGGCGTTGGGGTGAAATCAAGGAGGCGGAGGCCATATGTGTTCATGACATCGCAAAAGAATTCGGAAAAGGCGGGCAGAGCCCGCAGATGAAAAAAGCGAAGAAAGGGTACCCGATGGAAACCTTCTCGGATGTGGCGGCGGAGATCACCCTCATGCGGCTGGTGCGCCCGCGTCTCCGTCGACGAAAAAAGGTAATACAGCTCCGCAGCTCCTTCTGTCAGCGGGGGATCGAAGAGGCCGCTCCTTCCAGCGCCCATGAGCAGCTGCGCCTCGGCCGATTCACCTTTGCCCTTGTCAGCTTTGAGCCATGGCGGAGGTGGTGGAGGAATCCGACGGCGTTGATGGCGCCGGTGGCAATGGGGAGGGGGCGGAGCGTTGCTCTCTTCAGACTAGAGAACAAGGGGAGGTGCGACGGTGGTTTTTGATGTGACAGCAATGGCAAGTGGGCATCCTGCCCCTGTTCCCCCTGCTTATAAGGGGGGAGAGGGGACGGGCGTTCCAGTTTTTTCCATTAAAGAAAGCCCCCACGATCTCTCCCACGACGCCACGTCCGGAACGTGCCGTTCGTGGGGGACGTGGTGGGTCCAAAGCGAATAACTGCGCGATCCAGGCCGCGCGTGCCCGTGCACTCTTTTGGGCCTGGCCCAACAAAGCTTGGCGCCGTGTGTGGCCCAGGCCCGGGGGCTCCTGTCGGTGTACTAGAGTAGGGGTACCCTAGTACCCCGAACTTGTGCTGCAGACGATCGCAGCACCAGCAGGCAGGGCTGGCCTGGTGACCGCCAAGGTCCTCAGCGGCTCCTTTGGAGCCATTCAAGAACAAAGTAATCAAGGCCCCGGCAAGAGGAGCTTGCCGGGAAGGCCACACAAGGCACGAAGGAAACAAGACCCGGCAAGAGGAGCTTGCGGGAAGGCTGGTGAGCGACAAGCTCCGCGCGACAAGGACCTTGCAGCGGCAAGGTGCTTGCCGCGACGAGTAACCTCTCTTCATCTCCGCTCCAGCTCATCCGCCAGCGATGTCGCCATGGGGCTTTCCCGAACGCAGCGTGTCAATGGGCTGTGCAGCCAGCGAGGAGCGGCGATAAGCGGCGCCGACAAGCTACCATCGTGGCAAAAGGAGGCACTTCACGGTCCCTGTTGCCTTTGTTCAGCGACGAGGGCGGACATTTATGGCTTTGTCCCTTGCCGTCGAGTTAGGTATAGATCACTCAGACTTTGTACAAAGCGGTGTACCAACCACTGTTTTTCCTATTTTACCCTTATCTACTTGCCACCTGTGGTGACCCCTTGTGCCTATAAAGGAGGCCCAAGTGCAGCGTAGAAAGGGTTCGGCTCAGTTTAGTTCATTCGACTCATTGAAACTGCACTCACTCGGGCTAGGTTTTGTAGCTCCCATTGCTCCCTAGCAAGAACACAATACAATCAACCAAGCAGCAGTAGGAGTATTATCTCTCCGGAGAGCTCCGAAGCTGGGTAAATCTGCTCGTGTGCATCGCCTCGATCTGCTCTTCGTGCACTCTCCGCCCCCCACCGAACCGTAAGGGACCCCGTCCCATAGGTGTCCGTGGGTCACGATCAGCTTCCCCGACAACTACAAAGAAAAACAAATTCATAACTTTGATAATGGTCAACAGTACATCCATTGTTCACTATCAAAAATTCACAAAATTTTCATTTTTGTGTAGCTCACATGCTAACATATTTCTTCATGAAACATTATACACTTGTGGAATGCATCCATATGAACATATGTATAAAATCCTATGATTTTTTTCAAAATTCAATCTATGGTTTTTGATATTTTTATAATTCAAGCTCCAAAATGCCTCACTCGCAAAACCTATCAAGATAAACAGGAATGCAATTGCTAAATTAGAAATAATAAGAAACCTTCCAAAAATTGCTACAATTTTGGGAAAATGTAACCCACTCATATGCACATAAGTGAAATTCCACCCAAAAGCAAGTTTGAACAAGTTCCCCCAAAAAAGGAAAACTCAATAAAATAATGGTAAAAATAATTCGTTTGAGCACATCGTTAGCACGCACGTGCAAAAGAAATATAATACAAACTCATACAACACAAATCATTATAACATTCATATATCAGAAGAATAAATAGTTAAGTGGCTTTATTTCACTCTTTACGAATATTGGCCCCAGGGCCTACTATTTCCCAGCTAGCAACTTTGCATCAGTTATCATTTTGTCCTTTTTCCTCCGCCTTCTTGCCAAGCTCCAATATCATATTGGCAGCTTCAGAGCACCTCGCATCATGAGGGGTCGAACGAGGATCGCCAGTGATGCTCATCTCAAAATTAGGGCATTTCAAACGTACTTTGCCGACCTACATTCCTGAAAAGATAGGAGATTGACTGGTGAATAAGTTCTCAAAAAACATTCCATGACAATGAATGTGAGAAGATGGCACGAAATCAAAAAAACATTTCCTTGTTATTGCTAGGTGGAGACGTATTCAGTTCTTCACAAGTGGAATGCAATGAAGTTAGTAGAGGTGATCTCTTATAGACCGTACAATGGCGCGACACATGTCTTTGGTAACCATGGACTGAACCGTGACGTTGAATAAACCTAACAACTGAATAGGGCATAGACAAGTGGTTTATAGATCTGACCACTTGGAAATTCTTTTTCCCCAGCATGCTAAGCATAGTACACCAGGTATGCTAATAGTTCAATGCATGATACTAAGGGGACACTATAGGGATTGGATTCAATAAATGCTAGTCAGGAATTATGTGGCACAAGACCCATTTGTATGGAATTCTTTATTATTGTGCTTGTATGGTCCATGAACCCAATGCTTGTCCATTTGGAAAATTAAAGAGATCAGAGTAAATGTACTTACATATACCATCTACTAGTGAAGGTACTACTGTATAGCTAGGGGCCATCCAATCACAATCACAACATATCTCATCAAGCTCCTTCATTGACAAGTGTCAAAGATATAGATTGCATTCAGAAATTCAATGCATCCTTCAGCACAAGGTTTCTTACCATGCATTTATCGCGTTGGGAAAGTGCCTCCTTGGTTCAATGCATGATACTAAGGGGACACTGTCACGACCGGTTTTCCAATAAAACATTTTTTGAGAAACTGACCCTTTTAAGTATAGGAGAATCTGTAACGCCCCGGATTCGATGCGCCAGGTGTCTGTCAGTTATTCGTCGGCGTTGCCATGTCATTTGCTTGCGTGTTGCACTTTGCCATGTCATCATCTGCATTTTATATCATGTCATCATGTGCATTTCATTTTGCATACGTGTTTGTCTCATGCATCCGAGCATTTTCCCCGTTGTCCGTTTTGCAATCCAGCACTCCTATGTCTCCCGGCGCCCTCCTTTTACCTCGTTTCGTGAGTGGCCGAAAAATGTTCTCGGAATGGGATGCAACTTGGCATGCGGTCTTATTATAGTGTAGACAGAGCGCCTGTCAAGTTTCGTCGCATTCGGAGTCCATTTGATAGTCCAACCGTTAAACCTACTACCGCAATATAGACGGTATATTCATCAGACGTTCCGGTTTCCGAAACTGGTTTCGGGTCTCTCTCTCTTCTCAGCCTAGCCCATCTACACAGCCCCCAACCCCTCTCCTAGTCCCTCTCCGCTCCGGAGCCGTTCGATGGCGATCGTACGGTCCGAAAATGGAGCTAATCCCCTAACCCTAGCCCCCTTTCCTATTTAAACACCACCCCTTGTCCATTTTGGGCAGCCTAGCCCCTCCACCTACCTCTGGTCTTCCTCCCTCCTCGAATCTCGCGTCCCCAATCATCAGACGCCGCCTCCCACCTCCGTTTCCGCCACCACCGCTCCCTCCTCGCCACTTGGCGCCGCCCATGGCGCCCGCAGCCAACCAGGGCTGGCCACGTGCCCCTCGCCTCCCGCCGCGCCGCGAGCCTCCCGGCTCGTCGAGGCCCGCTGAGCCCGATCTGGCCGAGGAGCCCGCCCGCCGCCCGCACCTCGGCGCCCGCCGCCGCCACCGACAACGGTCCTCGCCGCCCGTCCCCGCCGCCGTGCACGGACCGCCGCCCGCCGCCTCCACCCGGGCAGCCGGCTCCCGAAACCCCGCCGCGCAGGCGGCGCCTCGCCGCCCTCTCCCTTCTCCCCGTCGCCTTTCTCCTCCTCTCTCTAACTCCTCCCTGTTCCCAGGGATCCGCCGCCGTCCGTGGAGCTCGCCGCAGCCGCCGCCTTCACCGGATCCGGCCGGGAACCACCGAATCCGGTTGCCCCCGCGCCGATCCACCCGTTCCCAGCCTCCTCCGACCTCCTCCGTCACCGGCGAGCTCGCCTCGCGCCTCCAACCGCCGCCGGCCGGCGTTGACCCGCCGCTAGGACGGCCTCGTCCCAGATCCCCGAGGACCCCCGAACCAAACGTCCGGATCCGTCCTGCACCGCGCTGTCCCGCTCCGCTCGATCCCGGGTTGACTTTTCCCGGAGGTGATTTTTCCACTAAGTCCCCGTACCTGCAGATATTTTGTTGCATTTTCGTTACATCATAACTCTCTGCATATAGCTCCGTTTTGCGCGTGTAATATGTCAAAATGGTCGCCTCGAAGAGTAGATCATTTCATCTCATTGCATCATTTTCATTTGAGCTCATCTTGATGCCCGAAATGCTGTTGGAAGAGTGCTATGTGATGTTAGTTTCTGATTTTATCAGAACTTGCACTTTTGTTATTTTTGCTATGATTGATGTGTGCACCCTATGATCTTGAGTCCTACATGTGTTTTGTAATATGCCATGCCATCTTTCCAGGGGTGTATGCCATGTATTTTTGTGATCTATGTGGTGACTAGCACAAGCATGCAAACTAGGTGTCTTGATGTTGCTGATTTCAGCCCTGTTTGCTGATATTTTCATGCCATGTTAACTTGATGCTACAGAGAGATCCATGCTTATTTTGAGATACTTCAGTAAGGATGTTTTGTTATACATGTTTTGCTCTATCCATCCATGCCCTTTTTTGAAATTATGGAGTTCCATAGCTTGAGTCAATCGAGCTCTACTTTTGCTATAAAATGTTCCTGGCAGATTGTTTACATGTTATTCAATTTTGCCAAGGTTGTTTTAGTTGATCCTTGCATGCTATGATGTTGTTCTTGCCATGTATAGCTTCTATGCCATGTCTTCTTGATGGATGTATGCTTATTTTATCATGTATTGCTCTGAGGTGAGTGGTTCAAGCTCACCAACATGCCTACTTGTTGTTGTTTCTGCCATGTATGAATCTGTAATATTACTTGCCATGTTTACATGGGTGCCATCATATCTTCTGATCCTTTTTGGCTTATGGTCAGTAAAGGACTTCTGTTCTATGCAATTAGTAAATTCATGCCATACCTTTGTTTGCCATGATAAGTTCCTGTAACATGTTGTTTGATAGCTCTAAACATTGCAACCTGATGTTATTTCTGCCAAAGTCTGAAACTGTTATTATTTGCAATCTTGCCATGTGTTTTTGAGCATGTTCTAGTGATTTCTGGAGATAGCTAAGTGTTCATGTTTTGTAATGCTTTACCTGTACATCATGCCCATGCCTTTTGTTTTTATGTTGAGGTCCTGTAGCATGTTGTTTTGATGCTTGCAATATGCCTAGTTGCTGTTTTGGACAGCTTGTCCTTTAAACTTGTATAGGGTGTATGTGCTGAACCGTTGCTCCGTTTTGGGTGTGCTCTATATGAAACTTGCTTGATTTTGCATGTAGTTTCACATTATAATGTTGCATCCATGTGTTGAAGTGTTTGCTTGATGTTTGTATGCATTTTGCATCAATGCCATGCTTATCTTGTTTTGCTCATATCTTCTAGGCCGTAGCTCCGAATTAAATGAACTTTATATGTAACTTGACTAGAATTTCGTGTAGATCATCGTGGTGCATCTTAACTTGCTGTTTAACAACTTGAACATAAGGTTTATTCAGATCTGGACCAATTTCGAAATTTGCATATGAGGACTTGCCGGATTTGTTATATGTTGTTCCCGGCCTCATTTAAACTTGCTTTGATGTGTTGCTCTTGTTTGCATCATCTCTTGCCATGAGTAGCTTCATATATCTTTGTCATGCATCATGCTTGTTGTGCATCATGTCTTGTTCATGTGTGGTGTGTTTACCATGTTGCGTGCTTCTTCTTGTTAGTTCCTGTTTCGTTGCGATCGTGAGGATTCGTTCGTCTACGCTTGGTTCGGCTTCATCCGTTCGTCTTCTTCATGGACTCGTTCTTCTTCTTGCGGGATTTCAGGCAAGATGACCGCTACCCTGGATCTCACTACTATCATTGCTATGCTAGTTGCTTCGTTCTATCGCTATGCTGCGCTACCTATTACCTGTTTATCAAGCCATCCCAAATTGCCATGTCAGCCTCTAACCTTTGTCACCCTTCCTAGCAAACCATTGTTTGGCTATGTTACCGCTTTGCTCAGCCCCTCTTATAGCATTGTTAGTTGCAGGTGAAGATGAAGTTTGTTCCTTGTTGGAACATGGAGATGTTGTTCCTTGTTGGAACATGTTTACTTGTTGGGATATCACAATATATCTTATTTAATTAATGCATCTATATACTTGGTAAAGGGTGGAAGGCTCGGCCTTATGCCTGTGTTTTGTTCCACTCTTGCCGCCCTAGTTTCCGTCATATCGGTATTATGTTCCCGGATTTTGCGTCTCTAACGCGGTGGGGTGATTTATGGGACCCCTTGACAGTTCGCTTTGAATAAGACTTTTCCAAAGAAGGCCCAACATTGGTTTTACCATTTGCCTCACCACCACCTATATTTCCCTTGGGAGTAATTAACCCAAGGGTCATCTTTATTCATCCCCGGGCCAATGCTTGTCTAAGTGTTGGTCCAAACTAAACACCGTCTTGGGACCATCCCTTGGCAACTTGGGTTACGTCGGTACTGTCGCTTTAGCTCATCCGGTCGTGGCTCGAGGCGAGATACTGTGCTACTATCGGGGTGTCGGCACGCCGGGCGGCTTTGCTGGACTTGTTTTATTCTTGTCGAAATGTCTTGTAGCCGGATTCCGAGACTGATCGGGCCTTCCGGGAGAAGGAATATCCTTCGTTGATCGCGAGAGCTTATCATGGGCTAAGTTGGGACACCCTGCAGGGTTTGCACTTCAAAGCCGTGCCCGCGGTTATGTGGCAGATGGGAATTTGTTAATGTCCGGTTGTAGAAAACCCGAAGTTGATCTCAATTAAATACACCAACCGTGTGCGTAACCGTGAGTGTCTCTTTTCGGGGTTGATCGAGAGGAGAACACGGTTTCTGGGTTATGTTTGACGTAAGTAGGAGTTCAGGATCACTTCTTGATCATTACTAGTTGACGACCGTTCCTTTGTTTCTCTTCTCGCTCTCATTTGCGTATGTTAGCCACCATATATGCTTAGCCGCTGCTGCAACCTCACCACTTTACCCCTTCCTTTCCCATTAAGCTTTGCTAGTCTTGATACCCATGGTAATGGGATTGCTGAGTCCTCGTGGCTCACAGATTACTACACCACTAGTTGCAGGTACAGGTTTGCGATGATCATGACGCGAGAGCGATGTTTTCTTGTGTTGGAGTTCTTCTTCTGCTTCTTCGATCAGGGGATAGGTTCCAGGTCGGCAGCCTGGGCTAGCAGGGTGGATATTGTTTGAGTTTCTGTTTATGTTTCATCCGTAGTCGGATGTGGATCTTGTATGATGTTGGTGTATTCTTGTGGCATTTGTGCCTTATGTATGTATCCCACTATTATGTAATGTTGATGTAATGATATCCACCTTGCAAAAGCGTTTCAATATGCGGGTCTATCCTTGGTGGGACCATCGAGTTCCTTTTGGATAGGGTCGCATATTGGGCGTGTTCAAGTTGGTATCGAGCCTCGACCGACCCTAGAGCCCCTTGATTGATCGTGTAGTTTGGCCGCAGTTGAGTCTAGAATAAAACTATTTTCGGAGTCTAGTTATATTGGAGAGTAGGAATTCTTTTTACTCCTCAGCCCCTTCGTCGCTTTGGTAAGGAATCTTGTCGTAGGTGTTTTGAATTACTATTCTTCCCCTTCAAATTTTCTTTAGGTTCACGCAGTTGGTTTTCCGGTAGTTGTTCCGCAGCTCTTTGCATCCGGTGCATTTCTCGTCATGTCGACTCGAGCCTCTTCATCTTTGAGTCCAATCCTCAGTTGTTTTTTCCCACCCGCCCTCCCTTCTTCTTTTCCGAACCGGAGTCCGTAATTGAGTATCCATCCTACTCGTGTGAAGTTTTTGCTCTCTCTCCTCAATGATTTCAACCGGTGCTTTCTCTTCAAGATATTCGTCGTTTTCCCCTTCCAAGTTGCCTTTGTTTTCCCGCCCTCCCACCCTCTTCTTCCCGGAGTTTGAGTTTCTTCCGACCATCAATTCCATTCGTGTGGAGCCTCTTCAGTCTTCCCTCAATTATTTCAACCGGTGAATTCTCTTTTGTTTGAGATTCTTCATCCCTTTCTTTTTCCGGTGGATTCAATTCAAGTTTTTTTCGGTGTTGATCATATTCTTTTCCTCGGCCCAAATGTTTTCCCCTTGCTCGTTCGCCTCTCGCCAGTTTATCCTTCCGGAGTGCTCAAGTCATCTCAGGAGATTCGTCTGTGTTCGAATCAATTCGAGGTTGTCACCTCATTCAAATATTTCAATCGTTCCGGTGCATCATCTATATGTTCAACATCCCTTTCCAACGGTGTTTTCTTTTAGTGGGCCCTAACCCACAGGTCTTTTCCCAGGATCTTACCTGACTCTTCTAATTTCCCCGAAGCTATTCCCAATTCTTTTCAAGTCTGACGTAAGTATGAATTTCATCAGTCAGATGTTTTTCCAAGATCGATTTAAAATCATTTCATTGTTGGCTCAACCTCTCTGTTTTTCATTCTACCGGAGTATCTCAACAATTTTGGTGGTGTTTATCGTCGTCCTTGAAGACCGTCGTAGATTTTTTCTCTCTATCTTAAATCTTGTCCGTTCTCCCGGAGATTCGCGGTGCTAGCTCGATGTTATCCTATCTAGTTGTTTCCATTTGTCGGATATTCTTTTCTTACCCATCCGGAGTATGTCAGGAGTTGTTTTTCCATTTCATTTACCGGAGGCCATCATTCTAGAAGAATTCTTCGCCCTCATCATTTCATCTATCGTTCTCTATTTATCCCGGTGCTTCATTCAAGTGTTCTGTAATCAGTTCGCGATCTCTTCGCTCTTTTGCATCTAAATACCCTCGAGCTTATTGGTTCTTCTAATTCTTCCTGGTGATTCATTCTCTTTCGTCAGTCATTTCCGAATTCTTACGGTGGTTCGTTCAAGATTCTTTTTCCTTGTTTATCATATTAATCCATTCGTTCTTTCAATCCTACCGGTGGTTCATGAAGACTTTCTCAAGTTTTGTGCTATGTTTCCCCTTAATCCTTTTTCAACGAGAATAGGTTGCATGCCAAATCCATTGCTTGTCACCAATTTAATTGATGAAGGATAAGCATACAATAAATCTTATTCTTGTTTCATCCAAGTGAGTAATCCTTTTCTTCGGAGTTTGTTCTTGATGAATAAATTCTAGTTCCAAGTGTTTTCATCTTTTCTTTTCCGGAGTTCAATTTCCTCGGCCATTTCGTCGGAACCTCCATCTAAATCATCGCAACGCTCATCTATTCTTTCTTCCTTCATTCTATCTCACCATCCTTTTGTTACCGGAGTCCTTCATGGTGGTTCTTCATGATTTAATTCATTCTTCAAGTGTTCATCAAGATTCTTGTTGGTGGAATTCAAGTATCTTTTCTTCTTGCGTCTCGAAGGGCAATTAATTCCCCATATTCTTTTGAAGTGGAGTTTTGCATTCCTTCGTTCTTCTCAGCTTTTCAATTATTTCCGTTTGCGGCCGGTTATCACCTCATTAATTTCGAGATGTTTTCCATAAGTCCACAACAAGCTTATTCTTTTGTTGTTGATTTTCTCAACAACTCCATTCAATCTTTTCTTCTAAGGTTGCTTTCTATTTTATTCGTGGCACAAGTTGTCATTTTCTTCTCCGTTCTTTTCATTCAACTCTTCCAATTCTTTCCGGAGGTTTTGAGTCATGTCTTCATCAGTTTCATCCCATCTTGTGAAGTTCAAGTTCTATTCCTCCATGTTGTAACCGGAGTGCTGCCTAAATCCTTTCAGTGTTATTCATTTCTTATCTCATTCTAACCGGAGTCGTTTCAGAGTCTATCTAACATCCGTGATCTTTTTATTCCCGTCATTCTCGTCATTCCTCTCTTTTTCTCGAGTGCTCTCGATTCTTTGTTTCTTCTCTTGAATTCTTGTTTCACCTCTTCCTTTTTCCCTTCCGTCTCGGTCCTAAGATCTCGGGACGAGATCTCTTGTTAGTGGAGGAGTGTTGTAACGCCCCGGATTCGATGCGCCAGGTGTCTGTCAGTTATTCGTCGGCGTTGCCATGTCATTTGCTTGCGTGTTGCACTTTGCCATGTCATCATCTGCATTTTATATCATGTCATCATATGCATTTCATTTTGCATACGTGTTTGTCTCATGCATCCGAGCATTTTCCCTGTTGTCCGTTTTGCAATCCAGCACTCCTATGTCTCCCGGCGCCCTCCTTTTACCTCGTTTCGTGAGTGGCCGAAAAATGTTCTCGAAATGGGATGCAACTTGGCATGTGGTCTTATTATAGTGTGAGCAGGCGCTGTCAAGTTTAAATGCATTGAGTCCATTTGATAGTCCAACCGTCAAACCTGCTACCACAATATAGACGGTATATTCATCAGACGTTCCGGTTTCCGAAACTGCTGTCGGGTCTCTCTCTCTTCTCAGCCTAGCCCATCTACACAGCCCCCCCAACCCCCTCTCCTAGTCCCTCTCCGCTCCGGAGCCGTTCGATGGCGATCGTGCGGTCCAAAATGGAGCTAATCCCTAACCCTAGCCCCCTTTCCTATTTAAACACCACCCCTTGTCCATTTTGGGCAGCCTAGCCCCTCCACCTACCTCTGGTCTTCCTCCCTCCTCGAATCTCGCGCCCCCAATCATCAGCCGCCGCCTCCCACCTCCGTTTCCGCGCCACCCGCTCCCTCCTCGCCACTTGGCGCCGCCAGCGCCCCCAGCCAACCAGGGCTGGCCACGTGCCCGCCCTGCGCCTCCCGCCGCCCAGAGCCCTCCCGGCCCGTCGAGGCCCGCTGGGCCCGATCTGGGCCGAGAGCCCGCCTGCCGCCCGCACCTCGGCGCCCGCCGCCGCCACCGGCAACGGTCCTCGCCGCCCGTCCCCGCCGCCGTGCCGGACCGCCGCCGCCGCCTCCACCCGGGTGGCCGGCTCCCGAAACCCGCCGCCCGAGCCAGCGCCTCGCCGCCCTCTCCCTTCTCCCCGTCGCCTTTCTCCTCCTCTCTCTAACTCCTCCCTGTTCCCAGGGATCCGCCGCCGCCCGTGGAGCTCACCGCCGCCGCCACCTTCACCGGATCCGGCTGGGAACCACCGAATCCGGTTGCCCCCGCGCCGATCCACCCGTTCCCAGCCTCCTCCGACCTCCTCCGTCACCCGCGAGCTCGCCTCGCGCCTCCAACTGCCCGCCCGGCGGCGTTGACCCTTATTTGGGCGGCCTCGTCCCAGATCCCGAGACCCCAGACCAAACGTCCGGATCCGTCCTGCACAAGCGCTGTCCCGCTCCGCTCGATCCCGGGTTGACTTTTCCCGGAGGTGATTTTTCCACTAAGTCCCCGTACCTGCAGATATTTTGTTGCATTTTCGTTACATCATAACTCTCTGCATATAACTCTGTTTTGCGCGTGTAATATGTCAAAATGTTTGCCTCGAAGAGTAGATCATTTCATCTCATTGCATCATTCTCATTTGAGTTCATCTTGATGCCCGAAATGCTGTTGGAAGAGTGCTATGTGATGTTAGTTTCTGATTTTATCAGAACTTGCACTTTTGTTATTTTTGCTATGATTGATGTGTGCACTCTATGATCTTGTGTCCTACATGTGTTTTGTAATATGCCATGCCATCTTTCCAGGGGTGTATGCCATGTATTTTTGTGATCTATGTGGTGACTAGCACAAGCATGCAAACTAGGTGTCTTGATGTTGCTGATTTCAGCCTGTTTCTTTGATATTTTCATGCCATGTTAACTTGATGCTACAGAGAGATCCATGCATATTTTGAGATACTTCAGTAAGGATGTTTTGTTATACATGTTTTGCTCTATCCATCCATGCCCTTGTTTGAAATTATGGAGTGCCATAGCTTGAGTCAATCGAGCTCTACTTTTGCTATAAAATGTTCCTGGCAGATTGTTTACATGTTATTCAATTTTGCCAAGGTTGTTGTAGTTGATCCTTGCATGCTATGATGTTGTTCTTGCCATGTATAGCTTCTATGCCATGTCTTCTTGATGGATGTATGCTTATTTTATCATGTATTGCTCTGAGGTGAGTGGTTCAAGCTCACCAACATGCCTACTTGTTGTTGTTTCTGCCATGTATGAATCTGTAATATTACTTGAGATGTTTACATGGGTGCCATCATATTTTCTGATCCTTTTTGGCTTATGGTCAGTAAAGGACTTCTGTTCTATGCAATTATTAGATTCATGCCATACCTTTGTTTGCCATGATAAGTTCCTGTAACATGTTGTTTGATAGCTCTAAACATTGCAACTTTGATGTTATTTACATAAAGTCTAAACTGTTATTATTTGCAATCTTGCCATGTGTTTTTGAGCATGTTCTAGTGATTTCTGGAGATAGCTAAGTGTTCATGTTTTGTAATGCTTTACCTGTACATCATGCCCATGCCTTTTTTTTATGTTGAGGTCCTGTAGCATGTTGTTTTGATGCTTGCAATATGCCTAGTTGCTGTTTTGGACAACTTGTCCTTTAAACTTGTATAGGGTGTATGTGCTGAACCATTGCTCCGTTTTGGGTGTGCTCTATATGAAACTTGCTTGATTTTGCATGTAGTTTTACATTATCATGTTGCATCCGTGTGTTGAGGTGTTTGCTTGATGTTTGTATGCATTTTGCATCAATGCCATGCTTATCTTGTTTTGCTCATATCTACTAGGCCGTATCTCCGAATTAAATGAACTTTATATGTAACTTGACTAGAATTTCGTGTAGATCATCGTGGTGCATCTTAACTTGCTGTTTAACAACTTGAACATAAGGTTTATTCAGATCTGGACCAATTTCGAAATTTGCATATGAGGACTTACCGGATTTGTTATATGTTGTTCCTGGCCTCATTTAAACTTGCTTTGATGTGTTGCTCTTGTTTGCATCATCTCTTGCCATGAGTAGCTTCATGTATCTTTGTCATGCATCATGCTTGTTGTGCATCATGTCTTGTTCATGTGTGGTGTGTTTACCATGTTGTGTGCTTCTTCTTGTTAGTTCCTGTTTCGTTGCGATCGTGAGGATTCGTTCGTCTACGCTTGGTTCGGCTTCATCCGTTCGTCTTCTTCATGGACTCGTTCTTCTTCTTGCGGGATTTCAGGCAAGATGACCGCTACCCTGGATCTCACTACTATCATTGCTATGCTAGTTGCTTCGTTCTATCGCTATGCTGCCCTACCTATTACCTGTTTATCAAGCCATCCCAAATTGCCATGTCAGGCTCTAACCTTTGTCACCCTTCCTAGCAAACCATTGTTTGGCTATGTTACCGCTTTGCTCAGCCCCTCTTATAGCGTTGTTAGTTGCAGGTGAAGATGAAGTTTGTTCCTTGTTGGAACATGGAGATGTTGTTCCTTGTTGGAACATGTTTACTTGTTGGGATATCACAATATATCTTATTTAATTAATGCATCTATATACTTGGTAAAGGGTGGAAGGCTCGGCCTTATGCCTGTGTTTTGTTCCACTCTTGCCGCCCTAGTTTCCGTCATATCGGTATTATGTTCCCGGATTTTGCGTCCCTAACGCGTCGGGTGATTTATGGGACCCCCTTGACAGTTCGCTTTGAATAAGACTTTTCCAAAGAAGGCCCAACATTGGTTTTAGCATTTGCCTCACCACCACCTATATTTCCCTTGGGAGTAATTAACCCAAGGGTCATCTTTATTCAGCCCCCGGCCAATGCTTGTCTAAGTGTTGGTCCAAACTAGAGCACCGTCTTGGGACCATCCCTTGGCAACTTGGGTTACGTCGGTACACAGACGCTTAGCTCATCCGGTCGTGGCACGAGGCGAGATCTGTGGCTACTATCGAGGTGTCGGCACGCCGGGCGGCTTTGCTGGACTTGTTTTATTCCTATCGAAATGTCTTGTAGCCGGGATTCCGAGACTGATCGGGCCTTCCCGGGGAGAAGGAATATCCTTCGTTGATCGCGAGAGCTTATCATGGGCTAAGTTGGGACACCCCTGCAGGGTTTCCACTTTCGAAAGCCGTGCCCGCGGTTATGTGGCAGATGGGAATTTGTTAATGTCCGGTTGTAGAAAACCCGAAGTTGATCTCAATTAAATACACCAACCGTGTGCGTAACCGTGAGTGTCTCTTTTCGGGGTTGATCGAGAGGAGAACACGGTTTCTGGGTTGTGTTTGACGTAAGTAGGAGTTCAGGATCACTTCTTGATCATTACTAGTTGACGACCGTTCCTTTTTTTCTCTTCTCGCTCTCATTTGCGTATGTTAGCCAC